>CM021109.1:66842716-67441648 GCA_007115665.2 Sequoiadendron giganteum | reverse complement strand
TCTGAGCTATGTTCAACTGCCAAAATCCCTTATGAGTCCAAAGTGCAAAATGACTGCAATCTTTGATCTAGGTTGTTACTCAAATACCCTGACACTTAGAAAATTCTCGTCTAAGATTTTGGGGTCATGTTGGACCCATCTACAATAAAATTTCTTAATTTTCACTATCTCAGAGGTGTGTTCTGATGGTGGCGACTTTTCACTTGGGGAAAAAGTTGTCAAATGCAAGTAGTGTAAAGTTGCAAAGTGGTGAAACTTTTGTTTTCCAACTTTTGTGACCAAATGAATTGTTCCAACATGTTTGAGTAGGTATGTTTATGCTAGGAATGGTCCTCTTTTGCACCCAAACATGCTGAATCACTCCAAAATATGGGCGACTGCTAGAATCCCTTATGAGTCCAAAGTGCAAAATGGATGCAATCTTCGACAAGCTATTACTCAGATATTGTGATGCTTAGTGTGTCACAAAAAAATATATCCTTGGACATGTTTACGCTCATTTGGGCCTTTTTTATGGATTTTGGCCTAATTTTACCTAGATTTAATGTTGTAATGTGGTCAATAGTAGGACTAAGTCACCCAGCTTGGTGTAAGTGTCCCAATTTTCCTGAACAAAAAATTCTGCAAGATTACAGTGCCTCTCTGCATCAAATTTCAGTTTCTAGGTGCACCTCTCAAGTCCCTTTCATTTCTATTGTTGTTTGTTTTCATTCATAGGTCATTTTACATTTAGTTTTCAAACATCTTGCATTTCATTAGTTTTGCATTAATAATAGTTCATCTCTATTTTCAGCCTATTACATTTAGGACCTTCTATTTCAATCACATTTACATTAATCTTGAATGAACCTCCAAGTTTTTGGTGGAAAGTCTCTCTCCTTTTAGGTGAAAAACCCTAGAAGTGCAAGGAAGTAACCTTTCCACAAAAAATTGCAATTCATTTTGGTGAACCCTTTTGAACATTTTTACTTCTGATTTCCAGTGCATTTGCATCCTAGGAATAGCTTGCATCAAAATTGCATTAGGTTTTGCATTATTTTGTATTCTAGGGTTTTCAACTTTGCATTAGTTAATAGCTCATATAGCTTGCATTTTTGCATTTCATTTCATTAAAAATTTCAAAAAATTATGCATTTTCATACTGCATTTGTATCTAAAAATCTAAAAATCATAAAATTTCATTTAAAACTTCTAAAAATTGCTAAAAAAATCACTACTTGGACTAATTCGCCACCCTAGGTGACTTAGTCCTATTGCATATTTATTACTACATTTTTTGGAATTTACTCTGCAATTTCTACATTTCTGCTTGTTGTTTCTATATTTTTGTGTTGCTTTCTAGAATTATAGTTATCAATATTTTAGTACTCTTTAATTGCATTGCATTTGAATCCACCCTACATTTAAAATGTCTTTGCATGAGTGTTTGGTGTCCTATTGCTTGCTATCACTTAGTGAGAATAAATTTGAGACTCATGGCATCTCACAATAGAACATTCGTTGTAGATCTTGGGTTATCTATAACTTCCACTCCTAGTATTGATAATAGTACACTAGGCATGGAAAATACCCTTAGTAACTCTTTGCATTCAGGTAGTATGCATACTGAACATAGGCCTGATGATATCCCACAAGACAAGCTCATTCAAATTCATGAGGACTTAGTTCACTTGCAACATCAAGTGAGCCTTGAAAACACTTTAGCCATCACAATTCCAACTATAGAAAACATCCATTGCATGCTTGAAAGTGATGAAGGCATAGACGTTGTGAAACAAATAGTGGAGATATATCAAAAACATGTTCCTTCCACCTATAGTGCCTCTCAACCAACAAACATTGTGGTTAGCCAAGGAGGTCCTCACACTCCTCCTCCTTGCACAGTACCCTCCACACTCACCTATACCTCTCCTTATGTCACCACCACAATGCAACAAGTTTGTAATGTGATTCCTTCCAGTGGTATTCCTACTAGCATTCCTAATTCCTATGTGGTATCACATGTTCTATCATCTTCTACAATATCATCCATCAATATTCCATTCACTTTCCCCACCATTACATACACCCCATCACCACTTTCTCTTCCACATCATAACACTTACACTAACCCTCTCATAACACAACTTTTCCAAACTGTCTCATCCATGTAACAAAAAATATATACCATTAACCAAAATCAGAATGGCCCACCCACATATTATGTTCATAGCAGCCCATTGTCCCTAGAAATATTGCAAACACCAATGCCACAAGGAATAGAAATGCCTAGATTTGAGAAATATAGTAGGAAGGGAGATCCTTCTAACCATGTTAATGCCTATATTACTTTATGTAGTGAATTTTTCCTTGATGATAAACTATTACGAAATTGTTTCCCAAGACTTTACAAGATACTACGTTGGAATGGTTCTTTTCTTTATCAAACAATTCACTTTTTTCATTTAATGAACTTGTTGATGCATTTATCAATCATTTCCAAGTGAATATGACTCCCAAGAAGACCTTGACTGATTTGATGTGATGCAAGCAAAACAATGATGAAAAGATAACTGATTTTATCTCACGCTATCAATCACTTTATTCCCAAATCAATGTCAAGATCCCTGACCCACATCTTCAAAAGATGTTTATAGAAAACTTGCAAACTCAAATTCAGGACACTCACTATGATAAAATTTTACTCTTTCATGCACTTATGCACAACCCTTTGTGATTACCACAATTCGATTAGTAGTCGAGATACAAGATCCACTTCTAGTCGAATTGAGAAATATGAATCTTCCAACCAAACCAATTCTGAATTTTTTTGAAAGAAAACCAAATGGTTCTTACAGTTTAATTGCCCTCAACAACCACCTCAATCTATCAACAACCAAATAGCAGTTGTTAAAACCATGGTGCCTTTTAGTTATGGAGATTCAAAAGGACACTTCATACCTTTACCAAACACTCTTCATAACACCATGTCTCAACTTTTACAACAACAAATTATTGCATTACCTACCATTCACATACTTGATCCTACTAAGCCTTTACCTCCAAACTTTCACTCCAATGCTTATTTTTGTTTTCATAGAGAAAATGGACATGACACGAAACAGTGCAAGCATCTTAAGCATCTTGTTGAAGACCTCATTGATTCTAGCCATCTATCTATTGTAGGTGTTAATGATCAAGGCAATAAGTTTGTTGCCCCTCCAAATCAAAAATTTCAAATTTTCACTAATCCAATGCCCAAATATAATATTTCATTTGTCAAAGCTAGTAAAACTACAAAGAATGATGTAATGAATGTTGCTAAAGATGATGAACATTCTAATCCTATCCCACATGTGACCCATGTTTATCCTATGGATGAAATGGTAGGTGTGATAGACATTATCCCTCATAAGGGACAACCTAAGAAATCTCTTGATATTGTCTTCTCCTCTTAGGACATACTTAAAAATCTCCCTAATGGTCCTCTCTACATAGCTGGTCATATCTATGACAAGCCCAATAATGGGATACTAATAGATCCTACCTATGGTGAGAATGTGATCATGAAAGAATTTTTGGTATTACATGATCTTTATCAATATGATTATAGTAAACCCACAACATGGATCAAAACGCAGAATGGTTTTTCTTTCCCTATGATCAGATCGATTGTACTTCCATTACAAATAGAACCACAAACATTGGATGTTACATTATCCATCATCCCACAGTTGAACCAGTTTTGTTTGAGGCTAGGCCATCCATGGCTTCACTCAATGAAAGTTATCCCTTCAGTTATTCACAAATGCTTAAATTTTCCATTTGATAATGACATATTCACTATCCACCATAACGACTTTAACCCCTTATCTTCCAAAGGAAAATTTTCCTTAGAATCCTTTTGGCTTGAACCTATGGAACCTATAATGCCTTGAAAATATTTCTTTTTCATTGCTTACCAAAAATTTAAAGCAAAGAAAATAACCAAATTATCTCTCTGCAACATGTCCCCATCCACTTCGACATTCCCATCCTAAATGAAACAATGCTTCAACCTAAAAAAGAAGCACACAACCAAGCTCAACCGACACCTGACACTTCCCCAACATCGTCCAAGAGACCACGAGACTATGAAAGTAACTCTGTCATGCCTCCTTGTATAAAACAAGTTTACAAAGCAAAGGAGAAAGTGGATGAACAACCTTCCACGGTTCCTTCGGTTCCTCCCCTTAGAGACAAAAATAAACCTATGGTTGATCAACCCACTCCTTCACAAGCACAACTTGAAAAAAAAATCAAAAGAAATAGAGGCACTAAGGAGTGTAGGCATAGACATCATGCCCTTTCTCGCAAGCTACATGAAGAAGATGATAAATAAAATCATAATCCACACTTTACAGTAGCAATGCATGATGATCCTCCTCCCAAACCATAACAAACCGATCCTATACCACAATCAAAACTAGAGTTACATCCTTCAACATGCATCATCATTCATCCTTCTATTTTCATTAATTTGGATGACGATGATGATATTGCTAAAATCAACAAAGTGGCGCATAATGATTTGAACACATTGTTTTCATCTTTCATGAGCTTGCATGACACTTCTCCTAGGATGAGTATTGAATTTGATACTAGTTTTGCAATTGTTGTTGTCCCTCTAGCCAATCACACACCCTCACTATACACTGAACAAGATTGGGAGGCACCTTGCTCGACGGTTGAATTTCCTTTGCCTTACTAGTATTTTTCATTTTCTTGTGTTTTTGCATGTACGTAACATGTTCTCCTGTAATGTTTTGTTTAATGTTCTCTCTCTTTGTGCCATTCCTCTCTTTGTACCTTCATTCTTCTATATGTCATGCATGTCTTTCAATTTTTTGTCTCTTTTCACTTTTGTTTTTGCTTTCCTTTTGGGGATGATGCAAGGCATTGCGATTGAAATGTCACTTTCATGTTGACCCAAAAGGCCCCTTTTTCTCTGTCTCTTTCTTGTGTTTTCCTTTTGGGGATGATGCAAGGCATTGAGACTGAAATGTCTCCTTCATGTTGACCAAAAAATATTTTCTCTTCATTTCTCCTTTTCTCTTTTGGATTTTGCTTTCCTCTTGGGGATGATGCAAATCATCAAGACACCCTATGCCTCTCCCATGTTGACTGAAAATGATCTTTCCTTTTCTTTTTTTTCACTCTCTTTGTGTCATTCTTCCAATTCTAGGTATTTATGGGATGATGATAGTTCCAAGCCCTCTAAAAACATTGCAGCAACAAACATACTGACCCCAAATCCATAGACCCCTTATTTGTTTTGTGTTTTCATTTTGGGGGCAACCCCTTCCCTTTCCTTTCTTTTTCTTCTGCATGATGCAACCTCCCCCAGAAACATATGACTTAGCATAGGGGCTTTCCAAGTTGGCTCTTATGTATTTTATTTCTTTTTTCATTTTTTATTTCGCTACTTTAAAGTAATTTCTTAGAGTATGGTGTTTGGCAATTCCTTTAAAGTGGGGGCATATATTGGCATTATTTTATTTGCATTTTTTTCTTGGTTCTTAGTGCAGCCTTGTTATTTCAATTGATGCATTTATCGCTTTGTGGATGACATTGGGTGTAATTTCCTTCATGAACATGATCTATTTTATCATATTACATTCCTCTTGGTGGCTTGATGCGACACACTACATCCCCTAAGTTGCGAATTTTCTATTCTTTGATCAGTCCTCTCTTGGAGAAATTAGACACAATGCTCCCTAAGTTAAAGACCTCGCATGAAGTTAGCAATACTCCTTTGAACATTATTTTATATGTTACATTTTGCATTTGTTATATGGCCACCTTACATAACACAATTTGCATACCTGTGGTGCCATTGTGTTTGTTCATGAGCTCCAAGCATACAAAGTTTTTCTTGTCTCATGAAGCTCAAAATGTCATTTTCTTTTGTGGTGCCTTATTAAAGTTATTAGGAGGTATAACTTTGGTATGGTTCGATCGAGAAGATGAACCAGCGGCATGAATTTCTCCATAGCCATCTACATGTGTGTGAGTGCATACCAGCTATGAGTGTTTGTTTCTCACCTGTTTAGGCTTTCTCACCCGGTGGAAAACCATGAGTTTCGTCACCTCAGAGTGAGTATGTGTTTTCCAAACAAACAACTTAGATTTGATCCACAACGAGTTGGACAAACGATTGAAGTTTGATCTGACTTTCTCTTTTCCTTTTCCTTTTCCTTTTCCTTTCATTCTTTTACATCACTTTCTTGTGTGATATTTTTTGCTAATGTTTGGTTTGCCACGGGATCTTGATCCTAGGGGCTTGATCATCCCTCTTGGTTATTATTGTCTCATCTTACTGACATAGGTGCATTTGGATCCCTCTTGATATGCATGTTGGGCTACTTTAGTGTGAGTTTGAAGCAAGATCATCCTCTCACTAAAGTAGGGGCTAAATGTGCTGCAAAAAATGTATCCTTGGATATTTTTATGCTCATTTGGGCCTTTCTTATGGATTTTGGCCTGATTTTTCCTAGAGTTAATGTTGTAATGTGGCCAACACATTCACATTAGGTCTTGAATGCTTGTAAATCAATAAAAACATTATGATGTCTTATAAAGGTGTATTGAAGTGGTGTAACACTCTTTCACACTTTTCTAGGACCTTTCTAATGTATTTGACTTAAATAACCTCTTACCAAGCCTTATTTCAAAGTGTTGTAAGGAGTTGTAACAAACTCTCACACTTTTCTAGGATTTTCATCAATAATTTGACCCTTTATTATGTTTAAATGGCCCCTTAATGCACTTACAGGTCATACTTAAAAGTGTTATTGAGAATAATCCTATTGAGCATCATTAAATGCACTTTAATTTCTAACACCCAATAAAATTTCCTTGGTGGGACCAAGTCACCACCTGGGGCGACTTAGCCCCATCTAGCTTAAAAATCAAAATTATTTTATAATCCTAGTAGGATATTATTCTCTAGACCTTGAGGTCGGACTATAATGAGGTATTTTCAAGAATTAGGGCACAATCATGTATAAATAAAGGGTTTTCCCCTCATTTTCATCCCCGTTGAGCTATTTATTCCCCCCAACAATTCATTCTTCAAGAATCCAAGCATTCAAGGAATTATCTCTAGGCATTTCAAACATTCATTCATTGGAGCATCTACTTGCATATCTTCAGATTTCTACTTCAAGGGTTTGGTGAGTGCATTGCATGTTGTTCATTCATTATTCTCTTTCTATATAATCTTATTTTCAAGGGTTTGACTAAGGAAAACCCCTATTCTCTAACCCTTAACCCTTTTTTCCCTCTTTACATGTGTGTTTTGCAAGTCTTGTATGTAGATTTTTCAAAGAACTAGGTGTTAAAAGGTGTCAACATCATTCAAAGTCAACAAAACCCTAAAAGAAGCTTGGAGATCACCTACAGGTCAAAGTCTACAAATTTAAATCTAGATTCTTGTCAGAAGATGAAGTATAGATTGAAAGCTATAGATTGCATCTTCGAGATTCTTGAAAGCTGAAGGTGGACTAAGTTTCCATCTATGGTGAATTTGTCCCACTACTAGGCCTAAAAAGTGTTTTCTACAGTTTTGGATACCTAGTTTCCTAAAACCTATTCTGGTAGAATCTCCCCGAAGCAAGACTGAGTCGCCCACATTGGCATAAGTGTTCCAGTTGGCCTTAATAGAAAATTCTACAAGATTCCAAAGCCTCTTTGCATCACATTCCAATTTACAGGTGCACCTTTTTAGCCTCTTTCATTTTTGTTGTTGTTTGTTTGCATTCTTAGGTCATTTTACATTTTATTTTCAAACATATTGCATTTCAT
This sequence comes from Sequoiadendron giganteum, assembly GCA_007115665.2. Taxonomy (NCBI): domain Eukaryota; kingdom Viridiplantae; phylum Streptophyta; class Pinopsida; order Cupressales; family Cupressaceae; genus Sequoiadendron; species Sequoiadendron giganteum. Next base: position 67,433,824 of record CM021109.1, on the reverse strand, counting down.
TAGTTTTTCATTAATAATAGTTCATCTCTATTTTTAGTCTCTTGCATTAAGGACCTTATATTTCAATCACATTTACACTAGTCTTGAATGAACCTCCAAGTTTTTGGTGGAAAATCTCTCTCCTTTTTGGTGAAAAACCCTAGAAGTGCAAGGGAGCAACCTTTCCACAAAAAAATGTGGTTCACTTAGAAAATTATCATCTAAGCATATGGGATCATCTTGGACCTCTCTAAAATTACCTCTCTCAGCTTGCACTATCTCGGAGGCATTTTCCCGTGGTGGTGACTTTTCACTTGGGGAAAAAGTTGTCAAATGAAAGAACTACAGTGTAAAGTTGCAAGGTGGTGCAACTCATGTGATCAAACAAACTATTCCAACACATTCGAGTGGGTATTTTTATGCTAGGCATGGTCCTATTTCACACCCAAACACATTGAATCGCTCTGAGCTATGTTCAACTAGCAGAATCCCTTATGAGTCCAAAGTACAAAATGGTTGCAATCTTTGACGGGATGTTACTCGGATACCACACAACGTTTAGAAACTTCTCATTTGAGCCTATGGGATTGGGTTTGGCCCCTATATGATAAAATCTCTTTCTTTTTTCTAACTCAGAGGCATTTTCTTGTGGTGGAAAATTTTCACTTGGGGAAAAAGTTGTTAAATGCAAGTAGTGTAAAGTTGCAAAGTGCTGCAAATTTCATTTTGCAACTTGTGTGACCAAATGAATTATTCCAATGTATCTAGATTGGTATTTTTACACTAGGAATGGTCCTCTTTCACACCCAAATATGCCAAATCACTCTGAGCTATGTTCAACCAGCATAATCCCTTATGAGTCCAAAGTGCAAAATGACTACAATCTTTGATAGGCTATTACTCGGATATCGTGATTCTTAGAAAATTATCATCTAAGCCTATAAAATCATGTTGGGACCCTCTACAATAACCTCTGTCAGTTTTCACTAAATTGGAGGCATTTTCCCGTGGTGGCAATTTTTCACTTGGGGAAAAAGTTGTCAAATGCAAGCAGTGTAAAGTTGAAAAGTGGTGCAACTTTTGTTTTGCAACTCACATAACAAAATGAACTATTCTAACACATATAGGTGGGTATATTTACACTAGGAATGGTCCTCTTTCAAATCTGAACACGTTGAATCACTCCCAGCTACGTTCAACCGACATAATCCCTTAAGTGTCCAAAGTACAAAATAACTGCAATCTTTGATGAGTTGTAACTCAGATGCCGTGATGCTTAAAAACTTCTTGTCTGAGCCTATGGGATCATATTGGGACCCTCTACAATAACCTCTCTTGGTTTTTCTATCTTGAAGGAATTTTCCCATGGTGGTGACTTTTCACTTGGGGAAAAAGTTGTCAAATGCAAGCAATGTAAAGTTCTAAAGTGGTGCAACTTTTGTTCTACAACTCATGTGACCAAATGAATTATTCCAATGCATCTAGATGGGTAATTTTACACTAGGTATGATTCTATTTTTCACCCAAACATGCCAAATCACTCTGAGCTACGTTCAATTGATAGAATCCCTTAAGAGTCCAAAGTGCAAAATGGTTGCAATCTTTTACAAGTTGTTACTTAAACACCGTGATGCTTAGAAAATTTTCTTCTATGCCTATGGGATTGGGTTGGGCCCCTGTACAATAATCTCTCTCATTTTTCACTATCTTAGAGGTATTTTCTCATGGTGGCAACTTTTCACTTGGGGAAAAAATTATCAATTGCAAGTTTATGCTAGGCATGGTCTTTTTTCACACCCAAACACGTCAAATCGCTTCGAGCTACGTTCAACGAGTTGAATCTCTTAGGATTCGAAGCTATAGTTGTTGTCACTAAATAGTGCACATTTGATGAGATGCAAAACTCATCCTACTAGTGAAACATTGGATCCAGATATTCAATATCCATGACATATGGTATTTTCATGTTCTAGAGTTATAAAACATGATATGGCGGCAATTATAGGACCATGTTTCCCAATGACTTGTCATGTTATTTCATGCATAGAAAATGAAAGGAGGTTTTTAAAATTATTTAAATGATGAATATGGGAGAAATGTGATAACCACACATGGTTGATGCATCCAAAAATCAAGCTTATATTTTTGTTCATACACATCTAATATCTTCAAAATATGATTTAAACTAATCTGTGTATTGTTTCATTTAATGAGATGTCAAGTTTTGTGATATTAGTAGATAAAAATAAATTTTATTGGTTCGATCAACAACTATCATGTGTTTTGATGCATATTCATACAAGTTTAGAGAGGTATATATATGCCCATGAAGTTTGAAACATCCACTTGTCCTAGAGATGCAAATGCAATGATTGATAAGCTTTCAAATTAGAACCATTAGTTGTTGGATGCCAACCTCAACCATGAATTAAAAGAAATACACTTTTCTATGATTTTTTTTTATGGGAAGGAGCTCTTATAGTTCATTTGAAACCTTTTGGTGTTAAAATTCTTGCCACTAGACAACAATAGAATGCAAGAAGCATGAAGCATACACATAAATACATGAAGTATACACATGAATCATGAAGAATATGATGGGACCCCTAAAAATTTTGTTCCATTTCTAAAATATTAATGAGTTTAAGGAACTGTGGGTTTTGTCTCTTGCTACTATAAAGGGGTTTTAGGTTTACATAAGTCTCATTTGAAAAACCCTTCGAGTCTATATCTTTGCCTCAGTTTTATTTTTTAGTTGACTCCTTGTGTCGGTCATCAATCCTTTAAGTCATGACTCTTGACATTGAAACCCATTGAGTGACTGACCCTCTGGTCTTGTTTTACTGGTTGATCCTGTTGGATCATTATTTTTGAAGTTTTTCTAAGTTGGGCTGAATATTTCCCATTGAAAAAATATTAAGTATTTTATGTCATAGGAGTAGCTTCATTGACCTAGTTGGGTCCCTTTTAGGGTTAGCAATTTTTGACATGTACAGATATAAGAACCCTTGAATGTCATTTGATCAAAGAAAAAAATATGAACCATTGCTCGCATGTCTATTCCATTTTGTCTCTCATTCTTTTATTCATTTGGGCTCATGTGTGAAGGCCATGTGTCCCTAATGATTGGTAGGCCAAACATCATTGATAAATCATGCAATTAGATGTTAAAGAGGATCAACAGTGGGAGATAAATGAGGTGGCCGCATCTAGATCCTTCCCCATGTGCCCATTTTCTTTTCTTGGTTATTAAAATAATCACTCGGGCTAGCGAGCAATTGCCATCTATCTTCACTGATGATGGGCTCGAGGGTTAGTATTTCTGAATTTCAAATAAATCAATGGTCGATAGCGGGTGACATGGATTAATCTTGACCACTCCCCGCCATCCCATATGGGCCCCATCCTTCCTACCAGTTTCTCAATGGGGAAGCAGGTGTCTGCAATGTGGAGCAATCTTGAAGATGTGGAGGCATAGATATGTGGGAAAATATTTAATTAAAATATCAACATGGGACATGGGAAGTAAAATGTGTGTTACTAATATGCATATATTGCATGTACTTAAAATATCTTTTTATCTGAGCTGTAGATGTTGTATGAAGGATGAAGTTTTTGCTAGCTAAGGAGTGTGTATGACGAGGCCATGAGATCTAATCTTAGCCTCTTCCCATCTTCTTGTTGATGAAAGTTGTACACAAGTTATGGCTCACGGGGGTAAGGGAAAAAGGACACGTGGATCATGGCTATAAAGACAAAAAGGTGGTGGAGCCCATGTACTTCAAACAAGTGTATCCATGTGGGCTCCTATCATTTGGTAAGTGTTGTGATTGTGTATAGTTGGATCTTTCATAATAACCTAATGAAATTTGGATTGTGAATCAATTAACTCTCCAAAAAGGATCAACGACTTGCATTCAAAACTTAGTTGAAGGCAAGCAATTTGTTCTGGTTCACATGAGTGAGCCTTAATAAGTGAAAGGATATTGAGCTACCGAAGTAAGGAATTGCATGATTATTAATGTTTATCTTAAAGGCATAATTCAGCATTACAAGTATACTCAATACACTCAAGGAGCTCATGTTGTGGTTTCTCAACATTTTCTCATGTCAGAACCAAGGTTGTCAACCTGCAAGAAAAATAGTAAGTCAATTATTTCTTTTCTTCTAGCATTATTGATAAGTTGTGATTTGTCAAGCCTAAGTCTGTTAGGGTTTTTCTTGGTTCAGCTTTTTAAAGTTTCACATTCATAAAAAAGGGACTTTTTAAATTCTGCATTTACATAATTTATGCCAAACCCTCACAAAAGTTGTAGGCCTTGTTTAGTTAAATCGAAAAACCTTGCCTTGTTGTAATTCTTGCGTTATGGCTCTGAAAGTAAAAGTATCTTTTTCTAAAGGGGAGGCTCCCGCTCCCAAAATACCTCTGAAGAAAGACCTTATCGATCAATTACCACCCTCCACTAGTGACAAACCTAAAGGCCAATTGATTCCTAGAGGTCCTCAAATAGCAGAGGGTCTGTTTGACAGAAGAGGTTCTATCAGGGATGCTATATTACCTTATATTGGATGGGAACTATTTTATGGTTGGATGAAGAACATAAATATGGGTATCCTAGTAGGAAACCCTTGGAACTATGATCTGGGAAAGTTAATTGTGCCAAATGTCTATATGGATGCCGACTTGCTTAAGATAATAGCTACTAATTATGACCTAGTCATGAGGGGAGGAATGGGGTCTTGTTTTCAAGATTACTAAATGGAGTGATGAAATTCATAAGATAAATGAAGATTGTCTTAGGATGGAGTATGATAAAACCAAGATTTCATTCAGAGTCCACATATTACCAAGATTTCTAGCAGAAATTGCACGATGAAAGATTGTAATAGGATCACATGATAAGGAGCCTTTCCCTATTAACTATTTTGTTCCTTATTTCAAAAGGACCTTCTATTCCATTTTCCAAATAACTATTTATGATCCTATCTCTGGAACTCCAATATCATGGATGTATATCCATGGCTTCCCATATCTAGCATCCCCAATATTGTGCAGTTTATGATTATGCAAGATTTTTTTTGAAAGAATACATGAGGGGCTGGTAAGATTAAAGAAAGGTGAATCTAGGGTAAGATGCAACTAGTAGTCATTGCTAATGCATATTTTTTTATACAAGGGTGAAATTTACTGTGGAGAAAATATTGACTTGGAAAGAAAAAGGGGTGACTCGGATTTTCCCGTGCAATTTTGGACCACAAACTTGGACAAAGATGATAGGACATATGATTATGTCACGTTCCGAAATTTGTTTGCTTCTGAACTAAAGAGAGATTTGATTGTGAAGTTACCTAGAATTTCAATTGCTCTACATGATTTCTTGAGACCCAAGGAAAGAAGGCCTAAGATAGGAGTTGATCATAATTGGGGAGATGCTATCTCACTCCCTAATTACACTAGCTTAAGAGTATATGGTTCCAAATTAGCACCTCACTTGTTGCCAAGGTTTGTACCAGAAAGAATTGGTTTCCTTGAGGTTATGTGGCAACTAGGAAATGTTGAAAATGAGCATTTGTTGAATCAGGGGAAATGAACTTTCTTTCCTTCATACACATGTGTCTCTAATTTTGTAATGACCAAAGGAGGTTGGAATAAAATCCTTGTAAGTACTCAAAACATACCACATGTAGAGGATAGTTGAGGGGGTTAGATAGGATCCTGAAGATTTTATGGCTTGGTTGAATGAGAGAAACAAGAGCTACAAATATGTCCACATTTTCCAATATCCAGAAGATGCAATAAGAAATATATCAGACACTTTGGAACAAGAAAAGAGGTTAGCAAGGTGAATCACATTCAATAAGATACAAAGGAAAATAAAGCAGGAAGAACATGATTTCAAGGTCCTCCTAGAGGCTAAGGATATAATACAAAAGGTGGAGCATGTAACAAAGAATTTTGATTCAATAGTAGGCCACCTTGAAACTAAAGGGGTAGTTAGTAAAGATAAAGGGAAGGCTCCAATTTTAGAAGAACAAAGTGGAGGAGGAAACCCTTCTATAGGAGAAGACTCTACATTACAAGCCCTTGAGGAACCAAAAATAAAGCTTTTTATAAGGAGAAAGAGTAAGGCAAATAAATCTGATGAAGCTTGCATTCCCACTCAGTAAGAAGAACATAAGCATCATTCTCCTGTGCCACAAATACCACCCCCATCTCCACCAAGGTTGGTAGAGCCTGAAATTGTGAATATTGATTCTCCATCACCTAGTGAATTACCACCCTAAGAGCCACCATTGAAAAGACAAAAGATTGAGGCCACTAATTTAGTGGACTATGATGATGAAGGCTTCGATGATGATATTTGGGTGTTAGAACAAGAAATTCAGTAAGGAGTTCTTGTTGCATTTGTAGTAAGGGAAAAAAATCAATTGGGAAAAATATTGAGTAACATTGATCTTAGAGGGTTCAATGGAAGTGATGATATGCGAGTTGAGGCATTTACCAAATTCTTGGATGATGACTCATTTGTAAAGACTCAATCTTTGATGGAATTTGCATATAAGGCTAAAAGAGATGAGTATGTAAAAATTCTAGATATAGAAAGGACCCTTCATCCAAAACTCCTTGATGCTATCATTTAGAAAAAGGTGTTAAACAAAATGAGAGCCAAATTTGTCACATCTCTAATTTTGGTGATGCCTACTTTTGCCTCATGTGGTTTTTGCTTTATGACTAAATGTGTATGTGTGGTGGATTGAATGATAATTAATGTGGTATTAAATTTTGTGAGAAATGTAATGAATGGAACATCGTCTTATTTTGAAAATGATGCAAAATAAAAAGGTGATAGTTTGAAATAATGAATTATGATCTTATGAGTTAAGTTAATTCGATTTTATCTGGATACTAATCTCATTTTGGTTGCTTGAGTGTATTTGAGTGGCAGGTTGTCGAAGACCAAGGGTGTGGCTAAGGTAGGGGAGATTAGCTTCTTGGCAGGGTAAAGCAGTATTGGTGCTCTCGATCACACACAAACACTTAATGTCATATAGATGCATTTAACATGTGACTTGGATGATTGTTTTATTATCAGAAAATTTTAGATGGTTATTTTCTTTTATATTCATATATGCAATTAAAAGAATGGAAAATTAATTCTAGTCTAATTAAATATTCACATATGTCATTGAACATCAAGTGGTGTTAATAAAGTAATAGTTAGATTTCAATTAATGCCAATTTCCATGCTCATGTTTTAATATTTGATTGCAAATAAATAGCCTATGCAAATAATTATTTTTGGAAAAATGTTGAAAAGTAATAAAAATAGGAATAACAATTAAAATGGAGATAAAAGTGAGTAGAAAATAAATTTTATTTTTAATTCTCCAATTTCAAGGTTAGGTCTCGGGAAATGAGAAGAAATATTTAAAATAAGGAATAGATTAACGAGAAGGATAACTATATTTGACAGTCTTTTGAGTTTGCTCTAGAAAAATTGGGAAATAATGGGCAAGAAAAGGGGTTTTTCTCTTTATCTGTAGCTTTGCAAAATCAGAAGTAGAGAGAAAAGGGAATGTGGATATAGGGAAAACCAAGGAACAAAGGAGATCTTTCACTTGGGGATTCTGCAATCAAATTTGGGAAAAGTGAACTCCAAATTTTTAATCTATTCCATTGTATTTAAATTTTGATTGAAAGTATGAAATAATTCACTGTGAAAATTAAAAAGGAATCTCTCCAAACTTGTCTATTCATGATCATTGAAAATTTGGTGCTTGTTGTATGAAAAATGCATTGTTTCAGCTATGCAATCTTTATTTTTCTCTTTGCCTATGGTTTAAAATTTCAAATATTTATATAGTTATAAATACATAATTATACCCAATTGTATATTTGTGTGAATGCCCTACTGCAAATTCCTAATCTAGAAATGAAACCCAAATTTAGAGATTGATATATATAGTATATATCCACATATATATAACCACACATATTGAACTACATGTATATCTATATAAATAAAATGATAATGTTTTGGTTTTTTTTAACTGTTAATTTATTGACGAAATTTTGGTTGAATCAAAGGTTATTTGCATTGTTATTTTTTATTAATGAATGGTAGGGAGAGCTGGCTACATAGCCGCACCCCCCATAGGGGAGGCTGCACTATGGAGGCAATTCCTCCTCATAGGGCACAACCTATCGGGAGGGTGCTACCCCCATAGGCAACATCCCCCATGGTGGGTTGCGACTTATCCCAACTAGCCTCTTCCTTCCTCTCGTGTCGTGTTAAACTTACTGCCTTTGTGTATTATAGGCGCTTCAAATTCCTTTATTGAATTTTAATATATATATTTATGTATATATATTCTATTTACTATATATACTCTATTTTTTGGAAATAAAATGTACAACTTTAAATTGATTTTAACTATATATATACATATATATACAATAAACTATAATGTATATATATAAATATATATTAAATATATATTTTAATACATGTAAGTGTATATACCTCTACAAATAGAGGAATATATACATATATGTATACATTTTGTATGATGTTTGACTGCAAATGCATTATGTTTCAGTTAAATATAGAAGAAGATTCTTGTGAAAATGTACATTAATTTTATTTATATAGATATATATTTAGATATATAAACCTATATGTATATGTTCATTTGTGATATGAATATAATCAGCCTATTTTCGAAGAAGAGAAATGTAAACCTAATGTTGTTCTGAATATGTAACATTGGCTAAATGATATAAGTCTCTATTTTAATTCTCTTTTTGTATAAATGTATATTCTTTCAACACAAAGATTGCAATTACTTCAAGAATAAAAGTAAGAATATTCTTGGGCAAGAGTAGATGAATAGAATCATATTAGAGCAATCAAACTTTCTATTTTAGAAATGGTAAATCTTTTATCTATTTGTTATCTCAAATTTGGAGTAACTACGTTAAAGTTTATGCACCTCTTTTAGTGCTTATTCTTCTACTTGACTGAATCCTTTTGGTGATTGTGAACTTGTTATCATTCAACCATCAGAGTTTGAAATGATTTGTAATGTTTTCGAAACAAATGAAAGTTAAGAAGTTGAATTTAATTTTTGGCACTAAAATTTGATTAGACTGAATAGAGAAAAAGAATGTGAGCAACAAATCTTGATGTGGGAATTCTTCTTGTATTTGGTCTATATCATGATTTTTCTTAAGAAATGCATGAAACTGTATTATTTCCATTGTTTGTGACAAATGTGAAACTATGCTTTATTTATTTATTTTATGAGAAACTTCTGGGATAGGATGTCAAATGTGGGTACATAGAGACAGTGGATTATCCTTTCATAAAATACCTTTTATATTTGTTTATGCTTGGTCGAGTAATGTACCATTGAAATAGATGGATTAAAAGCCTAGAATTTTATGTTATTATGTCTCTGCCACATCTTGCTTGCAAGAAATATGTTTTCTAGATTAGGAATGCATATAGGTAAATAGGAATGCATCAAGAGTTTCCTCTTGCTTTATTGTTCCAGGTTGCTAGGCTCCTCGTGCAGGGTCGGGGATTTCTTCGAGTTAGGAAGAAACCCGGGGAAGTCATGTACTTCATGGTTGGGTGGAAAATGTGCCTTAACCCCACTCTTGGCCTCAACACGAGAAGACCAATGGTGTCAAGGCAGATGAGGCTCAAAGATTCTATTGCTATGGAAATAATATATTATTCTTTGTATGGATTGTTAGCCAATTTTTAAATTGAAACTCTATTTCATGAATGTATTTACTAATGTATGCTAGATGATGTATCATTGAAACATATGATTTGTAACACCCTATGTGGTGTATGCAAATTCAAATTTGTAAATTCATTAAATTAATGTTTCTTTGGAGCACTTGTGGATGTTATTTTTATTCATGCTATCACTAAATCTCACTTGTGATGATCAATGGACATGGGAATGATTAAATGAAATGTGTTAAAAAATTTGAGCTTTACAAAATTTCAAAACATGACTACAAAGGAGGGTCAAGAATTGGTAAGAACTAGTGGCATCTTGTTGCTGCCAGAATAGGATCTAGCTTCAGCTATAGCTTTTGACACAATCAAGAAATGTGATAGAAATCTCTATGATACATAAGAAGAAGCTGCACTTGCACTACAGGGGTCTTCTTTCAGTGAGGAACGAGAAGCCTTGGCTATATGGTCTTTAGCCCCAAGCACAAAATAATTGGACGTTGTTGAGCCTGCACCTAACTAGAGTGGAGGCCTAATAATAAAAAGAGTATAAAAATGATCGGCCTTAGAAGCTGAAAATATGTGAGTTCATGTTACACAACTCACAAGGGAAACTATGGATTCTATGACTTCTGAAAAGGATAAACTCGAAACAAAATTGAATAATTTTTTGGTTAAATATGGAGATCTTAAGAGGGATAATATGTAATTACATACAAAGGTAGAATTATTGGAAGATGTGTTGCAAAGGTTACAACCTAGAAAGCCCACACAAAATGATGGTGACTCTCCCATTACTACATAAGAGGACATATCCCCTGAGTTTACTGCTGATGTAAGTTCTTCATAGGCAATTATTCCATAAAATATGGGAAGTGTGCCCATTTCAATAGTAGAACCCAATATATCAGAAGGGCCATAGGTGGAAGGGGATATCAATAGGGAATAATTGCTTAGGCAATAAAATGAATACAAAGAAAAATGTAAAAGCCACGATGAAGATGCTTTTAAGAGCAATATGAGGATTGTCACAAGAGTACTAGAACATCTGAACATAAGAGTGAATAAAAAATTGAATAGTATTCACTATAGTTATTCATCCATGGTTGATGTCATCAGAATGTTTGATATTGACAGAGAAAGAGATATTTCACTCATGGAAGTCTAGATCCCTAGGAAGCAGAAATTGATATTGATAGAAATTGGGGTTAAGTAGGATCCCAATCCACTTAAGGTTTAAGCTTACTGTGATTCTTGTAAATAAAATTAAGGGATACAAAGGAAATATTGAAATATTGGAGAACAGGATAAAGGAATTGGTAAAATCCTTCCATGGATCTCATCGTGGCCTTCTTTCGTCCATTTTAAGGAATTATGGTAGCATTAAGACTCTACAAGAGTGGAAAAATGAAGTAAATAAAGTTATTTCAGATCAAGCTATGAAAATTTGTCAGAAATTTGATATGGAGACATTAACAGTAAATATGGATATGTTAATTCATGTTGAGATTGTCCTACTAGAATTTGTTAGAGTAAATGTTTTAACTTAATTGTGTTAATTAAGTTACCTTTATTCCTCTCTAAAGATTTCACTTTAGTTTGCATAATGTGGCATTTAATAATTATATTAATTATTAAATGTTTACCTATTAGGGTTTCTTTTAGGTTTTGCACAATCTCCTTAATACATTTTCAGCTTTCAGAGCACCCTTTCTTTTTTGTCTCCAATGTCTTCTTCTGTGACATGTTATTTGCATGCAGGTGATCTTTGAGGTCTATGAAGTTGGATTTTACAACTTCTACATAACATCAAAGCTCCAGACCTGTGGTTGCCTGTTCGTGATTTGAAGATATTTCCTCACAGTGATTTTTTTTGTGCAAAGGTTTCAAGCTATGACAATTTTTTGCTAGATTAGAGGGTTTTTCCATCATTTTTTAAGAAATTTAAACCTTGATCTCTCAAGCGGTGCATGCTGGTGCAAAAAAGACTTCACAATTATGCTTAAAAGACCCAAAAACCCCTATTTTCATATAAAATATGATAGGGTTTGCTGAAAATTGATTTTTTTGAGTTTTTGGGTTTTTTTTCTTTTTTGATGAATTTACCAGATATCTATATTAATAAAGATAAAATTACAAATTCATAAAAAAGGGGCAGGTGGTAAGAAGACACACCTTGAAAGTCACATGGGACCAGCCCAGAAAAACCAAAATATCAAATGTCACATGGGCCTAGCCTAGAAATTTAACAATAGAATGAAAACTAAGCAGCTAATGCAGTACCAGTAGATCCTGGGCGATCCTGGTCATCCAGATGTTTCCCCCATACATCAGTGGGGTTTGGAGTGACGTTAGGAGGAGCACCCCAACCATCATCATTCTTTTCTTCCTCTTTATCTTTATCCTCACGCTGAGGCGAGATTATGAGAGCAAGCTGTAGAAAGCTTTTGCCAGTGGAAGGCCAACCAGAGCCAGAAGTAGGTGGAGAATCCGAAGGCCACCCAGAACTGCCACCACTGTTCCTCGGTGCACCACTAGAGTGCCAGCCCTGACCAGGATGTGGTGAAGGAGAATGAGCTCGCTTGGGAGGCTGAGAATCCCTCCGAGCAGGAGGCTGGGAGTGAGCCCGAGTGGAATCACACCGCTTCCAACTCTGAGAGGGCGACCGACCGTGGGAGGAGGAGGGCGAGTCAGGGATCTGAGCCACAGTACAAGGGGCATTGCCCCAATGGTCCAGGAGAACCTGTAGGTGAGCCACTTCCAGTGCAACCTTGTTGGCTTTCACTTGAATCTATAACATTACATTAGAACATATAACTGCTTTAGCATAAAGAGATACATTAACATCTCAATGTGAATGAGCAAAAATACAAGCATTTTTGTCTTTCTAGATATTGAAGAGGATTTCCACTCTGAAAGTGTGCCAAAGCTGGGTGAACTTAGCCAGGATTCCAGGCGGGTCCCCCAGCAAAACCATATGCCACGAAAAGGGTTCAGGCCTAAAAGGCCGAAAGAAATCATGAATCCAAGTCCAGAACTACTGAGCTCTGGGGAAAAACCAAAAAAGGTGCTTGAAGTTTTTTGGCTACCCACAAAAAGGGCAGTGAGGGTCAGAGACCCCCAAATGAACCAGCCAAGAGCCCATAGACAAGCCTTGGAAAAGAATACACCAAGCAAAGTGGGCCAGCTTCGGATTAACAATTGCAGACCAAATGGCATCAAACTTCCTATGCCAAGTAAAGGCTGAGGAGTTAAGAAGCCACCATTGGTTCAAAGAACTGATCATAGGGAAATGGGGTGAAAGCCACTTGTAACCAAGCCGCAGCTTGTAGCTCCTTAGAGGAGTATCTGGAAACCATTTCTAGTCTTTCCACCAAGGTTTGTGCCCACGAATGCCAAATTTGTGAAGAATTTCCACCGGAATGACGTTCACCAGCCCGTCAAAAGTAGGATGATCTTGGTTTTGAAGGCTGTAAAGGGTTTTAAAAACATCCCACTGCAAAATACTCATGGTTGGCCGGTGGAAGAGCTGGTGAAAAGTTTGAATGCCCTTCTTATGAAATCAAAGAGCTTTGAACCAAGGCGACTTAGCTAGGGGTTGACCATTCTGAGCTAGAAGGGGATCGATGGAAAGCCCATTATGAAATCCAACCCTGGCCCAATGGAGCCAAGGCTTGATAGTTTCCCAAGAGCACCAAATACTTTTAGCCACAAAGGAGCCCATAATTTGAACCAGCTCCCTCATAACCAGAAGGGTTTGGAAGCCGATTCCTTTCCAGGCGGGTTTGTGAACAGGAAACCCAGATTGGATACAATGCTTGAGGAGAATTTTCCAGGCTTCATCCCCAGTAAACGCACAGATAATCCATTTGACACAGAGAGCAGTCCCTTGTCGTTGAGTGGAAAGCAAGCTGAGCCCTCCCGAATCCTTGGGGAGACAACAAAATTCCCAAGCGACTCGATGAAAGCCCTTATGGGTCTCAGCAGAGGCCCAAAGAAAATCATGGAGCAACTTCTCAAGCCTGTTGTAGGCTACTTTAGAAGGAGCCCAACAGGAAGAATAATAGATGTGGGAGGCAACCAAGATTTTAGAGCACACCTAGAATTTGCCAGCCAACGAAAGAGGCTTGGTAACCCAATAGGCCAACTTCTGTTCAACTTTGGAGAGAATGGCTTGCTAGAGCTCTTGAGGGGAAGCTTGGAAGGTGAAAGGAATGCCCAGGAATCGAAAGATTTCACCTTGACCAATCCATTTCTAGTTGTATGTTTGAAGCCACGCAGGAGTGGGAAGCATCGACTATTTGTAACACAAGGTTTTGTGCCATTGAATTGTTGAACCAGACGCAAGACAAAAAGTATCAAGGCAGTTAAGGGCCACAATGATCGATCCTTCATCCTCTAAAAGAGTGAGAAAGGAGTCATCCGCGAAGTGCCCATTGACAAGTTGCTCTTGAGAGTTTGGGAGAGTGATTCCTTTAAAACACTGCGAGGAGATAGCATTGGCCAGGAGATATCCAAAGCCCTCAGCAGCCAGAACATACAAATCAGGGGCAAGAGGGCATCCCTGGAAAATAGAACAAAAAGGACAAAAGCAGAGGACTTACGACCATTAATAGAGATGCAAGCCAAGGCATCGGAAAAAAGCATACGAACAAACCGCAAAAAATGGGGCCCAAAACCCAAAGCCTGTAACATCGCAAGAATGAAAGGCCATTCAATATAGTCATATGATTTGGAAAAATCAATTTTAATGAACACAATTTTCTGGTTCGAACGCCGGGCCCACTCCATGCCTTCCCAAAAAACAATAATGTTATCAAGAATGAACCTAGATTTAATGAATCCAGTCTGCTCGGGACGCACAATCTGAGGTAAGAGGTGGTGAATTTTTAGAGCCAAGGCTTTGGCAATGATTTTATAAGAGACATTAAGAAGCGTGATGGGCCGCCAGTTACAAATATCCTCCGAATCTCCTGGCTTAGGTATGAATTTAATATTGCCTTTATTTATTAAATTACCTAGAGAGTTGTTGTGAAAGGCTTCAAGATAAACATGATGCAGGTCACTACCAATACAGTCCCAAAGTGCTTTATAAAATTCACAAGGAAAGCCATCAATCCCAGGAGCCTTATCATCAGCCATGGAGGAAACGGATTCCTTGAGATCATCAATTGTTAATAATTGATCACAGAAATTAGTCTGGTTTGGAGAAAGCCTATGTAGCACAACAGCAAGGCAGCTCTGGAGGGCTTGCTGACATGCAGGCGTAGGGTCTTGAGCCATGAAAACTTGCTCATAGTGATGCACAAAATCCTGGAGAATGTCAGGTAGCTTAGAGAGCACTTGATTACCATCTTTGATAGCTTTAATGCCTGGGGAAGAATGCCTAGCACGAAGAGCCAAAACAAACTCTTTGGAGGCATAGTCGCCAATTTTGAGCCAGTGAAGTTGAGCCTTGATTTGAGCGCCCCTGACATAATAGCTATCTACCACTTGTTGCTGGTGTCTTAAGTCCACCACCCAGACTTGATGTGACGGGGAGAAAGGACAAGCCGCTAAGGCCTCCATAGCAACACACAAGTCCGCAGTGGTGGCCTCGTAAGAACGTCAGCGGAAAATAGCAAGCTGTCGCCCATAAATGTGCAAGAAATGCGCAGTATGAATGATAGCTTCATTCCACCAAACAATCCAGCCCGTATGGCCAGAAGGACGACACTCTAAATTTCACACTCGAAGAATGTGGGCTAGGGTGGGCTTGTGATAGAGCAGAGACGTGTTCAAGAAGAATTGCGTCTTACACATGTGAGGTTGACAAGACACCCACTCAATTCAAAATTGAATTGGGAAGTGATCCGAAAGGGTCACATCCACTAACGGCTTCACAGGCAAGGCAGAGCTCCTGAAAGAAAAAAAAGATTGTGCCGAGAGCATGGCATGATCAAGGAATTTAAAAACTCTATCAGAACCAGCCCTGTAATTACATCAAGTGTGCCAGAGGGAATGAGAATGGCGATAACCCATATTGGGATCAAAAAGTCCCAATTTATTACATATATAGAACCACACCTCCCTTTCACTTGCAGCCCAACGAAAAGGCATAGTGCCATTCTTATTGTACGCCATTTCAACCATTTTGAAATCCCCACAGAGCAACCAGGTGGCAACTAGAAAAGAGTCAGCAATCCAATGCCAAAGCAAGCAACGTTTCACAACATCATTAGAGGCATAATATTAATAATCCCGAAGGAATGATTCTCAATATTGAGAAGAATCTAGACAGCTCGCTGGGAGGGGTCCACCCCATGGTCAACCACATAAGGAAGCAATCGTGGGGCCAAAAGAGTAACAACTCCACCATGACCAGCCTCATGCAGAGTGCAAAACATAGTACTAGCTAGCCAAATAGAGTGACAAGCCGAAGCAAGCAAAAAAATTGAAATTTTAACTTCCTGGAGACAAAGCACTTCAATTTTTGGATAATTCTTCAAAGTATTCATCATAGAATACTTCTTGAGAGATCTGTGAGACCTTGAACATTCCATGAGAGAAAATTCATGGAAAATATTCCATGCTTGTAGAATCCCGGTCCTCTTCACTCAGGGAAGAGAAGCTATTCTTCAAAAACTCTTGCAGAACTGAACCTATTTGAATAGAGGGAGAAAATCTTCATTTTTCTGGCACATATTCACCTTCCTCCAGTGGAGGAGATGGGCTGCGAGAACGCCGCTAGGTCCCCATAGTGGAGGACAAAGCCGGTTGAGCACATAAAATAGTAGTAGGCTGAGCCGCAACCTTCGGCCTGGGCTGTAGAATAGCAGAAGCCACTCTTGAGGGAGTAGCTGTCCCCTTCTCTGAAGGGTTTGAAATCTGCTGGGTTGATTCCGGGGCCTTGGGAGCTGACCCAGTACCAAACGACTTATTCTTCTGGTTTGTGACCGTAGTCCACTTTGTGTCTGCCTTAGCTGAAGGCTTTATCGGACGAGGCTTTTCAGCACTCCGTGGCTGAGAGATAGTACGGGGAACTGACAAAAGGCAGTCCTTGATCTTGTGATCAGCTGATTGGCACTGGTAGCACGTGTTGGGTAGGTTAAAATATGTGATTTTTTGGGAGTGGAGAATATCCCTGATTTGAATGTCTACAAACTCTTTCAAATCCTTGGATAAATCAACTTCCACACAAACCCTCTTTTGAGGACGGGCTTGAAAAAAATTATCAGGTTTGTTGCAAACAACCTTCCCCAGAGAGGAAGCAATATGGTGCAAGAAGGGCACACATGGGAAGGGCAACCCGGGAAACTCAATCTAGACCAGAACATGCATTTTGGTGTCCTTTGAGACAAAACAATCCTGGGTCCAAGCCTGGAAAACCAACAAGGAGGAACAAACATACTAGGGTCCATGACCCAGAATAGCTTGGACATGATTGACTTCCGCAAAGCGGAACAAAAAAAAATCCTTGGTTAGGTTTTGGACCATATCAAGGCGGACCCCATGAGGGACCCAGGCCTTATTAACCCAGTTTTTTAGCACACTTTCAGGGGGAGTCCTCCAACAAAATAACCCACAAGGGTGTGTTGTTCAAGCCATTGGCATGCAGAATCAAAATCAGGTAAAGGTAAAACTACATTAGCAGGGGCATCAGAATGCTTACCTCGTGAAAGATTTTCAAAACAAATTTCTAAGGGCGTTTGTTCGGTGGGGGAGCCATTAAACTGCACCGATGAATCACTAACACTGGCAAAAATTGCCAGGTTAGAGCTAGTTGAAGGCATAATAAACCCCTAAAACCACAGTAAATGCGGCCGTACTCAATGAAGGAAATAATTTCCTACGCAAGAAGTGCAGTATGACGCAGGAGGGGCCACAAATGACCTCAGAAAGCAGAAAACCCTAACAGATCTCATGCATCGCTCTCCATCAATCTGTAGTGGTCGGTCAAAACCCTAGCAGAGCTCATGCACCACTCTCCATCCGGTGTCATATCTTGGGCATACGGTGTCAAAATCGGGCAAACGAGATATCATCGAAAAGGTGGTTCTGGGAGCTATCCAATGGTGTAGGTTTGATTTTCTATGTTTTCCGTTTTGATGCATAGTTTACCAGTTAATGCCAGAACATAGTTTTGGCACTCTCAGAGGCATATCTTTTGTGTCTAAACGAATAGGCATTGGAAAGATGTTGCAGTTATCTTTCCAGATATATAGTCTATTTGATTAGATAATTTACCAGATAAATTTTATTCAGCTTTGTGTGTTTTTACACTTCTCTCAATTACTTGGCCATTTTGGAACCTACATGGGTTCTGTTTGCGTTGGATGGGTTAGATTAATATGATTTATCATTGCTGAGATCATTAGTCTCTGATTTTTATTTTTGAGTGAGTATAATGGGATTTTCTACTCACCCCTCAGTTGTATTTCTGGATAAGGATAATTATGAGTCATGGGCAAAGGGCATACTTACACATTGTAAGTGGCTCAATATTTTGCCTTATTTATATGATCTCATATCTACACCAGACACATCAAGGGGTTTATTTGCATGGATTATTATTCGAGATCATATTGTAGGGGTTATTGGTTGTAGTGTTGATTTTGACACTTTGTGTGCTTTATCCAACATTCGTTGTCCTCACACACTTTGGCACATCTTTGGGAGATTTTTGGAGACTCTAATATCTCTCCATTCCCAAAGGATCCTGCTACAGATTATCTCATCCCTTTTGCAGATGTAGATTTCATACCCTATGATAATTGTACTCTAGAGGAGCTTGAGTATCTTACAGGTCTTGCATGTGCTGATGGTTCAGAGACTTGTATTCATGTTCCCACTCTTCAGATTGAGACTTCATCAACATATTTTGTTGTTCCTGATTCAATGCAGCAAAGCATCATACACCTTCCAAACATAGCTACTTTGGACTCTTATGTTGGAAACATATCTTTCTTGTTTGCGGAGTCCTATATTGCAGATTTGTAGGATTATTTTGAGGACATTCATCTCCTCAACCTTGACAGTCAGGTTATCATTGTATGCCCACCATTATCAATGCATTCAGAGGTTGCATTTCAGGATTCTCCACATCAGTTTGGATTTGACATCATTTGTTTTAGTTCAGACAGAGAGATTCTTCAACATCCGATCATGGCACACATCCTGAGAGAGATTGGTTCATCACTCTTCATGGGGTTTCTTCGTCATCGTCCTTTGGATCCGTTTCTTCCCAAGGGGAGGAATATCATTTGCCACTTTAGGATCTTTTTTTGGATTCTACATCAGGCATCTACCATTGTGACAGGAGTTTATTCATTGTGGGGGGGCCTTCTTCTCTCTTTCTATCTCTCCTATGGAGACCATTGTAC
Organism: Sequoiadendron giganteum; assembly: GCA_007115665.2. NCBI lineage: Eukaryota > Viridiplantae > Streptophyta > Pinopsida > Cupressales > Cupressaceae > Sequoiadendron > Sequoiadendron giganteum. Next base: position 67,414,728 of record CM021109.1, on the reverse strand, counting down.
ATGTACTTATATGATAGAAGCAATCTATGGAGGGTATCATGTAATCCACCTCCTATCCTTCTTCCATTAGTGCATTGCTTTCCTTCTTTGCATTCTATTTTTAGGAGGAGTTTTGTTCCCACTGGGTTTTCTCCTTTACCCCATTTCATTTAGTTTGAATTGCTTTTGTAAATGGGTACCTGATCAGACCTAGTTGCCAAGACCCATGTTTCCTTTTGTGCATTGTAGTTACCTTTGCTTTTTTGCACTTATTTGTAGCTGCACTCTTGCTCATCTTAAGGGTGGTGTTAGAGTAAAGGTTTTAACTTAATTGTGTTAATTAAGTTACCTTTATTCCTCTCTTAAGATTTCACTTTAGTTTGCATAATGTGGCATTTAATAATTATATTAATTATTAAATTTTTACTTATTAGGGTTTCTTTTAGGTTTTGCACAATCTCATTTCTTAAGGATTGATCATTGTATTATTACCTCTCTCTGATTAATACATTTTCAGCTTTCAGAGCACCCTTGATTTTTTGTCTCCAATGTCTTCTTCTGTGACAGGTTATTTGCATGCAAGTGATCTTCGGGGTCTGTGAAGTTGGATTTCATAACTTCTACAGAATTTGATAAGGAATCTAACCAAATTGTCACCAAGTATGCACCTTATAGATAGAGGTCTGATGAAGTAATGAATTTTGACTGGCCTACTGAAGAATAATTCCTAGCATGGAAAGGCAGGTACTTGGAAGGAGTGTGAGGTCTAGCATTAAGAGTGGTAGGCCAATGATTTGAAATTTTGAAGTCTGAAACCATGATGAATAACGAATAGATGGGAATGTACTACATAGTCTGGATTTAGTACATATTAGGATTTTGTTAAAGTATGGAAAAGTATAGTGCATCTTATTCAAAGTTGAATTGATGACAAGGTTGTAGAAATGGTTTTTCCTTTTTCCTTTTCCTTTTCTGTTTTCTTCATGCTTTTTCTTCCTTTCACTTTGTGTGAGTGGGCACAAGTTTTGAGGTAACTGTTTGGTTGTACCCATTTTGAAAATTGGACCTAATCTTTGACAACGAATGTACACTACTTTCATTTTCTCATGTCTCCCACCTCTTGGGAATGCATTGTAACTAAATGAGAGAATATTTGATGTAGCGGTCCAATAGGGTTTTGACACGTGTATTTTATGGCCCGAGGCTTGTTTTTATCCTTCATTTCTATGAAAAGGAATTTAGGGCCAAAAAGTAGGGGTTCGTTGTTTATGCAATTAACACTGTGAATTGTAAGTAGAATACTAAGTATGTTTTAGAGTTTTTGTTCTTAAGTTTTAGAGCTCATTTTTATGTATGTAATTTGGATAACAATATAATAAAATATATATAGAGAAATTCCAATTTCATGGCTATTGTCTCTCCTTGTACTCTTTTTATGAGTTATGAATGAAATTAATCTAGGATGACTTTTATTTGTCTCTATTGTTCACTAGTGGATGTTTGATTTCATTCCTGCCTATTGATTCAATGAATTAGTGTAAATGCTTGGATGAGATTACTAACTCATAAAAATCATGTGCTAGGATACTGATAAGTAGTAGTAGTCATGAATGTAATGGGGGAATGTTGTAATGCAATATCTCTTGAGACTATACATTTCTATTGTTGAATTGTTATCTGGTTATATAGATTGATTTTGACTCTGTGCTTAAGATAAAGGCATTGGTTCATACAAAGTACTCATGGTTCAGTTTATGTGTTATTCAAAAGCTAATCAATTTTAATTTACAAACTTTTATATGGATACCATTGTAGTTGGTTTGTGTTGATGTCCCACCTTCTCATGCTCTAAGTATAAAACATTGATGAATAACCTACCAACTTATTTAATGTATTAGGACCTTGAGCAATTTTAATTGTGTGAAGTTCATGAGCATACATTGTAGGATAACCCTCTCAGGTTTTACAGAGCCCAAATTGTAGGATTAGAAGTTTTGTAGCTTCCACTCTTTCGTTGGCAAATCCCTTTGGAGTACTAATTATTGGAAATGGTAAAGTCCATAGGTATTTCTGGAGATCAATTTGGTTCTTAAAAAATAACCAACAAAATACATGTGAACACATGAATTATACATTGGAAGCATGAAGGATACACGTGAATACACGTAATATACATGAAGTATACATGTGAATAAATGAAGCATACATGTGAATAAGTGAAGCACAAGTAATTGAAGCATTGCAAAGGATACAAACCACAAGGAATGGAGCTTATTTACACAATATGCATTAGATGGAGCTTATTGAGCAATCAACAGTAATTATTTAAGCATTATATGTAAACAAAACCCATGTAGGTACAACATTCAAGCATACAATTTACACAATACGCAGGATAACATCATTCAAGAATGGTAGTAGCAAAATAATATTTTCTTTAATAAAAAATCTATAAGGCTATAAAATGATATATATTGATAAAATTATATACAATATATCCAAAAAATCATACATGCTTACTACAAAAGAGCTATATGGACATAAAATGTCACATATATATATATCGATAGTACAAAACATATGTTCCAAAATTCCACATAGGCATACAAAAAATGACCCTAATACATAGTCATTTCCCTCTAGGGAAGGAAAAAGATCCTATGCTACCTTCAAAATTTGGATGGATGGAGTGCCTATTGGTTCTCTTGTCTTTCGAACATGCTCACTAGACCTCCTCTCTAGACTCCTATACAATAAAAAGTATAGATGTTAATACATAGAGATTGAATTATGGAATGCCGACAAAATATAGTCACTTCCCGCATAAAAATAGTCATCATGCACATTTACAACATTACCACGTCCATGACCTAGAGTGACAACCACCTATAACAATCATCAAGATAGAAATTAAACTACATACAAGTATCATGAAAAATTTCAATAATAGACCATAAAAGATAAAATATAATATCAAATCGACTAATTTCTTGCATACCTCTCTCAAAGGATCAGAACTGCTATTGTTGCAACAACTCCATGGTCCATCATGTCACCAACATCGCTAGGGTTGTTTGATGTCAACAACTAAAAATGAAACAACATATCTAATAGTCATATAAATAAGTTCAAGTAGTTCCTGTAGACACCTAAATTTGGACACTTCATTTGTCCAAATTTACCCCTTTTTCATCTAAATATCCCCCTATCCGCATTAATTAAGTAATATTACTATTATTTAATTAATACCTCTAAATTTATTCTAATCCCTAAAGTATCTAGTTAAACAATTAAATACCTTACCCCTTTAATTCCCCTTTCATCAAATGAATTAAATAAATATGACATTTATTTAATTCTTCACATGTCACATCGCTTTCACTTAATCCTAACCCACCTCCTAATGTCTTCATTAGGGATGTGCACATACATAATCCTTGATTAGGATGTGTCACATCTTCCAAGTTTTGCAAGTTGGATTCTAATCCTCCTTAACCACTAATCATCTTTTAATCACTGATCAGTTAAGCCTAATCAGTACCTTAGTCAACTCTCCCCATCCCCCAAAGAATTTTTAATTCCTTTTTATTCATCCAAGGCTCCTCTCTTCCCCATGTGAATTTTTCATTCAATTTTATTTCTCCAAGGAATCTTCTCTTCCCCATGCAAATTCTAGAACCTTTGACTTGTCACATCACATGTGCTAAAGTCTTCTAGAATCTTTGACTTGTCACATCAAGTCACATGTGGGTAAGTACTTACCTTTTTAAGGACCTCATTTTATCCAAGGTACTTTCCACCTCTCCTTTTGGAAACTTGTCTTATCCACAAGATTTCCCAATCATGTGAATTTTTAATTAACTTTCATTCACCTAAGATTCTCCTCTTCCCAATGTGATCATTGAAAGGTCACATCATCCCTTTTCCAAGGTACTTGTCCTTCCTCCACATCATGTACCTTCCTTCCACCTCACTTCCACATCAGCACATCCTAGGCCATCTCACATTCCACATGTCAAGATGTGAGGGCTTGTGAGTCCTCAACTCACCATATCCCTTCATCTTGGCCTTTTTGGTTTAATCTCAACCATTGAATTCTCTAGAGAATTCAAATTCCTCTATAAATACCCCCTCTTTTCTCTCATTTAGGGACCTTATGCATTTGATACCAAACACTTGCAATTTTGTTATTTGAAACCATACTTAGCCAACTTGCACATTTTTTCTTCATTATAGCACTTGAATCTACCACTATCACACTTTCAACCATCTCGCATCCCATCTTGCATCTTTAATCTCATTTTCCATCCAAGGAGCATACACAACATCGAAGATTGAAGGGCCAACTAAGGAACAACTTGACAAGGTATAATCGTTTCATTCCATCTTCTTTGTTCAAGTTCAAATTTTTTCCCAATCTTGAGGTGTTAGGTGTTCTTCATTATTTCTTGCATTCTTTTTGTTGCTGCATGTTTAGGAACAAGGATTTTCTCCTGATCACAGTCCCTTTATACTTGTCATAAATGAGCAACAAATGAAAATGAAAAGAGAAACAATATGACTATAATAAATGAGCAGGAATTAAAAATGTAAAAGTGTAGAAACTTCATAGATTAAGATGTAGAAAATTCATGCATCATGAGTGCAATAAATTTTGAAGGAAGCCAGTCAAGAATGGTGATATTGATAAAAAAATTCAATACAAGGTAAAGGTTAATGACTGTTGAAAGAAATTTAAACAAAATTTTAAGAAAACTTTGGGAAGTGATGGTCGTATATGCAACAGTACAATCCCTATTGGTGGTAGTGACCTTGCATGAAAGAGTAAATGGTTGACCTCAGTTGAGACTATATTATAGTCTTTATAGATCACAAAATGGTGAAAGTAATAAGTCCACTAGGATAGTCCAAAATCTTGCAAATGCCCAAGTTAAGTGCTCATTGAGATTCAAATTGCATATGTTGATGAAGTAATTTTAATAAGGGCATGTTGTCAACATAGTGATAATGCCACAATGAAGTTCACATGAATGAAGTGAGAATTACTATGTTACTAGCAGCTTTCAAAGGGATAATGGAACATATGATGAATTAGGACATGTCTAGGGTTTTACTATAGCACATGAAGGTGGTTATTGAGGTGTGCAACAGTAATGGGGAATACAATTTTGGTCAATAATGAGTGGAAGGAAATATCTCTTGTAATGATAAATGTGTATAGGATAAAATTTGGATGTAGGTGCTATAGCATAGAAGGGATAAAGAGACAAGACTAGGAGGAAATAATGGAACATATGATGAAATAATAGAGGGTAAAATGGGATGGGAGTTGAATGCGATAATGGAACATAGAATGGACTTGTAGAGATTAGTGGGATGGTCCAAGAGTGGATCATAGAACATAGGGTGAACTATTAGAGGTTAATGGGATGGGATTAGTAGGGAATAAAGGAACACATGGTGAATTAGGGGAAGATAATGAGACAAGACCAAGAGGGGATAATGGAATATATTTTTAAATAAAAGAGGGTAATCAGATGGGAATAGAAGGGGTTAATGGAACATATGATGGACTATAATAGATTAATGGGATGGACTAGGATGGGATAACAAAATATAGTGTGAACTATTAGAGGTTAATGGGATGGGATTAGGAGGGAATAAAGGAACATAGGGTGAATTAGGGGAAGATAATGGGAGAAGACCAAGAGGGGAAAATGGAACATATAGTGAAATAAGAGAGAGTAATGGGATGGGAATAGAAGGGGTTAATGGAACATAGGATGGACTAGTGTAGATTGATGGGATGAGCTAGGGTGGGATAAAAAATTATAGGGTGAACAATTAGAGGTTAATGGGATGGGATTAGTAGGGAATAATGGAACATAGGGTGATTTAGGAGGTGTCTAAGGTTTGGCTATAGTGCATGAAGTGGGAAATTGACCTGTGTGTAGTAATAAGAGAGAAGAGTTATAGGATCAAATGTGGATAAATATGGTACAACATAAAATGGGTAAAGGAACATAAGGTGAAACATAGGGGATGATGGAACATAGGGGGAAATAATAAAGGGTACAATAAGATGGGAGTAGAAGGGAATAATGAAACATAGGATGGACTAGTAGATATTAGTAGGATGGGCTAGGAGGGGATCATGGAAAATAGGGTGAAAAATTAAATGTTAATGGGATGGGATTAGGAAGGAATAAAAGAACAAAAACTGAACTAGGAGAAGATAATGTGACATGATCAAGAGGGGATGATGGAACATATAATGGAATAGTAGAGATTAATTGGATGAGATAGGATGGGATAATAAAACATTTTTAAGGTGAACAATACTAGAGGTTAATGGGAAGTAATTATGAGGGAATATTAGACCATAAAGTGAATTAGGCGGTGTCTAAGGTTTGAGTATAGGACATGAAGTGGGAACTTGAGGTGTGCAGTAATAATATATAAGATATTTGGTCAATAATTAGTAGATGGAAAGGTTTCTTGTAATGATATGTGTATAAGATGAAATATGGAGGAAGGTGGTATAATATATAAGGCGTTAAAGATTGAGATATGTGATATAAAATGGTTAAAATATGTGTGATGAAAGGAATGGAAGAATGAGATGGACGTTGAATGGTAAATATAATTAGGATCTCGCAAGACCAACCAATATTTGTGTTTCTCATCAATTTTTAGATTTGTATATGCAAAATTATGAAAACTAGTTAACATTGTTTTACAACACCATTAATGAATAAAGGTTACCTGAGAAAAAGTTGTTTGAGGATATGAATTGTGAGGTGTTGAGCTCAAAGGTCCACTAGGAAACTATTTGAAATCTAAAGCATGTTATGAGACAAACATTCAAATATAACATTCAATTGTTCAAATGCAATAGTAATATCTTTAATACTAGGTGCATACATGTGGAATCAACATCGAGAATGAATAAGGGTCTATAGGAATGGAGCACGTCTCATGAACACTCTGACCCTAAAATTTCATCATATTGATTTTGAATGACCAAAAAGATATAGGCAATTAGGGAAAGAGGATTCCCCCAATTAGGCCCCTAGGGTTTCTCACCTAGGAGCTCTTGATTCATAAATGACCCTCTTTTCGCTTACTGATATGCTTTTTGGTGATTGCACTCAAAGGATATGGGCTGAAAAGGGTTGTGTTGTGTGTGATGAAGTGTGTCTAAATGTAATGAAACTAGGCTAACTATGAAATGTAAACAAAAGAAAATGTAAACTATATGCAAAGTAAACTAAATGACCTAAATGCATGTAAACTGGAAAGAAACTGAAAAATACAGAGATAGTGCACCTGGGAACTAGAAGTTATAGAAGAGGGGCCTTGGAATATTCTAGAATATACTAGAAATCTACACAGGGACATTTATGCCAGAATGGGTGACCTAGTCCTCCTCCTAGGAAATTTAGCCAGAACGGGTTTCTATAAAAGGGTATTCAAAAATGCAAAAACCCTTTTTTAGGCCTGGTATAGGGACAAGGTCACCAATGATGGAAATTTAGTCCTCTTTTTACTTTCGAGAGTTTCAAGGTCTGAATCTATAGGCCCTCACTTGAACTCCCCTTTTTGACAGAGATATGTGTCCGAATCTCAAGAAAATAACCTGCAAGTTGTCCTTTTCCTCCTCCTAGGGTTTGATGACTTGAGTTGACTTGGATGGAATGATGGTACCCTTTTCAACACTTTACTCCTTTCCAAATTTTCATACACACCTAAAAAGCACACATGCAAAGATAAGGAAAGGATAAGGGTTAGACAATAGGGGTTTGCCTTAGTCAAACCCCATTGATTTGATAATCAAATCTAAATGAAATAGAATGGAAGGAAGAGATGATTGAATGACAAAGCAAATACAAACACTCACCAAATCCTTTGTTGTTGAAGATGTTTGCAACATGCAAGAACCAACTCTAATGGAGGTTTCTTGAAGTGCCTTGTGCTTGAATGTTTGCTTGAGAAGCTTGAGTGCAAGAGTGCTTGTGAAGATGAAAAATGATCTTAGGGGGGGAAGGGTAAGAGGCAAAAGAAAGATTAAAACCCTTATTTATACAAGATATGCCCTAATTTCCTAAAAATAACACATGATAGGCCAACCTTAGAGTTTTGGAGGCAAATTCACATTAGAAATTTATTTTAATTTTGAATTTTATGCCAAAAGGGACTAGGTTGCCCAAGGTGGCGACCTAGTCCACTTGGAAAAATTCAAGTGGTGGTCAAGAATTAAATGGTGTTAAATGATGATTATCAGGCTTGCCTCCTAAAACACACTTAATTCAAGTGTAAAAGTACATTAAGGGACCAATTTAACATAAGAAAGGGCTAATTTGTTGATGATAAGCCTAAGAAAGTGTGAAAATGCATTATGACACTTTACAACACTTTGTCACAAGGCTTGAAAAGGGGTAAAAAGGGGTTGTTTAGGTGAATTGTGTTGAAAGGGTCTTAAAAAAGTGGGAAGATGTGTTACAATACTTCACAACACCTTTGTAAAACACTGTTAGATTGTTGTTCATTTGTAAGCGTTTAAGGCCTAATGCCACATTATTGCATCAGATCAAAGCAAAACAAGGCCAAAATCCAAGGGAACAGACTGAAATGAGTGAAAAAGTGTTAAGGCTACACTTTTTGGTGACACATTTAGCCCCCACTTTAGTGAGAGGATGAACTTGCTTCAAACTCACACTAAAGTAGTTGAATCATGAATATCGAGAGGGATCTGATGTATTCATGCAAGTAAGGTGGGATGAATATAATCAAGATGGATGATCAAGCCCCTAGGATCAAGATCCCATGGAAAACCATTCATGAGCACAAGAGATAAAACAAGGAGTGATGTGAAAGAATGTAGAGAGAGGGAAAGTTGAATCAAGCTTCATTCATTTCTAGCTAGTTGCAGATCAGATCTAGGTTGTTTGTCTGAAAGGAAAGTGTACTCACACTAGGGTGAAAAGACTTTTAGTTATTTGCTGGGTGAGAAGGACCAAAAGGGGTGGGATACATACACTCAGTTGGTATTTACTCCCACACACACAAAGGTGGCTATGGGGAAAGTTGTGCTGCTAGTTGGGCTTCCTGCTCAACCATACCAAGGTTATACCTCCTAATAACTTTGATAAGTTGCCACAAAAGACAAGGTTCACGGTCCATGAGACAAGAAAAGCCTCAGATGCTTAGAACTCATGAACAAGTGTAGGATGGCACCACATTCATGCAAGTTATGTTATGCAAGGTGGCCATGTATGCAAAAATGCAAAAATGTAATATGTAAAATAAAAATAGTATAAAATGAAAAAGAGATGTTCAAAGGAGTCTTATTTAATTTATGTGAGGTCTTTAAATTAGGGAACATTGTGTCTAATGTCTCCAAGAGAGGACCAATCAAAGAATATAAAATTCACAACTTAGGGGATGCAGTGCATCACATCAAGCCACTAAGAGGAATGTAATATGCTAAGATAGGTCAATTTCGTGAAGGACATTATACCCAATGTCATCCACAAAGTTAGAGACTCATCGTATGAAGTGATAAGGCTACACTAGGAATGGGGACAAAGAAAAGCACAAGAAAATGAAAAATAAATAATGCCAATGTATGCCCCCACTTTAAAGGGATTTCTACACACCATTTTTTGAGAAATTTCTTTAAAGTAGAGAAAGGAAAAATCCAAAAAGAAAAGAAAGGAAAGGACATGAGAGCCTACTTGGAAAGACCTATGCCAAGAGATAGGTCTCCAAGGGAGGCTACGTCAAGCGAAGAGAAATAAAAATAAAAGGGAAAGGGGGTTGCCCCCAACATGAATACCACAAACACATAAGGGATCTATGGATTTGGTTTCAGTATGTTCGTTGCTGTAGTATTATTTTAGAGAGCTCGGAACTATCATCATCTCCCCAAATACATATAATTGGAAGAAGGACACAAAGAGAGTGAAATCAAATGAAAAGAAAGAGTCATTTTGGGTCAACATGGAAGAGACATAGGATTTCTAAATGCTTTGCATCGTCCCCAAAAGGACAACGAAAGTAAAAAGGAAAGGACAAAGAAAAGAGCCTTTTTGAGTCAACATGAAGGAGACATCATGGTCTTAATGCCTTGTATCATCCTCAAATGAAAGGAAAAATGAAAAAAGAAAAAGGAAAAGAGTCCATTTGTGTCAACATGAAGGAGACATTGTGGTCTCAATGCCTTACATAATCCCAAAATGGAAGGCAAAAATAAAAGGAAAAGGAAAAGGGTCCATTTGGGTCAACATGAAGGAGACATTGTAGTCTCAATGCCTTGCATCATCCCCAAATGGAAGGAAAAAATAAAAGGAAAAGTGAAATGAATGCATGACATATCAAAGAATGAAGATACACATAAAATAATGTCACAAATAGGGGGAACATCAAATATAACAGTACAGGGAAAACATGTCACATAAAAGAAAACACAATACTAGTAAGGAAAGTGTAATTCATCCATGAAGCACATCATCCGCCTCCCAATCTTAGTGGGTATAAGTGAGAGGTGAACAACAAAGCTAAGGGACCAAGACAAATGTATTACTAGGACAAGGCTAGCAACTTCTTGCCCCCACTAAGTGCAAGATAAGAATGAGTCGAGATAGGTGGTGGGAAGGAGCACATGTGTAATAGTGAGAAGGGAATATTCTACAACTATGACATGATGAGGTGTAAGGGAGTATGTTATAGTTTGAAGGGGTAGAAATTATCACCATCGAAGTGATACTTACTTAGTATCTCTCACAAATGATGACATTCATTGCTTCTGTCTAGACAAGAACACGATGGTAAGCACAGTGTGGTACATTAGCATCTTTAAGATAAATAACCAACCTATTACGATGAGGTAATCTGATGAGTCCTTTTTTTAAGAGTATTTGTAATTTCCTCTCACATTCAGGAGGTGGATGAAGAGGGAGTTTGAGTTTCTATAATTTGTATGGCCTCTTGCATCAGCTAGATTCTCCAATTTCAAAAGAGGAGATTAGGGTAGGAGGGCCTGAGATGATTTTAGGATTTTTTTTGTTGGTGTTAGGAGATAGTGAGCGTTCTTTAGGAAGGAGAACATCCAAATCAGGAGGGGAATCAAATATCACCATTCCATCATCATGAAACTTGAGAAATCCTCTAACAGGCCTATGGTCACAAGGAGGATCTTGGTAGCCTATTCCCGTTGTGTGTTCATCGGGGGACAACTGTTCATAAAATTTGTGTATTTCATGTTCGTTTGTTATGTCACCACCTTGTTTTATTAGAATGGTAAACCCTTTTCTATAGGTTTTTTGAAGATTAATTGGAGGGTGGGTGACCTGGTTATGGTAAAATGGTTGAGTAGTTACATGATTAGATGAACTGGGTTCACCTTGTACATTGAACTTAGGTTCATTGTTTGTTTTCGGATGGAGGTAAACAAATGTCTCTAGTGATGAAATGTTGGGAAATGGGGATTGTTGTATGGATGGGTAGAAGGCTGCATTTTCCTCAATATTGTCGAAGCAATCATTGAGGAGCCGGTTCATGCTAGCATCATCATCTCCAATAAGGTCAACTTCATGAGGAGGACATGCATTTGGAGTTGATTGAGTAGGAGTAGGTTATAGGTCATTAGGATTAGTGGAAAAGGTGAAACTTGACATATCCATTAGGGATTTAAAGGACATCCAAAACTTTTTCAAAGATAGAGCCATAATGAAAGGAAATAAAGCACAAGAAATTGAGAAAATAGAAAATCTAAAAACAAACACAGAAATGCAATTGCAGAAGATAGAAGTGCATACAATGCTCTAGAAATGATAGAAAATAATATGTAGAGTATGCAAGAGAACTAGGTCACCCAGTGTGGTGACCTAGTCCCAATAGTGATTTTTTTGAAGTTTTTGAGAGTTTTGAATGCTTTTTCTACTTTTTATGCTTTTCCAGTGCAGGTATAGAATAAAAATACAGATTTTTTTGTACTTTTTCAATGAAAATGCAATGCAAAGTGAAATCTAACATGAATTTTCACTAATGCACTTTTTTATGAACCCTAAGATGTAAACAATACAAAATCCTAATACAATGCAAGATTTTTTCTTATATTAAATGCAAAATCAGAAGATTAACAAGTGGTGTATGGTTGGGTTCACAAAAATGAATCACCAAAAAGATATAGGAAATTAGGAAAAGAGGATTGCCCCAATTAGGCCCCTAGGGTTTCTCACCTAGGAGCTCTTGATTCATAAATGACTCTCTTTCCGCTTAATGATATGATTTTTGGTGATTGCATTCAAATGGTATGGGCTGAATAGGGTTGTGTTGTGTGTGATGAAGTTCATATAAATGTAATGAAACTACGATAACTATGAAATGTAAAAAAGGTAAAATTTAAACTATATACAAAGAAAACTAAATGACCTAAAAGCATGCAAATTGGAAAGAAACTAAAAAATACAGAGATAGTGCACCTAGGAACTGGAAGTTGCAAAAGAGAGGCTCTAGAATATTCTAGAATCTACTAGAAATCTACATAGGGACACTTACGCCAGAATGGGCAACCTAGTCCTCCTCCCAAGCAATTTAGCTAGAACGAGTTTATGATAAAAGGGTATCTAAAAATGTAAAAATCCCTTTTTCAACTAGTACATGGACAAGGTCGCCAATGATGGTGACCTCGTCCTCTTGGTACTTTCAAGAGTTTCAAGGTCAGAATCTATATGCCCCCACTTGCAATTCCCTTTCTAACAGAGATCCGTGTCCGAATCTTCAGAAAAAGACCTAAAAGTTATCCTTTTTCTCCTCCTAGGGTTTGATGACTTGAGTTGACTTGGATGGAATGATCATACCCTTTTCAACACTTTACTCCTTGCAAAATGTGCATACACACCTACAAAGTATGTGAATGCAAATAGAAGGAAAGGGTTAGGTTTAGAGAGTAAAAGGTTTGCCTTAGTCAAACCCCATTGATGGTAAGCAAACCCAAATGAAATAGAATGGAAGGAAGAGATGATTGAATGACAAATCAAATAAAATCACTCACCAAATCCTTGAATGCTTGATTGAGAAGCTTGAGTGCAAGAGTGCTTGTGAAGATGAAAAGTGATCTTAGGGGGGGGAAGGGTAAGAGAGGAAAAATGAAGATGAAAACCATTATTTATACAAGATATTCCCTAATTTCCTGAAAATAACACATGATAGGCCGACCTTAGGGTTTTGGAGGAAAATTTCTGTTAGAAATTTATTTTAATTTTGAATTTTATGCCAAAAGGGTCTGTTTCCCAAGGTGGCAACCTAGTTCACTTGGACAAATTCAAGTGGTGGTCAGGAATTAAATGGTGTTAAATGATGATTATTAGGCTTTCCTCCTGAAACACAATTAAGTCGGGCCTAAAAGTACATTAAGGGACCAATTTAACATAATAAAGGGTTAATTCATTGATGATAAGCCTAGGAAAGTGTGAAAATTCATTGCAACACTTTACAACACTTTGACACAAGGCTTGAGAAGGGGTAAAAAGGGGTTGTTTAGGTGAATTATGTTGAAAGGGTCTTAGAAAAGTGGGAAGATGTGTTATGGAAACACTTCACAACACCTTTATAAAACACCATTAAATTGTTGTTGATTTGCAAGCGTTCAAGGTCTAATGCCATATTATAGCATCAGATCATAGCAAAACAAGGCCAAAATCCAAGGGAAAAGGCCCAAATGAGTGAAAAAGTGTCAAGGATACACTTTTTGGTGACACAGATTCTACTAATTTAGTTATTCTTAAATTTCAAAATATATTTTAATAAACAAAATTAAAAGAACTTGCTGAATTTTACCTAAGTATCAATGTCATATGTATTATTCAACAATTCATCTATCATAGTCATCACCTCTGCAACTGATGTAGGCTATGTAGCTGCATCTGTAGCAGTCTGATAATCATACATGCAAACAACACTGTAAGCACCACAATGGTGGGGTGGAGCTCGGGGACTACACGTCTCCTCCATATCAAGCTCTACTAGAGGCGTCACACACTACATAATGGTTTGGGTGAGTGAGCTAATCAACTCTAGCATGTCCACCTCTACACCGTCCTGAACAATGGAAGGAACAATGGCATGCTCCACCATGGGTTTGGCCAAGGGTCTTGGTGTCAACTTTGGATTACGTCATGCACCAGGTCTATCATGTGTGGAGCACCCACCTCTACCCTGAAAGTCTAAGATGTCAAAATAATTTGGCATCTTGTTGAGGACAAACTCATAATAGAGTTTCGTCAAAAAGTATTGTGGTACCTCATGGTTATTTCATGGAGGTTGGTCAAATACCATCCACCACTACTCCCAAAAATTATTTTTAATTAATTCATGGTGGAACCAATGGATGGGGAACCTCCTGCATGCATGTGACAAAGGTGTGTTGGTTCTCAGGTCTGTAAATAGGGCACACAAGTCGACTTTGATAATTTTTTGTTTTTTCACATGTGTATATGAAAAACCACTATCATAAAATTGTCTCAACTCATGCCTCTTATTTAACCAAAAAATTATTTTCTTTCTTATTTCTCTCACATGAGATACAATTGAATTCAACGATTCAACAATCCCTCTCCTATAAGGGTGGGTATCAACATGCTCAATTAATCTTCTAATTAACTGTTCAATCTCTTTTATTTTTTCAATTTGATTTAGGATATTTTATTGTGTTCCTTGAGGATTCCTATGAACTAATGGAGGGGTTTTAGGTTTTTCTTGTATAAGAGTCTCTTTGTGAGGGGGTGATTGTGAATTCTCAATGTTTGGAGGTGGAGATTCATTCCCTGAGAAATAAAAAAAAATTATTAAAAAATCTTATTTCAATCTACAATCTAAATCAAATTGAAAATAAAAATAATAAACATACATACCTCTTCGCAATATTTGACCTCTTTGATGTGTTGGTGGCATCCTCATGATGAATTGCAAGCTAAGAGTGCAAAAATTGGAAGATATTTGGTGAGAGCGAGTTGTAGAGTTGAAAACCTTCAAGCCAAGCCGTGGGTGAACAAAATTAAGGTTAAGAATACATTTTTTTGTTTTAATAGACTTTTTCTATTTGGTGCATTCCAAATGAGTAAGTCATTTGGCACACACCAAATTTGGTGTGTGCTAAATGCTCTTTTTTGGAATTTTTTATGTTTTTTTCAATTTGGCATCAAAACTGTGTCACAAATCCATGCAATTACCATGTATGTCAACCATATTTTGACCTAAATAATTGTATTTTTCTAGATCCTTTTGGGAAAATATCTGTAACACAATAAAGATTGTGCATGATATTTTTTTTGTAATTTTTTTAAATGTTTTTTCTAATTAATCTTTTTATTGGCTATAATTGTTGTTTTGAAAAACCCTTATGTATGCCATGCATAAGATGACCTAAACTTATCATTTTTTTATTTTTTTTTAAAATTGAAAAGAAATTTCTGAATATTATGCATGTATACTTTATTTTATAAAAAGAAATATTTTAATAAGAAGTTATTAAAATTAAGAGAACTTGATATTTAAATTTTGTTGACCAGTTTCATCAAAAAATATTTAAAAAATAGAAAAAATAATCCAATTGTACAAATATTACATATTGGGAATCTACACAATCTCATCTATAGTGGGTTTTACTTTCGTCAATTTCTTTTACAAAACCATCTTCAGACATTGTCCAAAGTCACTCTTTTCTAGTGACACTGATATGAACTTCCAGTTGTAGGTCAAAGCAGGTCCAAAGCTAAGGGTCAGATCTCCAAGCCTTTTTTTGACCCAAAACCCTAACAAAAACTAGGCCAAAAATTGAAATTTTTAGAAACGAGATCCTATTTAGTTTTTTTAATTTTAAGCCTTTATGAAACATGATCCTATTTCTAGAATGGTTTCTTGTTTCTACAAAATGAGATCCCGTTTCTACAAAATGGGATACTATTTCTATAAAATGGGATCTTGCTTTTGCCTTACGGTCCCAAAGCGAAACGACATCTCGTTTGCTAAATAATGGGATCCCATTTTATTTTTCTCAAATTTTTTTTTTTGGCTAAGTCTAAAACTTCCATGAGAAGTGGACTCATCTTTTCTCTTTTATCTTGATTATAGTTTCTCTTTTGGACAAAAAGGGTTCTCATAATTCCTCTTAAAGGATTATTTATTTTGTGTAACATATCCTTCATTTCTCTTCAAATTTTAAGGCTATCACCTTTTATTATATTCTTAGGGAATGAAATGGTGTAGAAAATTTCTTGGCCAAGTGGGCTTCAAATGAAAATCATCATTGCCATGTTTTTGAGTTAGGACTATTTCCTTCTAATAAATCCTCTCAACTTTTCTATCTTATTTAAAATGACTAAATTATATAGAAATAGGGGGTTTTACTCTTTCAATGATCATGGTGATTTGAGTTATTCTAGTTTCTTTAGGTTTCAACATGGGGTAAGCCTTCTTTGGATTTACCTCTTCTTACTTGAGTAATGGATCTTTCCATCTAGAAACCAAAAAAATATAAAATATAATCTATTATTGTTACTTTAATATTTTATCATTAGAAAAAAAATAAAAAATATATATATATATCCCCATAATACACACTTATTATAGGTAATTCAACATTTGAATAAATATAACATTGGCACCTTTCAACTTAATTTTGTAAATAATAGTTTGTTGTGTTCTTAATCATATTTTTTAAAGAAATAATTTATTGCTTTCCATCATAATTTATTATATTAGCAATTTAATAATATTAGGTTTTATTTAATCAATGCTTGAATATGTTTCTTCTTGTTCATTTTTAGTTTCCTCTTTGATGAATAATGGAGAGAAAGAATGTTGTGAATTTCTTGTGGGATGATATTTCCAATTATGTTTTCTTAACATAATAAATAATTATGGTCAATCATTACTTGTCTTTATCAATGCCATTTTGATTGAATTTATCTTTAAAAATTACAAATTCATTAAGGCTATGATCAATAAATCTCAAACTTGTATTTCACAATTTCATTAAAGAATGTTTATAGTGTGGGTTACTAATTTTCCAACTATCACACAAATAAAATTTTGCCAAAGGTTTTTCTAAATCAAGAGGAAGCATGCAATATACTATTAATGTCTACAACACCCCTATTGACAAGATTTATTATTTCTACTCTATTCCTCTGCACCACTGTAAAGAGTGAAAGTCTTAAATTCCAAATAATCTTATAATTCTAGTGCAGGAGCACCCCAAAGTTCATCTAGGAGAGTTAACTGGAAGGTCATCAATTGGAAATTTGTTTTAGATCAAAGTTAGCATTCTCCTTCTAATTCTTGACCTTAGAGGCATTTGAGAACTTGCATTATGTTAGTGAAGGTCATGTTGACCATTTGTTAGATTGGGGTTTGGCTACAAGGGTGATTTAAGACCTTTGCAAACCTTCCTAGCTGTTAGTTTTCTTTAACATTTTGCAAATAAGGCCTATTGAAAGCCACAAGCGGCCATGGAATTAGTTAGGCTCTAGCTCAACTGCTTTGGAAACTTTTATAAGGTGTTTCTCGACCTATTGGAAGGTTGGAAGTTTTTGTATTGCTTAAGACTTCATGAATAACAGAGAGGGCAGTGATATAATTGTGTAATTTTCTGTGTTATGCTTTGAATTCATGTGGTCAGGAGCGATCATGGCATTGTAAATTGTTATAGTTTGTAGTGTAAGCTGTGTTCTAAGCCTTGTGTGGTAGTATTTAGGTTGTGTGTTCTATTTTCAGGCATTGTTTGTTTAATTAAGTTGTTTCTTTTTAGTTACTGACCTGGAAGTCAGTCTGTAAAGGATGGAGTTCTAGTTACATTCCCACTGTACTTGTGTACAAGCCTTGGGAACTGTGATTAGGCTCCATGTCTATATATAGATTAGGGTTAGGAGTGGTTAGGAGTCAGGGAAGCATGGAAAAATTCTTCTCCTAGGTGAGCTTGATAGTGCCCAGCTAGGAAAGACAGGAAGTGCAAAGCACTTAACTAGCAGGGGTGTCTATCTCCTGGAAATTCATGGTGTGGAGAGGGCAAGTGTTTTCCTTGCCAAGGCTTAACAAGAAGGAGGAAGCCCCATCAACCTATTTGGTGAGAGGAAACCTTAACAGTCTGTAAGAAGACAGGGAGAAGACCCAAAATGACCTAAGTTCTTGATCAGTTCTAGTTTGAGGAACTGTACAGGTAGTTGGAGGCCAGGACCACTACAATATTCAGGTGAAAGACATGAAGAAAAAGAAACCCAAGGGTAAATTCAGTGTTCTTTGGTAAAACTTGGAGTATAAGTGTGTTTGCTCAGAGATAGAGACCTAATTGGGCTCTTGGGTTAGTAGCCTAATAAACCCTAACTGAGGGTTTGGTGGAAGCGAATTATGATTGGAGTATGGTGGATTTCCAAGAACCCTAGGGAGATGATTTGAAGCCTTTGGAAACATCTCTACACCCCTACAAAGTTAAACTTTAGTTATTGGAGAATATTAGTCTTTAGGGAAGATTAAGGGCTAAGGAAGAGTAGAAGCATTGCACCAAGGGTGACTTGGTAGATTGGAATTGAGATGATTGTGGGGTTGGCCAGGAGAACCAGGGATACCTAAACATGAGGTAGGTCCTATAGGTTAAGGTGGTTAAGACACCAAGGAGATCTTGCTAGCAAAGATCTAGAGCATGGAACAATGATTGTTCCATCCAACCCTACCCTATCAGATTGGTATCAGAGAAAGTTAAAGATTTGGGATAGAATCTTTTATGTCAAACCTTGAATCCAATGGTTCTACAATCATGGTGACAAACATTGAGTTGGAAAAGAACGTTGAAGATCAGGAGGAAGATAATAGGAGGTTGAGAGAAAGATTGGCACAACTTGAGGAAGCATTGAGCAATGTGAAAATCAAGGACGATGAGGTCAGTGATAGATTGGAGGGAAGGGTACCAAAGAGTGAAGAGGTTGGTGAGGAAGACAAGACCCTTGAACTTGACCCTGTTCTGCAATACGAGCCTTTCTTGAAGGCATTAAAAGCTTTGAGTGGGAAAGCACTTGAAGGCATACCATTGTTTAGTGGAAAATTGGAAGCTGATTTAGTCCTAGATTGGATACAAGGCATGGAGAACCATTTTGAATGTGATGGAGTCACTGAAGCACAAAATGTGAAGGTGGCCAAGTCTAGATTGAGAGGATCTACCTTGACATGGTGGAAATTCATTCAGACAAAGAGGAAAAAGGAAGGCAAGAAGCCTATTTCAACTTGGAAAGGTATGGTGGCAAAAGTGAGAGAAGCATACATACCAGATGATTATGAGATTCAGTTACATAAGAAGAGACAAAGCTTGAGGAAAAGAGACCAAGATGTGAACACTTACACTATGGAGTTTCAAAATTTTTTTATGAGGTCCAACATTTCAGAAGATGAAAGTCTCAAGGTGGCTAGGTATCTTAACGACTTGAAGTGGAACATCCAAGAGGAGATGACTCTTCTAAGTCCTAAGACAGTACACCAATGCTATCAATTAGCTATTAAGATTGAGGAAATAAGCAAGATGAAACATGACCTAGCTTCTAAGAGTAGAGGCAAAGGCAGAGATCAAAGAGATCAAAGAGGACAGAGAGGTGGCTACCAAGGTAGAGGAACTGAGCAAAGAAACCAAGGAGAATCTAAACTCACAGAACATGGAAGTGAAACATCTTCTAGAGGAGGTTATGGAAGGGGTAGAGGTTCTCAAGGAGGGTCAAACAGAGGAAGAGGAGCATGCAGGAGCAATTCATACTTTGCTAATATGAAGTGTTACCATTGTGGTCAAGTAGGCCATCCAGCTTATAGGTGCCCAGAGAAAGAATCTTCATCAAACACTGAGAAGAGAGTGGCATATTCCCAAGAGGACACCATGAGTACTAAATCACCAGAGTCAGTCACATTGAATCAGAAATGGGGGAGAATCTGATGTTTAGGAGAGTTTTGATCAGACAACTGGTCAGGGAAGAGCCAAAACAAAGAAGAGCTCTATTTAGAGTGAGATGCAAAATACTTGGGAAAGTATGTAAGGTTATTGTGGATTCAGGTTCAACAGATAACATCATCTCAGGAGAGGTAGTAAGGAAGTTGAAATTGGAGAAGGTACCCCACACTAACCCCTACAAAGTGACATGGTTAAACAAAGGGCAAAGTGTTCTTGTCAATGAGCAAGTAACGGTGGAGTTTTCCATTGGAGGGTACAAGGATAAGTTGATTTATGATGTGTTACCCATGGATGCATGCCATCTACTATTGGGTAGAGCATGGAAGTATGACAAAAGTGCCATGTATAATGGGAAGGAGAATACTATTTCTTTCAAAAAGGATGGGAAGACATTTAAGTTGCAGTCACTGTCAGAAGAGGAAGAAGGACAGTCAAAGACACCAAGTGTCCTATTAAGTAGTGGGAAAGAGTTCCTTAACAACCTATATCAAGGGGGTGAAGGATATGTGATCATGCTATAATCCAAAGAAGTAGACAAGACTGAGAAAATAGTCATACCCAGAGCAGTCCAGAAGTTGCTTGAGAAGTATAAGGACATAGTGAGTGATGGTGCACCCACAACTTTACCTCCAAAAAGAGCCATTAGTCATCAGATCGACTTCATACCAGGGGCTTCATTGCCAAATAAAGCAGCTTATAAGCTTACACCTTGATCAGAATCTAGAGGTAGCTAGACAAGTGCAGGAGCTATTGGATCAAGGATTGATTAGGAAGAGCATCAACCCATGTGCAGTGCCAATGGTCTTAGCAACCAAGAAAGGAGGAAAGTGGAGATTATGCATGGATTCTAGAGCAATAAATAGAATCACAATTAGGTATAGGTTCCCTATTCCTAGGATTGAGGACTTGATGGATTGTCTTGGAGGAGCTCAGTACTTCACCAAGTTGGATCTCAAGAGTGGATACCATCAGATCAAAATCAAGGATGGAGATGAGTGGAAGACAACCTTTAAGACAACAAATGGGTTGTATGAGTGGAGAGTTATGCCATTTGGCCTCTCTAATACCCCTAGCACATTCATGAGGCTCATGAATGAAGTGCTCAAAGAATTTACAGGGATATTTGTGGTGGTATATCTTGATGATATACTCATCTTTAGCAAGACAGTAGAAGAACACCTAAAGCATGTGGAGTTGGTTCTTAGAAGATTGCAAGAAGAGAAGTTAGCCATCAACCTAGAGAAGTGTGAATTCTTTAAACAAGAGCTTGTATATTTAGGTTTTGTAGTGTCCCAAGGATCATTGAAAATGGATCCAAGCAAGGTGGAAGCTATCCTAAATTGGCCTACACCAACTATAGGGACTGAGGTAAGAAGTTTCCATGGATTGGCTCAATTTTATAGGAAATTCATAAGAAACTTTAGTGGCATGTGTGCACCAGTCCTAGATACAATCAAGGGTGGTTTGAAAACTAAGTTTGTGTGGACTCAAGAAGCTGAGAAAGGTTTTGAGAAACTGAAACAAGAAGTGGCAACTCAACCTATTCTCTTATTACGAATCTTTGACAAATTGTTTACTATGGTGTGTGATGCTAGTGGAGTTGCAGGAGGAGGAGTGCTAATTCAAGAGGGCAGGCCCATAGCTTTCTTCAGTGAAAAGCTCAATGAAGCTAAGAAGAAGTATTCTACCTATGACCTAGAACTTTATGCTTTGGTTTAGTCACTTAGGAAGTGGAGGCATTACCTTCTACCCAAGGATTTTTTGGTCTTTACTGACAATCAGGCACTTAGTTATATCAACACCCAAGAGAAGTTGAGCAATAGACATTTGAAATGGATGGAGTACATCCAAGCTTTTACTTTCACCATCAAGCACAAGAAGGGACAATTAAACAAGGTAGTAGATGCACTGAGTAGAAGATTGCTGACAGTGCAAGAGATATAGATCAAGAGCATTGGAATAGAGAGTTTCAAGGATCTCTATGGGAAGGATGAAGATTTCTCAGAGGCCTACAAGGTATGTTTTGACTTTGAGAATCATTTTCATAGCCAATACTCAGAGTATACATTACAAAGTTGATTGTTGTTTAAAGGGAATCAATTATGTGTTCCAAAAGGGTCAATGAGAGAAGACCTCATCTAGGAAAAGCATAATGGTAGTCTTAGTGGACATTTTGGCATCAACAAGACATTAGAACTAGTGCAAAGGTTCTACTATTGGCCTAAGTTGTCAAGAGATGTCAGGAGGTATATGGAGAAATGTGTTGTGTGTATGAAAGCTAAGGGAGTAGCTAGTAATGCTGGTCTATATCAACCCCTACCCTTTCCTAACAGATCATGGGAGTGTGTTAGCATGGACTTTGTGGTAGGACTCCCTAAGACCAAGATAGGATTTGATAGTGTCTATGTGGTGGTAGATAGATTCAGCAAGATGAGTCACTTTATCCATTGCAAAACCACTCATGATGCTAGCTATATAGCTCACCTTTTCTTCAAGGAAATTGTAAGGATCCATGGATTGCATTTAAGCATTGTTTCAGACAGTGATGTGAAGTTCATGAGTCACTTTTGGAAGACTATATGGAGCAGATTAGGTACCAACCTATCTTTTGGATCAGCTTACCATCCTCAGACCGATGGTCAAACAGAGGTGGTTAGTAGGGTATTAGGTAACCTTCTAAGGTGCCTAACCAAAGAATATGGATAGACATGGGACATGGTTATCTCACAGCTTGAGTATGCTTATAATGATAGTGTGAACCAGACCACAGGGAAGAGTCCTTTTGAGATTGTGTATGGAATGCACCCAAGAGGTATATGTGAGCTCAGGGATCTAGGAGCTATGGAACATAGGAGTGGAAATGCAGAGGACTTCACTCAAACCATGAAAGAGATTCAGGAGCAGGTAAAGAAGACAGTCACCGAGGCTACCCAAAAATTGAAAGACAAGGTAGATATGTTAAAAAAGGATTTACAATTTGTAGTAGGAGACTATTTCATGGTCCACCTTAACAAATCTAGGTTGTAGAAGGGTATATCAACCAAATTGCAGATGAAGAGAGTGGGACCATGCAAGGTATTAGCCAAGTATGGGAAGAATGCATACAAGGTGGAGTTACCTGCAGATTTGGGAATTCCACCAGTCTTCAATGTAGCTGATTTGATCAGATACAAGGGATCTGTCAATGACATGGATCAGACCAGTAGGGAGATATTTAAGTATTTAAGAAACATACCCTTACCTATTCAAGACAAGCTTCAGGTAGAAAGGATCTTGGAGTCAAGGGTGAAGAAATCTACAAGGCATAGAGTGTATATGGAGCACCTTGTCAAGTGGAAGAACAAACATGAATCTGAGGCTACATGGGTGGATGAAGCTCAGTTCAAGAAGTAGGGAATTGACCCATATATAATCTCTCCTAACATTCCTTAAAGTCTATGCAGAGGGGGAGAATGGTGCAGGAGCACCCCAAAGTTCATCTAGGAGAGTTAACTAGAAGGTCATCAATTGGCAATTTGTTTTAGATCAAAGTTAGCCTTCTCCTTCTAATTCTTGAATTTGTGCCTTAGAGGCATTTGAGAACTTACATTATGTTAGTGAAGGTCATGTTGACCATTTGCTAGATTGGGGTTTGGCTACAAGGGTGATTTAAGACCTTTGCAGACCTTCCTAGGTGTTAGTTTTCTTTAACATTTTGCAAATAAGGCCTATTGAAAGCCACAAGCGGCCATGGAAGTAGTTAGGCTCAAGCTCAACTGCTTTGGAAACCTTTATAAGGTGTGTCTCGACTTGTTGGAAGGTTGCTAGTTTTTGTATTGCTTAAGACTTCATGAATACCAGAGAGGACAGTGATAGAATTGTGTAATTTTCTGTGTTATGCTTTGAATTCATGTGGTCAGGAGTGATCATCACACTGTAAATTGTTATAGTTTGTAGTGTAAGCTATGTTCTAAGCCTTGTGTGGTAGTATTTAGGTTGTGTGTTCTATTTTCAGGCGTTGTTTGTTTAATTAAGTTATTTTTTTTTAGTTACTGACCTGACAGTTAGTCTTTAAAGGATGGAGTTCTAGTTACATTCCCACTGTAATTGTGTACAGGCCCTTGGGAACTATGATTAGGCTCCATGTCTATATATAGATTAGGGTTTGGAGTGGTTAGGAGTCAGGGAATCATGGAAAAAGTCTTCTCCTAGGCGAGCTTGACAGTGCCCGGCTAGGAAAGACAGGAAGTGCAAAGCACTTAACTGGCAGGGGTGTCTATCTCCTGGAAATTCATGGTGTGGAGAGGGTAGGTGTTTGCCTTTCCAAGGCTTAACAAGGAGGAAGCCCCATCAACCTGTTTGGTAAGAGGAAACCTTAACAGTCTGCAAGAAGACAGGGAGAAGACCCAAAATGACCTAAGTTCTTGATCAGTTCTAGTTTGAGGAATTGTACGGGCAGTTGGAGGCTAGGACCACTACAATCTTCAGGTGATAGACATGAAGAACAAGAAACCCAAGAGTAAATTCAGTGTTCTTTGGTAAACCTTGGAGTATAAGTGTGTTTGCTCGGAGATAGAGACCTAATTGGGCTCTTGGGATAGTAGCCTAATAAACCCTAACTGAGGGTTTGGTAGAAGTGAATTGTGATTGGAGTATGGTGGATTTCCAAGAACCCTAGGGAGATGATTTGAAGCCTTTGGAAACATCTCTACACCCCTCCAAAGTTAAACTTTAGTTATTGGAGAATATTAGTCTTTAGGGAAGATTAAGGGCTAAGGAAGAGTAGAAGCATTGCACCAAAGGTGACTTGGTAGATTGGAATTGAGATGATAGTGGGGTTGGCCAGGAGAACCAAGGGTACCTAAACATGAGGTAGCTCCTATAGGTTAAGGTGGTTAAGACACCAAGGAGATCTTGCTAGCAAATATCTAGAGCATGGAACAGTGATTGTTCCATCCAACCCTACCCTATCAAATTCCTTTAATAAGTTCAATTCCATTCTTTAAATATTGTAACTCCATTCAATAATTTTTTTTTTAATCCAAATGATTCCAACTATCGACTTTTAAATCTACAATAAGATTCATAATACATCCAATTACATTCATAAATATGTGTCATATTTCATGACATTTATAATACAAAACATTGTAAAATAAATTTACAATTCCAGACTTAGGCATTATGTCGCCTTAAGCTCTACAATAATCATTCAATAATAAAATACAATAGATATATGAAGATATCTTCATTTGATCTTCAATCCAACTACTAATCTTCAAATATGAAGACAAGAACAAGGTTCAGGCTCTTTTTCCGCCCAACCTCGAAGCTTATGCTTCCTCAGAATTCCTTAGTCATTCAAGGAATACCCGACCCTGCACAAATCGCTTAGGAAAAAGAAGTCGAAAAGCATGATGGAATCTAATGTGTGCCTAGTATAACTAGTAAATCCACAAGCATTTTCATTTTTCTAATTCATTTAAGAAACAAGCAAGTTTGATAGTAGGATATGGTAGAGAGTTATATATATTCCATCTATTTCAATGGTCATTAAGCTACTTGGCCAAGTAAAATGTCATGCATGACAAATAATAGTAGTTTTGGAAAAGCAAAATTATGCTCTCTATAAACCCATATTCGACATCCGTCTTGGAAGGTAACTTTCCAAACACATGACAT
Organism: Sequoiadendron giganteum; assembly: GCA_007115665.2. Lineage (NCBI taxonomy): Eukaryota > Viridiplantae > Streptophyta > Pinopsida > Cupressales > Cupressaceae > Sequoiadendron > Sequoiadendron giganteum. Next base: position 67,389,101 of record CM021109.1, on the reverse strand, counting down.
GCACATTCAATTATCAAGCATGCATGGTTCCATTCAAAATAAATAAATAATCTTTCCCAACACATGTCATGCACATTCCATTATCAAGCATACATGGTTCCATTCAAAAAAATAGATAAAAGAAGGTGTAACACACATATTTAACTAAGTACATATAAAACAAGAATTTAATAAATGAGCACACATTCTTTTGGTTCATTTACTCATAAAATTCATCTATACTTCAAAATAATCATTTTTAATTCGTTGCATTTCAAAGTAAATATATTTTTAACTTGCTTTCCTCTCTTTTCTATTTTTCATATTTCCTTTTAAATAATAATATCTTTTCAAAATCATAAAACCTCATATTTACTTTTGGTTTGTAGCAGTTTAATATCATTTCAAGAGAATTATCAAATCTCACTTTCTTCTTTCCAAGAATATTTAAATACACAAAATTATTTTAATCCTTTCATTCTGGAAAACATTCAATAATTTTAATGTTTTCTATTTTAATGATTTCATGTTCTTTTCTTTCCAATTCTCTATTTGTACAGTTAACAAATCTTGTTTTTGTTTGGGGGTTTTCTGAATCTAAAACTTGTTGTTTTCTGTGACAATTTTCACTATATGTCTATATTTGAAATATATCTAAAACATACTATTTTATGAGTAGATCTTTAAATATATTAAAACAACATTCTTTAAATAAGGAATCTACCATTTCTTAATAGTTTTATGTTCAGGCTTGTTTGTTTTCTAGATGAAAGTACAGTCGGGTATATATATTTTCTTCTAAATTTGATCAAAACAAAAAATATGTTTTTAGTTGGTAAAATATATGAACAATGAAAATGGTAACTAAAAGAAATTAAGATTATAAGTTTGGTAAATTGGAGTTTCCATCAAATCTACCTATCAATCTCTTGCAGCTGTGTATTTTCCTGAATCTGGAGATGAATCTTGTTCTTCTGTATGTGTAACTCCTGTATGTTGCTCTCTTTGTGCTCTGACTGTCTTTTCTCTGTATTCTTATTTTCTTCCTTTGTCAATTCTTCCTCTTCCCTTCCAGCTTATACTCACCCTCTTCTTCTATTTTGCATACCATTCTCTTTAAATTTGTGTATCTTCCACTATGTATTTTCTCCCTCTACACTTGCCATGCACCTCTCTTTATTAACTCCCCTTTTTCATATGCGCATGGTAGATGAGTTGTCTTGATATTTTTTATCCTCTAAACTCCCTCTCTCACCCTTACGCATGAGATTTGTGGCTTTTCAAACAACTCCCTTCTCCTATGCTGGTTGCGCATTTCCTCCTCTTCACACTCCCCTTCTGCTCTATATTTCCTCCCTTTGTCCCACACGCTTCACCTCTCTCCCTCTAGCCATGCGCCCTTCACCTGTCCCTTACACTTTGCCCCACATGCCTCTCTCCTTTCTCTCCCCATGCGCCTTTCTTCTTTCTCTCCCCATGTGCCTTCCTCTCTTCCTCTTCTTCCTGCTGGCCGCACCTCTCCTACTCTTCATAGGAACATTCCTCTTCTCTTCATGCACATGCTATAAGATCCATTCAAACAAAAACTCTCCTCTTTTAAAAAAAATGGATTTCCCTTTTGGTCATATGCGCATGCTGATAAGATGATATCTTTTTTCTGTTCTTGCACATGAGGATATAAGAAGGATTAAAAATCAAATAAAAAACAACTACCACTTCTCTGTCTAGCTCTCCCTCTTGTAAAAATGGATTTTCTTTACTTCCTTTCCTCCCAATTCATGCGAATGGTAGGTGTTATCAAAAATTCGATCCAATTTTTTATGTTTGATCTCCAGAAATATCGTCAACATAACTCAAAGTTCATTTCTTGATTGCATGCGTAATTTATTGAGAAGATATCATTTTCTATTTGTTTACTGTTCTCTTTTCAATTCAAATTTAAAAATGTATTTCATTTATTTCATATTCTTATTAAATAACATAATTTAATATATATTTCTTTAAACATATATATTGCTACTTTCATTTTAAAATCTATTTTTTCTCCACATAATAATATAATATACTCAAATTGAGGAATTCTTTTCGCACATAAGCAATCTTTCCATTTAAAAAAGAAAACATATTCATTTTCACATAAATTTGACCAATCAGATAAACTTATTTAAAGTTTTTCCAAAATAATAATCATCACGAAAACACATTAAATTGACTAAGTGGTGTGTGAGATTCCATTATCCTCATTAACGTCTAATGGGTAAAATGATTCTACCTGATTAATGTTCTCGCCTTCATTCTCGTTCACCTATTCTTGCGTTCACTTGCACTCAAATTCTCATCAACAATGGCAATCCCCAAATTTCATAATAATGAATTTCAAATGATTTCATTTGCATTTAAATTTCAATTTCAATAATCATCAATTTCAATTTCAATAATCATCAACTTCAATTTCAATTTCAATTTATATATTCATCTAACATAAACATTGAAATTATCATGATTAATAATCGCAATAAAATAATTGATAAAATCTGTACTTGACATCCTTCCCCTCTTGGAAGAGGCATCATCTCGATGTCTTATTAATCAATCAATAAGTAGAGTATCTCAAACATAAACATATTATCTCAATCATAATGAAATAATAACTAACATCATAGTTCTCAAAAAAATAGCATAAGCAATTCATAGTAGCATCCACGCTATCCAAGGTAACAACATGTGAATCAAAAACCATAGTATCAAGTATCTCATGCATCTAGCAAATACTACTCTATGAAAGCAAATGAGGAAAATCACGGTCAATCGTCTCAGTATCCTCCCATGTAGCACTATCCTCAATATACTAGTCCCACTAGACCTTGTATTGAGTACTATCCCTGTTAAAGCTAGTCTATAAGCAACTAGATTAATGAATTCTAGTACATCAAAGGGTCCCACAAATCTCAGAGCCAAATTTGATGATTTCCCAAAATACGTAAGATTTACAAAACATTCATCCTATGCAGTAATCTTGTCTTTTCTAGACTTTGCTTCAAGTGTCCTTACTATCACATAGGGAAATATCATATGCTTCACACATACTTACTCTCCCAAAGAGCTTTATTCCATAAATACATCCAATATATAATAATAACTATACTTAGTGATTGGAGTTCATTGGTCCATGAATTTATCCTTAGTATAACCCAAATGGAAGAGGAATGTCGATGTATTGTACACTACATCGTGGGTCCAATCATTTTCCTTTGTATTTACACTTTTAGACAACTCATAAATTGGGTCCATCCACCACTTACACATTCAATATCCTTATCGTAAAGTACTTTCCCTTGATTACTTGTCTATCTCGAGCATAACCTTGCTCCTAGACACTTGTCAATTTTGATACTACTCCACACTTAAGCTTTGTTATCAATTAAGTTTCATCGATCACTTCGATCTATTACTCCTTTTTTGACATTTATTAAGTCTATGATTATATCCAAGTCTTTTTCAACTTTAATAGAGTTTCCTTTCTTTCCATATAATGGTCCAAACTTCAATTTTAGAAGTTTACAAATTATTCAAGATTTAGTCCACCATTTTACTTATTTGACTAAAATAATATATTGCACATTTATTCAAATGAACGTCCTATGTTATGATTTTGGTTTACACAACCCTATCATTATTTGCTAAACTAAATAACCTTTTAGGTTTACTAAGCAACTACTTACCCACAATATATTATTTAGGACCAAAATCCTATAAGTTGAGTTTCCAAAAACTATTGGTTTCTTTGATGAGTCTATCCACTAGAACATTATGTTAATTCTACTAACATCGACAAATCAATTTGTCCCATGTTCTACCATTTTCCTTCTAGAATCTCAAGAGAGTTACATGTCCTACCAATGATGACTTATGGTCTTCATTTCCTAGCATAATAGACATTACCTTGCTACTTTCTATGCAAATTCTTACTCTTTCTTCTTCCAGATGATAGTGGATCCTCATCCGACATTTCCCTTTTCATTCCGATGTCCTAACTCTGACATTATTTTCCTCGTTCCATTCTCGAATCTTCCAAATTTTGGACACATAGGTTCTTTTATATCCAACAATAGTCTATCCTTTGACTAAGTGATAACCTATTTTGATCTTATGTCATTATTAATCTTTATGTAAATGGTTATAGGTTTTGCGGAGATAATTCCCATTTATCTCAGGACATCCATACTGTGGATTTTATTTTTTCCTTGGATTATTTTCAAAGATGCAATTCATCTTTTAACTCAATCTAATTTCCTTGATTTAATATGGTACTAATTTATGAGTATTAATCCTTGTTCAATCACGTTGATCTCTAGATAATAACAAATTTAATTGCATATCTAATCATCAAGCATGAAAATTTAACTCCATGATTTCTTAATTATATAGGAGAGTCTCAACTTCAATATATCCATTTTGAGCACAAGTAACAATTCTGATGTTCTTCTCCGTAAGATTTTCAACATTTCTTGCTAAGTGAAAACTCTATGTTGCTCTATCATGACAATAGATGCTTCCTTTTGAAAGTGTTTCTCTTTTAATATAAGAGCTACTTAAAGTAAAGTCTTATCAATAATACGAATTCCTTTAACTTACTAGGCATCCCTCCTATGTTTCTATCATTATAGAGTTTCAATATCTCCAATGATATACAATCGCATGGGAAAATCTTAAACCCAATATTCCCTTCCAATTCTTAGGATGGAATCCTTAATTGTTGACTAGTCCGATTGTTTATAGATTTCCCCACTCTATATGGCTATAATCAAGACCCAATGTACAACTCATTCAAGTTTAATTCCTACTTAGGTGTTAAAGAGTAATCCAGTACGTAACCCAGCTTAATAGGTTTTCGTCCATAGGTTTCCTAGCATAGAAAGCTTCTATGTCAAGTCGTTTCACGACATGAATATATTTCATATAGAAGTAACATCTTTATTTAAATTCTCTATATAAAGTATATAGGAGTATAGAGACACTTTCTTCTAATCACGAATCTTTTAGATCTTTCATTGTCAATCCATAGACAATGATCTTCCTTATCATGATCAAGTTATCTGCCTATCCTTTTCTAAGGCATTGATAATAGTATCCTTTGATCTTTAGATTAGACAATCATAAGGTATAAAGGTCATAGTTATTAACCTTTCCATTTGTCCTTTTTCCCTTGTGGTCATAAAATGTATGACTTAATTGTCCTTATGACTTGCAAAGAAGCCATAACCAAGTTTTTTGTTGGGTGGGGTACTTAGCTTGATTCAATCCACTCTCTTCCTCCCCCCCCCCCCTTAGTGTTTCTGCAACTTTCGTTCTTCTTACATTGAACTTCTAGAAATTTACTTGCTTCTTTGGAAATGGTTTGTCATTCCTTCTTGTTGACTTTTCATTGCCTTCCCTTACCTCATAGCATACCTTAATAACACTTTTCTCAAAGTTAGATTTTTTATTGCTTTTTTTTTTTTTCTCTCAGATTCAACATATTGGATCATTTAGTAGTAGATCCAATGAATGATTAGAAACTTTTAGGATTTTAAGAAGAAAAAATAATATTCCATCTTCTTTCTAATATCCTTTTTGAATGGAGAAATATCCATGCTCACAAACCTCTTTTGTTGATGTACTTCTCAACTCAGAGTGTTGCTTTCCTTGCAACTTCAAGTGTCCTGACACATAGAGCCATGTTGCATTCATTTTCCCTTTTAGAACCATTATTCATAAATTGTTTGATTCCAAAAAAAAAAAACTTCAATAACCTCATTAATTATTTCCTCAGATTGTTTTGGTCTTTTCTCAATTCCTCGATACTAACTCTTTTCTAACAAGATCTTTATCTTAACACAAGAGTTTAAGTCATGAGTCCCCCAACCCTTGAGGATACTTCCTTCATTCATATCCTACTTGAACAATCTAATTTATGCTGACTTTGCATACATAGATTCGTAGTGTTTACACTAATCCAAGAGTTCCTGAATCTTTTACAATTGTAGGTTGCTACAATTCAATTTATCTCATTCCTACTCATTATCTTTTTCTTAGATTCATGTATGTACAGGTTATTATTCCTAACCTTCCTACATAACCTGATTGCATAATCTTCCGCAATCCTAGGTTTTATCATAAGTTGTTGGTTTAGGAATTCTGATTCCAGGGACGAATATTTAACTAGCCCCAATTTACACAAGTTACTAAGGCTTACATCTGACTTTTAACTTCCTTAAGTTATTTTCTCTTGCCATTCTGGCACAAGAACTTTTCAACCTTTATCTTCTGATAAGGTTTACACATTTTTGCGTAATGAGCTCATAGGCTTCAGTGCACAACCTGGTAGCTCTAATACCAAATGTAAAGAGAAAAAGTCTTAAATTCCAAATAGTCTTATAATTCCTTTAATAAGTTCAATTCCATTCTTTAAATATCGTAACTCCATTCAATAAAATTTTGTTTAATCCAAATGATTCCAAATATCGACTTTTAAGTCTACAATAAGATTCATAATACATCCAATTACATTCATAAATATGTGTCATCTTTCACGACATTTATAATACAAAACATTGTAAAAGAAATTTACAATTCAAGACTTAGGCATTCTGTCACCTTAAGTTCTACAATAATCATTCAATAATAAAATACAATAGATATATGAAGATATCTTCATTTGATCTTCAATCCAACTGCTAATCTTCAAACATGAAGATGAGAACAAGGTTCAGGCGCTTTTTCCACCCAACCTCGAAGCTTACACTTCCCTGGAATTCCTTAGTCATTCAAGGAATACCTGACCTTACACGAATCGCTTAGCAAAAAAAAGTCAACAAGCAGGATGGAATTTGATGCGTGCCTAGTATAACTAGTAAATCCACAAGCATTTTCATTTTTCTAATTCATTTAAGAAACAAGCAGTTCGATACTAGGATATGGTAGAGAGTTATATATATTCCATCTATTTCAATGGTCCTTAAGTTACTTGGCCAAGTAAAATTTCATGCACGACAAATAATAGTAGTTTTGGAAAAGCAAAACTACGCTCTCTTTAAACCCATATTCGACATCTGTCCCGAAAGGTAACTTTCCAAACACATGACATGCACATTCAGTTATCAAGCATGCATGGTTCCATTCAAAATAAATAAATAATCTTTCCCAACACATTTCATGCGCATTCCATTATCAAGCATACATGGTTCCATTCAAAAAAATAGATAAAAGAAGGTGTAACACACGTATGTAACTAAGTACATATAAAACAAGAACTTAATAAATGAGCACACATTCTTTTGGTTCATTTACTCATAAAATTCATCTATACTTCAAAATAATCCTTTTTAATTCATTGCATTTCAAAAGTAAGTATATTTTTAACTTGCTTTCCTCTCTTTTCTATTTTTCATATTTCCTTTTAAATAATAATATCTTTTCAAATCATAAAACCTCATATTTACTTCTATTTTGTAGCAATTTAATATCATTTCAAGAGAATTATCAAATCTCACTTTCTTCTTTTTAAGCATATTTAAATACACAAAATTATTTGAATCCTTTCATTCTGGAAAACATTCAATAATTTTAATGTTTTCTATTTTAATGATTTGATGTTCTTTTTTGGTAATTTCCAATTCTCTGTCTGTATAGTTAACGAATCTTGTTTTCGTTTGGGGGTTTTTTGAATCTAAAACCTACTGTTTTCTATGACAATTTTCAGTAAATGTCTATATTTGAAATGTATCTAAAACATACTATTTTCTGAGCAGATCTTTAAATATATTAAAACAACATTCTTTAAATAAGGAATCTATTGTTTCTTAATAGTTTTTTGTTCAGGCTTGTTCTTTTTCTACATGAAAATACAGTCGGGTATATATATTTTCTTCTAAATTTGATCAAAACAACAATATGTTTTCAGTTGTTAAAATATATGAACAATGAAAATGGTAGCTAAAACAAATTAAGATTATAAGTTTGGTAAATTGCAGTTTCCATCAAATCTACCTATCAATCTCTTGCAGCTGTGTATTTTCCTGAATTTGGAGATGAATCTTGTTCTTCTATATGTGTAACTCCTATATGTTGCTCTCTCTGTGCTCTGACTGTCTTTTCTTTGTATTCTTCTTTTCTTCCTCTTCCCTTCCTGTTTATACTCAGCCTCTTCTTCTATTTTGCATTCCATTCTCTTTAAATTTGTGTATCTTCCACTATGTATTTTCTCCCTCTACACTTGCCACGCACCTCTCTTTATTAACTCCCCTTTGTCATATGCGCATGGGAGATGAGCTGTCTTGATATTTTTTTATCCTCTAAACTCCCTCTCTTACCCTTGTGCATGAGATCTGTGGCTTTTCAAACAACTCCCTTCTCCTATGTTGGTTGCACACTTCCTCCTCTTCACACTCCCCTTCTACTCTGTATTTCCTCCCTTTCTCCCACACGCTTCACCTCTCTCCCTCTGGCCATGTGCCCTTCACCATTCCCTTACCCTCTGCCCCATGCGCCTCTCTCCTTTCTCTCCCCATGCGCCTTTCTTCTTTCTCTCCCCATGCTCCTTCCTCTCTTCCTCTTCTTCCTACTAGCCGTACCTCTCCTACTCTTCACACGTGCATTCCTCTTCTCTTCATGTGCATGAGATAAGATCCATTCAAACAAAAAATATCATCTTTTTAAAAAAAAATAGATTTCCCTTTTGGTCATATGCGCATGTGATCATATCATATCTTTTTTTTGTTCTTGCGCATGAGGATATAAGAAGGATTAAAAATCAAATAAAAAACAACTACCTCGTCTCTGTCCAACTCTCCCTCTTGTAAAAATGGATTTTCTTTACTTCCTTTCCTCCCAATTCATGCGAATGGTAGGTGTTATCAAAAATTCGATCCACTTTTTTATGCTTGATCTCCAAAAATATCAACATAACTCAAATTTCATTTCTTGATTGCATGTGTAATTTATTGAGAAGAGATCATTTTCTATTTGTTTATTGTTGTTCTTTTTTCAATTCAAATTTAAATATGTATTTCATTTATTTCATATTCTTATTAAATAGCATAATTTAATATATATTTCTTTAAACATATATATTGCTACTTTCATTTTAAAATCTATTTTTTTTCCACATAATAATATAATATACTCAAATTGAGGAATTCTTTTCGCACATAAGCAATCTTTCCATTTCAAAAAGAAAATATATTCATTTTCACATAAATTTGAGAAATCAGATAAACTTATTTAAAGTTTTTCCAAAATAATAATCATCACAAAAACACATTAAAATGACTAAGTGGTGTGTGAGATTCCATCATCCTCATTAACGTCTAATGGCTAAAATGATGCTAGCTGATCAATGTTCTCGCCTTCATTCTCGTTCACCTTTCCTGCATTCACTTGCACTCAAATTCTCATTAGCAATGACAATCCCCAAATTTCATAATAATGAATTTCAAATCATTTCATTTGCATTTATATTTCAATTTCAGTAATCATCAATTTCAATTTATATAATCATCTAACATAAATGTTTAAATTATCATGATTAATAATCGTAATAAAATAATTGATAAAATCAGTATGTGATACTTCCATTATAGGCATGAACCACCCATAGAACTTTATTATATTAGTTTCTATAATGATCATAGAGATGAAGAGCTCACTATTTCTTTAAATTAGAGCATATATATATATATATATATATAATATTGAATTACTTAAACATATGTGAGCTTTTGTTGCACATGTTCTTTAACATTCTTCTTAATATATCATTATATATAAAATATTTTTTAAGAACTTTGTAGTCTAAATTTCAACTATACTCTAAATATCACCAACTAGTAATAATAATTTATGTTCATTTTTGTTAATAATTATTATCATCTCTAATCAATATAATATATTTAGTTTTTTGTATAATATTATAATTATGTTGGTTTAGCAAACTCAATATAATTAATATGGTGACTCCTCCTAGTCTCTTGGCTTCATTTTTAAATCCTAAGCTCTACTACTTCAACCCAAAGATTAGGATGTGCTAGTGATGCCTCTACTTCTAGGGTTAGTGGAGATTTTTTTACCTCACATACATTAAATTGTAGATTTAACAAGTTCATGTTGTGTCTCTCAAATCTAATTTTTTTGATCTCCAATACATGGCCCTAAGGTCCAATAACTTAAATAAAAATTTAGATCTATCCATGTGCTAAATGATTTTTATTGTTTCCTTTGATGATATTGATGATCGTAATCCTATTTTTTAGGTCTCTATGTGGATGTGGGGCCAACATCCCCTTTTTCTCAAATATGGGCATCTCTTATTTAATTTGGTGACTAAACCATCAAATTTCTCACCGACCTAGGCTAGGCTTCTGATCCTTCCTCTCTGGTTTTATCAATATTGCTAAGGATTCTTAGAATGTTTTTCCTAAGGAAATTTTGCATTTGGTGCATAATTCTCCTATTTCTCTAGTTAATGTCATTATGGTGGCTATTGTTGATCATCTTATTCGTGTTCCCTTGAGTTCTTCTAATGGGATGGTCAATTCAATCCCTATTAAAGGTAGCCCACTATAGATTTGGCTTTATATTATTCAAACATGTTTCTTAGGATGATAAATGGTGTCCCTTTAGTCATATCCAGGCCTTGAAACTTAAAAATGTCAAATGGGTATCTACGATATTGTTGCAAAGGGTTTTTAGCCCCTTAAAAATATGCTTGGATATGTGGTTTCATTGTGTTTTATTAATTTCACCTTTTTTTTAATAGTTAATCAATATATGGATGGTTGGTTATCTCAGGCTTGCCTTTAGTCTTTTTGTTATTAGTTTTGTGTGTATGTTGTAGTGTTTGCACTAGCATTCCATTGCGGGTTAATTATTTTTATGTTGACAATCTAGTTCACAAGATGAGAAAAACTATTTTGTGTTTTTTAGTTCCTCTACTATTAGAACCAACTCTTCTCCACCCTTGTGACATGGTTTGTAAAAGTTTGGGGCCCTCCAACCCATTTTACAATTATAAAAAAAATGTTAATATAATTGGATATAGTTTACTTTTCTTTGGCTATGGCATTTTGATTGGATTATTATTATGAAAAATATTATAACTAAGATTTCTAGGTATTGGCCATAAATAAAGAGACATGGTTTTAGTAGTTATGTATATAAATATCAATTAAATATACTATTTAACTTTTTGTTAGTAATAATGTCTTACCTTACTTGCGATGGATAAAAATGATCTAATTATGACATATACTTTGTAAATATTGTATACTTATTTATGTATTTCATCTTTTTAAACAATATTTATTCAAGGTCACATCACTTTACAAATACTTTTTAAATTAATTTTCATTCTCTTGTACTCTTCATCAAAAATAAAATTATAAAGTGTGATATAAAACATACATAACAAAAATGATTATATAATATAATCCAAACACACTCATACCTATATTATAATTTGTAAAACTTTAAAATCTTTAATTTTATTTTGAATAATAATAAAATTTAAAATAAATGGATTTTTTTTTTTACCTCTCATCAACAATTTTTAGGATAGAGTGAAGAACATTGAAAATGCCATTAGGAAAATTATGCATATTACTGATGGGATAATGAAGAAAGTTGTGATGGGAAATGTTAGAGTGCAGTAAAAGAAAAAGAAGCAACGAAAGAAGCAAGGCAGTGAGCAAGACTCTGAAAAAAGAGAAGAAAAAGATCAAGAACTAAAAAGAGAATGTCTAAAGACTGAAACTATATTTGCTAAGTGGTTTTTTCCTTTTACTCTATAATATTGTTTTTTTAAGATTTCTTTATATTGATTAGATGATAATCTTGCTATTTTTAACTCTATATTTTAATTCTTTGATAAAATCTTGTAATAGATTGAAAACCTTCCCTTCTTATCTAATAAAAATTAAAACATCATATTATATTCTCTGAAAAGAATGAACATTAGATGAAAAATCTCAGATCTTTTAAAAAATGAAATAACGACACACTTATCCATATTACTCCTCAATACAACCCAATTATTAGATAACACATGACGACTGCTTCTCTCCATAGAAATAGCAATTCTTAGGAGAATGATATGATTATGTGTTGCTAATATCAGCTACACCTATTTTTCTTTATGTGAGATACAAAGCTTCTTCAAGTGGTTAACTAGGGGATAAGAACTAGTTACCACCCCCCATTGAATAACCGCCACCTCCATGCTCACTCAACCCCCCAATTTTTTTTTAACTTTGACCCAATACAAAACTTTATTTGAACAAATAAAAAATTACAACACCAATAGCTACTCATAACACAATGAGTAACTCACCAATCATAATAGACAGCTAAACATGATTTTGCATTTATAAAAAAAGTCAACTTGCATATAAAAAGGCTCATTTACAATTTAATTTAAAACATTTACTGTTACAAATACCCCCACTTGCAAAATTTTATCCCTCATTACATTTTATATTTACAACTACACATGCACACTATGGTGCTTCACATGACATAATCACAATCTCCTATTAACTCTATGGGATTTGAAATGCACAGTCTTCCACACACTCCCTGATAGATATATGTATTTACTTCATTTCTTGTAGGTGCCTGCACAATTAAATACAGGTGTAAGGCTCCCCAAATAAACATCAAATCCAAATATAATGTAGAATTCACTCATATCATCTCTAAAAACCTACGTAATTGGCATCTACAAATTCAAATTTCAAACTCAACAACCAAATTGAATGCATTCAATTGCCATATTTGAATTCCTAAATAAAAGGGGGAAAGCAGCCAGTGTCATTTGTTATCTATGACAACTTATTCTGTACAGAATTTAGAGCATCGACAGACATCCTCTGCACATTCCTCTACAGTTTTAGGTTGGTACTTTATACATTCTACTTATAGTTATTTTCATGAACTGTGCATTTAACATTTATATTTATGCAGTGTCTTCTTACTTTCATGAGCTGTGCATTTAACATTTATATTTATGCACTGTCTTTTTACTTTACTTTATAAGTAAATGAAGGGTATTTTTGTTGTCTTTACAAGATCTGCAAAACGAATTCTCGTAAGTTTTATAGCAATTCTTTTATATCATTTACTATGTTTCCTTTGGCTGTCCAATACAACAAACTACCATTTGAATACGTTTCCTTTGGCTGTCCAATACAACAGACTAGCATTTGTTTATATTTTTATACTTTCCATTGCACATACAACAAGCCAGCATACATATATTTGTCATTTTACGTTTTGTGTCTCTTGTTCATTCAACAAATCGATATATATGTGTGTGTATCCTTTGCCTATCCTTTGGCAATGCAAACAATGGTATTGGTTAATCATTTTCTTCTGCATCTTATTGAATTTGTAAAAGAATTTGTGCAATGTTATACCTATAAAACACACATTAAGCAGTGTGTTTCAAATTGTAAATGAATCTGTGCAATGTTTTATATATTCATTTACAAATTATGTGTTTGTTGTCTCTTGTTCATTGAGCAGATTGATATATATGTCTATTTCCTTTAACTATCCTTTGAAAATGCAAACAATGGTACTGGTTAATCATTTTCTTCTGCATCTTTCATGATCCGTGAAGGGTTTATTCGAAGATTGAAAACTTATTACTGCTTGTTTATGAAATATATCATTTCTCTTACACGCATTTTCGCCATGTGCTATTTGATTTTGTTGGGTCATGGTGATATTTTTTTCTCCCACATTGCATGTATATATGTTTGTATGTATGTATGTATGTATGCATGTACATACATACATACATACATATATACATACATACATATATATATTTATATATATATATATGTATACATATATGTATGTATGTATGTATATATAAAGTTGTTTGCCCATGGTGTGAGGTAACAACAAACATCATTCTCCTTTCAAAGTGTATGTATGTATGTATGTATGTATGTATGTATGTATATATGTATGCATGTATATATACATACTGGTGTTTTACACAGGGTTCTTTTTGGGGTTAAATGATTTCCTCTCCCTGTTTGTATCATGATTTTGTTTGTAGAAATGATAGGGGAATTTCGTGGGTTTGAGCACATGTTTGCAAAAAATGATTAATGGTCTGCATCGACCTTTTTATAAAAAACCCATGTGAATACGAGCATAAATCGGAAAACCCATTTAGTATACACCATTTTTTGTGAAAACCCTTGCTTTGTTTTTCCAAATACAGGTTTTTTGGGGTTAAATGAATAAATGCCACCTGGTAAAGTCAACTGTCTCATGATATTGTCTCCATAAATGATGAGGAATTTCATGGGTTTGACCACATGTCTACAAATTAATCTCATGAAACCCTTGCCTGGAATATTCCACATCTATCTAAAAATGCACTTTTGAATTCCTACAAGTGAGGAATTATTATTATGAAACCCTTGGTTAATTTCTTGTGCACATTTCTGAAAACCCAAGTGTGTAATCGATCTACCTCTGTTAAAATTAATATCCTAATGTTGTTGAATACAACACAACTTCTTTCATTTTTGGTACAATGTGCTTTGAACATTGATGGAAAAGACTGGGGTACCCACCAAAAAAAACATTAGTCATATGCTTAAATTGGACCCCAAATGAAGATTAATTAGGGTGTAATGTTTTTGGTGTCTACTGCTAAAGTAAGGAGATTAATATGTAGGAGTGACTTTTAATAGGCACGAAAATGATTTTTTATGGTGCCAACGTGAATTAGACCCATTGAATTTTGAGTGGATTTGAATGATATAATAGTTTTATTTAAATGTTAATAGTGACACATTTAGCACTATTTTCTATTTTGCACTATATATCAGTGATTTTCTTTGTAATTGTATCTGTCTAATTATATGTACAGGATCACAGTTTTTTGACTCTTTATGGCTTACAATGTACAAGATCACTGACAACTTTGCACCGGGGTAGAAGAGGAAAAGATCATCTCGGAGGCACTCGATTAGAGTACCTCATGAAGTGACATTCAATATTCCAAATGTTGTTGATGAAGAGACAACAGTGAACATGAATGAGCAAGTTATTTCTGAAAATGCACAACAAACCAATGAAAATGATGGTTTTGAACCTATTGTTCATAATACTGAGGTAGAAATTGAAGTGCCACCTACTGACCATGTGACAACCCTAGATCTGTGCATGAAAACTTGGTGTATGTATGACGTGGAAAAAGCCATTGCAGATGTTGAGGACAAGTGAATGCCAATCAGAGGTTTAGGGATCAAATGGGGAATCCCACCTAGAAGTTTGTGGGCATGGTTCAATGGTGTGACATCCACAAAAAAAGGGGGGCCCCGAATAATCCTAACTGATGAAGAAGAAGCTGAAATTGTGTAGTGGTGTAAAGATATGGCTAATATTGGCCATGGCCTTCAAGTGTCATAACTTAAGTCAACGGTGGCCCAAATGGTTGGAGCAAGGCCTAACCCATTCACAAATGGGATATCAGGGAGGTCATGGTTGGTTGGCTTTCATCAAAGGCATCCTGATCTAACAATTCGAACACCCGAAGGAGTGGACACAGATCGAGCTATAATGCTACACCCAAAAATAGTTTCTTCATTCTATGATAACTTGGAGGAGTTGTACAACAAACATAATTATGGGCCCAAAAAAATATGGAACTACGATGAAACAGGTGTGCAGGCTAGTAGAAACTGTGCAATGAGAGTTATTGCAAAAACAGGGATGAAATGTGTTCCACAATTAATTTCTAAAAGTAGAGAATGGATCACTATTCTAGCTTGTGTTAGTGCAACAGGTCAAGCTATACCCAGTTACTATTTGTTTAAGTCCAAAAGGAGCATTAGAAACTATATTGTTAACTGTGAGCCAAGGGCATGCATGGCAATCCAAGAGCATGCTTGGATGACCAAATAATTATTTGTGGAATGGTTAAAACACTTTGCAAGAAATGTCCCAGGAGGGGTGTCACCATCCAACATACAACTTCTCATCTTTGATGGTCATGGCAAACATGTTGCATTCAAAACAATTGAAGAAGCAAAGACTATGCCATGTTGCATTCAAAACGATTGAAGAAGCAAAGACTATGGGAATAGATCTGCTCACACTTCCAACACATTGCAGCCACAAATTGCAGTCCCATGATGTTAGTGTGTTCTCACCATTTAAGAACTACTTCAAACAACAAAGGAGTATATGGCTCTCTAAAAATCCTCAGCTTGACATTGGAAGGGTAGAGTTGGCAACACTTGCCAGCAAAGCTTTTGCACAAGCTTTGACTTGTAATAACATTGCAAGTGGTTTTCGAAGAACGAGAATTTGGCCATTAGATAGACATGCAGTTGACTTCGATATGGGGCCAAGCCAAGATTTCGTAGTTGAAGAGGAAGGAACCACATTGGGAGCAGAAATAGAGGGTGATACAACTGATGATGAGGCATAGTTCATGGCAACAGAAACATGTTTGAGGATAGCAGGTTGGAATGAGGATCAAATTGGACACTTTGTGGACACCTTTTCTACAAGAATAGCTCCAAATCCAACAAATGAAGAAGGATATTGCCCAAAAAACATTGAGACAACATAAATTGAACAAGAACCAGCAGTTCAATCATGTAATCAGGCAGCTGAAAATGAAGACAGTCTCAATCTTCCATCTGAATTTCAAGATGCAACTTTGAACCTAGGGGTACATCTCAATTTCAGTCAAGTGGATGAAGGGTTGTCCATTCCATCACCACCAGATGTTGATCCTAAAGATGTCATCCATTACTTCACAACTGGGAGAAATTGGGA
Organism: Sequoiadendron giganteum; assembly: GCA_007115665.2. NCBI lineage: Eukaryota > Viridiplantae > Streptophyta > Pinopsida > Cupressales > Cupressaceae > Sequoiadendron > Sequoiadendron giganteum. The sequence goes on along the minus strand of CM021109.1, from coordinate 67,372,274 downwards.
GGCTGAAAATGATGATGAGGATGGACTCGAAGGTATTGAATCAAGTGACAAAGAGGCTGACTATATGCCATTCACACAAATCAATGATCAGCAACCAGCAGGCAGGAGAAGCAGTTTTTTTCAACTCCCAATGAAAAGGGTGCACCAATCATCTAATATAGGTCACAATGGGGTCCTACGCCTTAGTAAGCAGTCTCAAATTTTGACATTAGATGATTTCTTCAATTTGCTGAATGAGAAAGATGCACATAAATGAAGAAACCAAGAATTGCAGCAAAGGAAAAGGGAGCAAATGGCTGAAAAGAAGGTAGAAAGAGAAGCAATCCTCACATAGAGGGAGGAAAAGAGATTGGAGTGTGTTGCAAAAAAACATAAAATTGCAGAGGAGAAGTTGAGGGAGCGACATCAAAAGGAGCTTGAAAGGGAGCAAGCGAAGATTGCTCGACAGTTGAAGGAAAACCAAAAGTAGGCGGAAAGAGCAGAAAGAAACATAAGTAAGAGTACTCCTACAATTGCTCTTCCAAGTCAACATCCAATTTTAAGGGACATGGTTAACATTTTGGCTCTAGCCTTTGCTGCTCTTAGCAGCGTACAAAATGGGTCTTCTAAAGGGTACTCTCCATAGTTACAAATCACTCCAGAGGAAAATCATTCATTGCTTACTTGTATCGCAAGTACCATACAGAACAATTCATAGTCTTTAACATCTTCTCCAGTTGATGCGGAGTCAGTTGACCCCCAAGGACACACCACTTCTTAATCAGATCTATGGATGTCTAATTAGGATTTTTTGTTGTCAAATTTTTGACCTCGAAGTGTGATAGAGTTTTTTTTGTTCAACCGAATGCTAGTCTATTGTATTGGACAACCAAAGGATAGTAGTCTATTGTATTGGAAACCCAAAGGATACTACTATCTAATTTTGTAGAGCTGAATGGTAGTTTGTAGTCAACTTATATACTTTGATGTCTGCCAATGTCTTTTTTGTAAGACTGAAGACTCCTTGTCTTCTTTCCAACTTTGTCTTAATCATGTTTATGGTGTCTTAATCATGTTTAAAGCTAATGATATATTCTTTTGTGATTCAAAATCGATTTTTTATTGGTTGTATTCATCTATCATTTTTTTGGATATGTGTTTGTTGTATTCATCTAACTAACATTGTTGAAAATATATATATATGTATACACAACTAAGTATATGCATACATATATATATATATATATATATATTACTATACATGTATATGTAGCATATCCATAAATTGTAACTGTAAGCGTAAGTGGAAATCAATCTAATTGTAAATTGTAAGTGTAAGTTTACAATGAATAAGAAAAATGAACATCATATATGAACACAATGTATAGTAGGTCACAACCAAAGTAAACTCTTGAAAGACTTGACATGAAATGTCATCTTCTAATTTGACATGCTCTTTACAACCTTCCTAGCTATGTATACATGCATACATATATGTAAATATATATATGTATGTATGTACATACATACATACATATGTGTATGTATGTATACACAACTAAGTATATGCATACATATATCTATACATCTGTATGCAGCATATCTAAAAATTAATCTATTTGAAATTATAAAATTTTCAACACCTACACTTGGAAATCAATCTAATTGTAAATTTTAAATGTAAGTTTACAATGAATATGAAAAATGAGCATTATAAATGAACACTATGTCTACCAAGTCACAACCAAAGTAAATTCTTGAAAGACTTTACCTGAAATGTAATCTTGCAATTTGACATGCTCTTTAAAACCTCCTAGCCATTTTACATGCCTGCCAGAACAAACAAATATAATAGAACAAACAAACATGGACAATAGTTATTGAAATAAATAAAAAGACATACTAGTTAGTGAACAATATAGAAAAATAATTGAAACATAGAGCCATTTGAACAAAAAATCCTTAATTATTTGGTGTGTTGACAAACACATTTACCAAACTGCCCACCTTGAACATTGTTGTACCACCTCTCCTTGTTCTCTTGTGCCTGCAAGAAAATATTTACAACCACAGGTAGTCACAACAGAGGCTAGTAACATTCAAACATCATACAATATTTGAAATAATGCATGTACAAAAACACATAATTAATCAAGTTCAACATATTAAAAAATCCATATGGAATAGATAAATATATGTAAAAACATATAAATGTTAATATAATTGTATACCAAGATTTATTCAACTTATATTCATTGTTTCTCATCAACCTTGGATATATGAGGAATGTGCAAAGGATGCCATTCAATGGTTTGTAGTATGGAGAGGATATTACTAGGGGAGATTAATTGTGAATGCTGTTGGCTGCTGTCCCTCTTATTTATAAATTTGAATCCGACAATTGAATGCATTCAATTTGATTGTTGTGTTCCAAATTTGAATTGGTTATAGCATTTGAATTTGCAGCTGCCACTTATATAGGTTTTTAGAGATGATATGACTGAATTCTGCATTATATTTAGATTTGATGTTTATTTGGGTAGCCTTATATATCTGTGATTTTTTGCATGTTTGTATGTGTAACAATGGATATTTTATTCTAGGTTTAGCAATATCATATGCAGAACATAAAACCCAAAGTAGGTAATGAAGTGCAAAGGAATAGATGAACAATCTCATAGATTGTCTTCATCCTCCATGACTAACCTCCATTACACCTTCTTAATTTGCTGAAAATAAATTGTGTTTGCCCTCAAATTTATGATAAGCAAGCCAATGGAAATGACAAGCCCTAAGCAAATATTGAAGGATTTGAACACTATATGCAATACTATGCCCTAATGCAACTAGTAAGCATCTAAAATGTCTAAGTTATGTCAAATGAAATCTAAATATGCTATGACAAAATGAAAGTAACAATGCTAAAATATAAAAATGCAAGAGATGAACAATGAAAATGTAAGATTATCTAAAATGCAAGAGATAAGAGATGCAAGATGTGACCAAAATTGCTCTTTTATAGAAGATGCAATTTTGTGTGAATGGCCAAGATTGAAAGTTAGCAAGTGCCCTAGAATCAATGGACGAGATTCCATATAGCAACCCACAATTAGGGTTAGGGCAACATTAGGTCAGATTCGAAATAAAGGGTCAAGATTGATTTCTAAAAAATCAAATCAATGGCTGACAGTGCATGTGACAAAAGATTCTGGGCACAGAAAACAGAGTCATTGGAGAATTAAATAATTATTTAAATCAAGAGGAGATGTTGAATTTTTGAATTAAAAACTATTTTAATTAAAAAAGGGGTGGGGTCATGTGACAATAAATAATTTAAATTAAATTATTCACTAAAGAGGGAAATTATAAAGGGGGATTTATTTTAAATAAATAATATTTATTTAAAATGAGCACAATAAAAGAGGAGAAATTAAATAATAAAATTATTTAATTTAGGTGTTGGGACTTATTTTAAATAAATAAGATTTTAGAAGAAATTAAATAATAAGAGTTATTTAAATTAGGTGGGAATTAAATAATAAAGATATTATTTAATTATTAGAGGAATGTGACAAATGGAACCTTTTAAATTAAATATAAAGATTTAATTCAAAGTTTAGGAGAGTGAACCAAATTAAATAAATAAATTTTATTTAATTTATGAGAGAAGAGGCTAATGAATAATTAGATAATTAAATATAATTATTTAATTATAGTGGAAGGTGGATTTAATAAATACAAATTTATTTAATTTTAGGAAGAAGAGGACTTTATTTAGTGACATAATTAAATAAATAAATAAAATTATTTATTTAATAACTAGGAAGACATAAAGGGAGAAATAAATTAAGAAATTTATTTAATTATAGGAGGATATTTAGACAATTAGTGACACATTAAATAAATAATTACAATATTATTTATTTAATAATCGTGAGGAATAAATAGATATGAATTAATTAAATAATTATGAATTATCTAATTAATAGTTGAGAGTGAGTTAGGGACATAATTAAAATGTCCTAATTAGTGTTAGAAGAAGAGCTTGCAGGCCTAGGTCATTTTTATGTGTCTACATTTGCCCCTCTTTGTCATAATGTAGCATGTCGCATTGTGGCAAAGAAAGTAAGTCAAAAGTATGCCCCAGTGCAAAATAGGATGAGGAAGAATGACGAGGAGGGTTGCGGTATGCCCCCTCGAGAGGAAAGATGGGTTCCAAGATCACGGGTGTTCTCTCGAAATGGATGAGAAGACTAGAATATGGAGAGAAAAGAAATGTTAGTGAAAAAAGATATGGATGATGGTATGGATGCAATGCCTATATGAGATGCATGTTAGTTCCTAGACCAAATCCTTCAACGTTTACCATAGGACTTTAATATTTGTTGCTCTTTAATCATCATTGGGCGGTAAAAAAAATTGACACAAATGGACAACAAACACCATGGTATGACATAGACCAAGGTGTGCAAGGTAATCCACTTGCAAAATAGACAATCACAGATAAGGAATGTCCTAACTCATACTAGAGGCCATTTGCCCCAGTCTTTTTGTCAAGACAATCCACAAACAACAGTCAAAGAAAAATAAAATAGGTCATGAGACGTCATCGTACCTCTAAATCCTACATGGGAAATCCTTGAGGTAGCTAGTAACATGACCAAAAGACAAATCAATAAAAAGATAAGACATAATAGCTGAAAATTAATAGCCTTTTATTTGTATTGCCAATGTTTGTTTGTCGAAGATTAATTGTTTGACGATTTGACAGTTTTAATGGTTTGATGGTTTGACGATGCCTAAGGTCAAGAAGGACACATCCTGAAAAGGAAAATGACACTTTGATGAGGTCCAAATCCAAGAAGGACACATCTTGAAGAGGATAAAAAAGTGACGAGATTGACATTTTGAGAAATGTTTTGGCAAGCTGACTGATTTTGACTATATGATTGATTGGCTTATGTTATATGATTTTGACCCATTCTGACATTGACATTTCGAATGACTGTCTGGTGTCAAGTGCGACTATGCCTACTTTATTTGACCGACGTGACCATGTTTGACTTATGATTTTATTTTAACAAACCTAAAAGGACTGACCTAATGTCTCGGGGACTCATCGATTGATGGCCTTGCCTACGTAGCAAATGTGCAGAGACAATGTAGTTTAGACATGGATAAAAGATTGATTGACGTGATTGACTGGACTGACAAGATATTACCTTGACTCTGTTTTTGGGATTTTGACATTGATTTGGATGTTTTTGTATTTTCTCAGGACATTTTTCAAATTTTTTAGGTCTTTTTTCAGGACTTTATATGATTTTTAGGATTTTTTCAGGACTTTTGCAGATTTTTATAACCGTTTTCAAGACTTTTTCCAGTTTTTAGGACCTTTTGATGTTTTAGGAAAATTGCGACAAATACATGTGAATGATGCCAACACACATGAATCCAAGGACAACCATGATTTTGTTGCTAGTCAAGCTGAATACCAATTGACAGGTGACGATGACAACGACAACGTTGTTTGACATGGGAAGGACACATCCTGAAACAACGTGAGGATGACAATGATATGACAAGAGGATAACAATCTACAACAGGGCCAGAGACGAAGTCAAGGAATGTTTTGGATGATGGGCCAGGTTTTCCATATTTTTGTATTTTGAATAACTTCGTGAGGATTAGATGGGATGACGAGGGATATTTAGACCATTGACAAGGGAAACCAAGATGGGTGATAGCTATAAAAGGACAATGGATGGCCTCTGTAAAAGATAGGAGACATGGAGGACTATTATCATATAGTTGTCAAGGATAATGTCACATGAGGCTATGATGGTAATGACATGATATGGAATAGGGTATGGTCAAAGGATAGACATGCCAAAAATTTTCCCAAAGCATGATTTGTGTTTTTTCCCCAATCTTTGTCAAGATCAAAATAGGTGGGACAATGGACGAAATAACAGGGCTTGGATGGATAGATGGAAAGGTCATAAGAAATTTCATGTGAAGGGAATGGGAGATGAGATGACTTGCCCCCAAGTGTAATGGTCAACATAGATGATTTATTCTACACATGACGCCTGTTTGCCAGGTTTTCATCATTGTACTTATCCAAAGCGCCTGTTTGCCCGGTTCTCACTGTTGGACGAAAATTCTCTTTCCTATTTTTTGGATTTTTTTGATTTTTCAATTTTTTTGTATTTTTGCATTTTACTAAATAGCCTTGATGCTTTAGATGACCATTGACTATGTTGAAGCCTTTAACGATGTTGATGTAGAGACTGGTGCCATGACATGCCAATAATGACCTTTCTGAAGTAGTTGCCTTGTTAGGATGATAGTGCTTGCATACAGCTGACTGATGTCATTTTGATCCTTGTTGATACTAGAGTTGGCCTTATCAAAATACGCACATCGTGATAGAGTGTCATGAGAGTCCTCATGATAAAGCATTGCTACGAAGATGCGATGGATTTGTGACATGGGAATTTTGGACTTTAGGTGAGATGTAGGATTATGATGGATGATGGTAGACATGGACGGGCTAGTTGGACATTTGGATGCATTGACTTTTATTTTCCAAACTTGGGGTGTTGGATGATGAAGTTGGGAATTTTTATTAGGATAGTGATTGGAACCAATATTTTTATATGTCTTGCTTGATGACCATTTTGAAGGAGGTGGACATGTATTATATGTGGGAGTCCTCTTATCTTGTGGCTCCACATTTTGATTGAATTTTGAATTTGGCATCTTTTCTTTGCTTGATTATCTACTTGATCCATTTTGTTTTGGGATCCATTTTAGCTTCATTTGTCCACTTGACTTTTTGTCTGATTTGATGGCCTTTGACATGTGATTTTGAACTTCGGATTTGTAATACTTTTGTTGGTTCCAAATGGAAGATTTGGTCATGATGGAATGATGGTTTGGGGTGTGGAGGGAAGGAGTGTTGGCAACAACCTTATGACACGGACTACTCATGATGACCATTTTGATGTTTGTATCAAATAAAGTTGCCCCCAATATCGAGGAGGGACCACTAACATCATTAAATTTTCTGACTGATGAATAGCCAAGACCTTGATTTCTGTAATGTGCTTGAACTTGTATGGGTTCCAAAATTCCTTGCTCGTGTAGGCCTAGTCCTTTTCCTTGATAATGCATGTTCTGACAGATTTTGTTGGCGATGGGATACTTGTTACTTTGGAAGCAAGATGCTAACCCATCCTTATTGTGGAAATTAATGCTTGAAATATTCTCCTCTGTAAGGAAGCCTGCTCTGAAATAGATAGATGATCCTAATTAATAGGATGCTGTAGCTTTACTAACATGTTGGATAGTTTTTTGATTGTCATCTTTGGTTTGATTTTCTGTCATATCAGATTCTGATGATTCTGCTGGTGCTTCGAAGTTGATCTTGAAACCGTCTTCATGGTCATTGTCATAGAGGCCACTGAATTTAGTTATAGCTTGATCATTTGCAAATATGTCCATGCTAGGAGAATCTTGTTCTAGTGGTAGATCATATATGTGTCCCATGGAGGCAAGTGTCTCATTTTTGGAAGTGTCAATGTTGGAAGCTTGGAGAGGGTCATCTTCAAGTTTTTCATCATGAAGTGCATAAAGGTCAAGGAGTCGATCATTTTGGACTTCTTCAAAAGTAGTGTCTTGATCAAAGATGGGTTCAGTTGGAATGACATGATCGAAAATAAGGTCTTGACCAAGGATAGGTTCATCTTGAATGACATGGTTTTGGATGGACTCTTGACCAAGGATAGGTGTATTTGGTATGCCATGATTGTCTAGGAGGACTTCTTGAATGGATGTAAAGATGGGGTCCAATAAACTACTTTGATTTGTACAAGATGGTGATGTTATGATGTCATGCTTTGGACTTGCCTCTTGACATGTATCCTCAAGTGTAGGTAAGAAGATGGGACTTTGGAGACCATGACTAGATATGTTTTCATGAAAACATGGAGTGTCTTGGAATGGATTGGTGTGTAATGGACTATGATATGATATGGAGGTTTGGAAAGCGTTAGTGGATGAAGGACAAGGATGAGATGAAGGATTAGAATAGGACATGGATGCATGACAAGGATATGACGTGGATGGAGGATTAGAATATGACGTGGATGGAGGATTAGGATATAATGTGAATGAAGGACTAGGATATGATGTGGAGGCTTGGATTAGATTGATGGATGGATGATTTCGCCTGTCAAAGTTAGGGTGGGTATGACCAATGGATGTTTGTTGTGACTTAGTACCATGGATGGTGTTAGGGGACCCCTGATAGTAGATGGATAGAGGACTAGGACTCATGGATTGTTGGTAAGATGGATAGATGGATGGTTGACTATGGGTTGTGGATTTGGACTTGGATTGGAGGTATAGTGTTTTGAAGTCCCTAGAAAGTTGTGCTTGACCATTACTAATAAATTGGCATTCAATTCGACTAGCAAGCATGTCATAGTGACTTGAAGACATGATGGTGGATGGAATGAGATTAAGACTATGCAAAGTGATAAAAGGGATGCCTTATGCCAAATGATTTTTAGGAAAGGTTCACTTAAGCATTCAAAGTTTGGCCAATGTGTCGATTTGGATTGTCAAAGGACTAGTTTGAAGGACAAGATGACAAAATGACAAGGTGAGATTTCCATACTAGACTTATGAGTTGGAAGTAGCTCACTAAAGGACAATGAATAAGGATTGATTTGTTTGACTTGGTCCAATGACAATTTACTTTTTGAGACAATGGTTTGACAAAGAAAGGAAAGTTTTCCTATTCCAAAGTGTGCAAAATTGAGGACTTGATTTGACAAATGTTGTTCATGATGGCAAATGAGTTGCAAAAAGTGATTTGACAAAAATTTTAGGCTGATTGCAAAGATTTGTTTCAATTGAAAATGTTGTTTTAGATTTTAGCAAGTTTGATGTTTATTGGTCTGAAAACAGTTGGCAAACACATGGTGTTGTAAAAAATGAAAATCAACCACATAGAGGTCATTTTATGAAAATCCTATGGCTGCAAGGACAATATTCTTTTGGATCCCACTAACCACATATCCTTAGCGAATGAATTCAGAAGCTTGGCCCCTGGGCTCCCCCTTATAGTACACTCACTTCTCAGGGCAACCAAGCTTCCAACCTCCATGAAAATCCCATGGTAGATTGATCATTTCTACTAAGAACTACGTAGGTGTGGGTGCCTTCGCAACGACTGTTGCTGCACCAAAGAATAGAAGGTTTTTGGCTTGCTAGAACAAAGGTTTTAATTCGGGCACCCGTTTAGAAGGCCACGTGAGAGGCATTATCATCCCAGTCTACAGAGGTTATGGTCTGCAGGTTTTGATGCACCACAAGGGTACTGGGGAGTCAATTGCTGGTCCGCAGGAAGTTTTGTAATGCTAAGCTTTCCTTAACATTAAAATTTGTATACCGGTTCACGTCAGGTTCACCAATGTAACAATGGATATTTTATTCTAGGTTTAGCAATATCATATGCAGAACATAAAACCCAAAGTAGGTAATGAAGTGCAAAGGAATAGATGAACAATCTCATAGATTGTCTTCATCCTCCATGACTAACCTCCATTACACCTTCTTAATTTGCTGAAAATAAATTGTGTTTGCCCTTAGATTTATGATAAGCAAGCCAATGGAAATGACAAGCCCTAAGAAAATATTGAAGGATTTGAACACTATATGCAATACTATGCCCTAATGCAACTAGTAAGCATCTAAAATGTCTAAATTATGTCAAATGAAATCTAAATATGCCATGACAAAATGAAAGTAACAATGTTAAAATATAAAAATGCAAGAGATGAACAATGAAAATGTAAGATTATCTAAAATGCAAGAGATAAGAGATGCAAGATGTGACCAAAATTGCTCTTTTATAGAGGATGCAATTTTGTGTGAATGGCCAAGATTGAAAGTTAGCAAGTGCCCTAGAATCAATGGACGAGATTCCATATAGCAACCCACAATCAGGGTTAGGGAAACATTAGGTTAGATTCAAAATAAAGGGTCAAGATTGATTTCTAGAAAATCAAATCAATGGCTGACAGTGCATGTGACAAAAGATTCTGGGCACGGAAAACGGAGTCATTGGAGAATTAAATAATTATTTAAAATTATTTAAATCAAGAGGGGATGTTGACTTTTTGAATTAAAAACTATTTTAATTAAAAAAGGGGTGGGCTCATGTGACAGTAAATAATTTAAATTAAATTATTTACTAAAGAGGGAAATTATAAAGGGGGATTTATTTTAAATAAATAATATTTATTTAAAATGAGCACAATAAAAGAGGAGAAATTAAATAATAAAATTATTTAATTTAGGTGTTGAGACTTATTTTAAATAAATAAGATTTTAGAAGAAATTAAATAATAAGAGTTATTTAAATTAGGTGGGAATTAAATAATAAAGATATTATTTAATTATTAGAGGAATGTGACAAATGGAACCTTTTAAATTAAATATAAATATTTAATTCAAAGTTTAGGAGAGTGGACCAAATTAAATAAATAAAATTTATTTAATTTATGAGAGAAGAGGCTAATGAATAATTAGATAATTAAATATTATTTAATTATAGTGGAAGGTGGATTAAATAAATACGAATTTATTTAATTTTAGGAAGAAGAGGACTTTAATTAGTAACATAATTAAATAAATAAATAAAATTATTTATTTAATAATTAGGAAGACATAAAGGGAGAAATAAATTAAGAAATTTATTTAATTATAGGAGGATATTTAGACAATTAGTGACGCATTAAATAAATAATTACAATATTATTTATTTAATAATCATGAGGAATAAACAAATATGAATTAATTAAATAATTATGAATTATCTAATTAATAGTTGAGAGTGAGTTAGGGACATAATTAAAATGTCCTAATTAGTGTTAGAAGAAGAGCTTGCAAGCCTAGGTCATTTTTATGTGTCTACAGTATGCATGCATAGAGCCATACAAAAATAAGCATACATGTAAACATTCATAGAAACACAAACATACATGCATGTATTCATATAAAAATATACATACATATACATTGCAAAAAAATCTCTGATATACATTGCAAAGCAAAAAAAACACCTAAATGTGTCACTATTAACATTGCAAGGCATTAATAGAAGTGGCCAACAATAGGATGACTGTTAGTTAAAAATCAAAATTTTCAAAGTGGGATGCAGACATCCAAAAAGAACGGTGCAAACTGAAACGTCCTAAGGAGAAATCTTACAGAGAAGCGAACAAGGCGGCATACTAGTTAGAAAATGCTGGTGTATGGAAAACAAATAAACTGATTGTAGAATCCAATGTGGAGAGATGGAATGGGCTAAAGGACATCGTTGATCAAGAAATAGTAAAAAACAACACATAATCCCAACAAGACATGAGATGGTACAAACTCTGCGTTGGTCTATGGGAGTAGAATCTGCTTTATGCAGTGTATTTACACATAGGGCTTGCCTTGGGCCGTATCATAATCGATGCTCCCACAGTGACGGCTTACGAAATTGGCAAGGGACAAGAACCTTGGCACTCTATCACGTGAACTCACCTCAACTACTTGGAAGAAATGGCGGCAGTCAGAATGCCAGATCCCTCATCCCAAAAACCTTATGAAGCTCAAATTAGGACTGGATTCACATATGCGAAATCATAAGGACCAGTTTAGATTGGATTTGGTATGGCCTAAATTGATGGGCTTGGTTCTCAAGCAATCCTTATCGTTACAGGATTAAGGCTATTAATAGAGGGACCGTATGTTCTCCATTTCCACCACTTCATAGCAGCTCCAAGTTTTCCAGAAAAGCAGGATGGTATTCATGTTCAGAGTCGAGTGCCATTGCACTGAGTGAGTAATGGCCCAGTGCAAAATGATTTTTAACATTCCAGACCCAGCAATAAGGAATGCAGTCGTCAACCTGGTATCAACGGTTTTGTCTCTTGATCAACACTGGTGAGACAATAAATTCTACGAGCTCATACTATGTGCATTAGTGGACATAACTGAGGCCAGGGAAGTCATGGTTGAGCAGCTCAGCAAATTCATAGAAATTGGTAATGTTGAGGCAGTAGCCAATGCCATTCTGAACCTAAGCGAGGAGGGCTAGGTTAGCTTCCTCAAGAACTATTTCGACCCAGAAAGACTAAATATGGCAACCGATGATTCAGAAAATGATGAGGAAGCGGAATCCGACGAGGATGATGTGGACGAAGATGTTGAATGTGCCTGCCAGGCTGCAATTGATAATTTACGTATTGACGCATGGGAAGTATTTAGAGCAGAAGTCAAAAACACCAACATGGATGCCTTGTCCAACTTCATGCGCTCCGACTTGGCTTGGCTCAATGGGGTCCACTTGCAACAATTGACTAGGATTGGGGACATCCTTGCAACAATTTTCCTACTCATAGAATGAGCAAGGTTTGTAATCTCGTTCTTGGCCTGTAAAAGCTAAATCTGAATGTACATGGGAGTTACCCCCTTTGGTAACACTTATCTATAAAATTGCTCAAAAAAACATTTAAATAAAATTATTTTATCATTCAAATCCACTCAAAAGTCAATAGGTCTAATTCACGTTGGCACCTTAAAAAATCAATTTCGTGCCCATTAAAAATCACTCCTACATATTAATCTCCTTACTTTAGCACTAGACACAAAACACATTACACCCCAATTAATCTTCATTTGGAATCTGATTTAAGCATATGACTAATATTTTTTTTGGTGGGTACCCCATTATTTTCCATCATTTTACCACATGCTCTCTCTAAAAGGTTCTCATGGTGATGGAAGGTATATATGTATGTGCATACATACATACATACATTCATTGAGCAGATTGATATATATGTCTGTATCCTTTAACTATCCTTTTCAAAATGCAAACAATGGTACTGGTTAATCATTTTCTTCTGCATTTTATTGAATTTGTAAAAGGATGTGTACAATGTGCATACATACATACATACATACATACACATATAACCCCAAAAAACCTCGTATTTGGAAAAACAAAGCAAGGGGTTTCACAAAAAATGGTGTATACTAAATGGGTTTGCCGATACATATATACATACACTTTGAAAGGAGAATGATGTTTGTTGTTACCTCACACCATGGACAAACAACTTTATATATACATACATACAGACATATATGTATACATATATATATATATATATATATGTATGTATGTATGCATGTATGTGCATGCATACATACATGCATGTATACATACATATATATATATACATATATATATATATATATATATGCATGTATGTATATATGTATGTATGTGCATGCATACATACATACATGAAATGTGGGAAAAAAAAATAGCACCATGACCCAACAAAATCAAATAGCACACGGTGAAAATGCGTGTAAGAGGAATGATATATTTCATAAACAAGCAGTAATAATTTTTCAATCATCGAATAAACCCTTCATGAGTCATGAAAGATGCAGAAGAAAATGATTCACCAGTACCATTGTTTGCATTTTCGAAGGATAGTTAAAGGAAACAGACATGTATATCAATCTGCTCAATGAACAAGAGACAACAAACACATAATTTGTAAATGAATGTATAAAACATTGCATAGATTCATTTACAATTTGAAACAGACTGCTTAATGTGTGTTTTATAGGTATAACATTGTACACATTCTTTTACAAATTCAATAAGATGCAAAAGAAAATGATTAACTAGTACCATTGTTTGCATTGCCAAAGGATAGGCAAAGGATACAACCATATATATTGATTTGCTGAATGAACAAGAGACACATAATGTAAAATGACAAATATATGTATGTTGGCATGCTGTATGTGCAATGGAAAGTATAAAAAATATAAACAAATGCTAGTCTGTTGTATTGGACAGCCAAAGGAAACATATTCAAATGCTAGTTTGTTGTATTGGACAACCAAAGGAAACATAGTAAATGATAGAAAAAAATTGCTGCAAAACTTAGGAGAATTCATTTTGCAGATCTTGTAAAGACAACAAAAAAGACCTTCATTTACTTATAAAGTAAAGTAAAAAGACAGTGCATAAATATAAATGTTAAATGCACAACTCATGAAAATAACTATAAGTAGAATGTATAAAGCACATTGTACAATAAATGAAAGAAGTTGTGCTATATTCAACAGCAATAAGATATTAATTTTAATAGAAGTAGATCGATTAACCACATGGGTTTTCAGAAATGTTTACAAGAAATTAACCAAGGGTTTCATAATAGTAATTCCTCACTCATAGGAATACATAAGTGCATTTTCAGATAGATACAGAATATTCCAGGCAAGGGTTTCATGAGATAATTTTTGCCCACTATGTACTGGGTTTTTATAAAAAGGTCGAAGCAGACCAAAAAAAATTAATTTGCAGACATGTGGTCAAAACCCACGAAATTCCTCATCATACCCAGTTACAATATCATGAGATAGTCGACTTTACGAGGTCGTATTTAGTCATTTAACCCCAAGAAAACATGTATTTGGAAAAAAAAAGCAAGGGTTTTCACAAAAATGGTGTATACTAAATGGGTTTGCCAATTTATGCTCGTATTCACATGGGTTTTTTATAAAAAGGTCGATGGAGACCATTAATCATTTTTTGCAGACATGTGGTCAAAACCCACAAAATTCCTCATCATTTCTAGAGACAATATCATGATACAATCGACTTTACCAGGTCGTATTTAATCATTTAACCCCCAAAAAACCCATATTTGGAAAAACAAAGCAAGGTTTTTTGCAAAAATGGTATATACTAAATGGGTTTGCCAATTTATGGTCATATTCACATGGGTTTTTTATAAAAAGGTCGATGCAGACCATTAATCATTTTTTGCAGACATGCGGTCAAACCCACGAAATTCCCCTATCATTTCTGTAGACAAAATCATGATACAATCGACTTTACCAGGGTAAAAGCGCACGGTAAATTGAGGAGAGGAAATCATTTAACCCCAAAAAAACCCATGTGTAAAACAACAACACCATGACCCAACAAAAAGAAATAGCACATGATGAAAATGCGTGTAAGAAGCATGATTTATTTCATAAACAAGCAGTAATAATTTTTCAATCGTCGAATAAACCCTTCACGGGTCATGAAAGATGCAGAAGAAAATGATTAACCAATACCATTGTTTGCATATTCAAAGGAAAATGATGTTTGATGTTACTTGAAGGCTTGTGCGGAGCCGTGGATAGTAGTTGTCGTTCACTTCCATCACCGTGAGAACCTTCGACAGAGCGTGAGCAGTAAAATGATGGTAAATAATGGGGTGCCCATCGAAAAAAACTTTAGTCATATGCTTAAATCAGACCCCAAATGAAGATTAATTGGGGTGTAATGTGTTTGGTGTCCGGTGCTAAAGTAAGGAGATTAATATGTAGGAGTGATTTTTAATGGGCACGAAATTTATTTTTTAAGGTGCCAATGTGAATTAGACCCATTGACTTTTGAGTGGATTTGAATGATAGAATAGTTTTATTTAAATGTTAATAGTCAGACATTTAGGTGTTTTGTAAAAAAATTATTAGTGGTTATAGCTGGCGGGTACTGGGACATTAGGTGGCGAGGAGTGGACGACACCTCTAAAAGGTGTCTTTTTGACCTCCACGTGCATATCCAATGCTCCTGCACTCTACCTGATTGCCCAAAAGCCAAAAGCTTAGTTATAAGCTCTTAACTCGTGGGCGAAAAAAACCCATAATTTTTTTTTCCGATTCGAAGCACGGTTTAGATTCTATGGTTGCGTGAAGTTAGCCCTGGTAGATACTGGGTCTTCTTCCCTAGCTCTCCCATGTACGCCTCTTGACATCCTCTATTGAGGGCTATAACACCAGGGAGCTCTATCACCCTCGATCGAATTTGCTCCCCTTTCTCTTCATTACCCATCACCATCCAAACTGCTATACACACGTCCTCCCTCCTCGAACACCCCCCCTCATTCCTCTCCACTTCGATTCCTGTATTCATTTCTAGCACAATCTGTCGACAGTTAAGCCCCTGGTCATGCTGTAAAGGAATTAAAACTAGCAGTAACCCAGAGTGGAGTCATGCTTCCATCACTGAGCTCCACCCACCGTGGGTGACATAGCTTCCGACAGAAGGATGGGAAACAATGCGTAGCTAAGGCACCCACCCGCTAACTACCAACCCCCTATCACGTCTCCGACCTTCAAAAACCTTTAGCAATAATGACAACGACTAGGACATCCCGTTCGAAGATCGCAACGACTAGAGAAAAGGCAACCCGATGTCTTCCAGTGCGAATGCTAATTCCGTTATCTAGTCCGCCGACAAAAATGACTCGCTTCCGAAGGATACAAATACCATTGAGGAGGGACATTGTTTGTCCAACCACTCTACTAGGTGATTTATGGACGTATCCTCCCTTGCCGCCTCGACTTCAGGCAACATTAATGGACCAACGGTAATCATTGGCTTTCCAGTGATATGGTTTAGGTATTGCAGATACTTCTCCTCCTCTTCAAAGCACAACTTTATCACTATTCCACATGACTGCTGACAACACACCTAGATGTGTTCGGCGAAAGCAGTAAATTTTCTCAACAAGGGGCACGTTTCAAACAACTTCCATGAGATGATAGGTACAGGATAACCCATCGGGGGTTGGCTCAAATATTTCGCCTTCACGTCCCTGTTGCTCCCTGCCCACTTGACATGCCCAAGAAAATAACCAAATGCCGCTAGACTGTAGATGAAGAAGGAAAAGCTTGATATTTACAACTGGGAGGCCACAGTGGTAGCCCAAAGCCCTGCAACGTTGTATACCACAAAATTTGGTGAAAGGCGCCGCAAAAGACTCTTGAACGACTTGTCCAGTTGATCGAATGCCCCATGAAGGAGATGGGCTGATTCTGGTTTAATGTCTACTGTGCATTCAAGTGAACCCCTTTGTATGTGGGAACACGCCTTTCCTATTGTGGAAAGGGGGTTTGCTTGAACCCTGATTCAAGCGAAACCCTTAGGTTCGCTCGAACCCCCTTTTCCCATCTTCCCACCTTCCGACACAAAAAGACTCCAAATTTTCGCCCTTCGAAGCTCGGGTTGAGGATGAAAATGGAGAAGACTTCACAAACCCAACTAGAAGATGGTAGTCCTTGGAACAAGCTATCCAACGAATATAATTTTAATACGTTTTGGTTTTATTATGTATGTGTTTTTTTAGTTTTATTAAACATAGGTTTTCCACCAAAAATCAAGTTCTTTTTTCTGCACATGTCGAAAAATAGTAGCTTATCAAAATAAAATTTAAAAAAATATGTCCGGGCTGGGTATTGGTGTCCTTGATCCATTAGTTTTTTTTTTTTTAAATTTTGATACATACATAAAAAGTTATGTTGCATATGGTCTGCCTATGTTTGAATTGTAATTGGTTTGACTTCAAAACTTGATTAAGGAACAAATATTCAATAAAACACTATAAAATCAAATGAAAGTGCTATATATCATAGTTAAAAATCTAAATTCGAAAAAATTAGAATTTTATCCTTCATACAAAAAAAGTTATGTTGTATACGATGAGCGTCACTCCTTAAAACTGTTGTTTTAAAAAAAAAAAACTGAGTTTAGAAGGAGATAGAAAAATAAGTGCAATTTGATTCCAAAAAAAATGAAAAAAGTATATTTAGAATCTATAAACAAAACATCACAAATCACTAGTTTTCATCATCTCCCAATTCCTCATGATTTAGCCATTATAGGAGCCCAAAAGTGAAGATTTAGCTAAAAATAATTAATTCGGTGTCCAGTTTGGCCAGAAATTGTAAACCGGTATTGTGGGATCACCCAAGTCCAACCACAACATCCAACATCTTCTAGGGACAAGATCTACTTATGTGGTTTGGATATGTTGGTTAGAGGTGTTCAAAATTTATATGGGTCAGTGTAGGTTCATGGGGGTCCAAACTAGGCCCTTAAGTGGCAATGAAAATTTAGAAAAATAGAGTTAGGCAACTTGACATAAAATTTGAATAAGTTATTAACATAATTTGAAAAATATGTAAGAACATAATTTGTAGAAAATTGAATGTAGTTTCTAAGATACTATTCCTTTTCTAGAAAAAAAGTAAATCTATTTGGTGAAAATTTAAAATTTCAATGCGGTAGTACTAAATTTTCAGGAAAAAATTAAAAAAAAGTGTATGTCTGACCAACAGGTCTAAGTATGTGAAAAAAACAATATATTTTTTGACACTTCCATTATAAGTAGAGGACACATGCTCAGATGTGCCACAATTTGTTTGCATTTTTTTTGCAAGTAAATAATTAGTTATGAATTTTTTATTAATTTTTTTGAAAAATATTAAAATGTGTTTGTTTGACCACCATAACTTGGTCAAAAATTTATGAAATTCAATTTTTTTTTTTCTTTAATCCTATAGTATGGGAAGCACAAAATATGACAAATCTTTTGTATTCACAAAATGTGAAATTGTTTGAGAATTATAGATGGTTTTTAATCAACCTATCAGTCAAGACTTTAGTTAGAATATATGTAGAAAATTAATATTAATTATCCATTTAATTTCAAATAAACCATATCTTATATTTTTGGAAAGCTGACAATTTTATCCATAAACTCTTTTCATTTCGTCAAATTTGGATAAAAAAGAGTCATCAACCACTTTTTGGTCACATTGCCACTTTTTGGACCCCCATGATTTTGCACTCACCCTTCTATCCATAATTTTGGCTTATGGATCGATGTGCAAAATAAGCTATGCTTAAACCGGTGTGTGAACTGATTTTGTAGTGTTGCATACATAAGTGTCTGGGAGAAATGTTTTTGCTTTGTGTTTCATTCTTCAAGTATTGCAATTCTGAAGGTATATTGATGGTGTTGATCTCTTTCCTATGTCAAGAGGATTCATGGTTTGATGTCGTGGAAGATGGATTTTAGAGTTACAATGGTTGGCAATGTAGTTTGAGTGTACAAGTTGTGTACATTCTGAAGGTGCAAATTGGTGTGAAGAATTTGTTGGACCTTCAGTGGGTTTTGGATTATTCTAGATTGTCTCAAAGTATGGTGTGTGGTTTTCAAGTCATCCTTGGATTTGAGGAAGCGTTTACTTCAAATATTAATGGTGTTTTCATGGGTAATGGACAAATTTCTATTTACACCACATTCAAAGATGTTTAAGTATTGATGAAGGCATAGTGTGGCATGTAGGAGTTGATTTGGGCCCAATTAATTTTTGTATTGGTCCACCTTCATTCCTATCCACTACAGGAATGCTTAGTGCCGACCTATTTTCGAAATTGTAAAGTGCAAGGTGTGTATAGCGGACCTGAAGATGTTTTCAAGTTGTGGATGGTAGAAATGCCAGGCAAGTTGATGCAAGATGAAGTGTGGAATAGAGTTGAGTGTTGTGATGTGAAATTAAGTGTAGAGATGCAAAATGTAGTGCAAGCTATAATGCAAGATTGTTGAATGCAATGAGTTGGAGGTATCTTTATCTCTTGAGGGTTGTGAGTGTTGTTGGAGCTATTGTGGTGGATTCTCTATTGCATTGAGATTGTGCTCTCTATGTAACATTGTATCTTCTTTCTTCTTTATATTCTAGTAGTGAGTCTGGATTGTGAGCCTTTCTAGATAATGCATCATATTCTGAAGTAGTGAGCTCCTTTGTATTGGTTTTGAAATTACTTATATTGTGTGCTAATCCTCATTGTGGTTTTTCCCTCTTAGGGTTTTCCACGTAAATCTAGTGTTCTCTCGTGTATGGTGTTGGATGTTTTAGTTTCAATTATCTTATTTTCATGTTTAAATATTATAACAGATTAAAGGTTTAATGAATCCATATGGATATAATCATTGTTGAAGGTTTTGATATTTTAATTTGAGACAACTGATTAACCCCCCCAATTTTCTTGTTCATTCAAAAATTGGTATCAAAGAAAGGTTCCTTAGAGAAAATCTTGACTGCTTGAGGTAGATCTAGGATGGAAAACAAGAAGGAGATCCCTATGTTTGATGGCACAAACTATGCATTCTAAAAGGTTAAAGTGGAAGGCTATTTGGTGTACCTTGGATTTGATGTTACACAAGTGATGAAACCAAGGCCTATGAAATAAATGGTAAATCAAGGTTTGTTCTTTTGATTAGTCTTGCCAATTCTGAATCAATGGAAGTTATGGATCTAAAAACTGCTAAAGAGATATATGAGATAAGATAGAAAGTATTTATGAAGGTGACAATAAGGTTAAACAAGCTAAGCTACATAGTCTAAAGACATAATTTAAGAACTTTTGAATGTCTGAAGATGAAACCATTACAAGTTATATGCAGAGGGTTGATGAACTTGTTAGTGCAATGAGAGGTCTTGGTGCAAAAGTCAAAGAACCTAAAGTGGTAAAGAAAATTCTTAGAACTCTTCCTGATTGTTATGGTGAAAAGGTTTTTTCTATTGAGGAATTTTCAAATTTTAATACTTACACTAGATATCCGTTATATGGCACACTAACTACATTTGAAATGAGAAAAATTGGTCTAAATAAATGTGCAAAAATGGAGACTTCTTTCAAGGCTAAAATATCAGAAAAAGTTGAAGATTTAGATGGAGATGATCTTGATGATGTAGAAGCTAAATTTGTGAGGAGGATGAAAAATGGAATTGGTAAGTCCAAAGTTAAATTACCTTTCAAATGTTTTAGTTGTTGAAATATAGGTCACTATGCTTCAAGATGTTCAAACAGAGCTGTGAACAATTAAAACAAGGAAAACAAAGGAAAGATGGTAAAGAAAAGCTATTATGTTAGAGAAGATGCTTAAATTTTTGATGATGGATATGATTATGGAGATGTTGATGATAATGAATGTTTGTTCTTGGCTTTAAAATATGAACATGTTTCTGCTAACTTTGAAATTTTTGTAAAGGAAAATTCTTTGAAGAAAAGGGATAAGACTGGAGGTATCTTGGTATCTCATTTTCTTGTTAGACAAGATAAGAAATATTGGGTTATTAAGATTTTTTCCTCAAATCATATGACCAGAGACAAGAGTAACTTTGTTAAATTAGAAAAATATGATGGAGGTCTTGTTAAATTTAGAGATGATTTAGGTGCTAAGATTTGTGGAATAGGTTCAATTAGTTTTTATGGAAAGTATAATACTAAGGATGTTTACCATGTTAAAGGTTTAAGGCATAACCTCTTGAGTGTTGGGAAAATGTGTAGCAAAGGATACAATGTTATGTTTCAGGATGATGGATGTGAGATCAAAAAAGGGTCTAGAATTATGATTTCTACTGGAAAGAGGATAGATGGAAATATCTATAAGCTCAAGGGTGTTGATGGTCACTATTTTATGACTCAGATTAATGATAGTTGGTTATGACACAAGAGGATGTGTCACATCAATTTTGATAACTTGGTTAGAATCAGTTCAGTTCAAGCAATGAGAGATATGCCAAAGATTACAAATCCTATCAATGTTATTTACAAAGATTAACAATTTGGAAAACAAACAAGAAGTAGTTTCAAGGGAAAAGAACAATCTTCTACCAAATTATTGGAATTGGTGCATACGAATCATTGTGGTCCTACAAGAGTAATAAATCTTCAAGGTGACAAGTATTTCATGCTTCTGATTGATTATTATTCTAGAATGGCATGGGTTACTTTTCTCCGAGAAAAATATGAAGCCCTAGATAGATTCAAAGCATTTAAAGTTATGGTTGAGAATGAAATGGATTTGAAGATCAAATTTTTGAGGTTTGAAAGAGGTTGGGAGTTCACCTCCAATGAATTTAACATGTTTTGTGAGAAGCATGACATAAACGGGCACTTATCTTCCCCTAGGACTCCTCAGCAAAATGGAGTGGTTGAAAGGAAAAATGTGATTGTTCAAGAAGTTGTAAGGACTATGATGAAAGAAGATAACCTACCAAAATTCTACCGGAGAGAAGAAATTCATACTACTATTTATGCACTTAATAGAGTTTGAAAGAAAAAGCTAATAGCGCAAAGACTCCCTATGAGTTGTGGTATAGAAGGATCCCTACTGTCAAGTACTTTAGAGTGTTTGGACACAAATATTATATCAAAAGAGTGATGAAAACAAGAAAATTTGATGCATTTTTTGATGAAGGTATCTTCCTTGGATATTTGACTAAGAGAAAAGCTTATAAATATTACAATAAAAGATCGAGAAAGATTATTCAAAGTGCAAGTGTCAAGGTTGATGAAGATTTGAGGAATTTAGTGGTGATAGATGGATATGAATCAGATGAACCTACTTGTAGAGGAGAAGAAGAAGAAAAATATAAGGAAAATAAAGTACAAAATGAAGAGGAAGAAGCTCCAAAAAAGACCCCTAAGTATGTGTAGAGAAATCATTTTAAAGAATAGATCATTGGAGACAAAAGAAAATGTGTGTTTACAAAAAGAAGAGCTACTGAAGCAGAGGTAAATATGTGTTTACTTTCTAAATTTGAACCTAAAATAGTGAGTGAAGCATAACAATATGAATATTGGATGAAGGCAATGAAAGAACTTATGCAAATTTAGAAGAACTAGACTTGGGAACTTGTTCCTAGACCTGAAAACAAGAATATAATTGGTACTAAGTGGGTATTTAGAAATAAGCTAAATGAGAATGGAGAAGTGGTAAGCAACAAGGAAAGACTTGTGTGTAAGGGTTACTCACAAGTTGAAGGAATAAATGTTGAGGAGATATTTTCTGTGGTAGCTAGAATGGAAGCGATCAAGATGTTCTTAGTATTTGTAGCACATAAGGACTTTAAAGTTTATCAGATGGATGTGAAGTCTACTTTCTTGAATGGAGAATTGGAAGAAGAAGTTTATATAGAACAATCAAAAGGATTTTAGTTGTCAGATAAACCTAATATGGTTTTCAAATTGAAGAAGGCATTGTATGGATTGAAGCAAGCTCCAGAGCTTGGTATTCAAGGTTGGACATGTATTTGATACAACAAGGATTCGATAAAGGTACCATAGATAGTAATCTTTACTTTAAGGTTGAGGAAGATCGAAATCTTGATAGTGGTTGTGTATGTTGATGAAATAATTTTTGGAGGCAATGAAGTTATGTGCATGAAATTTATAGAAGAGATCTAGAAAGAGTTTGAAATGTCTATGTTTGGGGAGATGAATTTCTTCCTTGGGCTACAAATCAATCAAAAAAATAAAGGCATATTCATTTCACAATCAAAGTATGTTAAAGAAATTTTGAATAAGTTTGGAATAGAAGAATCCAAACCGGTATGTACTATAGTTACTGGTTACAAACTAAGTAAGGATGACAAATTCCTTAAGGAAGATCGAAGCAAGTATAGATCTATCATTGGTGGACTGTTATACCTAACTATTACCAGACTAGATATATGCATGTAGTTTTTCTTGTGGCTAGATTTCAAGAAGATCCTAAAGAGACACATGTTGCAGCTATCAAGAGGATATTCAAATATTTGTAGGAAACTCTAGATTATGGCTTGTGGTATCCTAAGGATGTTGATTTCACATTGAGTGCTTATACAAGTACAAATTGGGTTGGTTGTGTGGATGAGAGGAAAGGTAAAAGAGTGGGTGCATTCTTTCTTGGATGCAGATTGGTATCATAGAAAAGTAAGAAACAAGATTCAATTTCATTATCTACTATAAAGGCTAAGTACATTGTAGTGGCATCTTGTAACACACAAGTATTATGGATGAGGAATACATTGAAGGATATCCTAGAGTAGTGTATGATGATCCTATTTCTATATTTTGTGATAATACAAGTGCAATCAATATTTCAAAGAACTCTATGATGCATTCAAGGACAAAAAATATTTCAATCAGATAACACTTTCTAAGAGAGAAGGTTGTGGAGAATAAAGTGAAGCTTGGGTATATACCTATAAAGGATTAGATTGCTAACATATTCACTAAGGCTCTTCCTAAGGATAATTTTGAGTATATTCAAGAGAATTTAGGGGTTATTTTCCCTCTTTTGAACTAGATGCATATGGAGATGCATCAGTTAAGTGGATCTATAGATTCATTCTTTGTTTGGACTGATGTTGGTGGCTACCTCTCAAGTAGAGAAGGTAGTGACAATGTTGTTGTATGGAGTGAGTTTTTTCATTTTGTAGAGGTTGTTGATTTGGTTGGTGTATACTTCTAAGGGGGAGTATTTAGAGTAGTAGCAAGTATCTTGGTTCTATGTCAAAGGGGGAGAACAATACATTTTTAAAATTTTTTTTTTCCATTGATGTCAAAGGGGGATAGAGAAGTCATGTGAAAAAGTCTATCTATACAAAAGGAGAGTGAATAATGTGAAAGAGAAAAATTTGAAAGGGGGAGACATAGAGAGAGAATCATGTAAGGAATGTTGTGTATGTTGTCTTTGATGGTTTTTCACATCTTGTGTTTCCATCAATGAGAAAGCGAGAGATTGTGTTGGGAAATTTATGCCTCAACATTCTGGTTTCCCTTGAAGACTTGGGCGATTTCTTCATGTTTCTAGCCTTTACCGCCATACCGCTGCAAGCTTACCTTGGTGGCGCAGTTGAGCAGTTTATTGCTTTACTACGATTCACCTTGCTTGGTCTGGAAGTTGGGCGGTGTTACTGCCTTACCGCGATGGTCTTCTTCTAGACTGGCGGTGGCGCGATGAGCAGTGACAGTTAGCGTGGCGGTTATTGCCATACCACAGAGTTCCCTTGGAGGTGGTGTGGTAGTGCGGTTGGTGGCACGTTGGTGGAGCAAGGCCTTACCTCCTTACTGTGAAGGTTGCTCATTTGTGGCATAGTAGCAGTGACGTTCAGGCATGGCAGTTACCACCCTACTGCAGAGGCTTATTCTCTAAGCTGCGGTGGGCACGGTAAGTCATTGGCGATTGAAAGGCGACAGTCTGGTGACGATTACTACCTTATCATGGGCAGTGCTCATGAAAGCCGCGGTGGCTATGATGGATGGCTGGCGGTCAACGATAGTGGCTACCACCTTACCACGGAGGTCTGGCAGTCAGAGTGTGGTGCCACGGTGAAACTGTGGTGGTCAGCGATGGTGCTTACTGCTATACTACGAAGGCTTGTTCGTTAACTCGTGGTGACGTGGTATGACCGCTGGCGGTCTGCCCGATGGTTACCGCCATACCACAATGGGAAAAGTGAAGCCAGCGGTAGCGCGGTTGGAGGCCGATGGCAGACCGAATTGGCTCACCGCCATACCATGGTAGGAGTTAGTGCTCGATGTGGTAGCACGGGGAAAATAGGTTTAAGCTCAAAGCTCGAACGACGGAGCTTGACCGAGTTTGACTAGAGGTTAGAGCAATGAACGAATGGGAAAGCAACATGTGGCAAGATCTTTAAGATCTGATTAGCTGAAAGATTATTTTTTGATTGCGATAGGCTGCATTATTTTAATGCTAGGCAGCTCGATGTCTACAGAAGATGGTGCACGTTATCAGAGAGTGATGGAAGCTTATAGGTGGGATAATGAATATCCTGATGACCATTGATTGCTTGAACATAAAGAATAGGTAGGCACATGGTAAGAGATTATAAAGTAATCTTGTGTGCATGATAAAGGATTATGAGTGAAAAGATAGAGAGGCTGAGAGTGTTCGAGCGATCTTTACCATGAACACTTAGTCTCTCAGTTCTAAGAAGATGTGAACCTGTGATGCCTTGTGGCTAGGCTGGCCATGAGGCTAGCTGTGTCAGTCAACTGACAAACTGAAGGGAATCTACATAGTATGTCATTTGAAGACATTGTAACTATGTGAAGATTTTGTATATTGTGTTGCCTGCATTCTCTAGATGGACAAGATGTAATCTTTTGAAGAGCATAGCTCTGAGATTGTATTGTAACTATTTGTTGTTGAATAATACAATTTGAGCTGAGTATTTTGGAGGGTGCAGTTTTTTACCTGAAAAGGTTTTCCCCACATAAATCTATGTGACCATATGTTTTTCTTTCATGGTTGCCTGATTCTACATTTTTGAATCTATGCTTGTGTTGAATTTGCTATCTTGTTAAGCATTTACTTTTCTCAGAAAGATCAATAGGGGATCCACTATGCCTGTTTCTGCTTTATGGCATAGTTTGTGTCTTTTATGTGATTTGAAGAAATGAAAATCACTAAGGCACTGCTATCTTAGACATCCGTTATATGATGAAAGACCATCACATATCCCCAACAAGTGGTATCAGAGCTAGTTAAGGGAGGTCAGGGCTTGATGATACCAACAAGTGGTGTCAAAGCCTTCTCTTGGTTACTGAAGTTCTGGGCATTTCTCCTGTCAAGATTTCTTAGCCTAGAAAGCTTGAGGAAATCTAGAGGAATTTGTTGTTGTTTGATCCTTTGATGAGTGGAAGTTCCCACTTCTTTGATTCAACACGTAGCTTGAAAGATGTTGGAGAAGACTTGAGTTGATCATATTGTGGCAATGTGGTCTGAGGCTCCTGGTTGGTAGCAAATGATCTTGATGCAATGGGCATGAGGTATGCTTATGGTTGTGTTGCAGCAGTGCGTGGTTTCATACTAGGTGTCTGTGTGAGAGGCTCCCTAGTTGTATGGAGTTGCTTGTGTTGCTGTTTAGCCATGGAGTATTGTGCTTGTGCTGGGTGTTCTGACTTAGCACTGAAGGCGGTTTCTTTGTTTCCCTAGTTGCATGAAGGATATGATGTTGATCTGGGTGGTCTATAACTTATGTATAGCCTAGCTCTCTCATATTCTTGTGCATGGTTGTGGTTTTGGAACTGGTATGAAATGGACCTGCTGTTCCTTCTTACTTGTATCTTGCACTCGCATGTTTTAGTTTCATGTCTTTGGCTTTGAAGGTTTTTTGTAGATTTTCCTAAAAAGTCTATGATGCATATTCATGTTTTTCATTGTTCTAGTTAACCATGTTGGTTATGTGCAGAATCTTGGTTCATCCAGATGATCAGTGAATATGGATGTGCATGGGTGTTTTATAAACACTGTGGTTTTGCAGGTTTTACACGGTCAAGGAAAACTTGTGGTTTGTGGAGCTATTGTTAGGCTATTTTCTAGACCCTAGCTTTTGGGGTGTGACTGGATGAGATAGTTGCAGTTCGAAATGTTTTGTGGAGGTGTGATGTCTTCTCTGCATGGGAGTGTTGGTATGGGCTAATGCAAGAAGTTGGGTCCACAAAAAGCTCAAAAAGTGGAAGTGTTTTTGCTGTTTTTCAGAATTTGTCACACTTGGACTGAAAATTTGAGGCACTTACACAATGAATTTTTTAAAAAGTCAGTAATATGAAATTTAAAGATTTGAATCTAGTTTATAAATATGTAAATTATTCAAATACCCAGATTGTAGAAACTAAATTTTGATAAAGATCTATAAAAACCACTTTTTAAAAGTCCCTATTTTTTTACCATACCATACACGTGTACAGACAACACTTTTTGAATCAAATAAAAGTATTTTACTAATTCCTTTTGGGGAAAGAGAGCTAACAACATGAAGATTGATGAGGAATTTCTTTTGTAATTTTTTGTTGAATATATATTTTTTTATTTAATTTTTATTGGCCTCAATTGTTGTTTTTAAAAATCAACGTGTACGGACAACATAATTTGACCTAAGCTAAACTTTTTTTGAAATTTTTTTTTTTCATTGTGTAAAGAATTGTCTAAAGATTGATGTCATATAATTTTTTTTCTAAAAACTTTAACCAAAAAAAAGTTATTAAAAAACAAAAAAAGTTTGATATTTCAAGTTTAATGACTAGTTTGCTTTGAAATTAATTAAAAAATAGAAAATATAATCCAATCTTAATAAAAATTATATATTTAAAAACTAGACATCATGTTCTGTAATAGGTTTTAATTTTATAGACTGATTCAGAAAAAAAATTCATCAACCATATTGTCAAAGTTGAACATTCTTCTTCAATCTGCCTTAGTTTTTTAGTTGCAGGTCAAAGGCTAAGGCTCGGATTGCCAAAGCTTTCCCAAAACTAAAAGGAAGTCTGTAGGCGGGTTGGGAAACAATTTTTTTAATAACGCATACGTGTTATGAAACGCATATGCATTATTGAAACAAAACGCATACGCGTACGCGTTATGTTTTTACCCGTTGGGTAAAGGTAATGCGTACGAGTTCCTTTTTAAGAACGCGTACACGTTTCATAACACGTACGCATTTCTGATATATCCGTTTATCTTGATTTGACATTTTTTGATACAATACGTTTTTCCTACAACATTCTTTTTCTGCAGTACGGCCTGTAAGCTCGATTTTCTGCATTTTTTATTACAAATTTGTCTTGTACAGGGCATATTCTATTGCAAATTGGTTGAAAAGTCAAGTGCAGGTTGAATTTTCTGAAGTGGAATTAAGTACAAGAATAATTTACAAGAAGATTAAAAAAAAAGAGTTTTTGGATGTATTCATGATATTTTTGTGTACTTAAAAGTTCAAAGAAGAAATGATCTTCATAGTACAAAGTGTTATTTGAATATTTGAAGGAGATAAAAATTTGAAAATTGGTTACAAGTAAATCATTTTTTTTTTCATCAAAAAGGGTTTTGTAACCATGGGATCAAAACAAAGACAAAGAAAAAAGTGTAGAATGTCAATGACACTTGAAGAAATTCAAGCAAATAAAGATATGGAGGCAAAAAGACAAAAGGATAGAAGAGAAAGAATTCGTCAAATGAAAAATTTGGAAGCATCTACTTCAATGAATGTTGAAGAGAAAGTCATGAATGATGAAATGAATGTAGATGATGCAAATGTGGAGATGGTGAATATATAAGAAAATACAATTATGGAGAGAAAATCAACTATGTCTTCAACTACAACTTTGAATGATATGAAAATAGTACATATGCAAACAACTTCGGGTATGTCTTCAAATCCACCTCCCAATGATATGGAAAATGCACCTATTCAAACAATCTCTCCAGGTATTCTTTCAAACCCAAGTCTTGATAATATTGATTTTGCTTGTTTAGATGAAGCTGGATACACCATTGATGATATCAATAATTATAGGGTTGAAAGAATGCAAAAACAAAAAAATGATGAAAATATATCTTATGAGAATGCAAATGCTAATCAAATCCCTCATATTGATGAAAATGAGAATGAAATCTTTTTTACATGAAAATGAAAATGAACCCCTTGTGTGAATGAAAATGAAACCCCTTGTGTGAATGAAAATGAAACCCCTTGTATGGATGAAGATGAAAATGTTTTTTTTACAATTGAAAAAGATGTGTTAGATAACCTTCGTGGTAAAGTTTCTTGGAGACAAATTAGAACTTATGGAAATAAAATATATAAAATGTTTTTTTATAGAAATAAATTAGGATTCCAATGTCAACTCATGGTGCAATTGATGAGAATGTGGAAAATGAGAAAAGTGATGAAAAAATTAGGTATTTTTGTAAAACCAAAAAAGAAAGATGATTCAGTAGAACAAGTCATTTCTAGTGTTGCTAATGCTATTGATTTTATAGGTAAGAAAAGTCGATCTAAAGATAAAAATGCGGCTCATTGTGCAATAACAACTACTTTAGTTGATAAAGCAACTTCAAATAAAAGAATGTTAAGTAGGATTAGTAAATGTATAAAATTAAATCCCAAAACTTTGATTAGAGCTACTAAAAGAAGAGAAAATATTGAAAATGATCCAATTAATCAATGTTGGAGTTTTAGTGGTAGACTCCCAAGATCAGACATGAGATTAACTAATGAAATTAAATCTTTAATCGATAAATTTTGGCATGATAATACAAGAGTATCACCTAACATTAGAGATGTCTTAAAATTAAGGGTGGGTTCCAAAATTCGTGTACCTCATCCAAAGCATCTCTTAGATATGATTCAAACTGAATTATATAAAAAAAATTTAGATGCTTCAATCTTACCATTGAATATTAAAATAAGTCAAAGATGATTCGAAAAGTGTAAACCTTGGTATGTTAGAATTAATAAGTAATGAATCTCTTGTTGTTGTAAGACTCATGTACAATTTCGTTATTATTATGATAGTTTTCGATATATACGATGCACTTTGCATGTTAACCAAATTATGCAAGACATTTGTGGTATTAATATGCCACTTGAAAGAATCAAAGATTTTATATCAAGTTTGTTTTGTGAACCCTCTAACGAAAACTTATTTTATTTAAAATCATGTATTTCTAGAGAATGTGATAGATGTGCTAACTTTTCATTATTAGGTGAATGTATGCATGAAATTAGTTTAAATGAGTTTGGACAACAATTAGTAGATGTAAAAAGATTTAAAAGTGTTGAGTATTCTTTAAAAGATGGAAAAACTAGAAAACGTTGTGAGCTAATTATGGAAAAAAATACTGTGCATGCATTTATTAAAGAATTTAAAGATAAGATTGCACCTAAATATGTTCAACACTCTCAGTATGCTCATTAGCTTGATAATCAATTTCATTTATGTAAAAACACATTCCCAATTGGAACTATATTGTCGGTTGTTGATTTTGCTGAAAATTATACTCTTGCTCCACAAGAAGAAATTCAATCACAATATTATAATTCAGTGCAAGTATCTATTTTTGTTCATATTGTTTATAGACATGCAGATGATAGTAGAGAAGATAATAGAATTTTTTTGAGAGAGTACCATTTTTATGTAAGTGATAATCAATTACATTCATCTGAGCTTGTTCAATATTGTTTTGATATATTTTACAAAAATTTAAAAGAAAGAGGAATTCAATTGCTAGAACATCTCATATGGTCAGATAATTGCACGGGTCAATTCAAAAATGCTAGGATGTTTTATTGGTTATGTAGAGTTCATAAGGAAAATAATATCCAGCACATATGGAGTTTTTTTGAAGCCGGTCATGGTAAGGGAGAACACGATGGAGCAGGTGCATGTGTGAAAAGAGCTCTTGCTAGAGAGCAACTAAAATTTGAGGATGCTACAAAATTTAGAGATGCATGTGCAATTGTAGATTGGTGCAATACCAAATTATCTACAAGAGTAAGTGAGAGCTCAATAATTCACCACTTCTTTTGGTTAGTTGAAGAAAATGATATTTGTTCTCGACAAGATTGTAAAACAATTAATGGATCTACAAAATGGCATTCATTTAAGAGTTCGAATGCAAACACATGGACAATATGGACAAGGGAGTTGGCATGCTTTTGTCAATTTTGTATTGCAGGTGATTGGGAGGCTTATGAAAATATGGAATGGGTTGAACAATGGCAACAAAGAGCCTTAACACCTACATCAAAACATGTTCAACATGGAACAATAATTGAAGATAATCAAGCGTTACCATCAAATGATTATGATCATGTTTCTGATCTTGTACAAGAAGGTACATTATTTATTGAGATGAATTTTATACGTATGCATGTTCATATACATGAATTAAATGTAAGTCGTGCTCTTTATTGAATTTTTTATCTATTTTTGTAGGACATGTGTATACTATTGTTGCACCCGAGGAGAATGAAGCGGAGACAGAGTATTGGTTGGCTAGATGTGTTGAGAGAAAATATAAGTTGGTACATCCTAGAGTGGATGATGATAACTTTGAGTATCCAACTGGTTCAGTCGTTGTTGTTGGCACCTGGCTTCGAAAATATTTGATAAGAAAGAATGGCTTGCCTACATTTGAAGATTATGAAAGACACAAGAAGATTATACATTATTCACATTTGATTTTGGAAACCAATATAAAACTAGTTAGATATCATGGGAGGCCTGCTAATAAAGTTTTATGGACAATTTCAATGGATGATCATGAGACAATCATAGATGCATTACAAAAAAGAGAGGATGTGGATGGTACAACAGAGTAAATAAATATTGGTAAGTATATCTAGTTGTATGTATATATTTAATTGATATATATATTTGTCTTTAAATTCATTTCCTTATTAAGGTTTTATATCATTTTTTGTTTCAAGTCTCCCTTGATACTAGATGCTTTACAAAAAAGAGAGGAGGTGCACTCTTATTACAATGGAATTCGAATCTAGAGACAGGTAACTATATATAGTTGTAGATACATTTAGTTGAGAGTATAAATATAAAACTAAATTTAACTCATTGTCATTTTATAAATTTTTTATAATTTATTTCATATCCCCTTAAGCCATCCTCGTATGTGCCATTAATCCATTTGCTTGCATCCCCTTTAAGTCTCTCTATTAATTCCCCTTAATTCATTCTATTAGGACCCCTTAATCCATATCCTTAATCCATCCTCTTGCATCCCTTTAAGTCACTCTCTCAACACCCCTTAAGACATCCCCTTAAGCCATCCCCTTAGGTCACATGGTTTAGGGTTCAGGGTTTCTAGGGTTCATGAGATGCTTAGAATAAAAATTTTATATGGATTAATGGTTTAGGGTTGATCTCCTAGGATTTAGGTCACGTGGTTTAGGGTTTAGGGTTTCTAGGGTTCATGTGATGCTTAGAATAACAAATTTATATGGATTAATGGTTTAGGGTTGATCTCCTAGGATTTAGGTCACGTGGTTTAGGGTTTAGGGTTTCTAGGGTTCATGTGATGCTTAGAATAACAAATTTATATGGATTAATGGTTTAGGGTTGATCTCCTAGGGTTTAGGTCATGTGGTTTAGGGTTTAGGGTTTCTAGGGTTCATGTGATGCTTAGAATAACAAATCTATATGGATTAATGGTTTAGGGTTGATCTCCTAGGGTTTAGGTCACGTGGTTTAGGGTTTAGGGTTTCTAGGATTCATGTGATGCTTAGCATAACAAATTTATATGGATTAATGGTTTAGGCTTGATCTCCTAGGATTTAGGTCATGTGGTTTAGGGTTTAGGGTTTAGGACCCTTAAGTCATATCCTCTTGCATCCCCTTAAGACATCCCTTTATAGGACCCTTAAGTCATATCCTCTTACATGTACCCTTATTCCACAATCTTGCATCCCTTAAGTAACTCGCATAATTACCCTTAAGCCATTCTCATAGGACCCATTAAGCCATACCTTAGGGTTCATGACATGCATCCCATTCATCTATCCTATGGAAAACATCATTTGAATTTTTATGAAATTTATAAGATCCAATTTTGTAACTTTTATTATATATTTACTTAAATGAATCAAAAAAATTATAGAACTACTTATAGTTTACATTAATTATTTTTGCAGGTTCTCATCAAGTCGGTCTACCATGCGATTGTCACTGAAAAATTATTTTATCAAGAGACTATGTAAATATCAATTTTTGGTCTTCACGTAAAAATTGATAAGCTAAATAATTGGATATACATGTGCACACATATATGTTTCATCATGTTGTATAGTTGTATGATTTCAATTAACTTATTAGTAGCATTTTAAAAATATCATTCCAATTTTATAGATTATACATTTCATATAATTGTTCAAATATTTTCTAGAATTGGTAAATAGTTAAAATTACGCGAGCTCTTAATTTATTATGAATATAATCTAAACTATTTAAGGAATATTTAAATTTATCACCTTTAACCATGTGATAAATTATATATTTATGAAATTTGATTGTAGAGATAAGAATTTATATCTAGTGCATGTATTACTTGAAAATTAGATAAAATATCTA
This sequence comes from Sequoiadendron giganteum, assembly GCA_007115665.2. Classification (NCBI taxonomy): domain Eukaryota; kingdom Viridiplantae; phylum Streptophyta; class Pinopsida; order Cupressales; family Cupressaceae; genus Sequoiadendron; species Sequoiadendron giganteum. The sequence continues at coordinate 67,338,637 of CM021109.1, read as the reverse complement.
GATCTACATATACATATGAGTGCATATAATCATCAAAATGAACATAACATGATCATAATTGAATGCATATATATAATCATCACATTAAAGTCATCTGATATAAATAAACAAAAATATGTATATGTCAAGTCCAACACATAAAAGTTTAAATAAAACTAGAGATGTTTGGTCTATTTAAAATTTAAAACCATTTAACTATCAAGCTGATCAGTCAAATCAAGTCTCCTCTTTGTTCCAGGTCGATTAGATGTACCTACATCATGCTGTAAAAGAGTACAAATAACTTGAAATTAGACGTAAATTTATTTATAAATTTTGATATAATTAAGCATATTTAAACTTGACAAAATATAAACTTTTGGATAAAAAAAATAAATTAATTAAATATCTAGTAAATACAATAAAAATAATTTTTAAGACATGAATAATTTACCATACGATCATGTGGATCTATTGGAACATTTTGTTCAATGGGTAGCATAACTGTCACTTGAGAAGATCCAAATGCCTGATCTATTATATCCTACATATTCATATAAAGCAATCAATATGTTAAAACCTCGAATATATATATATATATATTTAAAAGATCTGTAAAAATTGATTAGGATATTTAGTAAAGTTTACAACCTTGAATGATATGACCTCAAGATCACGCACCTGAGATTGCCCATGCATAAATGCTAATGATGTCTCAAGTGCACCTACAATGGGTGTCTCATGAAATGCCTGCATATATATGTACAACAATTTGTATAGATCATTCACGCATGTGTATGTAAATGTGAAAATTAAATTAGATCTATGATGTGTATTTAATTCAAACTTAACAAAGTTTTTGAAAGAACGCACTTGAGCTGATGATGACTCAGGAGTGCTCACCACAACTTGTGCTTGGTCAGCACTAGGCATGCTCATCTGACCTCCCTGCATCTAGATATAATATATATCAATCACACATCATGTGTAAACATTCAAAATAAATTAGATATATATATCCACACAAACTAAATTTAATATATATTGGTTTAAGTACCTGACCAAAAGGTGAGTCCATATCTACAACACTCGAATAACAAATTTATGTGTATGTAAATGTAAAAATTAAATTAGATCTATGATGTGTATTTAATTCAAACTTAACAAACTTTTTGAAAGAACGCACCTGAGCTGATGATGACTTAGGAGTGCTCACCACAAATTGTGCTTGGTCAGCACTAGGCATGCTCATCTGACCTCCCTACATCTAGATATAATATATATCAATCACACATCATGTGTAAACATTCAAAATAAATTAGATATATATATCCACACAAACTAAATTTAATATATATTGGTTTAAGTACCTGACCAAAAGGTGAGCCCATATCTACAACACTCGACATATAGACATGATCATTTTGAGTTTCAGGCATTTTCTGATCATGCATCTACACCAAACACTTATTGAATTAATATTGTATTATATATATAATTTGATGTTATTATTTAAACATGAATTTTGCACATTCCAATAAAAAAAATTAAGTTCAAAAGATGAACATACCTGTGTAAGATGATGCTCAGAATATAGTAAATCCATAAATGACTCTGTCTCAGATGCAGGTGGGTCACCTGAAGTGGATGCCTGAGTATTCCTATTGTTGGAGCTTCCATGCTGTCTATTGACCACTTCAGCCACCGCGTGTGAAGTCTGATGAGTGAGATGTCGTGAAAGTGAACTCAATGCTCCTAATGTCGATAGCATGGTTTGCTATTGAAATGCAGCAGGAACACCAAGAGAAGCAGGAGGAAAAATAGGAGCAATTGGAGCACGTCGCTGAGGATCAACACGTGCTCCTAATCTATGTTGGGGCATGCCACGCCCAGCTCCCTGAAATGACCTCATATCAAAATAGTTGGGTTTTAAACCCAACTCAAACTCTGCCCATAACTTTCTCAAAAAGTATAGGGGCACCTCAGAATTGCCATGTGGTGGAGTATCAAACACCATCCACCATCTATCCCAAAAATGTGCAGCTATCAAGGGGTGCCTACACCATAAAATTGAAATTCATTTTTTGGTGGGTGGAATTGGTTGGCTAGTTTGGGGGTTAAAAAAATACTGGCACAGGGCTTCTTTGGTAATTTTAAGGTCATTAATTTCTTTATAAGACAATCCATCTACATAGAATTGTCTCCTATCGTCTCTCCATTGATGGAACCTATCTAGGTCTGCATCAATAGATCAAACAGAATCGACAATAGTTTGCATCGTAGATGCAAACCGTGAGAGATGGGGGGAAATTCTAGGCTCATTTTTTATCAGATCTATATTTTCTTGAATGACCGTAAGATTTTCCCTAATGCTCTCTCTCAATTGATCCTGGTCTACTATAGGGGGTGGGGGGTTAGGAGGTGGAGAGTTTGGAGGAATGGGGTTTTCTTTTGGTGGTGGGTTTGGATCTATGGGATCTACAGGAATATGTGGTTCAAGCATAAAATCCTCAATCATAAATAGTGGATCCATGTGAATGTACAACCAAATGGTAATTGCACATGTTAAACAATTAAAAAATATATATCAACAAACTAATTAAATAATGCAGACAATTTGAAAGAACTATTTAAAAATCACATTGAACGTGCACAAATCCAAAATGCAATTCATTTGAAGACCATTCGATTTATCATTAAAAAATCTATAGTGTTCATTAAAAATCCATAGCATGTACACATTAAAGTTTATAATTTAAGTTTGTGCAAGTTTTGAAAATTTCAAATTTGTGGTTTACAATTTGAGTTTTGGGTAAGGGTTTGTGTTCATATTTTAGAATGTAGGGTTTAGTGTCTAGGGTTTTCTTGATTAATGATATGTGATTATGTATGGTTTGGAGTTTACATATAGTCTAAAAGATATCTAGGTTTTATGGTTTAGGGTTGATAGATAGGATTATATGGCTCATGTGATGTATACATATAAGGTTGTAGACATCTATTTCAAGATTTGGGGATTTTGAAAGTTATATATGTATATTAGAATAATGTAATAACCATTAAGATCTAGAAATTAAAAAAATTGGTTATAAGGATACATTTAAACATATTAAGGATACATTTAAACATATAATAATAGAAACATAGGAATCATGGTATTTGAAAAGGGGAAATGATAATAGGAGTTACCATAGAACACAAAATATTGTTCATATGAGAGACATAAAAGGTATGAGAATTAAATATTATTTTAATAATAAATTATTAAACAATAGTATACTACATGAAACTTAAAGGATGCAAATAAATTAAAATTATAGTGATTAAAAGTAATAATTATGCAAAAAAATAAGGAATCCAAACTACCAATTCGGTAGGGTCAAATCCAAGAAAGTTTGCAACCCAATCCTTCACCAATTATAGAATTTAGAGTTATACATTTTAATTTCTTGATTTTTTTAAAATTTTGAGTAATAATAATGAAGGATAAGTTGATGTTCTAGGACCCCCTTTGACAAAATGGTAACAATCGACCTAGATTATGTTGAATCAAGAGTGAAGGAAATGAAAATTCAATATGTTATGACTAAAAGTCTTTGTTGTTATAACAAATTGAGGGAAATGCATTGTCTTGTGATACCTCACAATTATCTCTACTAAAAATAAACTTTGTTGATCACACCTAAAGACCCCATTGTTATATAAGTTTGTAAATAAACTCTTTGAAAACTAAGATTGTGAGAAACAAAAATTGAAGAAATAAGACTAAAAGCCTTTGTGTTTTAAAAAGTTCCACTAGTATTCATGATTTTTAAATCCTTATGAAACCATCAAAAACCTTAGGTACCTAATTATGGGGATATTGGCTCAAATACATAGTTTCAAAACTAAAAAACTACTAGAGTACATGGATTTTAATGACAACAAAACCCTAGAATAGAACAACCTTTAAACAAACATCATAAAAAAGTTGAGGGAAATTCTCTATGATTTAGGGTGTAATGGGCCCAATATATATGCACATGATATATTTTTTTGAAGGATTTTTTAATATATTGATTTAAATTGTATGCATGTGTGCATATGTATTTGTAAATGAATTTGTTGCATCTTCTTAAGTTGGCTTCTAGTTTAAGAACAAGTTGAACATATTGAATATGTTCATATAAACAACTTGAATATGTTTAAGACAAAATTCAAGAACACATAGAAGAACAAGTTGAACAAGAACATGTTAAATAATAGATTAGAAAAACAATTGCTAGAGATGCAAAATTGGAGAATTCAGTTCAAAAAGACATTGCTAATAGATTTATTTTTCAAGTTTAAGATAAAAAATTTAATCGATATAGATGAAGAATTTTTTAAAATATGATTTCATCTAGGGATATGTTGCCTTATATTAGAATTTTTATCACACTAATTCTAACTTGAACCATAGACGAGCTAATTATAACTTGAACCATAGACCCTAATTATAACTTGAACCCTAATGTATTCTAACTTGAACTCTAACCCTAATTGTAATTAAATCGGGTATCATAACCTTAGTTGAGCACTAACCCTAAATGCATATAAATTTTTTAACCATAAACCTAATTAAATATTGATTGAATGTTTAACTCTCACCAAAATTACAACCATTTAACCCTAGACTCTTAATTTAATTTTTACCCCAACCCTAGAACCCTACACCAATTGACGAGGCTAATTCTAACTCCAACCCTAACCTGCATCTTAAATTTAAATTCATAATTTCATAATCCTAACCCTAACCCTAATAAAAATATAACCCTAACTCTAAACCTAGTTGAATACAAACCCTAACCTCAACCCTTACTCGAATATTTATCTTAGAACCCTAACCCTAGAATGAATTTTAACCCTAGAAGCAGGTAATTGAATTCTTTAATATTAAACAAGTAAACCTAATCATAACCCTAATTGTAATTTTGAAATTAGTTTACATTTTCTAGGGTTTTAGTTTACGTTACGTTTTCTAGGGTTTTAGTTTACATTACGTTTTCTAGGGTTTAGGTCCAAGGATTAACGGTCTGAGTAAATTAGTTTTTTAGAACCTACAGTTTAGGGTTTCAAATTTCAAAACTAAATGTGTCGAATTTAGGTTTTCGATTTAAAATTTTATGTTGTTTGTTTCGTTGATGTTTTCGGTTAATTAAATGCAGTTTAAAAACTATTAAATATTAAATTAAAACAAACTAAACAAAAATAACTAAATAGCAATTATAAAACAAAAATAACTAAATAGCAATTATAATGCAAAAATATTGTAGAATTCAACCAACCTGAAGGTCGCTGAGGTTAGGTGTGTTGACGGGAGGAGGTGAGAGTGAAAATTCGGCAGATTCTGGCCGTCCAAAACGCGTACGCGATCTGCTTCTTCTTCTCCTAGCGCATTGAACTCGACTGTGAAAATGACTTTCATAGTCGCTTATTTAAAAAATTAAATAGTTTTTAGAAATGCGTCACAACATGTATGCATTATGAAAACGTACGTGTTTTAGGTTCGTATCCCCGAACCGTAACACGTACGCGTTACTGATTTAGGATCGTGTATGCAATACATAACGCGTATGCGTTTTGCGCGAGAATTTTTTTTTCGGTCGAAACTTCCCCTCTTCATGGACCCAACTTCTTGCACTTACCCGTATGTGATATTTTTTCATTCAAAATTCCTATGGCATGTTGCTTGTTGGTTTCCTAGACTATGGTGCTTGAGTTGTGGACGTTATTGGCAAATCGGATCTATTGCTGATATGGTGTTTGAGTCATGTTTGTCTTCTTTGGTTGTTCTCTTTGATGATCTTAGTTTTGCAGTTTCTAGTGCGATGATAGATTTACAGGTTTCATTGGTTGCATCCACGAGTTGTGCAATATTGTGGGCTGTCCTTACCTACATGTTTGTTGTGAGACAATTCAGAAGTGGGCTGTCAATATCCACGAGGTTGTAATGGTGTGGTGCAAATCTGTTAGTTGACCTTGTCTATGGTCACTTGTGCAATGGCATGGCTATTTTAAGATGAGAGGAGGAATGGCATTTGAGTACCTGAATAGCCAGTTATGGGGACTTGTAGCATGTGAATCACGATGTCATGGAGATTTTGATACATTGGCTAGTGTAATCTTTTGATAGTCATCATGGTGCTATTCAGCGTTGTTGTCCGATGGACATGTTGTCAGTTGTACTTGGAGGTTGTTTGGATCAGCAGTTGGTCGATCATGGTGCTTGGAAAGCTCAGTGTCACGGTTCAGTGGGATCTTTAGTAGTGACTATGGATTCATCATTTGGTGATGAATGATATTCTTTGGTGTTGCGGATATTTTTGGAAGGACTCTTAGATCCTGTTGCTGTAGAAGAGTTCTTTTGCATTTGCATGGTCACTATTTGAAGGTGTGTAGCATCTTGGAGCCATGAAGGACCTTGGTAGTCTTTGGTTGAGATGCTAGTCCAGTGCTTGCTAGGTGATGTTGGTTTAGAGTTATGTTTTCTTGATGTCATGTATACTCTTATTTGTACATTAGAGTTTTGACATGATGCATTTCTCTTGAGACCATAGCTTTTTCACTTGAAGCATGGTATCACCTAAGGGGGATGTGTAAGATCATGGTGTCATGATAAGTTCCCGTTCCTAGGTTTTGGAGCTTTGACAGTGGTCTAGTGTTTCTCTATGTTTTGAGTACTTTGGTCATATGCTAGAGGACTTCATGTTAAGTGCGGTAATGCAGATTGGAGTTAGCTTGAGATGACAGGTTGTTTGTGCTCATGAATGCATGGAGAATAAGGTGAGGCTGAAATTCTTTTGAGAATGTTTCTGTTTATAGTTGAAAGTCTGAGTAGCCTACACCTTGGTTGAACATGAGTTCAACAGAGACCAGTGAGGAGATTTCTCTTGGTTAAGTCATGGTGACTTGTATATCTTGGAGGAGCATTTTTCTATTTTTTTATCTTGGTCTGCTCAACAATGTTTTTTTATTTGAGAGGTATTTTCCCATTATATCTTTTAGATATGTTATATGCTTTATCTTTCATAGAAATGAATCTTGAGTTGCTGTTCTGAGATTTTGGAGGATTCATAGTGAAAGGTGTTCAGCATAGTGTATCTCCTTGTGCTTTTAAGGACTGATAGGAGATGTTTATATGGGTTAGTTTGATCTTCTTTTGAGATGCATACATTCATGGAATTTTTTGGATGTTGTTAAGGCATTTCCCTTGGGATGTGAAGAATATCATTCTTGACACAACTAGCATTTAGAAGTGTATGTAGGAGGATGCTACATGTTATGATTTGCAGTTTCTCTCTAATCTGGTCTTTTCTTCCTGAATGTTCATATGACTTTAGATGTATGTGGAGCCATGGTTCTTGTGCTTCCTTCTTCAGTCAGATATGGAACCTTGGAAGAATGTGAAAGACTATTGAGAGAAATGTTTCTTGCAGCAAGTGGTTGCAGGTTGTGCATATCGGTGTGGATGTTCCTTGGAACTACATGGTTAAATTTTTCTATGTGTAGAGGTTGGTAGAATGGTTATGTTTTTAATCTTTCAGATCCAGAATTACCCTTGTAGTGGGAGTACTTGGATATGTTTGGTATTTTGACTGGTTGGCAAGTGCTTGTATTCTACTGTTGATGGGTTGGTTGTGCTACTGGCATGAGTTTACTAATGTGCATACCTTTTGAGGTATGGTTGGTTGGATGAATTAGCATGAGTTGTGGGTGCTAGTTTTCAGCCGCATGGGTTTGATCAGTTGGATGGGGGCAGTCAGTTTTCTGGTTGCAGTTCTAGCTGATGGTTTATCTTGTTCTAGAGAATGGTTTCTCATTTTGTGTTCCCGTTGTTCTTCGTTGTTGCTACTGTGGTGCCTTTTCTGCTTGAAGGATCTGATGCTTGTGTTCTAGAGACTGGTGCATGTATGCCTTGGTTTGTTCCTTTTGCTCCTATGTTGGATGTTTGGAGTTGTTGCATGAGATGGTGGACATTTATCAAATGTCATTGTAGGTGTCTTGGTTGGAGCGTGAAAGCATGGTGTTAGTCTTTGTTCACATTTTGGAGGAAGCCAGTATGTCTTCATCAAGTGGGAGATTGTTGGGAAATTTATGCCTCAACATTTTGGTTTCCCTTGAAGACTTGGGCGATTTCTTCATATTTTTGGCCTTTACCGCCATACTGCTGCAAGCTTACCTTGGTGGCATGGTTGAGCTATTTACCACTTTACCGCAGGCCACCTTGCTTGGTCTGGCGGTTGGGCAGTGTTACCTCTATACCATGGAGGTCTCCTTTTGGACTGGTAGTGGCACGGTGAGTGGCGACAGTTGGTTACCACCATACCATAGGGTTCCCTCGGAGGTGGCATAGTAGTGCGGTTGGTAGCGCATTGGCAAAGCAAGGCCTTACCTCCTTACCATGGAGGTTGCTCATTGGTGGTACGGTAGCAGCAGCAGTTAGGCTTGGTGGTTACTACCCTACTGCGGAGGCTTATTCTCTAAGCCGTGGTGGGTGCGGTAAGCCACTGGCGATTGAATGACGATGGTCTGGTGATGGTTACCACCTTACCACAGGTGGTTCTCAAGGAAGCCGTGGTGGCTGTAGTGGACGAATGGCGGTCAACGATAGCGGCTACTACCTTATTGCAGAGGTTTGGCAGTCAAAGTGTAGTGGCATAGTGAAACCATGGCGGTTAGCGATGGTGCTTACCATTAGACCATGAAGGCTTTTTCGTTAAGTCGCGGTGACGTGGTATGACCGCTAGTGGTTTGCCCGATGGTTACCGCCATACTGCACTAGGCAAAGCCAAGCCCAACGGTAGTGCAGTTGGAGGCCGAGGGAAGACCGAGCTGGCTCACCGCCATACTGTGGTAGGAGTTAGTGCTCGGTTGGGTAGCGCGGGGAAAGCAGGTTTGAGCTTGGAGCTCGATCGACCGAGCTTGACCGAGTTTGACCAAAGGTCAGAGCAATGAACGAATGGGAAAGTGACACGTGGCAAGATCTTTAAGATTTGATTGGCCGAAAGATTATTTTCTGATTGCAATAGGCTGCATTATTTTAATGTTGGGTAGCTCAATGTCTGCAGAAGATGATGCATGTTATCAGAGAGTGATGGAAGATTCCAGGTGGGATAATGAATATCTTGATGACCATTGATTTCTTGAACATGCAGAACAAGTAGACACATGGTAAGAGATTATAAAGTAATCTCGTGTGCACGATAAAGGTTTATGAGCGAAAAGATAGAGAGGCCGAGAGTGTTCAGGTGATCTTTATTGTGAACACTTAGTCTCTCAGTTCTGAGACGATGTGAACCTATGATGCCTTGTGGCGGGGCTGGCCATGAGGCTGGCTATGTCAGTCAACTGAGGAGCTGAAGGGAATCTACATAGTATGTCGTTTGAAGATATTGTAACTATGTGAAGATTCTATATATTGTGTTGCTTGCGTTTTCCAGATGGACAAGATGTAATCTTTTGAAGAGCATAGCTTTGAGATTGTATTGTAACTGTTTGTTGCTGAATAAGACAATTTGAGCTGAGTGTTTTGGAAGGTGTGGTTTTTTACCTGAAAAGGTTTTTCCCATGTAAATTTGTGTGTCCATATGTTTGTCTTTCATGGTTGTCTGATTCTGTATTTTTGAATCTATGCTTGTGTTGAATTTTCTATCTTGTTAAGCATTTACTTTTCTCAGAAAGATCAATGGGGGATCCACTCTGCCTCTTTCTGCTTTATGGCATAGTTTGTGTCTTTGATGTGATTTGAAGAAATGAAAATCACTAAGGCACTGCTGTCTTAGACGTCTATTCTATGATGACAGACCATCGCGTATCCCCAACAGATTGTTGCAAGTATGAAGGTGTTTTCATTAATGTAAACAAGATTTTTTTTTCCTTTGTGTTGTATTCTTCTTATTATGGCTGTGGTAGTGATAAAGATGTCGAGGATATTGAGAAAAATGGTAAAAAGAAGAAACGTGGTGTTGTAGAGGTGTTCTAGTTTTGCTTCTCATTTATTTTGGGTTGAAGATCTACTTGTGCGGTTTGGATATGTTGGTTAGAGGTGTTTAGAGTTTCTATGTCTAGAACTTTGGCTTTTGGATTGATGTGCAAAAGAAGTTATGTTCACCAGTGTGTGGATTAGTTTTCCATTGTTGCTTACAAAGGTGTCTGGTAGAAATTATTTTTCTCCACATTTCTATGTAGTTGTTATTTAGGTCTTGTGATTCTAAAGGTATATTGATGGTGTTGATCTCTTGCTTGTGTTAAGAGGATTTGTGGTTTGATGCTCGGGAAGATAGATTTTAGAGTTACAATGTTTGGCAGTGTAGTTTGAGTATACAAGCTATGTACATTCTAAAAGTGTGAATTGGTGTGAAGAATTTATTGGATCTCGAGTGCTTTTTGGATTATTCTAGATTTTCTAGAATCATGGTGTGCGGTTTTGAAGTCATCCTTGGATTTGAGGAAGCATGTCATTCAAAGTTTAATGGTGTTTGAACGAGTAATGATTGACCTGGTCTTTACACTACATTCAAAGATGTTCAAGTATTGATGAAGGTGTAGTGAGGCATGTAAGAGTTGATTTGGGTCCCAATTAAGTTTTTTATTGGTCCACTTTCATTCCTATCCACCGTGGGAATGCTTAGTGCTGACCTATTTTTGAAATTTTAAAGTGCAAGGTATTTATAGCCAACTTGAAGATGAATTTCAAGTTGTGGATGGTATAAATGCAAGCTGAGTTGATGTGAGATGAAGTGTGAAATAGAGTTGAGTGTTGTGATGTGAAATTAAGTACAAAGATACAAAATGAAGTGCAAGCTATAATGCAATATTGTTGAATGTAGTTAGTTGGAGGTATCTTGATCCCTTTAGGGCTATGATTGTTGTTGGAGCTATTGTGGTGGATTCTTTGTTACATTGAGATTATGTTCTCTCTGTAAAATTATATCTTCTTTATTCTTTTTATTCCAATAGTGAGCCTGGGTTGTGAGCCTTTCTGGACAATGCGTACTATTATGGAAGTGAGCCTCTTTGTATCAGTTTTGCAATCATGGACTCACTGTGGTTTTTCCCTCCTATGGTTTTCCATGCAAATCAAGTGTTCCCTTGTGTATGGCGTTGGTTGTTTTAGTTTTATTTATCCACTTTTTATGTTTAAACATTATAATAGATTAAAGGTTTAATGAATGCATGTTGATCTAATCATTGTTGAGGGTTTTGATATTTTAATTTGATATAAGTGATTCAACCCCACTCCTAGTTGTCTTGTTCATTCAATACTTCTATCACTACAATCTTTTTGCATGCTAAACATATCCTCCATAAACTCAAGAATAAGATATAACATGTGTAGTCATACTCCGCTCTCAAACTACAGAGTCAAAATCCTTTTTTGAAAGAATTTATGACCATAATTGTATTGCCAGAGAAATCTCTCTGCCTCAAAAACTAAGCTGAAAGATTATAGTGCAAGTTTTTGATTTACATCCATTATAGTGAATAGATGAATGTAGGATATTGCAAACATACAACAGTCACACAAAATTCTAGAACATAGGTACTCCTCAATAGCTAATAATGATATGATAGTAGAATTACCAACACAAAAGGTGTGCAACCATAGTGAAATTTTGACATATAGCATACTTCTGAAAATATAACTAGTAACATATATTTTTACAAATCTCTACAACTCAAAATTATATGACAGGGGAATATAATGATAATTTGTGTACTACTTAGCCTTACACCCTTGACATCAATGGAAACCTCTATTCAACAAGCTCTGCTAAAATTTACATCCTATACTATAAATTTTCAAGAAAATTTCAGATTTATAAAGTTTTTTGTAATGATTGGAGTATAATGGCAATGAAAGGACAAATTGGAATCTAGGGTTTGTGGATAGTTTGGCTTCTTTCAAGCATAAAATGACCTGATTTTCAACATGCTCTCATCTTTAGACTTTGATCTCCTTGCTTCCCTACGTTAGTTACTTGAACATATTGATTTTCCCTTGAGTATTTGACTTTTTGTTGGGTTGGATCTTAGATTTCATGATTGTGTCATTTAGGAATCATATCTAACAAACTTGAGTAGGGTTTTCATCATTTATTTTGTATGCCATAGCTCGTTACAAGCTTAGAAACACTTAAGGTTTAGAGCACACACTTTTATCTATCAACAAATAGGCTATTCATGGAGGTAAAAATACCAAAACAAGGGTTTGACTAAGGAAAAATACTATATAGCTACCCTTTTCCCTCTCTTTGCTATGCTTTTGCAAGTTTAGATCTAGAAACATTAGATCTCATTACATGAAAGTGCAATGTAGACCTATAGATTACCAATCAATATTTGAGTGTTCAAGAATCTCCATTCTCTAACAAGGGTTCCCTCACCCTTGTCTACTCATTTCAAGCTATTTTTTCTATCATAGGTGCACCTCCATTTCCCCTTCTTACATTTGCAATTATTTTTTGAATTTCCATTTTATCTATGTAAATAATTGGTGTTTTCAAATTAAGATTTCATAATAATAAGTTAGGTCAATTAAATCAATCAATTTTATTAGTAACAAAGGAGCTTAACCTAGGGTATATTGGCTCTCCTTCTAGTTTTTGAACCAATATTAACACTCTTGTTTGTTTTAGTTCCAATGTTAAGTCAAGGAAGGATTGATCTAGGTTAATCTAGTAGCTAGATCAAGGATCCCCTTTCCCCGTTAATAATTATTTATAAAACAATGAGTTAAAACCACCCAAAATTGGTGTCCAACTTATCTCCAATGAAATGTTTTCTATAATATGCCAAAACACACACCAATACATGTAACTCCCCCTTACATCTCTTTTATGTCTTAAACATATTTTCACATTTTCCAATTCGGGATACCCAACTTGTAGAGGCCATAATTTTTGATCCAAATTATTATTGATGAACCGCTTGAATTGGAAAAAAGATCATGAATTACTCTATTGAAATTTATAACCTGATTTTATAGTTACAACCACTTTCAAGACCAAAATGGCCTCTATGTGCCTCAAATTAGACTTTGAAACTTTAAAAAATAAAATAGTTGATATTTCAAATTCAAACATGATCTTGTGACAAAAATTACCAACATGTTTATTTAACTATTCCATAAATTTGATAAAAGAATTTTGTCAATCTATACTCAAACATAAACTTACTATAAATAATAATCTTTTGTAATGACAAGGTTGAGACAAAATTTTCATAACAATTTTGCACATTAAAATATTGAATATTGAAAAAACCTAGTATTAAAAAATAAATGAGAAAGAAATGGTCTTGTAAGCTAATGGGATTAGTCACATACTTTATGTAAATCACTTGGCAGTTTTGTGTAAGCTTATGTCTATAAAAGAAAGCATATTTACCTATTTTAAGGTTGGCTAGTTTGGGGTTGGTTTGTGAGAGTTTGATGCATGACATGGAATGTTTAGTTACATGTGTGTTCATAGGGAATGCATGCTCAGAGCTTGATATCTATGAGTTATTCATGGAGACTCTAAAGATGTATTGTAATGATTTCATTATTGAATAACACATGAGTTATGGATGCTTTTAGAAGCCGAGTTTTCCCTCTTGAGGGTTTTCCTAGGGTGTATCTTGTGTCATCTTGACGGTATGTTGTGTATTCTTTTGCATACATGAATTTTAAGTACTTTTTTGGTATGATTTTCTTTATTTGGATTATGTGGAAATTGTCATATGTGGCAACAAATTTTCTTTCAAAAATCTGAAATGGGTGTTTATGGTTTAATATTACTATAAAGGGTTTCTTGTCCCTTCAAAAATTGGTTGGCTTTGTGGTTTGGTTGTGTTTTATTCATGCCACATTGTTGTTTTGATAGTTGCCCAAGTTTTGGATGGATGGTTTTTCTCAAGGCTACTTTTGATCATTTTGTTATTGGTTTTGTGTGTTTGTTGTAGTGTTTGAGCTACCTTTCAATTGTGGATAAACTATTTTTATGCTAACCATGTAGTTCATTGTTTGAAAATACCTATTTTATTATTTATGGTTCTTCTACTATTAGAACCAAGTCTTCTCCACTCTTATGACATTGTTTGTAAAAGGTTGGGCCTTACAACCCCTTTTACCACTATAAAATCAATTTCAATATACTTGGATGTAGTTTACTTGTCTTTCGCTATGCCATTTTGATTAAATTATTAATCATAAAAAAACTAGTAACTAAGATTTTTAGGCATTTGACCATAAATCAAAAGAGATGGTTTTAGTAACCATGGATAGAAATACCAATTAAATATATTATGCAATGTTTTGCTAAGGATATAAAATATGTATTAAAATAAAAAAAAATTGTAATAATATCTTACCTTATTTGTGATGGACAAAAAATATCTAATTATACTATATACTTTACCAATCATGCATAATTTTTTATATGTGCATAGATCTTTTTAATGATATTTATTCAAAGTCCAATAAAAAATGATCATTTTTACATATTATTTTTTTATTGATTTTAATTTCTTTATTTTCTTCATCTTGAAAAAGGATCACAAATGATTATCCAAAATATTAATAATAAAAATTATTACATTATATAATAAAAAAAATCACTCGTAGATTTGTACAAATTTGATGTCTTTAATTTTACTTAAAAATAACAAGCTATTATACTTTTATTTTTAAAAAAGAAATAGCATCATCGGCCCTCTCCATAGAAGTAGCAATTTTGTTGTCATAGAAAGCGCTGATATTGGTTACGTACATTTTTCCTCACGCTAGATAGAAAGCTTCTTCATTTGGTTCACCAGCTCTCCCGAATACGCTTTCTGACGTCCTCTGTTGAAGGCTATAACACCACGTAGCTCTGTTACCCTCGATCGAATCTGCTCCCCTTTCTCTTCATTACCCATCACCATCCAAACTGCCTTACACACGTCCTCCCTCCTAAAACCCCCCTCCTCATTCCTCTCCACTTCAATTCCCGCATTGAATTCCAGCGCAATCTGTCGAGAATTAAGCCCCTGGTCATGCCGCAACGGAATTAAAACCACCGGTAACCCGGAGTATAGCCACGCTTCCATCACTGAGCCCCACCCGCCGTGGGTGACATAGCTTCCCACGGAAGGATGGGAAACAATACGCAGCTGAGGCACCCACCCACCAACTACCAGTCCCCTGTCACGTGTCCGGCCTTCAAAACCCTCGGGCAACAACGACAGCGAGGAGGACGTCTCATCAGAAGATCGCAACGACCAGAGAAAGGGCAGCCCGATTTCCTCCAGCGCCAACGCCAATTCCATTATTTGGTCCGCCGACAAAAACGACTCGCTTCCAAAAGATAGAAACACCACCGAGGAGGGCCGTTGTTTGTCCAACCACTGTACCAGGTAATTCATGGAGGTATCCTCCCTTGCCGCCTCGACTTCAGGAAGCATTAATGGACCAACGTTAATCACTGGCTTTCCAGTGATTTGACTTAGGTATTGCAGATACTTGTTCTCCTCTTCAAAGCACGATTTTATCACTATTCCACACGACCGCTGACAACACGCCCACAAACGGTCGGCGAATGCAATAAAATTGCTCTGTGCGAGGCGCGCTTCGAACAGCCTCCACGAGATGACAGGTAAGGGATAACCGGTCGGGGGTTGGCTCAAATCCTCCGCCTTCACGTCCCTGCTGCTCCCTGCCTGCTTGGCATGCCCAAGTAAATAACCGAATACCGCCGGACTGTAGACAGAGAAAGCAAAGCTCTGTATTTCCAGCTGGGAGGCGACGGTGGCAGCCCAAGGCCCTACGACGTCGTACACCACAAAATTTGGCGAAAGGCGCCGCAAAAGACTCTCAAACGGCTTGTCCAGTTGATCAAATGCCCTGTGAAGGAGATGGACTGATTCTGGTTTAATGTCTGCGGTGCATTCGACGCCAGGGGCCAGTCCGTCTATAGATGGCAATCCCAACTCTACTAGCTGGACTGGTTCCTCCTCCAAGCGATCTCTGATTCGAGATATATTCACAGGGGTTGATACTAACCACACTTTTACGTCCCCATGGCTTGCCAAGGCTTTGGAAAAATTTAAGAAAGGATTTATGTGACCTTGTGCCAACCACGGCAGCATCACTACGTGAATTTGTGTCTCTTCACCCATACTTGCATGTAGTTTTCTCACTTCTGTATGAGCTGCTGCCTTAATAATCTATTTCAAGTTTTTACCCACCGAACTGTCAAATATTCAGTATTGGAAGTTGTTGCCTCTCCGCCTTTACCTTGAGATGGTTCTCGGTTCTCGAATGAAAGAGACAAGAAAATAGGTAGTTGAATGTCTTCTTCCAAGCTGAAAACTTTGAAATTCGAAGAAGCAATGTTTAATCAGATTTAATGATCCAAGGTAGTTGAATGTCTTCTTCCAAGCTGAAAACTTTGAAATTCGAAGAAGCAATGTTTAATCAGATTTAATGATCCAAGGTAGTTGAATGTCTTCTTCCAAGCTGAAAACTTTGAAATTTGAAAAAAGCAATGTTTTATCAGATTTAATTCATAGATTTTTGGTTTATTATTGAGAGAATGGTTGATTTATTAAAGATAAGTATCAATTATTCATATAGCAATTATTACATAACATTAATACACTTATTGCATCATCATAATGTCATGTAGATCATTTATAATTATGAGAAATAAGCTCTTGTAAACCACAACATATAAAATATCAATAAAAATTGATTGAAAAATTATATGACAAAATCCTCATTAATATGGTATAATTTAAAGAAAGGTTCATATTTTATCTATATTACTATTAGAGGAAATAAATTGTTCTTATGGTTAATTTAGGTTGATTAAGTAAACATAAATAATTGAGCATAAATTGGTCTAGATTATTAACGGGAATCAAACTAATAAATTTGATAATCAGATCAATGATTTAAGAGAGTAAGTCTAATAGATAATAGTTCTTAGAGAATGTGTGTGAATATTAAATATTCTAGAATCATATTATTGTCTACTAAAAAAGGTAATCTCTTTGTCAACTAATATCTTAAAATCTGATATCATAACGTCCATCTCAATGTATAGATTAACCTATCATATCTTTAAAAAAAATCATTTATATTTAAAGTTTGATATCATTACATTAGAATATAAGGAATATAAACCCTGTCATAATTATATAGGGTAACTCATCCTTCAATGGACCTCCACCTTTAACTCATCATCTAAAAATTTGATAGGAAAAACTTTCCTTATCTTTTTCATTCACTTGAAGAGCTTCCCCTATTTTTACATTATGTTATGAAGGTGATCCACTACATAGCTACAATGAGTGTGTGCCTCATCTTCTATAGCTTGAAGTCCTGATGCAGGATGTAAGTATCAACTATGAGCAAGAGCATGGTAGCAAACAACAACAATAAAGCAAAAACATTCCTGTTATCCATCAACTATCTAGGCTCAATTATCATTTTTGAGATTGCTTCCTTGCTTATCACTGTCATCACTATCAATTTCTTTCATTCAACCCCAAATTCATAGCGTCCATATTCATAGAATGAGGTTTCAAGTTCTATTGGAGACGTAGTAGGAAAATGAGTTTTCCATCTAATGTATTATCAATGTAAATTATCTAATAACCATCACAATGATTGCAAGTAAAACAATAGGAAATGGTAAGATTAGTCTCATAGTAAAATAAGTATGATGGAAAACATATGAAATATAAAGAAAGTATACAAAAAAGACATGAAGACATATAAAATAGAAGAAAAAGGTAAATAATGATATTCAATATATATAGATATGTGTAGATATACACTATGTTTATGTTTATATATTATTGAATAGGCTTCTCAGATGTTATTGTTGACATAATAGGTGTTGGATAATTCATGAGCTCATCTTAATATTGCTACAAATAGTGGATGAGCTCACAATAGTGTTTCTCTCATTTTGGTCTAATTGGGATGCTCAAAATTAACACTTTTTATCATTTTTTAATTTACATGTCAATTATAAAAAAAAACAATCAAGGTCTCATGATACCCCTAGCCTTAACCTTGATGATACCCCTCCTCTGCCAGTACACTAAGGTCTCATTATGAGACTCTATCATTTCCATCTTGCTTTATGCCCACCCAAGCCCATATTTGTTGTCTGTGTGGAGGAAATCGAACCTCTTGCTGTTACAAACATTTCCCCAATTGAGTCCAAAGGTCCCATTCTGAAATCCCATCCGGGTGCTGCTGATACTCCAAAGCCCAAGCGTTCTGCCAAAAAAATCAAGGGGAATGTGATAAATACCCAAACAAGTGTTGTGGTCATTCTGTGTGACCTCAAGTCGACCTTGGCCAAAACTGCTAACAAACCCACCCCGAAGAAGAAAGGCAAAGATGACATGAAGGGTTTGATGGAGCCTTTGATGATAGATAGCAGAGGTAAAAATGTTTTTGGGAAGGATTGTAAGGGTGACACGGTGGCGGAGGTGAGACCATCATCCGGAGGTCTAGGATATTGGCCAAGAATAACAAAAAAAGGCAGGTGGATTTGGAATTAGGCAAAAAAGATTACAAGGGTGATGAGATGTATGAAGAGGAGGAGGAGGAGTATGTGAAAGGGCCCCACACCATTCTTGATAACAATAAAGAGCAGAAAGAGAACTCGGCTTCTCAGTCCTTGCACCCGCTAGATGTAGAGCATATTGAGAATGTGAAGGCTGATGATGATGGGGAGGAGTGCCGTGTGCTAAAGGATAGAATGGATAAATTGGATAAGAGATTCTATGGCTTGACCCACTTCACTGTTAAGATGGTCCACTTTGTCACCAACACTCTGTCAACAGTAATAAAAGATGAGCTGGATGGGAAGAATGCTGACGATGATCAAGAATGGGTTGGGGATGATGTTGTGGACCTCCTGTCAAAGAACTGGGATAATGCCAGTTAGGCATTTTTTAGTCTGTGTTTTGGCTATCTGTTGTTGATCCGCGGTCTGGTTTTGTTTTTTGGCTAGTTTCTATGTGTATTGGACTTGAACTTTTTGGCCCTTGTGGCTCGTTGTGTTAGGGGTACAACACCCTGTAAATGTTGCTTACCTTATAAAAAAAAAACAATCAAGAATTTAGGAATGCTATAAACTTATGATTTTCAACATTTTTATGGAGGTTCACAATATAATTTAAACAAATAAAAATTATTTATATCAATTTTTTGTTTTCTATATTTATTTTTATTGAGTTACATTATTTCATAATGCATAAAATCTCATTATGCATAAAAAAAAATAACATGATTTAGTAAAATTAGATCATTTTCTTGAATGCATAATGCATAGATAGTTTTGAATTAGTATTAACAATTTTTTCAGACCCATACTATTTTAAAATATATTTCTCTTAGCATATGTGTAGAACTTAAATTTATATTTTTTCATTGAAACAAAAATATCTATGTGAAGTGTATTATTTTTTTTGAACAATTATTTGTTATTTTTCCCATTGTTTGGAATACAAGTCATTATTTTTTGTAATGGACTTTAATTTGATTATAAAATTTAAAATATATACATTATAAATTTTGTAAAGCTAATACTAATGGAAACGTGTTAACAAAATAAATTTTTTAAGTTATTTCATTTGACCCTCCAAAAGATGAAGGAAATTTATTTTTTTGTTAGCATTTTGATAGGTGTAGAAAAAAATATTAAGGGCTTGATTTAAGCTTTGAGGTTTATGTTGAGGAGGTTTTGATATAACTTGCTTCAATCAAGCCCTTTTTATGAAACATTATTTTTTTCTATAATTATGCAATTTTAGTGTGTCCCATAAGTGGAACACACTACTGTGGGATCAACCTAGCCTTCCAATTTATTTTCTTGTTCATTTTATTTTTCCCCATGTTTACCTTTCTTTTTAATTCTATGTACACGTATTCTATATATTTCCTTTTATATAGGGGTAAATTCATGTTTAACAAGTATAACATTAGACACTCCTTTTCCTACTCATTCTCCTTTTAATTTATGGTATGGATTGAAAGGTAGGAATATGATGCACCACAACCTCTTATTTTATATAGTTTTTTAGATGAAATTTAGGTACATGTGTTACTTCTTTTCTATCCTTTTTTTTTTAAAAAATCCTGATATTTTTTTTTCCTAGTACATGAGTAATTTTTTCTTCATAAGGATCATTAGAAAGTTTATGTGTATGGAATCTCATATACCAAAACTATTTATAACTTGAGGTTCCTTTAGATTTGGAAAACATCTATCTAAATTCATTTGAATCATTTGTAACTTTTTATAATGTATCGTGTACAAATTTTTTCTAATGTCTTTCCTCTCATAAGGTACATCATCTAGTGTATTTACAAGCATGTTCAATATCAAATGAATCACATCATATATTAGGTGTAACATACCCTTTCAATATTTACCACTTCTTCATGTAAAAATTATAGAAGGAATAAATTTACAGTTCTCAATACATGACCCTTCATGCAATATTCCAATTCTATTGGAGGATAACATAACTATAGTAATAGAAAAAGTAGCCTTTTTCCCTTACTTGGTTTGATAATTGACATTAAAATTGAATTAGTGGTGTCTTGGAGTAGCATTGTAATGTGTTATACGCATTCACATCATTCTAGGACCTTTATTTGATTAAAACATGCTTTAATTGATCCTTTGCAAAGGTGTTGTGAAGTGTTGTATTTTCACACTTTTCTAGGATTTATTTACTTAATTAAGCTTAATGGGCCCCTTCTTAATAAAATGTATTTGAATTTGTACCTTATTTAAGTGTTGTAAAGTGTTATAAAGGCACTTTCACATTTAACTAAGGTGGTCTTAATTAATTGTGGTTAATTGGAGTAATTCACCCCCTTTAATTCAAACTCAAACCTTATTTATGACACCTCCTAAAGATCTATTGTGACACCCAGTAATTAAATAATATAACATTTAAATTGGGAAAAATTAGGTCTTGGAAAATAGTGCCAAAACCTATTCTCCCTAGGTGGCGAATGGGTCCTCCCTTAATGAGGACTCCCTTTTCAAATTTCATTTTGAAGGGAATTTAATAATGTTTATTTCCAGATCTGCTGTCAGCTTGAATTGTTTGAATTTCAGGGTTGGAGTCACAGAAAGAGTATCCCTTCTACTTTTACTAGCTTATTTTGGGCCCTCCTTGTGAGTTAGGCTTAATTTTTCCTTGATTTAGTGTTGGAATGTGATTGACACATTCACATTAAGTCTTGGGCCCTTGTGAACTAATGGATTTTAATGGAACCTTGCTAAAGTGTTGTAAAGCGTTGTAACACACTTTCACACTTTTCTAGGGTTTTATTAGATAATTGAACATAATAAACCTATTTTTAATAAAAATCAACCTTAATCTTACCTTATTTTGAGTTTTGTAAAATTTTGTAACACACTTTCACACTTCTCTAGGCTTGTCATTAATAATTGGGCTTTCTTATTCTTTAATTGGCCCTATTTTGCATCCACAAGCCACATTTATTGCATTATTTTGAGGATAATCCTGAAAACAATCATTATCCAATCATAATTCAGGTTTTTCTAGCTTGTGTGGCCCAGATTTAGTGATCTAGGACTCATTTGCCACCTTGGGCGAATGGGTCCCACCCAGATCTTTTGGCCTCGAACCAGTTTTCACACATTTCTAAGCACTTTGGTTTTTTGTCCCATACATTATTCTTGATGGAAATCATTCGCCACCTTGGGCGAATGAGTCTTGTGTGGCCCAAAATCAAATTTAATTCAATTTTTTGTCAAGATTTTATTCTCCTATATCTGATGTTGGCTTGTAGTGTTCTAATTTCGGGAATTCTTGCATAATTGAGTCTAAATACAAGGTTATTTCACTCATTCCATCCTATCAAGCAATCAAAAGAGAACCTAGCATTCAAGAGAGTTCACAAGAGAATTTCAAGAATTCATAAGAGAATTCAAGGTCATTCAAGGGTAGATTATCAAGCATTTTAGAGAATTCTTCAAGCATTAGTCATCTTAGAGAATTCTTCAAGCATCAATCATCATGTCAAGGATTTCATCCATCATGTTGGTTGTTGTGCTAACAATTGTGATGTAGGGTTTAGGATTCAAGCAAGTATTTCATGCAATATCAACATCAATCAAGAAATAGTCAAGAACCACATCCATTGTAGCCATTTCAAGCACATTTGTAACACCTTATTTCTAGGGTTTGTTGAGTTGCAACATTGTCTTTTGTTCATTCATCATTCTCCATTCATATTTTCTTTCATTTGAAGGTTTAATTACCAACAAGGGGTTTGACCAAGGCAAACCCCTATCCACTAACCCAACAAATTTTTTCCCTCTCCTTTATGTGTGATTTGCAGGTTTAGGTTGCATATTTCATAAGGAGCAAGATTGGAGAAAAGTTGCAAATCATTCAAAATTTTCAAAATTTTCATCAAGCCTTGGAGAACATTAGAGAAGACCTATAGGTTGAAAATTATAGATTCGGATCCGAAAATCAATCAAAAAGGACAGAGTAGACATAGAAGAGAAGAATCAACCTTTGAAGTTGTAGGAAAGCCCAACTGAACTAATTCACCACTTTTGGCGAATGAGTCCTAGTTCCAGCCAGTGTTTAGGGTTTTGCAAATTTGGATACCCTTTTGGTAGATTTTTGTTCTTGCATAATTTCCCAAAAATTATACTGATTCACCTAGCTTGGTGAATGACTACCAATCAATAGTAAAAGTAGATTTTCTAGAATTCTAGACCTCCATCAAGCCTTCTCCAGATTCCCAAGTGCACACATTCTATTTTGTAGTTTTTTGTGTTGTTTCATTCAATTTTCTAGGTCATTTAGTGATAGTTTTCATTCAATTAGGTTTTTGCATTACATATTTCATTTCATGTTGTCTTTTCCAATTCTAAACTTGGTAGTGAACCCCTATTAGATCATATTCAGTCCCTAGGACAACCTTATTGCAAGATCTCTATCCCTTTGGCATTGAGATATCTAGGGCTACCCTTGAGTGGAATTGCTTGGAAAGTGGGTGTGATAGCGCATAATCATCCATATCACCCACTTTTCTATAGGTTCCATTTTGGTGAAATTTCCCTTAGAACATCACTGGGACTCATTTTCCACCTTGGGTGAATTAGTCGCTCTACACATGTACCGCACTATATTTTTTGGCATTTATAGTTCAGCTTTTGAGTTTCTATTTGTTGTTACTGGATTTTAGTTTTAGTTTCTAGAATTTCTCTTATAAGCATTTCATTATTCTTAGCTTACATTGCATTTGCATTCACCTTTAATTTAGTAGCCTTTGCATGAGTATTTGGTGTCCTATTGCTAATATGGCAGTGAGACAAAGTTTGAGACTCATGTCATCCTGTGATAGCACAATCATTATGGATCTTGGGTTGTCTAGCTCTTTCACTCCTGGTATTAACATTATTACACTAGATATGGACCATACCATTAACAACTCTTTGCCTTCAAGTAGTATGCAAGTTGAACCAAGGAATGATAGTGTCCCACAAGAAAACATGATTCACATTCATGAGAACCTAGCACACCTACAACATCAAGTGCAAAATGACAATATTTCAACTACTACCATCCCTACTATAGATAACATTCACCACATGCTTGAAAGTGAAGATGGCCTTGGCCTTATGAAAAAAATAGTTAAAATCTATGAAAAACATCTCACTTCAACCACTAGTTGTCTTGATGGAACCCCTAAAATTTTGGTTCCAAATTATAACTCTGTAAAATTTAGCCAATTTCAGTGTGCCTAGACTAAGGGTTTTGCTCATGGCTCTTACGTTGGAATTTTCTTTCTCTATTTGAAAATCCTATGTCTTTGGTCTATTCGGTGTTATGTTTTATTGATGACCCTTTATTGCCTATTCCTAGTCATTCTAAAACATCTTATGGCATTCGAGCTTGTGAATTTACCAGCCCCTTGTGGCTAGGTTTGAAATTCTTTTATTTTTACAAGGTTAAGTGATTGACCTTGTTTGGACTCTACATCCATTGAAAAATATGGTTCAATGTCCACTGAGGCCTTTTATTCATTGTCTTAGGTTGTTCCCCTTTTCAAAACAACTTGTAGGCATGTGCTAATTTATTCACTTAAGGTCTCATCCACTGTATCCTTTATCGCTCATCGTTGATAGCTATTAAAGTTGTGAGTTCAAATGCGCAATGAGTGATGAGCAGTTTATCCTTCATTTCACACATCATGAATAGGTTTTGAATGTTAGATGTTAAATTAGCGATGCATGATGGACTTGTTCTATATGTTATCATTGATATCTCTTGTATCCCTAATTGCTCATGTGCTTCATAATGTGGATTAGCAATATGCGATGGCCATTGGTACTCTTTATATTTCCTCCTATCACTCATCATGGACCTATTTTAAGATTTGAGTTTCAAATTAGCGATGATCGATGAGGCCATTTGTTCAAGATGTCTTTTGCTAATTTGAATTGCTCTTGTGAGTGATGTATCTTGTGCCTTTGATTTTTTACACAAGAGCTTGTGTCTTAATCTTGCTCAATCATTGATTTTTTACAAAGGAGCATGTTTCTTAATCTTGTTCCATCACCTTTCCACCTGTCACTGATGTGATTTGAAGAACGAAGCATGAATTAGCGATGCACAATGAAAAGGGAACGTGATCAAGGATGGGTCTTAGATCTGACGACTGGTATCTTATCACCTGAATGCTCACATCACTATTAGAACTTGCAGAAGGTATAGTGTATCAGTGATGCACGATGTGAGGTGAAGATCTCCAAGAAGGAAAGTAATCCAACAGCTGTGATTCTTGATGGAACTCTTGAAAAACTCATGATTCCTTGATTAATTTGGCCAATTTCAGTCAGTCTAAATATGTTTGGACTTGGAATTTTGTTCATTAATGTTTCTTATGGTTTTTGTTTCTAAAATCTCACCCTAGAAATGCTTGGAGCTCTATTTTTTCGTTGACTAGATGTTGCCCATTTCTAGTCGTTTTAAAACATCTTATGTCATCTGAGCCTGTAAAGTTACAGAACCCTCGTGCCTAGTTCTAAAATTCTTTTATTTTTATAAGGTTGACCAATTGGCCTTATTTGGCCTTTACATCCTTTGAAAAAATTATGTCTTAAGTCCTTGAGGCCTTTTGTACATCGTCCTAGATGGTCCCCATCTTAAAACAACTTGTAGGAACATGCTTAATTATTTCCACTTAAGTTCCGCCGGGCGCTTCCTTTTATCACTCATCACTCATAGTTTTATGAATGTAAATGTGAATTGGCAATGAGCGACAAGCATTGTTTCCATGGTTTCACACATCGTGGATGGTTTTTTGAACCTCTGATGAGAATTATCGATGTGTGATGTGCTTGTTTCTCTGAAGGTTTTTGGTTATCACTAATTTCTTTTGAGCTTTGTGTACTAAATCAACCATCAACAATGACCTCTAGGCTTTTGTTTCCATCACTCATCGTGGATGTATGTGTGATTGTCTTGCTCAAAATAAGCGATGGGAGATGAGAAGCTTTTCTTCTATTTTACACATCACAAATAGTATATATGTTCGAGTTTTAACTTGGTAATGTGTGATATGTGGGCTATTGTTGGTATCGTTGGCTTCCTTCACATCGCTAATTGCTCGTCCATTTCATGATGAGAATTATCGATGCGCGATGTACCCTAGAGCTTGTTGTCTCTTCTTTTATCACTCATCTTAAATCTTCTCCAAGATTTGAATTTCAAATGGGCGATGAGCGATGAGGTGTTTGTTCAAGGTTCGCCTTCGTTGATCCGATGTATTCCTGGGAGTGATGTCTTTGGTGCCTCGATATTTAATGTAGATGTATGAGGCCTAATATGGTTTCAACACTAGTTTCAAAAAATATCACTGATATGATGTGGATTTTTAAATCTAAACCAGCGACATGCGACATGATAAGGATTGCCAAAGTGATGTAGTGATCTAATGGTCTAGATTTCATCACATCGATGATGTTGTCACAGATTGAGCCCTAGAGGGGTGGTACGAACATGCGATGTGAGATGAGTCATTCGCTTCAAATACTGGCCCTGTGTACTTTTTCAATATAAATGGAAAGGTACAAATCATGCTGGTGATGCATGTTAATCGTCAGATCATAGGTGACTAATGAAGATTAAGGGAAAACGTGGCAGTATTTGAGGTGGCATTGTTGCTTTCTAGGAACAAGTTGCAAAGGCAAAAACAATGCTTGAGGTCATCATTGATGATGTTTTAAATCCACAAATATCAATGGATCAGATTTAAAGTTGAGTTACTAAGTTATCAACTCACTCTTGTAAGGAGTTCTTCAATCATTAACTGTCGTGCTCCAAATTATCTATTTAATGTAGGATGGTTTGCGATTTGATCTCACCATTTTCAATCTGCAAAAAATATGAGGTGTGAGTTATAGGGAGAAGTGTGCGAGTGATAGGTGCTAAAGTGTTGAGGAGTTGATGTGTTATTCTGGGAGATTCCAAAGACTCTTGTGACTCCAAAGGGTAAAATAAGTGCCCATGATCGAAAGAAGAAGACAATTTTCCAGAGTGCCTACAACTTATGAAACATGGCCATTTTAGAAGAATTGGTCAAAGTTAAAGGCAAGGAGCTATCTGAGCCTATGAGGAAGGCCATGAAAGAAAGGGACAAGCATCCAAAGGCCTGCCTGGGGAAACATAATTCTCCCATTATGATTTTTGATAGCCTTTTAGATGATGGAGAAGACACTGACTCAGGGTACGGCTAGTACCTTCTCTCTCTAGTGTTGTATGATGATTCTGATGAAGATGTGGTGATGGTTCCTCTGATTGCATCATGAACAAGGAGTGGATGAGCATACTCCGATTTTGAAGAATCAGACTAATGTCCCGACCTTATTTTAGTTTTTGATGACACCATTGCAAATGTGTCTATGGTTTTGTTCTTTTACTCTTCCATGCTGATGTGGAAATATTCTAGTTGGTATGGTGGAAAACGTTTTTCTTGACATGGACACTGTAACGGTGACTGATGCTACCCTATGGTGATTTGGCTACCGTCCCTCGACAACTTATGTAGAATTTTGTCTTTTTGCTTCCCCTTGTTTTATCAATGATTGCATATAACCGTCTAGGGAATCTCTTGAATTCTATTGAAATTATTTTGAAACAAATATAAAATGTAATCATAATTTAGCTAGATGCTTGTTGCTCCCCTGTTCTATAAAGGGGATTTCAGAGCTGATTATGAAGAGGGAGTAGTTCAAGTTTTGGAGTCTTAGAGAGGTCTAGGTGAAAATGCTAATCTCAGAAAAGGAGCATAATGTAAATAGATAGATTAATGGATACACTAGGAACTAGTTTTGGGTATAAAGTTATGATGTAATTATCTTAAAAGGGTTTTATAGTAACACCAATAATGCAAAATATCATTTTAAAGTATGTGTTCTCTTGTGTAATTTCTTTGTAGACTATGAATGGAATTGTTAATGATAGTTTCATTTGTCTTCTATTGTTTAAATTGAATGAATGATTTTACTTGTGCTTCAATTCAATGGGTTGATTAAATGCTAAAGTAAGGGAATGGGTTTGTGAGGAAATGATATAGTATTTGGTAAGAAACCATGTTTTAGGTACAATGAGTTGAGTGCTATAAGGTAGTATGTAAATGGCACACAAATTACTGGGTTAAATTGTTAGTGTATTACTGGTTAATTGCAGAATGACTCTGTTGTCCCATGAAGGAAGCACTAGTCTCTTCATTAGCTTTTCTTGGAGTAAATTGAGTTTAGTCATGCATCTAGCTAGAGGCTTAAAATGAGGAACAAATCATAATAACCATCATTTCTTCAATGTCACAATATGAAGTATAATTTGGTTCCTAGCTATAGATAGTTTTTAGTTGAAGTTTGGCCAAGTATTTAGTGAATTTTATCTATGTGCATTTAAGAATAATTCATTCATGTATTGAAGTACTCTTAACTAAATGAGTATCTTAGGAGTACAAATACGATTACCCTCCCAGGTTTCACAAAGAATGAAGAGTAGAAGTAAGACTCTTAAATCCTTGCTTGTGTGTTGGCCAATCCTTATCCTTATTAATAATTGAACCCTGGGAAGTTCATAGGTATGGGATGAGATCAAGTTTAGTTCATAAAAAATCACCAACAAAAATGGTGACTTTGTTGGGTCTGAGGAATGTGATTCTCCAGTTGTAGACTACCCTATCATAAAGTCAAGAAGAATTTGAACATCTGGTTCATCTTCCAAGAAGTTTTCAAACTTGCAAATGGTTATGTTGTAGTAAATTTTAAGAATTTGTGTGCAAGTCCGTTGTTGGAAAATACCTAGAATGATATTCATTTTCAAAATGCTTTATGTTGATTGAAATTCAGTCCTCTACTAAGAGAGGTGGCAACTCTGTCATTAGAACCTAGCGAGAAAAATATTCGATGATTTCTAGTTAGGAAGAACTTACAACAGTTACAACATATCCAAGTATTTTTTGTGTTTGAGTTTCTGAGAAGAAATAAGTTTGTATGAAAGCCATTTTTGAAGAATCTAGAAGAAAATTGGGTTCGCTATTGAGTGAATTAAGCACTAGTAAAGGGTGGTAATTTTTTTACATACTTCTAATATGTATTTTGTAATATCTAAAATGTTTTGAAGAAGTATGTTTACTCATGAACTATGCCTCTTAAAAAGTGTTAAAGCATGGGTATGTTTGAGCTTTAAAATTATGATAGAAATTAAGGAATGAGGTAGTGGATAATTAATTGAGAGGTTGATTTTGAAGATTTCATAAGGGTACAAGAGAAATGTATCACTTCCCCGTATATGCTTGTGGAATAGCAAGTAGAAGTATGCAAGGCATGTAGCGTTTATCATGCTATCAAAAGAAGTTCTCTATGGGGACATAATCCATTAAGTTTCAATGGTATTCATGGTTTTCCTAATAAGATTCCCAATGATGTTAGGAAATATCTACCCAAATTTAAAAGGAAAAATGTTGAGTTAGCTACTAAACACCTAAATGTGTTCATAGATTTGATGGGTGACTTTGAAGTAGATAATGAGGATGTTGTTATGAAGCTCTTTGCTCAGTATTTGAAAGAAAATGCTAGAGACTATTTCTCATATTTTCCAGTACATTCTATAGGTTCATGGAATGACTTCATGATAGCATTTGTGGAATAATTTGGTGAAAGGGTTAGTCCTAGTGAGATAAGAAAAAGACTTATGGAAATCCAAAAGGATGAAAATGAGATGGTTCCATCTTTTAACTTGAGATTCACATAAGTAGTAAGAGGTATTCCTGAATACCTAAGGCCTAGTGATGCAAAGTGTTTAATTATATATCTAGGTGCATTTGATAATGAGATGAGATATTTGATAAGGGATAAGGAACCTAAAACATTACATAAGGCCTGCCACATTGCTATGGACATTGAGAATATTATGAAATATTCAATGATGAGGGGTTATATGGCTGCAAGTGTTTGTTGTCTTGATGTATGTCCTATAAATCGCATGGATACGGAAGAGAAAGATGACTACAATAATGATGTTCTTAACACCATACCCGGCTCATCATCACATCATGTTGGTCATTAACAGATGCAAGGTGAACTACAACAAAGTTTGAGTAATAATGATTAGGTATTACTTAGACTATATAATATGAAAAGACATGAAGGGGAATTGCTCTATGAATTGCTAGCAATATTTTTGGAGGCCTTGTTGGAGATCTCTAAAGGATTATGTTCTGAAGATTCTATTTGTATTGACCTATTCTATGAAATCTATGAGCCATGGCTTAGTACTGTTCCTAAGGAATTAAAACCATAGTATTTTGATCAAATAATTGATTGGATCAGGATTACTGAGGAGGCTAAATGTGAATTTATGCAAAAAATGATGTCTCATGATGATAGGCGTGCTCCTCCTATTATTATTAATCAAGGGTTTATTCAATAAATAGGTAAAGAAATCTCCAAAGAATAATATATATCTAGTAGTATAGATGATGATATTTTTATATTTGTAAGTACTTCTGACATACCTTTGAGGATGTGAGATCAAAGTAGTGAACATGAAAATCTTGATTATTCTCATGAGTATGAATCTTTTTATTAGATTGACATGAAGGATTCCTTCTTGCCTAAGGAATCCAACTGTACTAATAATCATGAGGTTATGTCTTTTCCATTAGATGAAAAGATAGCATATGGTAAAGTTTTGAATTAAAATCCAACAATATTCGGATTGGAGTTCCTTGGAAATGTGGTAGACAACGAATTTAGAGACATGAATCTCTATGCTTAGGGTCTTGAGCATGATGTTAAAAATAATGAGATTAGTGATGATAGTCAGTAAGGTCCTAATTTTGGATGTTTGTATGAAACAAAAATGGAATATACACGTTTTATGACAAAGATGAACATCATAGTTTTCAGCAAGGAATGTGTTAAGAAGACTTGTCTGGCTGAAAATGAGAAATGTTTAAGTCGCAAGAAATTTTGCACATACAAGCCAACTAACCTAACAACTGATGGTGCACCTGAACACCTTACTACTGATCAGGTCAATCCTGAGTTACTGGACTCATCTTTTGATACTTTTTATTTCAATTTGAACAATGATCTGAAAGGAGGATGAGAATGTGTTGATAATCTTGAAACAAGAATATTTTTTAATTCTTGGAAAAGTGTGGATAGTTCCTCCAGCAAGAATAACCCTAATGAGAGTAAAAGTGCTATTGGGACTATTGAATCAAATCCCCAAGGAAATGAATAATATGGTGACATAACTGTTACATATTGTTGTGATAAATATAAATACCAATTGGAACAAAAGCATGTGTATGATCATTTTTTGTTCATCACACAAAGTGAATATGTGCTTAATATGGGACAGGAGCTAGATGATAATGACCCTAGATTTCTAGATATGAAATAGAGATGTTACTCTAGAGGGTTAGGTCATAATGGCAACCTTGAAGGGAATATGTATGAGGATTTCTAGTTTAGTGAGAAAAATAAATTTGATAGCACCTTGTATGATGGTAGTGATCAAGGAGTATGAATGTTATACTTTCCTTGTTCAGTTGGATGAACATTTGGTGAAATGTGATTATAAATTAAGTCAGATGGAGGGTGAAATTAATCATGTATTTCAGTTAATGATCGGCTACAGTTCATAGAGGGACATGAATAAAAAAGATGATTGTAAATTTAGACACATGTCTATGATAGTTGAGTAAAGTGTGTGCAACATTACTAATTGTTGGGTAGTTTATGATAGTATATTCAGCCTTGGCATGGTGCAAAAAATGGAAAATAGGGGTTTTGACAGAGGTAAACGCCAGTTTTAAGGTTGGTAGGGCCTTGTAACTTATGTAAATACTGTACATATGTCATTTTCTTTGGTTTGGTTTTCTGCCTGGTCTTTGCTTTTTTGGTGCTTTGTGTTTGGTCTGCTTCACTTGGATTCTAGATTCCCACTTTGTTCGCTAAGGAACAAACATCCCCAACTGGAGCCATTGATGGAACTCCTAGAAAACTCATTATTCCTTGATTAATTTGGCCAATTTCAGTCAGTCTCAATATGTTTGGACTTGGGATTTTGTTCATTAATGTTGCCTGGGCATTTTGTTGCAAAAATCTCACCCTAGAAACCCTTGGAGCTCTATTTTGTTGTTGACCTGCTGTTGCCCATTTCCAATCATTTTCAAACATTTTATGTCATTTGATCCCATAAAATTACCAACCCCTTGTGCCTAGTTCTGATTTTTATTTTATTTTTAGAAGGTTGATCAATTGGCCTTATTTGGCCTTTACATCCTTTGAAAAATTTGTCTTAAGTCTTTGATGCCTTTTGTACATCATCCTAGATGGTCCCCTTCTTAAAACAACTTGCAAGAACATGCTTAATTGTTTCCACTTGAGTCCCATTGATCGCTTCTTTTTATCGCTCATTGATCATAGTTTTATGCATGCAAATATGAATTGGCGATGAGCGATGAGTGTTGTTTCCATGGTTTCACGCATCGCGGATGGTTTTGTGAACCTCTGATGAGAATTAGTGATGCATGATGTGCTTGTTTCTCTAAAGGTTTTCTTTTATTGCTAATTAATTTTGAGCTTTGTGTATTGAATCAACGATCAACGATGACCAATGGGATTTTTTTTCCATCGCTCATTGTGAATGTATGTGTGATTGTCTTACTAAAAATAAGCAATGGGAGATGAGAATATTCTCTTTTTTCATTCATCATGGATAGTATATATGTTTGAGTTTCAACTTGGTGATGTACGATATGTGGGTTGTTGTTGGTATCGTTGGCTTCCTTCACATTGCTAATTTCTCATCCGTTTCATGATTAGAATTAGCGATGTGTGATGTACCCCAAAGCTTGTTGTCTCTTCTTTTATCTCTCATCACAAATCTTCTCCAGGTTTTGAATTTCAAATGGGCAATGAGTGATGAGGTGTTTGTTCAAGATTCTCCTTCGCTAATCCTTTGTATTCCCAGGAGCAATGTCTTTGGTGCCTCAGTATTTAATGTAGATGTATGTGGCTTGATATGGTTTCATCATCGGTTTCAAAAAAATATCATTGATTTGATGTGGATTTTTAAATCCAAACCAACAACATTGAACATTATGAGGATTACCAAAGTGGTGCAGTGATCTAATGGCCCAAATTTCATCGCATCGATGTTGTTGTCATTGATTGAACCCTAGAGGGGTGGTATGAACACACGACGCATGATGAGTCATTCACTTCAAATACTAGCTCTATGTACTTCATTGATATAAATGGAAAGGTATGAATCATGCTAGCGATGCATGTTAATCGTCAGATCATAGGCAACTAATGAAGATTAAGGGAAAATGTGGCAGTATTTGAGGTGGCATCGTTGATTTCTAGGAACAAGTTAGAAAGACAATAAACAATGCTTGAGGTCACTATTGATGATCTTTTAAATCCACAAATATCGATGGCTCAGATTCAAATCTAAGCTACTAAATTATCAACTCGCTCACGCGAGGAGTTATTCAATCATTAAATGTTGCATCCTCCAAAATTTCTATTTAATGCAAGATGGTTCACTATTTGATCTCACTGTTTTCAATTTGTAGAAAATTTGAGGTGTGAGTCATAGGAAAAAGTGTGCGAGTGATAGGTTCTCAAGTGCTGAG
Organism: Sequoiadendron giganteum; assembly: GCA_007115665.2. Classification (NCBI taxonomy): domain Eukaryota; kingdom Viridiplantae; phylum Streptophyta; class Pinopsida; order Cupressales; family Cupressaceae; genus Sequoiadendron; species Sequoiadendron giganteum. The sequence continues at coordinate 67,305,417 of CM021109.1, read as the reverse complement.
GAGTTGATGTGTTATTCTGGGAGATTCCAGAGACTCATGTGACTCCAAAGAGTAAAAGGAGTGCCCATGGTTGAAAGAAGAAGAAAATTGTCCAGAGTACCTACAACTTACGAAATAGGGCCATTTCAGAAGAATTGCTCAAATTTAGAGGCAAGGAGTTGGTTGTGCTTGCGAGGAAGGCTGTGAAAGAAAGGGAGAAGCATCCAAAGGCCTACTTGGGGAAACATAATTCTCTAATTATGCTTAATGATAGACTTTTAGATGATCGAGAAGACACTAACTCGGGGTACGACTAGTACCTTCTCTCTCTAGCACCTTATGATGATTCTCATGAAGATGTGGTGATGGTTCCTCTAATTGCATTGTGAACAAGGAGTGGATGAGCATACTCTAATTCTAAAGAATCAAAGTAATGTCCTGACCTTGTTTTATTTTTTGATGAAACCATTGCAAATGTGTCTATGGTTTTAGTATTTTACTCTTCCATGTTGTCTTTTACTCTTCCATGTTGATTTGGAAGTTTTCCAGCTGGTATGGTGGAAATTTTTTTGCTTGACGTGGATAGTGCAATGGTGTCTGGCACTACCCTATGGTGATTTTTCTACCATCCCTCGACAACTTATGTAGAATTTTGTCCTTTTTCTTCCCAGTGTTTTATCAATGATTGCATATAACCATTTGGGGAATCTCTTGAATTTTGTTGAAATTGTTTTGAAATGAATATTAAATGTAATCATAACTCTGTTGGATTATTGTTGCTCCCTTATTCTATAAAGGGGATTTTAGGGCTGATTACGAAGAGGGAGGAGTTCAAGTTTTGGAGTCTTAGAGAGGTCTAGGTGAAAATGCTAATCTCAGAAAAGGAGCATAATGTAAATAGATAGATTAATGGATATACCAGTAACCAATTTTGAGTATAAAGTTATGATGTAATTATCTTAAAAGGGTTTCACAGTAACACCAGTAATAGAAAATATCAATTTAAAGTATGTGTTATCCTATGTAATTTCTTTGGAGACTATGAATGAAATTATTAATGATAGTTTCATTTTTCTTCTATTATTTAAACCGAATGAATGATGTTACTTATGCTTCAATTCAAGGGGTTGATTAAATGCTAAAGTAAGGTCATGGGTTTGTGAGGAAATGATATAGGATTTGGTAAGAAACCATGTTTTAGATACGGTGAGTTGAGTGCTATAAGGTAGTATGTCAATGTCACACATATTACTGGGTTAAATTGTTAGTGTATTACTTGTTAATTGCAGAATAAATCTGTTGTCCCATGAAGGAAGCACTCATCTTGTTGGCATACAATAACAAACTACCATTCAAATGTTGAACAATCAACAATTCAAATGCCAACAAATTTCTCAGACATCTTCTAAATCTCCATCGAACAATGTCCATTTGGTTACTTGCAGTTCAACCGTTCTCCCTTTCACACTCATGAGATATTCATTATCCCACATGCACCGATTAGATGAACTGGTTTGGGTTTAAATACAACTGCCCAAAAAAGGCTATGTGTCGGAATGTTGACCTTTTTCCTTCGAGCTAACATCATCGTCAAGTCACCTTGAATCTTCATTGTTATTGACTCATCAAATTGTCAGAGCTATCGGAGCATCAGAGGATTGGGCATCGAGCAAACATTGCTAGACTTTCCACTCAAACCCCTAACATCTCCAATATGTCAATACCCGACTGTCAGACTAAGGCACCATCATAGCTATTGAAGGCTAGGGATGTTAGAGACTTTGCAACATTTAAGAATTTTCAACAACTAAACTTCGATCGCCAATCCATTTGATTACCGATTGTCGATACTCCAAAGTAGACTAAGTAACAAGTCTAAAGCTTAACCAGCTTAACACGCGACCACCGAAATGTTAATGCCCAATTGACGATATAGGCTGGTAATTTGAGGTACTACTTATCAACATTCTCCCACTTGATGAAGAACTTACTAGCCCTCCAAAAAAATTGAAAATCATTGAGAATCATGGGCACCATGTCCCATCACATTTGAACACCATTTGAACTTAGTTGTGCTCATAGGATTTTTCAACACATTTGCAATATTCATCAGAGTATTTCCAGATTAACCTTCCCATCTTCCACCATGTCTCAAACAAAGTGATACTGCACATCAATATGTTTTGTCCTGGCATGGAAAGTAGGTTTTTTGCCGAACACATGGCACTCTGACTATCACAATAGATAGGAATATTTTCTGCATTAAACCCAACATCAAAACAAAACCACTTAATCCAAACAACCTCTTGATAGGCACGAGTTGATGCCATATACTCTCCCTTTGTATTATATAAGGTGAATACATCTTTTCACTTGCTCATCCAACTAATTGCACTACCAAACAACGTGAAGATGTACCCACTAGTGGATCTGCTACTGTCAATGTCCCCTGCCCAATTAGTGTCCACATATCCATGAATGCTAAGACACTTTTATGATCCAACAGAGTTGCCATGATAACAAAAAGAATACTCCAAAGTTCCCTTCAAATGTATGAAAACTCTTTTCACAACATCCCAATGCGACCTTCCTGGATTAGCCATAAATCATTTTAATACTCCCACTACTTGGGCAATGTCCAGATAGACCATTTCATACATTAAACTACCAACTATACTTGCATAAGGAACTCTAGTCATGTCCTCCATCTCATTTGGAGACTTTGGACAACCTTCAACATATAGCTTAGTTCCTCGCAATACTAGAACAACTAACTACTTGCAATTTGTCATATTGAATCTCTCAAGGATAGTATTGATATAATTGCTCTGGCTGAGCCAAAGTTTTCTATTCTCCCTATCCCTTTTAATTTCCATCCCTAGAATATATCTAGTTGCACCTAAATCTTTCATTTCAAACTATGCTAACAACTGAGATTTTAATTTAGAAATCACACTCTTACTATTCCCAAAGAATAACACGTCATCCACATATAGGGAAATAATAAGAAAATGATCATTTTCAGTTTTATAATATATACAATGATCTGATTTTGATCTCACAAATTCCAATGACAACACATAAGTGTCAAACTTTTGGTACCACATTCTAGGTGTCTATTTTAAACCATACAAAGATTTCTTTAACTTGCAAACCAGATTTTCCTTACCTTTTTCCACAAAGTGCTTGGGACATATAAATTTCTTCCTCCAAGTCACCATGGAGGAATGCTATCTTCACATCCATCTGTTCGATCTCTAAGTCATATGCTACTGCAAGTGACAAAAGAAATATGATAGATGTCAGCTTAGCTACCAAAGAAAAAATTTCTCCATAATCAATTTCCTCTTTCTAGGAATACCCCTTTACGACCAACCTTGCTTTATACTTTTCAACATTGCCATCTAGACCAATTTTCTTCTTAAATACCCATTTATAGCCAACTAGTTTTTGACCTTATAGAAAGGGTATTAGATCCCAAAGTTTCATTCTTCTTTAATTAAGCCATTTCTTCATTCATGGACTCCAACCAAGAATCTATATCAGACATATTTATTGCCTCCTTCACAATCCTAGGCTCATCATTGTTAGTAATCAAAGCATAGGCATAGTTTGAATCTAACATGGAAAATCGATACCTATCGACTTGTTACCTTTCATGTGTAGACCTCCTCACAAGCTAAGGCTGAGGTTGTGGTTCCTCTTCCTGTCCAAAACTCTCAGAGCTACTTGAACTCTCCTCATTATCAGGTCCACCAGGAGTACATAGTTATTTCTTTTCAAGAGCAACAGGTACTTCTACTACCTCTTCTTTTGCTTCTTTTTCCTTCTTCTCTGACTGTAAATCTATAACAGAAGGTTTCAGCTCTCAAAAGATTACACTTTTACTGTATACAACCTTCTCAACAAAAAGATCACAAATCTTGTATCCTTTTACACCAACTCCATAGCCAATAAAGATACATTTGACAACCTTTTTATCCAAATTAGATCTTTTACATCAGGCACATAAGCATATGTCTCACAACCAAAGACACGAATATATATTAGAGAGGGATTCTTACCAGACCAAGTTTCCATAGGTGTTTTGTCTACCAATGCCAAAGAGGGTGACTGATTCAACAAGTAACATGGTGTAGCAATGACTTCAGCCCAGAACTTTTGCTCCAGACCAACACTACTCAACATACTTCTCATCCTTTCCATCAATGTTCTATTCAACCTTTCAGCAACTCCATTTTGTCGTGGAGTGTAACGCATTTTTTTATGCCTTTTAATTCCATGGTCTTTTCAATACTCATCAAAATATACTGAGCAAAACTCACCCCCATTATCTGTCCTCAAGCATTTTATTTTCCTAGCAGTTTATTTTTCTACCAAGTTCTTGAACTCTTTAAATCGACTAAACACTTTGGATTTACTTTGAAGAAAGTCTACAAATGCCCTTCTCAAATAATCATCTATGAAAGATACATAATATCTTGATTTCGATAATGAAGGAACATTTACTAGACCAAAAATATCAGAGTAAATATAATCCAGAACACCAGAAGATTTATGAGGACTAGAATAAAATGAAACATGATGTTGTTTTCCATATATACAATGTTAGTAAAAATCAAACTCAAGGTTACAATCATCAAGCCCTTCAACCAAGTTTTTGTTTTTCAAATATTTTAAGCCTTTCTCACCAATGTGGCCAAGTCTTTGATGCCAAAGCATGGTCTTTTTCTGCAGGAAGTTTCACCTCCAAAGAATTCACCCCTAGAGGAATTTTAGTCTCCCTCTCTACTCGAGCAACCTTGCTTGAATTTTTAGAGACACTGTTACATTGAACCACATGTGCATCTAACTTGAATAGAGTACTAATTCGAGCACCCCTAGCCAACTCCATTGAGCCTCTTGTCATTTTGTAGCCACCATTCAAAAAAGAAACTTGTACGCCAGTATCATTCAGCTTGCTTACATAAAGTAAATTTTAAGCTAGGCCTGGTATATGCATTACGCCATCAATCCCTTTGGTCCTTCCATTAGGAAATTGAATTCTAACTCTTCCATGAACAACCATTTCCAGAGATGAGTCACTTGCCAGATACACCTTTACACTAGCATACTTTTTGTATTTTGTAAACTAATCTCTATGAGATGTCATATGAAAAGATACACTTGAGTCGATCAGCCAGACATCATCTGATGCTTGAGTTGCCAAGGCTACAATGAAGGAATCTCCATCGCTCTAAGAAGAATTATTTTTCTTCTTCTTCTTTTTCTCCTCTTTGCAATCCTTGCGTACATGGATAGGTTGCCCACAATTCCAACATTTCACCTTGGACTTCTTGCCAGGAGACTTTGATCTCCCTTCAAACTTATATTTAGACTTCTTGCCTTTCTCCTTCGATCTGCCTCAAACAACAAGACCCTCCTTTTCCATCTTAAAAGATTTCCTTCGCATATCTTCTGACAACAATGAAGCACCCACATCTTCCATTTTGAAAGTGGTTGTCATGATCCCAATTGCCATCACTAAATGATCCCAAGAGTCTGGAAAATAACACAATAAGAGCATACGACAATCCTCATCATCTATCTTTACACGTACATATGTTAACTAAGAAATGAGCATATTGAACATATTGAGTTGATCAACGATAGATGCCCCTTCCTCCATCCTCAAAGAGGAAAACTTATTACTTAAGAATATCTTATTCACCAAGAACTTTCCTTGATAAATATCACCAAGCTTCTTCCAAAAGGAAGATGCAAACTTATTTTCATGAAGATTCGGGAGAACTAAATCTGCTAAACAAAGTCTTATCAACCCTTTTTCTTTTCTGTCTACAAGGTCCCAATCTTCTTGCTTCATGTTGGAAGGTTTCATTCTAGACACAACAATCGAGAGATCTCTATCTACTAGCAGATCTTCCATTTTGAGTTTCCACAACTCAAAATTTCCACCATTGAATTTATGAATTTCAATATTCCCTGATGTGCTTGCCATCTTAATCTGCAAATGAAATTACCAGACTCCTCTACAAGACTCCCACTTCAGAATTGGCACAAAAAACCCACCTAACCCACAAGGATAACATAACTAGCCAGGCTATGATACCACTTGTAAGGAAAGAAAGAGTGTGGAAAAAATTTCCTAATGCTAATTCAGAGAGGATTTAATGCAAAAGTGGTTTTCAATTTCATTTACATAAAATTAAGATGCACTTTTAATAGGAAATTATAGAATAGAAAAGTACACAGGAACATAATAAACACCATATTTAACATGGGAAAACCCTTATGGAAGAAAAAACCACCACCAAGAAAATATCACTTTATTATTGATAAACAATGGCTCATAATAAAGTTATAGATCAATCCTTCATGACATCAATTCTTAGTTTCACACAGTGACATCAACTTGATCACTTCACACAAATTATAGTTATACAATAGTAACTCTATCATACTATTACAATGCTACAATAACGTACAGTAACGAATTACCACTCAACCGCCGAACAATCAACCATTCAACCACCAACAAAGTTCTCAGAAGTATTTTAAATCTCTGTCAAACTGTGTCCATTCAGTTACTGGTAGTTCAACCGTTCTCCCTTTCACACTCGAAAGATATTCATTATCCCACATGCACTGAGTAGATGAACCGGTTCGGGTTTAAATAGAACTACCCACAAAAGACTATGTGTTGACACATTGAACATTTGTCTTCGAGCTAGCATCACTACCAAGTCACCTTGAATCTTCATTGTTATCAGCTCATCGGAGTGTTGGAGCTATCAAAGCATTGGAGGATCGAGTGCTAAGAAAACATTACCAGACTTTCCACTCAAACTCGTGACATCTCTGATATGTCAATACCCGACTATTGGACCAAGGCACCATCAGAGCTATCAGAGGTTGGGGATTTCAGAGACTTCACAACATTTAAGAACTTTCAACAACCAAACTTCGATCACTGATCCATCTGACTACCCATCTCCGATACTCTAAATCAGACTAAGTAACAAGTCTAAATCTTAACCAACTTAACATGCAACCGCTGACATGCCGATGCCCGATCGCCGATACAGGCTAGTAATTTGAGGCGCTACCTCTCAATAAACCCATTAGGAGGTCAAGAAGGCTCATAGTGTTTGTATTTCAAGAAGAATTTTATGTTATTGAGTAAGAGGTACTCGAGGCTTCCACACCACCAAAGGGTAGGAACAAAGCCCATGGAAAAAAAAAGAAGGGTGTTGTTGTGAGCACCTACAATCTAAGGAGCTGAATTGTTTCTCAAGAATTGATCAAAGTTAAAGGGAAGGAGTTTGTTAAGCCTAAGAAGAAGGTAAAGAAAAGAAACAAGTATCACAAGGCTTATTTGGGGAGGCATGACTCTCCTATTGATATTTCTGACAACCCTTTGGGCGATGGAGGAGATACTGACCTAGATTATAGCCACTATCTACTTTCTCCGGTACCATATGAGGATTTTGACGAGGGAGGAGTAGTTGGTCCTCCAATTTCGGTGTGAGAACATAGCGGGCGAGCATACTTTGATGCTGAAAAATTAGAGTAGCGTCTCAACCCAATTTTTTGTTTTTTATGAGACCATTGTCATTGCATCAGGGTCATCCTCTTCAGCATGCTTACCACTATTTTTCTTTGGTGCTGACGTGGAGATCTTTTGGGTTGGTGTGATGGTGAAATGTTGGTCTCCATATCCTCAATGACAAATATGTTTTTCCTAGGAAGTGTGTAAGTTTTTGCCTCTATTACTATTGGAGAATCTTCTTTGTTCTACATGGACGCGAGTTTTCAATGATACTGCATTAACAAATGGTGCCTTTTGGAGGGATATCAACCGAATACATGGAGTTTTTTATCTTTTGCTTCCCCTCGTTCTGAAATGATTATGCATAACCATCTTGGAGAATATCTTTGAAATTAGGGTGAAATTTGACCTAAAATAAAAATGTAATGGTATCTCTTCCTCACTTGTTTTCTCTCATGTCATTATAAATGGGATTCCAAGGCTTGAGATAGAGAGGTTGGGTAGTGATATATTTGGGTTTCTAGACATATAGGGATTAAAAAAGGGTTATTGGTTAGTCTAGCAATATATCATAGGTTTTGGTCTATCAATATGCATATGTAATATCAGTGGTAATACTAGCAATAAAGAATAGTAATATAGCAAGTTCAACACCATTTTTCTCTCCTATGTACTAGTTTCACAAGTTATGAATAATATAATCAAGGTTATCTTATTTGTCTCTATCAATTTCAGATGGATGTATGGCTTTATTCTTGTGTGTTAATTCAAGGAATTGATGTAGATACTTGAATATAGCTATAAATTTGTATTGAACTCAATACTAGGATGCTAGTAAGAAGTAAGAGTTAGAACACAATTCTGAAATATTGCAATGCATCAAGAGCTTAATATATTGTCAAGTTTGGAATTACTAACATGTTGTGTATATAGTGATATTGACTCCATTCTGAGGATTAGGCACTCAACTAGGATAAGTAATTATATAGTGATGTGTTGATTTCCTTGGTCATTACCCATTCATCAAATAAAATTCTATAAAAGGGTTATAAAGTTATGAGGATTTTTCATTCTCATGCTCTAAGTGTGAATTATACTTAAGAAACAACCACTTTCTTTAATATAGTCACTTATTGAGAATTTTTGTGAGAATCATTTGTGCTTTTTGTAGTGTTTGTGATACAAAATAGCATAATGATATTATAATGAACACACTACTAGGGATCACCTTCCCGGGTTTCATAGAGCCTGAAGTGAAGAAGTAAGAGCCCTAGATCCTTTACTTAGGTTTCATCCAATCCTTACCCTTACTAACCATTGAATTCTAGCAGATTCATAGGTAAGTGGTGAGACTAAGTCTGGTTCCCATAAAAAAATAACCAACATGTCCTTTTCCAACAAGCAATGTCACAAGTCAAGGAGGAACTCAAATTATTCCTCCCACAATAATTACCTCAATACCTACCTATACCAACCCTTACATCACAACAAAAATGAAACAAGTTAGTAATTTGATTCCTTCCTTGGGTATTCCTGCTAGCATCCCTAGTTCATATTTGGCATCACACATTATATCTCCTACCACTTTACCACCTATAAGCATTCCATTCACTTGCTCTACAAACAAATACACTCCTTCCCCACTTTCACTTACATCTCATAACACAAACAATGACCCTCTCATAACTCAACTCTTCTAAACTGTTTCATCTCTCCAAAAACAAATTTCCACCATCAATCAAAATAAAAATAGTCCACCTACATATTATGTCAAAAGTAGTCCATTGTCCTTGGAGATATTTTTAACATCAATGCCATAAGGTGTAGACGTGCCTAGATTTGAGAAATACGGAGGAAAGGGAGATCCTTCTAACCATGTTAATGCCTATACTGCATTATATAGTGACTCTTTCCTTGATGATAAACTGTTGGCTAAGCTATTTTCCTAGGTACTTGAAAGACATCGCCTTGGAATGGTTTTCTTCTTTACCAAACAACTCAATTCGTTCATTCAATTAACTTGTTGATGCATTTGTAAACCATTTCCAAGTGCACATGACTCCTGAGATGACCTTGGCCGATTTGATGAGATGTAAGCAAAAAGAAGAATAAAAGGTGACTCACTTTATCTCATGCTACCATCACTTTATTCCCAAACTGTTGTCAAGGTCCCCAACCGTCACCTTCAAAAGATATTCATAAAAAAATTTCAAGGAAAGATCCAAGTCAAGCTTACCATGATGAAATTCTCATCCTTCATGCACTTGTGTACTACCCTCTATGATTATCAAAATTCAGTTAGTAGTTGCAATAAAAGGTGCACTTCTAGCCGAATTGAGAAATCTAAGCCCATAAATCAAAAGAATTCCCAACCTTTTAGGAAATAGAATAAAGGGTTCCTTCAATTTAATCCCCCTCAACAAACAACTCAAAATTTTAATAACCAAGTAGCTACCATTAAAGTTGCCATACCCTTTAGCTATGGGGACTCGAAAATACAATTCACTCCCTTACCCGATACCCTTCATAACATAATGTCCCAAATTTTAGACCAACAAATGATTACCTTGACTCCAATCAAAACACTTGATACTAATAAGCCTTTACCCTCGAGCTTTATATCAAATGCTTATTGCCACTGTCATCGACAAAATGGACATGACACAAAACATTGTAAGCGTCTTAAACATCTCGTGCAAGACCTCATTGATTCCGACCGTCTTTCTATTGGAGGTGTTAGTGATCAAGGAAATAAGTCTATTGCCCCTCCTAATCAAAGCTAGAAAATATTCACCAACCCCATGCCAAAACATAATATTTCATTTGTCAAATCCAGTGAAACTACAAAGAATGATGTGATGAAAGTTGACATAGATGATGATAATAATGATTCTATTCAAAATAATTCTATCAATAATATTCCTATAAATGAAATGGTAGGAGTGATAGACGTCATTCCTTGTAAGGGATAAACTAAAAATCCTCTTGACATTGATTTCTCCTCTAAGGATATACTTAAACATGCACCCAATGGTCCTCTCTACATAGCCGGTCATATCTATGACAAGCCTACTAATGGGATACTAATAGATCCTGCCTGTGGAGATAATGCGATCATCAAGGAATTCTTATATTTGTATGAACTCTATCAAGTGTAGTGTAGGAAAATGCATACCCGTGCATTTTCACACTTGTTTGGGCCTTCCTTGCTTTATTTATCCCTATTTATGTCTTAATTGGTCCTATTTTGCATCCATAACCCTAATAAACTACATCTTTTTCTGGCTAATCCCAACAAACATCAATGGATAAATGATAATTTAATGATTCTGGCTATGTGTCCCTGATTTTTGGGTCAGGACGAAGACACCACCTAGGGCATATTTATTCCCCAAAGGTCTTGGGACCCTAATTTCATACGCACCTTAAATTGGCCCCTTTTGGATTCTATGCTCCAAGTTTCATGCCTCAAGACTAAGACGCCAATTAGGGTGTCTTAGTCCCCCTTAATTTATTTTGGAGATTTAATTTCAAATCTTGGCCGGATTTAGCCTCCTTTAATTAATGAATTCATATGTCAGCTTGTTGTGGTAAAATTTCGAGATATTAAGCATAGAAAAGTATAAATACAAGGTTCAAATATAACAAGCATTCAAGCATTCATTCCTAAGGTAAGTGTATGAGATCAAGAGCTATTGATCAAGAATTTGGAGCCATCATCAAGATTCAAGCATCATATCAAGGATATTCTCACATCATTTGTGTTTTTGAGCTGACATTTATGATGTAGGATTTTTATTCAAGTGAGCAATTCAGGTCCATATCGATCAAGTATTCCTTTGATTCAAGATCTACATTCAAGCTAGCCATTTCACACAAGTTTGCAGATTTTATAACAAGGGTTTGGTAAGTTGCAACATAGAAATTTGTCCATTCATTATTTCATTTCATTCCAAGGTATAATTACCAACAAGGGGTTTGACCAAGGAAAACCCCCATTTACTAACAATCAATGAGTTTTTCCTCTCTTGTATGTTTGTGATTGCAGATTTAAGTTGAAGACTTGAAGATCATTTGAACTACAAAGTTGCAAAGTTGCAAAGTTACATTATAAAGTTTTCATCTTCATGGAAACTCACCTACAAGCCAAATCTAGAAGTTTCAGGACTTGAGATCTAACAAGAAGGAAGTGAAAACATTGGACCTCGGGATCACATTTAGAGATTTCAGAAATTCCAAACGAGACTAAGTCACCACCTAGGGCATCTTAGTCCTCAAGAGGGTATTTTTCAGAAATTCTTTCAGATCCGTTTCTAGCATCCGAAGATTTCACATCTTCCCCGAAAAACAACAACAGGACTAATAAGATAGTAAAGGTGTCTTAGTCCTCCATTGTACATTTTGATAGCATTTTTACATTTTTGGAATCCTCATCACATTTCTCGACCTCCCAAGTACACATATTCTAACTTTTTTGTTGCATAATTTTATCCTTTGCATCCTTCATTTAGCTTGCATTTCTAGGTTAAATTGTAAGTTGAATGCTTACTTGTCTTTTCCATTGGTGGTGAACCCTTCAAATCCTAAAAGACCCCCATCATAGGTCTTCCTTTTTGAGAATTGAGTCACCCTTTAGGGTTGATATTCAATCCAATTTGGGTTCCTAGGACATAATTGAATGACCTAGAGAGAATAGTTGGCACTCCTCCCATTCTATTTTCTCTACGGTTCATCAAGAGCTATATGATAAATTGAAAGCATGGATAAAGACACACAATGGTTTTGCTCAATCACCTTACCATTGCAAATAGGACCAAAAACATTAGATGTCTCATTCTCCATCATCCCGCAGTCAGACCAATTTCGTGTGAAGCTGAGCCACCCACGGCCTTGCTCCATGAAATTTGTCCCTTCGGTTGTGCATAAATGCTTAAAGTTTCCATTTGACAATAAATTATTCACTGTAAATCATAGTGGCTTTAATTTTTTGTCATCTAAAGGAATTGTTTCTTAGATTCCTTTTGGCCTGAGCCTATGGAACCTATAAAACCTTGAGAAGACTTTTTTTTCCTATCCTACCAAAAATTCAAAACAAAGAAAATAGTTGAACTATCCCTCTAAAACATGTCCCCATCCATTTCTAAACCAACCATCCTTGAGGAAACCATTCTTGAACCTAAATAAATTCCAAACAAACAAGACCAACCTAAGATAGAACCTCCACCTACCTCCTACAAAATACCAATAGATAATGAAAACAACCCCGTCACCTCCTAGAATAAAATAGGTTTACAAGGTCAAAGAGAAAGTGGTTCAACAACCTCCTGTGGTTCTTTTTGTTCCTCCCCTTAGGGAAGAACAAAAACCTATAGTTGATCAACCTGATCCTACACAAACACAACTTGAAAACAAAACTGAAAGAAATAGAGGTACTAGAGAATCTAGGTGTAGATTTCGTGTCCTTGCTTGCAAGTTACATGAAGAATTAAACAAAATTCAAGATCCAAACTTCACTCAAGCAATGCATGATGACTCTATTCCTGCCCTGAAACAGAAAAATCCAATACAACAACCACAAAAAGAGTTGAAATCTTCCATGTACATTATTCTTTGACCTCCTATTTTGATTAACCTGGATAACGATGACAAGGTGGATAACGAATTGAATACATTATTTTCCTCCTCCATGAGCTTAAATGAAAAATCTCCTGCAAAGAGTGTTGAACTTGGTGCTTCCCCTAGTTTGTCACTTTCTCTTGTCACTTTAGATATTTTCCCACCTTCACTATACAACGAACACAATTGGGAGGTAGATGACCTGCTAATATGTTGACTCGCTTGTGCCTCACTAGTCTTTTGCATTATTTATTTCTTTTTCATTTTCTTTTGTGTGATTGCATATGCGTGATGTAATCCCCCATGATGTTTTGTTTGATGCTCTCTCTCTTTGTGACATTCCTCTATTTGTACCTTCATTCTTCTGTATGTCGCCAATCTTTTACTTTTTGATTTTGATTTTTTCATTTGTCTTGTGTTTTCCTTTTGGGTATGACACAAGGTGTCGAGGCATTCATGTTGACCCAAAAAAAATTTCATTTTGTTTTCACTCTCTTTGTGTCATTCTTCTAGTTCTATGAGTATTTGGGGGATGATGACAGTTTTGAGCTCTCTAAAAAATCATTGCAGCAAGAACAGACTGACCCCAAATCCATAGATCCCTTATGTCTTTGGTGTTTGGGGGCAACCCCTCTCCTTTCCTTTTTTTTCTCTTACATGATGTGCCTTTACTTGAAAACATATGAATTGGCACAAGGCTTTCCAAGTTGGCTCTCATGTCTTCTTTCTTGTTTTCATTTAACATTTGCTACTTTAAAGTAATTTCTCATGTCAGGGTGATCCCACAATACTGGTTTACAATTTTTGGGCAAACTGGACACTGAACTGATTTTTTTAAACTAAATCTTCACTTTTGGGCTCCTATAGTGGCTAAACCATGAGGAATTTGAAGATGATGCAAAATAGTGATTTGTGAAGTTTTATCTATAGATTCTAAATATATTTTTTTCAAACTTTTTGGAATTAGATTGCACTTTTATTTTCATCTCCTTTGAAAAATAGTTTTTATCAGTAAACAACATTTTTAAAGAGTGATGCTCATCGTATACAACATAATTTTTTTTGAATTTAGATTTGTACCTATGATATCTAACCAGTTCATTTGGTTTCATGGTTTTTTATTAAATATTTTTTCCTTAATCAAGTTTTGAAGTCAAACCAATTACAACTCAGACATAGGCGAACTATATACAACATAATTTTTTTTGTATGTATCAAAATTCAAAAAAAAATTAATGGACCAAGGACATCAATACCCAGCCTGAACATATTTTTGAAATTTTTATTTTGATAATCTACTATTTTTCTACATGTGCAAAACAAAGATCTTGATTTTTAGTGAAAAACCTACATTCACAAGAAAATAAAAATAAATATAATAATCAAATTAAATTTAATTATAATTATAATTAATTGGAAGCTTATAATAAGGACTACATACTTACAAATAATAAATTTTAAATAAATTCATTTGATCCCCCAAAAGGTAAATCAAAAGTGGTTTTTTATCAAGATTTTGATAGGTGTAAAGGAGACTCTATTATAGGTATGGTTTTAAACTAGCGGGATTCTATCCAAGGGGGCTTGGTCTAATGTGGTTTGATCAAAGCCTCTTCAATTGGAATCCTTTAAATGGAACTTTTCAAGGCTTAAATCATTATATTGTCTAAAAATATGTGATTTCAACAAAAATCAGGATCTCCCAAAAAGTGTAAACCACTATTGTGGTAGTACTGCATTATTGTGTTTAGAAATTTATTTAAAGTGGGGGCATACATTGGCATTATTCTTTCGCATTTTATTTTTTCATGGTTCATGGTGCAGTTTTCTTACTTCATGCAATGTGTTTCTCGCTTTGTGTATGACATTGGGTGTGATGTCCCTCAAGAGTGTGATCTCTCTTAGCATATTGCATTCCTCTTATTGGCTTGATATGACACATTGCATCCCCTAAGTTACAAATTTTATATTATTTGATTGGTCCTCTCTTGGAGACATTAGTCACAATGTTCCCCAAGTTAAAGACCTCGCATGAACTAAGCAAGACTCCTTTGAACATTCTTTGCATTTGTCATTTGTAGTTATATGGCCACCTTGCATAACACAACTTGCATGCCTATAGAGCCATCTTGTTTGTTCGTGAGCTTCAAGAATATGAAGTTTTTCTTGCCTCATGAAGCTTGAAAACCAAACTTTTTACATGGAACCTTATTAAAGTTATTAGGGGGTATAACTTTAATATGGTTTGAGTGGGAAGCCTAACCGAGGCATGACTTTCCCCATAGCCACTCACGTGTGTGTGTGTGAGCGCATACCAGCCATGAGTGTATGTTTCTCACCTTTTTGGAATTCTCACCTAGTGGATAGCCAAGAGTTCCATTGTCTCAGAGTGATTATGCATTTTTTGGAAAAACAACTAGATCTGATCCACATCGTGATGGACAAATAGTCAAAGCTTCATTCGACTCTCTTTTATTTTTACCTTTTCTCTCTTTCATCTTTGACAATGCATGCTTGTTCTTTGTTGTTGATATTATATCATTCTCATGTTTTTTATTTTGTGCCTATGTTGGTTTTCCATGGGATATTGATCTTGGGGGCTTGATCACCCCTATTGGTCGTTGGCATCTCATCTTATTGGTATTGGTACATTTGGGCCCTCCTTGTGAGTTAGGCTTAATGTTGCCTTGATTTAGTGTTGTAATGTGATTGACACATTCACATTAAGTCTTGTGTCATTGAGAACTAATAGATTTTAATGCCACTTTGCTAAAGTGTTGTAACACACTTTTACACTTTTCTAGGGTTTTATTAGATAATTGAACATAATAAACCTATTTTTAATATAAATCAACCTTAATCTTTATTTATTTGGAGTGTTGTAAAGTATTGTAACACACTTTCACACTTCTCTAGGCTTTTCATTAATAATTAGGATTTATTATGATTTAATTGGCCCTATTTTGCATCCATAAGCCACATTTATTACATCTTTTCAAAGATATCCTTGACACCAATCGTTATCCAAACATAATCCAGGTGTTTCTAGCTTGTGTGGCCCAGATTTAGTGATTTGGGACTCATTCGCCACCTTGGGTGAATGGGTCCCACCTGGATCTTTTGGCCTTGAACCAATTTTCACACATTTCTAAGCACTTTTGGTTTTTGGTCCCACACATTATGCTTGATGTGACTCATTCACCACCTTGGGCGAATGAGTCCTGTGTGGCCCAAAATCAAACTTAAGTGAAATTTCTAGTGGGATTTTATTCTAATAGATCTTATGTCAGCTTGTAGTGTTCTAATTTTGACAATTCTTGAATAATTGAGTATAAATACAAGGTTCTTTTACTCATTTCATCCTATCAAGCAATCAAAAGAGCACCTAGCATTCAAGAGAGTTCACAAGAGCATTCAAGATCATTCAAGGGAAGATTATTAGGCATTTTAGAGCACTCTTCAAGCTTCAATCATCATGTCAAGGATTTCATCCATCATGTTTGTTATAATTGTGCTAACAATTGTGATGTAGGGTTTATGATTCAAGCAAATATTTCATGCAAGATCAACATCAATCAGGCAAGAGTCAAGAACCACATCTATTGCAGCCACTTCAAGCACAATTACAACACCTTATTGCTAGGGTTTAGTTAGTTGCAAAATTTTCTTTTGTTCATTCATCATTCTCAATTCATATTTTCTTTCATTTCAAGGTTTAATTACCAACACAGGGTTTGACCAAGGAAAACCCATATCCACTAACCCAACAAAATTTTCCCCTCTCCTTTGTGTATGATTTGCAGGTTTAGGTTGCATATTTCATAAGGAGAAAGATTGGAGAAAATTTGCAAATCATTCAAAGTTATCAAAGTTGTCATCAATCCTTAGAGAACATTGGAGAAGACCTACAAGTTGCAAATCAAAGATTCGGATCTGAAAATCAATCAACAAGGATAGAGTAGACATAGAAGAGTAGAATCAACCTTTGAAGTAGTAGAAAATCATAACTAGAATAATTTGCCACTTTTGGCGAATGAGTTCCAATTCCAACCAGTTTTTAGGGTTTTGCAGAATTGGATACCCTTTTGGCAAATTTATGTTCCTGCATACTTTCCTAGAAATTGGACTGATTCACCCAACTTGGTGAATGAGTCCGAGTCAATAATAAAAATAGATTTTGTAGAATTCTAGACCTCCATCCAACCTTCTTCATATTTCCAAGTGCACACATTCTATTTTACAACTATCTGTGTTGTTTATTCACTTTTTTAGGTCATTTAGTGTTAGTTTGCATTCAATTTAGGTTTTTCATTACATCTTTAATTTCATTGTCTTTTCCAAGTCTAAACTTGGTGGTGAACTCCTCATTAGATCATATTTAGTCCCTAGGAAAATCCTATTGAAAGATCTCTTTCCATTTGGCATTGAGATCACTAGGGCTACCCTTGAGTGGAATTGCTCGAAAAGTGGGTGTGATAGCACATAATCATCAATATCACCCATTTTTCATAGGTTCCAGGGGTTAATCTCCTAATTTTGTATAAGGGCTTAATTCACATTGTTTCTCCTAAAAATATCTAGCAAGTTTATGAAGGATTCTAAAACTTTTAAGAGAGCACTATAGAGCACTTCAAGAGCATTCATAAGGCATTTCAAGGCAGATTTCAAGAGTCTATTGCAATAATTCAAGATCATATCATCATGAAAAAGGTTTAATGCATTCATGTGTTGTTAGGCTAAGAAGCGGATGTAGCATTGAAGATCTACTTGAAAATAGTGTTCACATCATATTCAAGGATCCTAGATCTACATTCTTCATGGCCACTACATGCTAGTTTGCAGATTTATTTCACAAGACATCATCCGAGGTGATATCTATAACACATTTCATGTTTCATGCTCAATTCCTTTAGTTTATTATTTGGTTTAATTACCTATAAGGGGTTTGACTGAGGAAAACCCCCATTCACTAATAAAAAACAAGTTTTTCTTCCATTGAATGTGTTATTATAGATTTATAGGTTGAAGAGCAAGTGGAGTAAGTTTAGAGAAAAATTGTCAAAGTTGTCAAGTTGCAAAAAGTTTTCATCTAGAGTACAAAATCAAAGATTTAAAGCTACAAAATTAACTACAGACTTCCAAAACTTGATAACCGAGATTTTGAGAGTGTAGACATCAAGGAATATAACCCTAATCTCAACTTCAAAAACCCTAACAGGAACCTATTTGCCACTAAAGGCGAATGAGTCCTCTATAGCTTAAAAACAACAAGATTTTGATAAAGTACACAACTTTTTATGCTCTAAAAACTTCCCTCATAGTTTCTATAATAGTTAGGTAGCATTTCTAATTGTTATTTGCATCTTTTATCCCTCATAATTTCATGTATTACATGTGTTTAGTGTGGGAAAACTATGTGGTTCATCATCATGTTGATTCATTTTGATGAACCCTATTTTCCACTTAAACAATAACATATCATAAAATTTATATCTTTTTACATCTAAATACTAATTGTACAATAATACATCCAAATATATTGATAAAATTTTATCTGTAATCCTTAAAGATATCCCAATATGTGTATATTATTGATCCCTAATATGAGTAATGAATAGTTCCTCCTTAGCAGAAATGCTATATTGGCATGCTATGTCAATGAAAACTCACTAGGAGATAAATGTTTCAAAGTCTAGAATATGTATAGTAGAGCATATTAGTTATTTTGTGGGATGTCCTCATTAGAATTTTTAATCAATGACAACATAAGATGAGAGGAAGATGTATAATTATACTTCACATTTTCAAAAATATTTAGATTAGTTGTAATTTAGAGTAATATGTCCCATCTAGAAGAAATTTAAGAAAATATTTTCTTATCAAACATAAAGTTATGTTGTTGTACAGATGACATATGTAACTATGTGAAAAGGGTGTTTTGAGTGCATGTTATTATCTTTTTAAGTAGGAGAGAATATCCATATTAGATAATAATGAACAAATCTACTAGCTCTTTAGATTTTAAATCATCATTAGATACATTCTCTTTATAAACACATGAAACCAACTTCAAAATGAAGCTAGGTACATAGTGTTAGCATTATTATTATCATGGTTGTATTTCATTATATGGGGTTGCAAGTGTTTGAGAAGTTTTGAAATTTTTTACAACTGCATCATTCCAACCATGTAATGGCTCATTCCAACTAAAGCTCTTTAGATTTTAAATCATCATTATATACATTCTCTTTATAAACACATGAAATCAACTTCAAAATGAAGCTAGTTACATAGTGTTAGCATTATTATTATTATGGTTGTATTTCATTATATGGGATTGCAAGTGTTTGAGAAGTTTTGAATTTTTTTACAACTGCATCATTACAACCATGTAACGGCTCATTCCAACTAATTCTATATTGTATAAATGTGCTTGCATAATGATGAATAAATCAATCAATGTTTATGCAATTTTTTCCAACATATGGTATCAAAGCAGGTTAGAAACCCTGTACCTACATGTTGAAGTATGTAGAGCAATATGTGATGAATGGTGTAGAAAACATGGCTATGTTGATCTAGGTTTCAATGGGGTTCGATTATGGATCAATTGTTTGAAAGATGAAATCGAATACAATTATCCGTGGAAGTAAAGATTGATCTACTAATGTGAGAAAAGGATGTGAGAAATGCATCACAGTTTGTAGACATTATGCCATTTCATTATTGGACATGAAGGCTTGAATAAAGGTACAACAATAAAAGAGAAAGTTTAGAGCTCGATTTCTTATTCTCATTGTCCAATCACTCAAATATGTTAATGAGCTAGTTTAGTGTGCGATCTTGAGGGTCATTACTCGATGTGCCTAGCAAGATAAGGGTTTCAATATTGACACTGGAGAGTGGTGCACTAGAATCCTGGTTGGGTTGACATTCTTATTGTAAGTCTTTCTCTATTTTTCAAGAAGACATAAGAAATTGGCATAAGGCATGAAGATGTCATAGAAATTCAACAAGATATAATAGATGCATAAGGTGTTTGATCTCAATTTAAAAAAAAATCATCTCTTCAATTGCCTTGAGAATAGGCAAAGGTGATTCAAATACTTTGAAAATTGTTGGCATGTGATATATTGTGGTTTTATTTTTCATATTCGCATAAAAGAGAAAGTGGAGTAGTCTTGTTGGTTAGAGTTTGGAGATTTATGCAAGTAGAATTTCAAGCATATAA
This sequence comes from Sequoiadendron giganteum, assembly GCA_007115665.2. Classification (NCBI taxonomy): domain Eukaryota; kingdom Viridiplantae; phylum Streptophyta; class Pinopsida; order Cupressales; family Cupressaceae; genus Sequoiadendron; species Sequoiadendron giganteum. The sequence continues at coordinate 67,285,042 of CM021109.1, read as the reverse complement.
ATATAGTTCCATACCAATCACAAGAAATTCGTGTAGCATGTAGGAGAATTTTTTTGGTTAAGTATAAGAATGTGAATCGAAAGTGTGAAATGTTAGTTTCATTTTATAGAAACAAATTTACACTTTTTACTAATTGAAGATATAAGGTGATCATATATGAATGCAAAAGGGAACACAAGTAATGCGTTAACAATAAAATGTCTAAGAATTTTGGAGAGCATAATATTTAATGTCGCGGACTAAATCCAGAGGTGAGGAAGATGTGGACCCACCAAATGATCCAATCAAGAGTGGGACAAACACTCATTTTTTTGAAACATATTAGGATTCTTGGTCATTTGCATGTATTACTTATTAGTTGTAACATGAAGTATCTTGTAGATTAGTTTATAAATGTTGCCAATGGATCTTCAAATATTTATGTTTAGAATTTCAGGGCCATCTTTTCTATTACTGATGAGGCCTCCAAACACTCATCCAAGACACTAGATGGATAAAGCATAATAGGGTCATACTGGAGGCTGGTGGCACCAGAGATTGGAAGAATTTTCATTAGGGTGTGTGCAAGAACTTGAGTCCACTTTTTGGCCAAAAAGTTGGTGTTTTCCCTAATTTTATGAATTTGTCACATTTGATCTTAAAATTTGAAGCACTTAGAGATGGAATTTTAAAAAAAGTCACTAACCATATAATGTAGTATTTGGAGTCTAGTTTCCAAATATGTAATTTATTTTAATACCCAGATGATACAAATTGATTTTCAATAGGTGTTTAAAAGTCACTTTTTTTACCATACCATGCACGTGTATGCCATCCACATTTTGACCTAAACAATTGTATGTTTCTAAATCCTTTTGGGAAAAAATTTGTAACTCACTGAAGCATGCTTTCAATTTTTTTTGTAATTTTTTATTGAATATTTTTTTGTTAATTTTTTATTGGCCATATTTGTTGTTTTGAAAAATCATTGTGTATGTAATGCATAAGATGACCTAAACTTATTATTTTTTGATTTTTTTCAATTTGAAAAGAATTGTTTGAAGTATACTTTCGTGCAATTCATTTATTAAAAAATTATTATAATAAAAAGTTATTAAAATACTAAAAAACCCTAATATTTCAAGTTTATGGACTAGTTTCATAATTTTTTTTTTGAAAAGTAGTAAAAATTATCAAATTGTAAAAAAATTAAATATTTGGAATCTACACTATCTCATCTATGATGGGTTTTTATTTTGTCAAAAAATTCTACAAAAAATATCTTCAAACATATGTCCAAAGTTGCTATTCTCTTGTGACATTGATGTAGGAGTTGAGAAAATACAACACCACAAACCCCGAAGATCACCTGCATGCAAATAACCTATCACAAAAGAAGAGATGGAGACAAACAAGCAAGGGTTCTCTGAAAACTGAAAATGTATATATCAGAGAGAATGAGAGAATGAATTGATGTGAAATACAATGGGATCAATCCTTATAAAAAGGAGATCATGCAAACCCTAATAAAACCCTAATAGGAGAAACCCTAATAGAAGCCCTAATAGGATAACATTTAATAATTAATATAATTATTAAATGTCACTTTATGCAAACTAACGTGAAATCTTAAGAAGGGAATAAAGGTAACTTAATCAACATAATTAAGTTAAAACCTTTACCCTAACAATTGACACGACATTCAACTTGAAGGTCAAACTAGGTCCAAAGCTTAGTGTGAAGGGGAAAAAGTGTGCTAATCTAAAATGCTAAAGAAGCACAAAACACCTAACACCTCAAACAATTAGCCTAGTTAGATTCAAAACAAAGAAAGATAAAAATTCACAATACGATTATACCTTGTCTCGAATCGATCCTTTGGTTGGCCCTTGATATTCCTTTGATGTGTGCTCCTTGATGGCAAGATGATGCAAAGTGATTGAAATGAAAAATGAAGATGTAAATGGCTAAGATGGTTTGAAAGGTTTGAGAGCAAAAGTTTGATATGCATGTAATAACTAGATAGAAGATGTAAGATCCTTTAATGAAGGAAAAGAGGGGTTATTTATAAAAAAAGTTGAATTATCTAGAGAGTTCAACGGTCAAGATTGAGTCACCATGGCTAAGATGGAGGGTTGTGGTGAGTTGAGGATTCACAAGCCCTCACATTTGGACATGTGGCGGGTGAGTTTTCCAAAGGACAAGGTGAGATGGCAAGGGGTACAAATGACATCGAAGAGGCCATGTGGTCCCAAGGTACTTGCAAGTACCTAGGAATGTGACTGATGTGACCTCTCAATGATCACATGTGGAAGGGGAAAGCTTTGGAGGAATAAAAGTCAATTTTTAATTCACTTTTTGGAAGAAACCAAAGGGTAAGACAAGATTCCTTCTAGAAGGTGTCTTTGTCCTTTGGGTACGATGTGACATATGAGATGTCATGGAGAAGACAAATGCATGGGAGAAATAAAAGTGAATTTTTAATTCACTTTTTGGAAGAAACCAAAGGGTAAGACAAGATTTCTTCTAGAAGGTGTCTTTGTCTTTTGGGTACGATGTGACATATGAGATGTCATGGGGAAGACAAATGCATGGGAGGAATAAATGTGAATTTTTAATTCACATGGGGAAGAGGTCAACCCAAAAAAAGTAAGTACTAAGAAGGTTGACTTAAGGACATGTTAAAAGGGGTAAGTGATTAGATTAATTAATGATGATTAGAAGCAAGTGGCAAGTTATGGAGGATGTGACATTAATTGTAATTAAAGATATGCACATCTTAATGGAGGATTAATTAAATTAATCCAGTTTAGTGAAAGGTTATGGAGGATGTGACAAGGAGAGAAAAAGAATGAATTAAAAATGATAAGGATAATTGACTAAATTAAATAAATTGATTGCATTTATTTAATTTAGAGATGAAGTGGGCTTATGTATAAAGTATTTAATTGATTAAATTAAATACCTTAGGAACGTTAGGGAAAAGGGACAATATTAATTAAATATGTCATTTGATTAATATAGATGGATTAGATGGATTATGACCATATGAAAGTGGTCAAATTTAGGTGTCTACATTTTTCCCCTCTTTGAGATGGTGTTATGAAGTAGCATTATTTCAAAGAATATTAAAATAAAGCACTTAGAAAAAGATGGTTAGATCAATGAAGATGCCCCAATCATTCGAGGAGTGACTAGGAGGAAAGATGATGGGAATGAAGATGAAGATTAGGGATTGAGGATGCCCCCTCGAGAGGACATGCAGGTTCAAGAGAATAGGGGTGTGCTCTTGAAATGGATGAGATGATGCAAGGGTAGATCGGGAAGATGATGCACAATGATGGATGGGAGAGGATGATGATATGAAGAGATAAAGGCAAACACAAATGGATTCTCGGACAAATATGATGTTGCCCCAATCAAGTGACAAGCCAGGATGGACTAAGGATGGATGGAGTGTTGTTGATGAGGGAACAATACATCCCCGAACAACATAAGGATAGGGAAAGATACATCTCGATAAGAGTGTTGTTGATGAGGGAAGGATACATCCCACTGATGATGATGATGATGATGATTGGGTCAAAGCTTGTAGCAAGGCTAGGAACAAGACCAAATATGTGATTAAATGGTTTGTGCGAGAGTGAATGGATGAAGATTGGATGGAGATGCAAGATGAAGATGATGGAGATAAAGATGCAATGCAATGGAAGATGCAAGTTGCCATTTTTGGAGCACTAATTTTTGCTGTAGCATAAGACACTAGGTACCATGGTATGTGGAACCAAGGCAGATTAGTGTCTAATGCATAAACAAACACAACAAACAAGAAGGTTATCCCAATACTCCAAAGTCATGACGACTTTGGTCAGGCCAGGTATTGAGATAACCACAAGCACAAAAGGATGCCCCAGCATAACACAAGACCTCAGGGGTCTTGGTGGGTACTACGTGGGTCAACCAAGAAAACAACAAACAAAAGAAAAATCAAGATATGCCCCTATGTTAACTAGTCAAAACATGCCATAATATGAGAGATCATGGTAGCCTTGACAAGTGATGATAGGGAGTTCAAATGATAAACAAAATGTCAAAAGCATCAAAAGATGAAAATCAAATTCAAAACATCCTTTTCCATAGGATCAAGATGATGGATGGGGTTGATGCGGTCTGTTAGGAAGGATACATCCTATTGAGACCAAAGATGGAGGATAGATTGGTTGATCGACATGACACAGGATATCTGAAACTGATTGAACCTCATGACACTAGTGACCTTTATTTGTAAGAACCAACTAGGATAGGGACATACTTGACGATAAGACAAGATAATAGGATGATAGGATGACAAGACACAAGACAATAAAAACCCTAAAGACCTAGGGGCTCGAGGGTTGATCAAAGATCAACCTTGCCTATGTGAAAGCGTAGAGCCCTTGTAGTTTGATGAAGGACCATGGATAAAAGTGGAAAGAGGACAATGAAGACCTCGATGGATGATGAAGACTAGATGGAAAAATGCCCAAGGGGCAGATCAAATGATCAACCTTGCCTACGTGAAAGCGCAGGGGCCACGTAGTTCAACACAAGGCCAAAGACAGACGATGGAAGAGGATAGGACAGATAAAAGACAGAACCCCGGGGGGTGGATCAAATGATCGACCTTGCCTACGTGAAAGCGCAGGGGCAACATAGTTCAACAAGAGACCAATGACAGACAATGGATAAAGGGTGATGAGATGACAAGGATAAATGGATAAAAGGATGGAGCGGATATGATGAGCTAGGATAGGCCATGCAGATGGGATGGTCGATATGTTGGATGTGGGTTATGTGAAGCTTAGGGATGGGATAGTGATCTAGAGTATTAGAAGATGAATTGGGAGGATGAGAGGATGTATAGATGAATGATGAAGAGTGATAAGATAGGAGGAAGATGTAGGAAATAGATAGGGCTGGTGATAGTGAGATAGCATGGCATTGGATTGCGTGGGGGCAGTTGGTAGCTAGATACCAATGACAGGGGATTATGAGATGGAAGGAAAATGGATGGATTGATAAAGATGGGGAGATAGAAAGATAGTAAGATAGGTGGATAGAGGGAGAAAGATGTGGAAGGATGGAAGAGATTGCAGGATGGATGGATAAATGGATGAGGAAATAGAAAGATGTTAGGATGGGTGGATAAAGGGATGAGGATAGGGAGATGGATAGGATGTTTAGATAGACGAATGGGGAGATAAGGATGGGAGATAAGGATTTGGTAGATGGAGGAGACAAGGATGGGAGGGATGGGGAGATGGAAAGGATTACATGGAGAGATGGATGGACGATGTCTCCAAGGACTCTATCACAAATAAGGAGATGCCCCCACTCTAGACGTGTCATGTGTGACGGGGTAAGAGGGATATCAAGATGGGTGGATAAAGGAGTGAGATGGACATGGATAGGAGTGATAGATAAGGAAGGGAGATGGATGGTGGTAGGATGGGATGGATGAGGAAATTAGATGGATGTAGATAATAGGCATGGATGAGAAAAATTATATGGGGAGGATAAGGAAAATGATAGTGGATGAGGGGAAAATATGGCAAGAGATGTCCAAAGCATGTATATATATGTGCCCCTATCTTTATCAAGATCACAAACAAGGAAGATAGAGGGACTGGGATATGAATGGGAGATGATGGGTAAGATGTGGAAGATAGGCAGATGTAGGAGATGGAGGAAAGGAATGTGTAGGTGGAAGTTGCCCCCAATTTTGGAAGGGGATTTACGCATGATGCCTATTTTCCAGGTTTTCATCATGGTACTTATCCAAGGCACTTGTTTACCAAGTTTTCACCATTGGACGAATGTTTTTTCCTTTACTTTTTTCTTTTTTCTTTTTTTTTTTTGTTTCTTTTTTTATTTTGTGATTTTTTGACTTTTTGGACTAGGATACGAGTGAAGATGGATGAGGATATGCATTCAGAAGACATATGATAAAGTGGATGGATGAAGGACTCAAGCATCAAGTTCCAGATGAGGTAATAAGAGCCCATGTTTGAAGTGACTATTCAGATGTTGGTACAACCTTATTAGAATGGATGGATTATGCAAGAGGATGGATTAAAGGGATTTGATGGGGGAGATATGGGGGATAGTGGATGGGATACTAGAAGGTGTATGGATGGAATGATGGAGTGGATTTGTGACGGGGGAAGGTGTTCAGGACCAACATTGGCGCATGTGGTGGATGTGAAATGATAGGAGGGTTGATGGGGAGAATGTGGTGATAATGGAGGCATTGGGATAGGGAATTTTGGGACATAAGGACCCAAAACAGATTTAGGAGATGGAGGATGCAAGTGATTAGCATTGGGATTAGCAACTTTGGATGGAATTAGGGATTTTTCATTTGAAGGCATGTCCTCTTTTTTCTTGGGGATCCACATGGTTTTGATTTTTTCTTTAATGGGCCTTTGTGGCCATTTGGATTGATTTGGATTTTGGATTTGATTTTTCTTTTCTGCAATAGGTCTTTTGAAGGGGACATGAGGAGCTTTAGATTCATGTGGATGTTTGGATTTATGCATTGTTGCGTTGGGATCCAAAGTGATTTTAGTAGCAATGGGATGGGTATGAGGAGATGGATGATATAGAGAAGACATGGATGGAGTGATAGAGGTAGGCTTGTGATGATGGTGTGTGAATGGAGGATGCGAGATAGCATGCATGGATGGGTGCCTTTATTGATCCTAATTAGGGTTTATGAATTTAAGAGTTATTATGGTGGATGGAGGGACATAAGGGCCCAAAATAGATGTAGTAGATGGAGGCACATAAGGACCCAAAATAGACTTAGAGGATGAGGGAGGAAAATGGATGGTTGTTTTGCGGTAATACGATGGGGGAGGAGGGATGGCACCAAAGGATTTGGTAGAGTAATGGGAAGTGCCTCTCATTCCTTTGGAAGAGGCTCACTTAGGATGTATGGAGGTTGTACCAACATTTTTGGATTGTGAGTCTTGGGAGATATATCCAAGACCGTGCACACTTGGATGTTCTTTGACCTGAATGGGTTCTAAAATACCTTGCTCATGAAGGCCTAAACCTTTTCCTTGATAGCTCATGTTCTCGAGCATGTGATCTATGGTAGGATGTTTATTCTTTTGGAAGCATGATGTGAGTCTATTAGCAGGTGGAGGAGGAAAGGTGGTGCATAGACTTTGTGTTTCTCCGGTAAGAAGACCACCATGGAAGAGCGTAATGTTACCAAGGTGATATAATAGTGGAGTTGGGATGGTGGATCTAAGCGATGATGGAGGATTGTGCAATAGAGATGAGGGGATAGCCGCATCTTGATTTGGAGGAGGAAGTGATAAGGGATCTGAAGATGGATTAGGTGGTATGATACGATCCAGATTTGTGGTAGTGGGTGATAAGGGTTCATGAGATGGAGCTATTGGATCTTGAGTGCAAAGGGGATCATGGGATGGAGTAGATGAGCTAGGGTGATAGGATCATGACTTGGTTGAGGATATGGATCATGAGATGAAATGGATGGAAGACTATGTTCTTGAGATGGATTATATGGGATGGAAGGATCTTGATTTGGAGGAGGGGATATGCTTGTATGCTTTGGATCAAGCTATGGGCATGACTCATCTTCTGTGGGATGTATGATGATGGAAGAGTGTTGGAGGGACTCCTCAATTTGGAAAGATAGGAGGATGGAGGATTCATGAAGGTCATGGGATTGAAGTTTGTGAATATTAGGACTGGGAGGAGTGGATTGGATGTCTTCAATGGATTGGGTGGATCCAATAGTAGAACATGGGGATTCAATGGATTCGATGGGTTTGACGGGCTCAACTGTTTGAATGGTATCAAGAATGGTAATGGGAGGGATAGGTGTAGGATGGAGGAGGGCCTCATCACTAGTGATAGTACATGATAGAGGGGGAGGGCATGGTGTCTCTTCTATCATGAGTCCTTGGATGACATTTGGAAGGGATGTAGGATTAGGTAGGGTGATGGGAATGGATAGAAGATTAAGGATGGATGGAGGATTAGGATTAGGAATTGGAGGATTAGATGAGTGGATGGGTGGATGAGGATTAGATGTAGAAATAGGAGGAGATTGAGGATTATGATTAGATGAGTGGATGGGACTAGATGGAGGACTAGGAGTGGTTGGAGGACTAGGTGGGTTATGTTTAGATGGAGGATTAAGATATAATGCAGTGAAAGGGGGAGTGATGCAAGAGGATGTAGATGATGAATTAAGATAGGGGGATGTAGATGTTGGATTAGGCTGGGTGGATTGGGATGGTGGGTGATAGTAGGAAGATGTGAGTGGCAGATTCTCGTAGGAGGACATGGATGGAGGATTAGGATGGAAATATGTGGAATTAATGTAAGGATATTGGGATGGGGGATTATGATAGGAAGGTGTAGACGTCGGATTAGAACAGGAAGATTGAGGTTGTGAACTACCATAGGAAGCCATGTATGGTGGGTTGGCATAGAAGGATATGGATGATGGACTAGGATAGGAATATTGGGATGGTAGAGTATGATAGAAATGTGTGAGTGATGGATTACAATGGGAAGACTGGGATGTGGGATTAAGGTAGAGGTGATGATAAGGATAGGAGTATGGGGATGGTGGATTACTATAGGAGGATGTGGATGTTGGATAGGATAGAGGTGGAGAGGGAGGACATGATGAATATGTCGATGGTGAGGATGTTGGATATCCCTTGTCAAGGGTAGCATAAGGACTATTATTAGATGCAGATGAAGGCATGGAGGGATAGTTTAGAGAAGTGATTAGATTGTGGGAGGTGATTGGAGAGAGCTTGCTAGCAATGATTGCATCAAGGGGATCTATATAACACTCTTCGTGATCAACTAGACTTTCATTATCGCCATCAACATAGTTAGGATTCCCCTTGACTACTATTATTGGTCGTGTGAGAGGGGGATAAGGATCCATGATGGCTACAAAATGGATATGGATTGAGAAGATGGAGGAAACTAGATGATGGAATGATAAATAGGATGGATTGGAAGGTGTAGGTGGACTAAAGCTTAAGGTGGGATATTGGATTAAAGCTCAGATTCGAATGATGGGATGTGGCAGGATTGGATGATTGATCAGATAAGAGGATGAAACAGATACTCAAAATGAGAGAGCAGATGTTTAGAATGGGGAAATGAATATTTAGAATGGATGAATGGATGGTCGATGCTTGAACAAGTAGATAGATATTTGGAATGGGTGAATGGATGCCCAAAGCAAGAGAATGACACTCGGAATGGGAAAATAGGTTACCAGAATGGGTGAACAACTTCCCCAAACAGGTGAATAGCTGGTCGAAAAGGGGGAACGATTGCTCAGAACGAGCAAATGGATACTCAGAATAGATAGATGGATGGTCGAGATGGGTACTCGGGATAAAGGAACAACACCAAGAATGAGAAAATAGGTTGCTAGAACGAGTGAACAGCTAATGAACGGGAGCTGAAAAAGGTTGTTTCAGAGGGCAGGGTGGCCCCTTGAGGTCAAGGCCGCCCAAACTTAGGTTAGGGCCGCCCCTTAGCAGGGCAAGGCTACCCCTTTAGAGGGCAAGGCCGCCCAAATCAAGAAAGATGAGGAACAGGTCAAAACATGACCGAACGGGGTCCCAAAAAAGGCTGTTTCGGAGGGTAGGGCCACCCCTCCAGGTCAAGGCCACCCAAACAAAGGTCAGGGCTGCCCCTTTGTAGGGCAAGGCCACCCCTTTGGAGGGAAAGGCCGCCCAAATAGAGAATAATGAAGAACTAGTCCAAAAACAACTGAACGGGGTTCCGAAAAAGGTTGTTTTAGAGGGCAAGGTTGCGCCTTGAGGTCAAGGCCACCCAAATAGAGGTCAAGGTCACCCAAACAGAAAAGACTTAGCCAAAAATAGCAGATCGGACACCAAAACGGACCCAATCGGGGTCCCGAATAAAGCTTACCTCCAGAACGGCTAGTTGGATTCACAAAATGGGTAAAAGACTACTCAAAATGATTGAACGTATGCAAGAGGCTATGGAACAATGCTCGAAATGGGAAAATGAGTTCCTAGAATAGGTGAACAGCTTCTCAAAGCAAGATCGTGTTAAAGCTCAGATTTGGGTTGGATGAATGCTCATATTATGATTAGATTAAAACTTCAATTAAGATGATGGGATTAAGGCTCAAATTGGGATTGGATCAGAGGATGATAGGATTTATTTGAAACCAAGTTCAAGGGTTTTAAATAGAGGACATAAGGTGTTGACAATTAGTTTTTTGCCAGATTTGGCAGTTTTCAAAAATTGTCAGATTTTGCTATTTTAGAAAACCTCATAGGTGTACCCTTGAGATTTCAAATTTTTTCAAAAAAATACCCAATACTAAGATAGAATGAATTGCCAACTAACATCCCAAATCTGAGACATGCATTGAGAGTTATTAACGAAAACAATTTCTCAAAAACTAGAAAACTGGAAAAAAAAAATGCTAAACTGCAATTTTGAGGGTCAAGATGAAAGTTTGAGGCTCCAAAAATGTGACAAAACGGGTTCCATTGGACTTCTATTCTATTAGGAATCCACATGCCACCTCATAACGCAACCACCTATAAAATTTGAGTCAAAACCCACATCCGAGTCAAAAGTTATGGCCTCCAGAAGTTTTTGCATAAAAATCAAAACCCTCAAAATGAAGTCTAAATGATTGGGATGGATGATTTGATGATAGATACAGACTCCAATGATGTTCTAAGAAGCACCTATGTGTTTTGGTCAATGAAACGATGACGTTCAGAAAATGTTGATAGATGCCCGGAACGGGGAAACGACCACTCGGAAGGGGCAAACAACTTCCCAGAACGGGTGAACAACTAGTCGAAAAATAATGGTTTGAACCTAATTGAATCAAAAATAGTGATGACAAAGGATGGACAGCTAGTTGAAAAATAATGGTTTGAACCTAACTGAGTCAAAAATAGTGACGACAAAGGATGAAAATAGTAAGTAAAAAGACCAAAAACTGAGTGACAAGTACTGGTTTTTCACAAGAAGACACTTCAAGCAACACAAGCCTAATTTTAGTGTTAAGATATGGCCAACACAATCCTCTATCTAGGCTTAACAATTTTGCTAGTGGCATCCCCGATATACGCATGGTACGTGGGGCACAACTGTGAACACCAGCCCATCTACAAGCATGAGTCGGGAGTAGCCAACGAGAGACTGGGAGCTCGGACCAACCTTTCACGTCTATCTAAGTATCACCCTAGTTTCAACGCTCCACCAAACATGACATGACTAGATTGAGGAACAAATTTTGCCTCCCCCTTTTATATATCCCACTGGTAACATGTGGTTGGAATTGTCCCTTGGGGTGATGAAATCCCCAAGCAAGTCTTGCTAATAAAATGAAAAGAGGGGTAAAAAGAACTAAGTGAACTATAATTTTTCTTCACCCAGGATCGCCAAATGGTGCAAGGGGATTGGATATGTCAATAGTCCACTCCAAGCACAACAAATAAATTCATTGACCCTTTAATTAGTCCTATGTTCCTATTTTAAGAAAAACAAGAGGATAAGATTAATTGAACATGATTTTTCTACTTGCAAAACACTTGTTAGTAGTTTCATTTTCTGTCTTTGACAAGCGAACCTGCAAGAAATAGTTGTCAGAAAAAAAATGGAAAATAGCAACAGAAAAATCTACTGTCAGGTCAGGGCCACCCCTTTAGGTCAGGGGCGCCCAAACATGAAATCTGCAAGGAAAATAGTCAAAAAAATGATAAAAACAACATCAAAAAATTTTACTGTTACATTAGGGTTGCCCCTCTAGGTCAAGGCCGCCCAAACATGAAACCTGTCAGAAAAACAATCAAAAAATGAATAAAAACAACAATAGAAAAAGTCTGCTATTAGGTCAAGGCCGCCCCTCCAAGTCAGGGCCGCCCAAACATGAAACCTGTCAGAAAAACAGTCAAAATATGAATAAAAATAGCAACAGAAAAATGTGCTGCTAGGTCAGGGCCGCCCAAAAATGAAACCTGTCAGAAAAACAGTCAGAAAATGATAAAAAATAGTAGCAGAAAAATCTGGTGCTAGGTCAAGGCCGCCCCTCTAGGTCAGGGTCGCCCAAACATGAAACCTATCAGAAAAACAGTCAGAGAATGATAAAAAACAACAACAGAAAAGTATGCTGCTAAGTCAGGGCCGCCCCTCTAGGTCAAGGCTGCCCAAATATGAGACCTATCAGAAAAACAGTCAGAAAATGATGAAAAACAACAGTAGAAAAGTCTGCTGCTAGGTCAGGGCCGCCCAAACATGAAACCTGCACAGAAAACAGTCAAAAAACAAAGAAAAATAGCAGCACAAAATTCTGCTGCTAGGTCAGGGCCACCCCTCCAAGTCAGGGCCACCCAAACAAAGGACAAGGTCGCCCCTTTGTGTCGAAATCTTCAAAAATCTTAAAAAAAAATAGCAACTGTTAGTACAAAAAGAAGACTTGTGACGTGGGTCCCACCAGGCGTGCCAAAAATGTTAAGGGGAAAAAGTGTGCTAATCTAAAATGCAAAAGAAGCACAAAACACCTAACACCTCAAATGATTAGCCTAGTTAGATTCAAAACAAAGCAAGATAAAAATGCACAATATGATTATACCTTTTCTCGAATCGATTATTTGGTTGGCCCTTGATATTCCTTTGATGTGTGCTCCTTGATGGAAAGATGATGCAAAGTGATTGAAATGCAAAATGAAGGTGTAAATGGCTAAGATGGATTGAAAGGCTTGAGAGCAAAAGTTTGATATGCATGTAATAACTAGATAGAAGATGTAAGATCCTTTAATGAAGGAAAAGAGGGGTTATCTATAGAAGTTGAATTATCTAGAGAATTCAACGGTCAAGATTGAGCCACCATGGCCAAGATGGAGGGTTGTGGTGAGTTGAGGACTCACAAGCCCTCACATTTGGAAATGTGGTGGGTGAGTTTTCCAAAGGACAAGGTGAGATGGCAAGGGGTACAAATGACATGGAAGAGGCCATGTGGTCCCAAGGTACTTGCAAGTACCTAGGCATGTGACTGATGTGACCTCTTAATAATCACATGGGGAAGGGGAAAGCTTTGGAGGAATAAAAGTGAATTTTTAATTCACATTGGAAGAAACCAAAAAGTAAGACAAGATTCCTTCTAGAAGGTGTCTTTGTCCTTTGGGTACGATGTGACATATGAGATGTCATGGGGAAGACAAATGCATGGGAGGAATAAAAGTGAATTTTTAATTCACTTTTTGGAAGAAACCAAAAGGTAAGACAAGATTTCTTCTAGAAGGTGTCTTTGTCCTTTGGGTACGATGTGACATATGAGATGTCATGGGGAAGACAAATGCATGGGAGGAATAAATATGAATTTTTAATTCATATGGGGAAGAGGTCAACACAAAAAAGGTAAGTACCAAGAAGGTTGACTTAAGGACATGTTAAAAGGGTAAGTGATTAGGATTAGGATTGTGCAAATAGGCGATTAGATTAAGTAATGATGATTAGAAGCAAGTGGCAAGTTATGAAGGATATGACATTAATCCTAATTAAGGATATGCACATCTTAAAGGAGGATTAATTAAATTAATCTAGTTTAGTAAAAGGTTATGGAGGATTTGACAAGGAGAGAGAAAGAATGAATTAAAAATGATAAGGATAATTGACTAAATTAAATAAATTGATTGCATTTATTTAATTTAGAGATGAAGTGGGCTTATGTATAAAGTATTTAATTGATTAAATTAAATACCTTAGGAATGTTAGGGAAAAGGGGCAATATTAATTAAATGTGTCATTTGATTAATATAGATGGATTAGATGGATTATGACCACATGAAAGTGGTCAAATTTAGGTGTCTACACTTAGATTCGGGTCCCCAAGCCTTTTCTCGAACAAAAAAAAAAGCACAAACCCGACAAAAAAATCATATTTTTGAAAACAGGATCTTGTTTCATAAAAAAAAATTTAATGCTTTTATGAAACGAGATCCCATTTTAGTTTTAAAAAATGGAAAATTTTCAAAACGGGATCCCTTTTTTAAAAAGCGGGATCCCATTTTGCAAAATGGGATCTTGATTTTTTAAAAATGGGATCCCTTTTAGATTTTAGGCTTGAGACCTCAAACCTAAACGAGATCTCGTTTGTTAAAAAATGGGACCTCGTTTTCTTGAAGCTTATTTCAGGATTTTGTCTAAGGCAAAAAATTACACGTTTCATGGACTCATATTCTTGCATTTACCCATCATCTCAAGTCAGTTTCTCAGTTCGAGATGATGCTTTGCATGAGAAGCATTTTTGGCTTTGATTTCTTGCTTTTCTTGTTATTGCTAATAGATTTGAAGATACATGTATTGTGAAGTTTGATTTTTGGAGACAAGTAAAAGGGTTTGGTGAAGAGCTCAGTATGGATTGTTTCCCAAAGATTTCATGAGAGTGTGACCAAGGATTATACCTTTATGAAGGTCGAGGAGACAACTTGGAGGGTGGTTGTCCAATAACTACAGTTTATGATTCAGGAGTTCATGGAGGAAGAACTGGGAAATTAAGCTTGGAGTTTCACCTTTCCGAGGGTTATGAGGCAACTTGGAGGAGTTCCGCCTGATTGATGATTTGTTTCTTGAGAAGGAAAATCTTCTCAAGAATGTATACATATTTTGTAATCAACTAGTTTTATCATGTAAAACTTAAGGGGGGGTCCCTTAAAAGGCACGCATTATAGCTTTTAGGGATACAGTTGTAGGAACAATGTAATAAGGGGGGAATGCTAGCATTATTCTTATTATGGTTGTATTAATTTGAATGGGGTTGTGGGTGTTTGAGCACTTTTGAATAATTTTGCAACTGCCTCATTCCAACCGTGCAACAACTCATTCCAACTAATTCTGTATTGTATAAATGTGCTTACATAATGATGAATAAACTAATCAGTTTTTATGCACTTTTTGCCAACACATACTCCAAAGAGAAACCCTTTCCTTAAATAATCTTACATTCCTCTTACATTATTGAGAATATATCATCATCATCATCATCATCATCAAAATACTTATATTTTTTTACATGTCAATTTATTTAATCCTCAACAAAACATGGGACCTCATCAAACAAATCAACAACATTAGTGTTTGTGGGGGTTCTAATGATTTATTTCCAAACATATTCCTGTGATGGAGATAAATACAATCCATCATCATCTATGTGTTATTTTTCTTCAAAAAATGAAAAGAAATAATTAGGATCTCTAGTTTGCATGAACTATTTTTGACATGTTTATGCATTTTCACAGCATTCTTTCATGTTTTCCTTTTGTCATTATAATTTTAGCTAACATGAAAACTATTTTTTTGTTTCATTATCATCATAAATGCATGAGAAAAGTCTTGAAATGAGATAAAAATTAAGAATTTTAATTTTGTACATGATTTTATGATTTCTACATGCATATGATACTCCTAATCTACTAAAAATATTGAACAAACAATAGTAACCTCCTTTACATTATACTAATTTTTGACACTTGAATCCTCATCATGAACATCCTTAATATTAAGTTAATATAAAACTTGATCTGAGACCTCCACTAGACAAAATTTTAATTTAGAAATGATCTATGAACTTTGAAGGATGAGTTACAAGATGGTTGGGTATTTTTTGTGTTGATGGGGAGATATGGTTATTATATGATAATAGGAGCCATATTACAATTATTAATGGTTCTAGATCAAGAAAATTAATTGATTATGGTCTATGTACTATTTTTTTTACTTATTGAGATCATTGGAAATATGTCCTACTCACAAATTTATATTAGAGATCTCATTAGAATCGATAAAATCAATAAGAAGTGGGTGTTAAGTTGAACATTTTATTTCAATCATATTGGATAGATTTGGAAGGGGTAATCTATTAATAAATCAATATTTCAAAGGGGTAGGTGATAATTTCCTAGTATCAAAAATACTTATTTCATCTCTAATTTAGTTATATTGTATGAATAAGCAAGAATTTGACCTCTTCATACATGGATCATGACAATACTTTTAAAATTCAAACTCAAAAATATAGGAATATAAAACTTGGAGATGCTTGAATGCTAGCTAGAAGCCTTGCCCATTCCTTGTCAAATGATGAGTTGAAATCATTCATGCATCTTGTAGAAAATCTCTTGATTATAATGAAATTTTGGCAATGTATCCAATCCAAACCTATAAATTTAGTTTTAGTCCTACTATCACAACTACATCCTTGAATCCCATGCCAAAAGTTGAAAATTTCTTGGTGATTAAGGTGAAATATGGGGTGATGAAATGTCACTCCACATTCCCACTAATCATTCAAATATGTCCTAAGAACCCTAGTTGGATTGATCATCAACCTCACAAGGTGAGTCAACTCTTAATTAGGAGGACTTAGGAAAGGGGGGGATGTGTTCTTTTAGATCTTTGAGGGGTTCACTGCCAAACAAATGCTTGAAAAGACAAATAAGCATTCAAGCTACAAAACCTAGTTATGCAAGCTAAATGAAAGATGCAACTGATGAAATTATGCAACAAAAAGATAGGATATGTGTACCTGGGAAGTTTGGAGATCTTGTGAGGATTTTGGAAATGTAAAAATATTGTCAAAATATGCCTAGGAGGACTAAGATGCCCTTACCATTGTCTTAGTTCCGCTACTATTTTTGGGGCAGATGCAAAATCTTCAGATCTCATAATAGAATCTCAAAGAATCTCTACAAAATACTCATGGGAGGACTAAGATTCCCTAGGTGGCATATTAGTCCTATTCTGAATTTTTGAAATCTTTGAATGTGATCCTAAGCTCCAAGGTCTACACTTGCTTCCTCTAAGATCTTAGGTTCTGAAACTTGCAGATTTGACCTGTAGGTGAGTTTCCATGAAGATGACAACTTTTTCATGCAACTTTGCAACTTTCCAATCTTGCACTCCAAATGATCTTCAAGTCCTCAACCTAAATCTGCAATCACAAGCATACAAGAGAGGGAAAACTTGTTGAATGGTAGTGAATGAGGGTTTGCCTTGGTAAAACCCCTTGTTGGTAATTAAACCTTGAAATGAAATAGAATAATGAAGGGAAATGATGAATGAAAAACATGCAATATTACAACTCACCAAACCCTTGTTGTAAAGTTTGCAACCTTGTGTGAAATGGCTAATTGGAATGTAGATCTTGAATCAATAGAATTCTTTGATAGATCTTGCTTGAATTGCTCGCTTGAATTAAAACCCTACATCACACATGTTAGCACAAAAACCCACATGATGCAAGAATATCCTTCGATATAATTCTTGAATCTTGTGCTGGCTCCAAAATGCTTGAAGATCTACTCTTGAATGCTCTTGATCTCATAAAATTTCCTTAGGAATGAATACTCAAGTTTCTAGGATGGAAATGAATGAATGAACCTTTCATTTATACTTGTTTATGCTTAATATCCTAAAATTACGTCACACCAAGATGATATAGGAAAATTTTAATTAAAGGAGGCTAAATCTCGCCATAATTTGAAATTAAATCTCAAAAATAAGCCAAGTAGGAATAAGACGCCATAGGTGGCATCTTAGTCCCAAGGCTCAATTCTCGGGGCACAAACTCCAAAAAGAGACCTTTTTAGGTGTGTTCAAAATCAGGGTCCCATGACCCATGGGGGACAAAGATGCCCTAGGTGGCATTTTATTCCCAGTCCACAAATCAGGGACACACAGACATAAACATTAAATTCTCAATTTTCCTTTGATGATTGTCGGGATTAACAAGAAAAATATGTAGTTTATTGGGCTTGTGGATGCAAAATAGGGCCAATTAAGACATAAATTAGGATAAATAAAGCAAGGAGGACCCAAACAAGTGTGAAAATGCAAGGGTATGCATTTTCCTACACTACACTTGGTACAAATTGTTGATATGTACATAAATATGTTAGATTTCTAGAGTTTAAAATAATGAAGATTTATGGTCTTAGGAGCAACAAAATTACTATGTGGAAGATTCATGTTCCTAAGAGAAGATATTTATATGATTCACTATGAGAATTATAAAATATGAAATAAATATTAGTATAATACAAGAACTAAAATCTAAAGCCTTGGACATGAGTTACATTTGGTGTGTCATAAACTATTGATGTTTAGATTTCTACTTTTAAGGTTAATGTATGCATATATGAAAATAAAGTATGGGAACCATACATATGTGGGACATGGTTTGTAGGATAACCTATAGGCTTAAGAAGATAGCTATTTGTAAGATTCCCAATGTGACATTTCAAACACTTTACAAGACAAAGAGAGAAAGAAGAAATATGAATGAAATCTTAATTTAGTAGGTGATGCACCAAACAAAAACCTTTTATTTGCATAAGAACTCTTGCATAATTCTCACTAGTCAATAAAACAATGAGACAACCACAATAATAATGATAATAGAGTCTAAATTTAATTAAATTGTAATAGGTTAGAGGATACCTAAAACAATTAAATATCCCTAGATACATGAATCAAGGCCACAAATATAAAAGAGAGGGTAGATAAATACTCAAATAAAAAATATATAAACATAATGAACATATCATTTTATTCATGAGAAAATTGATAGTGGATAGAAAGTACAAGAGGTATAAAATGTTTACATAATTATGCATCCTACCATGGAAACTAATTTAACATATCATCTTCCAAATTCTCTTTAACTCAATATTTTTAAGTGGACCAACTCATTTTGAAGGCTTTATAGAAAGGCTAGGGTTTCTAATGAATTTCTAAACAACTAGAGTTTTTACTTCAACACAAAATATTGTGTGTAGTATATTTTGAAAACCTTACTTTTTCATAATTTTAAATGGTACAATAGAAAATGCAACACTTAATAGATGACAAAGTTTTCTTACCCATTTCTATTCTAAAAAAATCCTGATTTTGCCTTTGAAAATTTGTAGAAGATGTGCCAACACTTTAAATTTCTTCACACATAATTTCAACAAATTCTAGTAATAATGAATTACTCCACCTTATATCAATTTCCTTAAAGTGATGGTAGGAAGCTCTTTTTTACTATAATTGAGTCAAACTCGAGCAAAATGAATGATTGCATGTATCTATTTACTAAGTGTTAAAAAGGTTTTTAAACAAATATAGCACAAGCAATCAACGAGCGTAACATTTTCTCAACCCATTGTAAAAAGAATTTGAAAATCCTTTGTTGAAAGTGATACACACTATAGCTATGTGAAATAGTCATAAGGCGTCAAGTGTTGAATGACTGTATATTGGAGTAGGCCCATTGACACGCGGTAGAAGAGAACCTTGTTGCATTTCATAGTAACCTTGATCTTCATGAATTTATGATTAAATAAGAAAATATGACCAAATAGAAGATGGTCATATGTAATATGAACTTCCCATCTAACCAAGGGAGATTTTTTTTATAATTTCTAAGGAATTACGACAAATAAAAGTGATCAAGAGAACTTATGGGCTTGAAGAGCGTGGTAAATATAAAGCTGTGATGTGAAATAAAGTTTTGACAAAAAGGGAAGATAATAAATGGCATCACAAATTTTAATTGTGATAGGATTCCTCAACCCACGATACATAAATATAACACAACAGAATAAAAAAGTGACATGTAGCCCTATAGTGGGGACCACTTGATAAAGCATTCCAAAAGGTAGCTTAAGTGATATAAAGAGCATGTGAGATAATTACCAATAAATGGTCACTAGGGAAAGGGGCTAGTTATCAAAAAACCAAAAGGGCATAAGGTGGTCACTTAAGGGACCATCCATGGGCTACACCAAGTCAACATCATAATACAAGAGAAGGAACATTTGAAACCAAAAAAAAATATTAGTATTTTAGACTAAATTTAATCAAATCATCCTAAATAATTAGAGGAAATCCCTAGGAACTAAAAGAGTTACACCACTCCCTTTAGGAATAAATAGATTCACTAGTCATTGAACAAGTCATTACCATAAGCTAGATCAATAGAGAATCCAAATCCAAATGCGTGTCTCTCATAATTACTTAAATGTCCATATGACACAATGAGATTATGGCAATCCATAATCATATTAAGATTGATGTAGAATAAGCTCTAAAAAAAATGATAATAAGCTAACAGTGATGTCATAGGGTATCCTATGTGAAAAATGAAGAGGCACAAGACAATCTGAAACATGATCATCTGGGAATAGCTGAGTATCAAGATCTCCATGTATCTCCCAAATTTTAATCCAAAGAATATGAGGACACTCAAAATGATCAATATCATTCAAAGTGGCATCATCAATATGCACTCCAATAACTCTTAGGACGCGATCCCTTTTGCAATTCCATGCAAATTTCTTACCATCAATACCAAGGAGGGGAACGAGATTATATAAATGTGGCAACAAACAAAGCCATTTGAGATTTTTTATGATGCTATCTCTCCATTTTTTATAGTTTCCCCTTTTCAACATAATCATAGTAAGATGAAATGAAAAATCCATAGTCAATTATGACAAAACTTCAAAAATACAAAGACATTAACCTTCAACAATAATTAGAAACTCTCAAATAGTGCAAATGAAGCCTTCCCAAAATATTTCAGGAAGAAATAATGCAAAATAGGTTTGAGAATAAAGGCCTTCCAAAGAGAAGAAGAACACCAATATTAACTTTCAACGGATTAAAAGCACCACAAAAAAATTAAATATGAGAGAAATTCATCAACCAATGCAAAGTTGATGAAAATACCTTTATGTTGATATGTGGTTTGTGAAAATCGGCCACTGTTTGCAAAAGATATGCACAAATAAAAACTGGTTACTCTATGTGACAACCAAAACAAATTGGGCAAGACTTGCCAAACACCAAGAAATCTCCACCAATCTAGACCAAATTTAGTCAAGGTAGTTAAATAGGTCAGCATATGTCGAAACAACAAACCACCATCAATAGGTCAAACCAAGCCTTTCACAAGGCGTTACACAGGATTTAGTACCTTCCACTGGTCACGTGAGCCTTTGCTCACACTATGATTAGTTGCACCGAGGTATATGAAGAGTGAAAAAATGAACAACACTCCAAATGTGGGACTAAAGATCCCAATGAAATGCTCATGCTCAACTGAACAAAAAAGGCCCCACCACACAAACCCTAATCAAATATTCGATATGAAACTTTAAAGTATATAAATTCTGATGCAAAATCAGCCAATCAAGGGCCTCCAATCTGCCTACCTCTAATTTGCACAGCCTTAGAAAAATTGGCCAAGCTAGGCCTCCAAACAGAGAATCACGCCCTTGAGAAAAACGCCTTCCTTCACCAGGAAAATTGAGCCCTTCATAAAAAAATCAAACCTCTTAGTTTCAAATCGTTCCCTCTTAATGCATTGTGCCCCTCTTCTCACTCCTGGTATCTCAAACGTGGCCTAAAAAAAAATGAATTGAGAAAATGGGCATTCTTCAAAGAAATCGAGGCCTTTGAAAAAAAGTGCCTGGAAACAAAGAAAATTGCAGGAAAAATGAATTTCTGCTCAGATGAATTAAGCTCTTTCAAGGGGAAATCAAGCTAGAGATTCCAAGTCTTCCTCCCAAACCAAATTGCGGGATCTCCAAGTAGTTTCAACAAATAAAAAAAATGCGGGTCTCTGCAAAGCCACAAAAGCCTCAAAAAATGAATCACTCCTTTTTGCTTGGAATTCGAGGCATCAAAATACAAATCAAGCCTTAATGCCAAATCCTAGGATGAAAAAAATGCTACCTAAAATAAACACTGGCCTCCACATAGTAGAATGTCTCTTCAACAAAAAATGCCTCCACACAAATCCAACAACCTCCAAAATCGTGCAGCCAAATCACACGGTGCAATCATAGAAATTTTGGCCAAGGTGATGAAAACATTTTCTTGAACAAAGAGAATCGCACCTCAACAAGGAAAAACACCCAAGAACAGGGAAATGGTGCCAAAAATATTCCAAATGATGATTATAGGAAAATAAGGCAATTTTGAAATTTCAAATGCCAGAAAAATATAATAAACAATCTCAAAACCTCCTAATGAAAACTCTCATGGGAAGGAGTGCAAACTAGGTGGCTTTGATACCATGTTAGAGTGAATAACCTTCACAAAAAGTGAGAGAGGCAACACAAGGCCATTTCACCAAAAAAAGAGTGAATAATATTGAGATAATTTACATACTATATAGAGTGCCTTATAAAGGCATGAAATATATGGCAGGTATAAAACTTCTCGATATGGGAAAGAAAATACCCGAGAAATTAAATGCATAATTAGTCTAAGTAAACTTAAGCAGGTAAATGGTAAACACTATTTACTCCAACAGTATATATACAACAACCACTCCAATTTTTTTTCACTTGTGAATACAAACTAGGCATCTCATAGTTTATATAAAATAAGTGGTGACAAACTTGTTAACTAACATAATGCCAAAAGGTGACAAAATTAGCTAAAGTATTCCAAGCCACAATAATGAAGGTAACAATCTAGAACCTAATTGAAATGGATGTAGAAATTAATACAAAGATGAAGATGACTCTTCCAAATACTACTCAAGGATATCAAATCCAATTCCAAACTACAATAGTTGAATAGGTAGATAAACCACATAAAATTTTGAAGGCTCCCTCTCAAAATATAAATAAGATCATGTAACACCATAAAATCAAACATCAAAGAGGATATGAATAAATTCAATAATTTCCTAGAAGATAGAATGATTGCAAATAAACTTGCAATTTCTATCAAGTACTCATCCCAAGTAGTTATGTTTGGAAGTTGATGAATCTCTTACTATAATGAATCATTAGGAGCCATGAATGTAGGAATACTAGTCTCATCAAACAAAATGTGATGTGCAAATGAGATCTCAATGCATGCCATATAACTACATTACTTATCCCTAAATGATGTGTCAACACAATATTCCCAAGTGTGAACATTAGTTATATCCATCGATGCTAGAATACTATATAACTTAGCCTCAATATGCTCACTCATAGATGAAGAAGATGAACTCTCTAAATTTGGATTATGGTTTCTTGAAGCTAAAGTACTAATGGAAGTCTCTATAGGATGAGAAGGAGAATTTTAAGAAATCTATGTTATAGATATTTTCAAGTTCTTCCCATTCAACAAGCGCTATAACTATTTTATGATCATATAGTCAAAAAAATCAAGTCAAACAAGACAATCTATAACAAATATCCTATTGGAATAGATACCCATTTGAATCTCCATACATCTCCCAAAGTGTGGTCTAAAGGTCACAAGGGTACCCAATGTGACTAGTATCAATTTAATTAATATGTAGCTCAAGAAATTTATCCCAAATAAAATCTTTCTTACAAAAAGGATCCCATATGAATAAGAAGAAATCCTCTAAAAGTTAGATACGAGATCAAAATTTGAATGGTGAGGGGATAAGCTAGGAGGAAAAGGGGTTTCGAATGCCACACTCATGTCATGCTAACTATTGGTTATTTTTTAAGAACCAAACTTATCTCCAGAAATACCTATGGATTTTACCATTTCCAATAATCAGTACTCCAAAGGGATTGGCCAACGAAAGAGTGGAAGCTACAAAACTTCTACTCCTACACTTTGGGGTTTGTCAAACCTAAGAGGGTTATCCCACAATGTATGCTTATGACTTCATACAATTATAATCAAACAGATCGTTAATAATAGATACTTCTCATAAATTTTCTCAAGATCCTAATACTACAAGTTGGTAGCTCATTCATTAATATATTACACTTAGAGCATGAGAAGGTGGAACATCAACATGAAACACTTACAATGGTACCCACATAGAAATTTGTAAATTAAAAGTGATTAGTTGACAAATCAACACAAAAATTGAATCATGAATAATTTGCATGAAACAGTGCCTTCATCCTGAGCACTGAGTGACAATCAACCTATATAATCAGATAACAATTCAACAATATCAACATACCATTTCAAGATATATTGCATTACATCATTCCCCTATTATTTTCATGACTAATACTACTTATCAATATCCTAGCACTTGATTTTTTATGACTTAGTAATCTCAACCAAGAATTTACATTAATTCATTGAATCGATAATAAAGAATAAAATCAAACATCCATTGGTGAACAATGGACACAAATGAAAGACATCCTGGATTTCTTTCATTCATGACTCATAAAATGAACACAAGGAGAGACAATAGCCATGAAATTGGTATTTCTCTGTATATATTTTGTTATATTGTTATTCAGACTACATACATAATTATGAGCTCCCTAAAACTTAAGACCATAAACTCTAAAACATGATTAGTATTCCTTTTAAAAATCATAGTGTCAATTGCATAAGACAACGAACCCCTAATTTTTGGCCTTGAGTTCCTTCTTATAGAAATGAAGGAGAAAAACAAGCCTCGGGCCATAAATTACACATGTCAAAACCCAATTGGACTACCATATCAAAGATTCTCCCATTCAGTTCACAAAGCACTCCCAAGAGGTGGGAGGCATGTGAAGAAATGGATGTAGTCTTCATTCGTGGCCTGAAATCAGGTCCAATTTTTAAAAATGGGTTCAACCGAATAGTTACCTCAAAACTTGTGCCCACACACATAAAGTGAAAATAAGAAAAACCATGAAGAAAAAAAAAAAGACAAAAGGTAAAACCCACATCTGCAGCCTTGTCATCAAATCATCCTTGAATAAGATGCACTATATTTCTCCATACTTAAAAAAAATCCTAATCTGTACTAAATCCAGGCTATGTAGTGCATTCCCATCTATATGTTATTCATCATGGTTGCAGACCTTAACATTCAAATCACTAACCTGCCACCCTTAGTGCTAAACCTCCACTCCCTCCAAGTACCTGCCCTTCCATGCTAGGAATTCTTCTTCAATAGGCCAATCAAAATTCATTACTTCATTAGCCCTCTACCTATAAGGTGTATACTTGGTGACAATCTAGTTAGCTTCTTTATCAAATTCTAGCAGAACGGTCTCAGGATGGACTAACATATCCATGTTTACTGTTAATGTGTCCATATCAAATTTTTGACATATTTTTATAGCTTGATCTGAAATAAAATTATTTACTTCACTTCTCCATTCTTGTAGAGTCTTAATGCTACCATCATCCCTTAAGATGGATGGAAGAAGGCCATGATGGGACTCATGGAAGGATTTTATCAGTTCCTTTATCTTGTTCTCCAGTGCTTCAACATTCCCTCTATATCCCTCAATCTTATTCACAAGAACCACAATAGGCTTAACCCTTTTAGGTGGATTGGGATCCTGTTTAGCCCAAATTCCTCTCAACATCAATTCTTTCTTTCTAGGGATCTAGACTTCCATGAGTGGAATGGATCTTTTTTCTGTCAATATCAAACATTTTAATGGCATCAACCATGGATGAATAACTGTAGTGAATAC
This sequence comes from Sequoiadendron giganteum, assembly GCA_007115665.2. NCBI lineage: Eukaryota > Viridiplantae > Streptophyta > Pinopsida > Cupressales > Cupressaceae > Sequoiadendron > Sequoiadendron giganteum. The sequence goes on along the minus strand of CM021109.1, from coordinate 67,259,546 downwards.
TATTCAAATTTTTATTCACTCTTTTGTTCAAATGTTCTAGTACCATTGTGGAAATCCTCATGTTTCTCTTAAAAGCATCTTCATCATGATTTTTACATTTTTCCTTGTATTGACTTAATTTCCTAAGCAATTCTTCCCTATTAATCTCCCCTTCCACCTGCGACTCTTCTGATGTATTGGTTTCTACTGTTAAAATGGGCACACTTCCCATATTATATGGCACAATTTCCCATGAAGTACTTACATCAATAGTAAATTTAGGGAATATGTTCTTTTGTGCAGTAGTGGGAGAGTCAACATCATCTTGTTTGAGATTTTCAGAAGTGTAGCACGCGGTAGAGAGGTATATTAAGGAGGAGTACTGGGATGATACCGCAATACTGCAAGAGGATAAATGGTAGCCCATGATAGAGCGGTATATTGATATATATAGGATATACCATGGTACCCCAAGAGAACCAAACATGATAAGCGGTAGAGCAGTACAATGAAGAATAATAACAAGACATACCACGATATGTGGTGAGAAAAAACATGACAAGTGGTAGAGCGGTACAATGAAGAATAATAACAAGACATACCACGATGCCGTAGCGAGAAAAAACATGATATGCGACAGAGCAGTATATTGAATATGTGTACCAAGGATACACCACAGTATTGGAGGGGAGCAAAAAATTGACATGACGTAATGTGGTAACCAGCCCATTGGGGTATTTAAAACATACCAATCACGTCAGTCACATCAAAATATGAAATTATGCTCGATACAAAGATTTGAATCATGCAAATTTATGAATCAGGAGTAAATGCATCTCGGTGTTGAAATACATGGAATAAGTTAATATTTTTCATTCACAATAGTTGAAACCAAGTTGTAGACGAGCTCAGAGTGTGAAGGAAAAGGGAATTCTTCAAGGAAAATTACATCACCGAGTAAGCTTTTCTCATCACTCTATGAATTTTATAATGGCACCAAAGAAGGCCGAAGTAGGAGTTAAGAAGGATGCAACTAAAAAACCTTCTTTGCAATCCCCATTGCTTGCCTTGTTGCCTAGTTCGGTAAATAAAGGGTCCATAAGTGTTTTCAGAGATTTAGCTCAAGGTTGTAGAGACCCCATCATACCTCAGTCGTGTTGGAACCTCTATTGGTACTTCTACCAAAAAAGGAACAACAAGGTTCCAGCATCAAACCCATGGACCCTAGACTTGGCCAAACTGATTGTTCCCAATGTTTTCATTGATATTGAGCTAATCAAAACCCTTTCTCACAGCTACCACACCTCAACCAAAATCGTTATACTTCCAAATGGTGGGTCTTCAGTTGATATCAATAGAGAGGCTATTGTAAAATGTTTTAATTTGAACAAACAAGTTGTGACAAAGGTGAATTTAGTTTAATTGGAGCAAGAATACAAGAGGTTGAGAAGAACATACCGAAGTGATGAGGTCTCCCTACACTTGAAGAGGGGTGATGATATTAGAAAAATCCCAATTCTTGCCTCTAAAATGGAACCCTTCCAAGTTTCTAAATTGCAAGTGTATTTGAAAAACACCTATTTTGCATTGTGTCAAAGATTGGGGGTAGATGCAGAGGAGCACATGTTATTGGGATTGATGAGAATGGCCATGATAATTCAACATCCTTAATCAAATGTAGAGTTTGAATTTTCATTTATGATTGAAGAAAAAATTCATGAAGGTTTGCTACAAGTCGGGGAGGCTGAGGCCCCCATTACTTTCAGAAAATATTCTTTGTTGTGTCATTTAATTTTATACCAAAATGAGATGAAATGGACTAAAAGGATGAAGTTGTGTACACTGGAGAATGGAGTAAGACTCCCTGTACAGAACTGGTGTTACATTTGGGACAACAGATGCAAAGAAAGTGACTTTGTTGTGTTTAGAGATGATTTTTTTGTGAGGTTAATAGATGCCCTTGGTTACACAATACCAAGACTTCCTAAATAATTAATGAAGGTAATGCGACCCATACAAGGTAAGCCAGATTAGGGCTTTACCCAAAACTATGCTAACTGGTTCTTTATGCCACAACACACGATCATTAGAGTGTATGGATGTGACCAAGCACCACATATCTTTCCCAAGTTTGTACCGACAAGAATATGTTTTCTACAGTTTATGTGGAAAATGTTGTGGATGGAGCATGATTTAAGGAAGAATTAGAGGAAGGGTACATTTCTACGTAACATGACTATGTTTGAAGAATTGGCCATTGGATCCGATATGTTAGAGGAATTACAGAGGTTTATGAGGGTTAATTATTCCCTCAAATTTGGGAAGGAAAGAGTGTGTGACCCAAAGGGACACATCAATACTATTAGAAGAACTCTGGTGACAAAAGAAGGCCATCTCACATGAATTTGACCCCGAGGAGGATGTCATAAGAAATTTGGTTTATTTTTCTGATGTTATGCAAACACGAAAAATATGTATGACAATGATGAAGTGGGAAAATCAGAAGAGGCAAAAAGATAAAGGTTTCAAGGGTTTTTTTGCAAATGAACCCAACCTTTTGAAAAGGATGCAGATGATTCTTGGAAAATATGATGAATTGAATAAAATGGCTCAAGATGAGGGATTGATCCCACTTCCCATATCTCACCAACAACCACATGAAGCTTCCACATCACATTTACCACCCCCATCACCTACACACCCATCTCCTCCATCCCCTACTCAAGAATCACAGCCTAAAAGGAAAAAGATTGAATCATTGGTTGGATATAGTGATGATGAAGAGGAAGGAGTAGTCCTTGCTCTAACTGAGATAAAAGAAGTAGCAGAAAATAGAAAAATCAAGAGCCTCATGATCCTAAGATTAGGCTATCAGAAGAGGGAGTTGATGAGATTCAGGAAGATGAGAGGTGGTTGCTTCCTTGAGGTTTATAGAAGATGATAACTTCATCCATACAAGTGAGTTTAAAGAATTTTGAATAAATATGAAGATGAAACAATTTGATGAAAGATTGAAAATCGATCTTATAGGAGTTGATGAGTCAAAGCAGGCTGAAATCTAGGCTCAGACACTTGTAGAACTAGATATTGATAACATTAATATTACCCCTCAAGAAGCGAGGTAAATGGTGTTGAAAAGTAATATGGTAATCATACCATGGATGGAATTGTCTAAATTGTTTCTGCTAGATTGAATCAGAGCACATGATGATCCTATGTTAGTTGCAGAGTTTGATTCACAGGAAGGTGTTTCAAGAACATGATATAATCCTACTGGACCCAAACACTTTCCATGTGGACAAAAAAAAAACACAAGAAAGCCTAGAATTCTAGATGTAGTGCAAGAAGTGAGGGGGTTATCTATGGTGAGAATAATGAAAGACACTACTCCTATAGAGGCTACCATTATGACCATGCATTCTGCAATTTTCACTAAAGACGTGGTGGAAAATATGGAAAAGAAGGTAAATGAATATGAAAAAAGGTAAAAAATTTCAAATGATGAAGTAAAAAAATTGTTTATTGAGAATGTGAAGCTGAAGTAGCAGTTGCAACAAGCTACTGTAGTGAGAGGGGATGAAATAATTGTTTATCACCCACCTATCCAAACAGAAGATCCACAAATTCAACAATTGAAAAATGAAATTGCTAAAATAAAGAAACACAACATGGAAGATGTCAGGCAACATATCATGGAGATTCTAAGGAAGATATTGGAGCATAGAATTGGGATACTGAAGGAGAAAATAGGTGGACTACATGAGAGCTTTAGAAATTTGATCAAAGCTCTAGAATAGATAAATGCTAACTCCCCTATCCTTGAAGAGCTCTAGAAGAGGTGGCAACCAACCCTCCACATATTGACTACTTTATGTAAGGCTACAAAAAGGGATCTAGATGCTCCACCAAGACTCAAACCAACACAGGAATTGGTAAAGAATGTAATTCAGGAGTATAAGTATCTAGTAGAGATGAGAAAGAAAGTGGAAAATAGAAGGAATTCATTTGACTCCATTAAATGCCTCTTCAGTCCATTGATCTTCAAAGATGACAATTAGATAAAGTGAATGAATGAGTGGAAAGAATAATTTGATTAGATAGTCCCAAAAGGCTTGACACATGTGCAGGATGATGGGGAAATTAATCTTGAGAAACTCCATGCTTTACTTGATGGGATTATCATGTTGGATAGTGGATACATGAAGTTTGTGGTGGATGTTAGGAATCTCCTAGATAATAGATGGAAAAGTCATCTCACAAGTTTCGTAGTTGGTCAGGAATTCAAATGGTCAAACGATCTAAAAATAAAAAAATAGCAAGAGAAATATTTGGGCTCTGATGAAGATTGATTTCATACATTTCAAGGAGAAAATATCATACAATAAAAGCCTTGGGAAGGTCTTAGATGACCATGGTCATTTACTCAAAGATTAATGGATTAAAAAACATGTTTATTGTTAATTTCTTTCAGTTATGTTTAATTCTAAAATTTATGTTTTTGTTATCAAGGGACATGTCTTTTGGTCTAAAGCTTGTTTCCTCTCATATAAATAAGAGAGACCAGAACTGAAAAGAACATCAGATTAGATATAGAAGAAGATAATAATAGAGTAGGGAAAATTATACATCATAATGTTCACAGTCAGATAGACAATGTTGCAAGTATGATTTTGAAGAAGTTAATGAAATATCTCTGATTCAACGGCTCAATATTGGTACCAATTGTTTGTTGAAGTTATTCAATTATTTGATTGTCTCCAAATCAATGTTTCTTGGTTGTTTAAGTTGATATATCAAGCATATAATGAATTTATCAATGCACATTTTCTCTACTTGTGTGATGTGATTATCTGGTTTCTTCGAAGAAGAATTAAATTCATTTTGATCAATCACAGTAATCTAGGAATATTTCTTGGATTAGTAAGAAGAATCATATAATTAAGATTTCCATTCTATCTCCAATTTGATATTATCTATAGTTCTTATGTGGTTTATTCAATTGGTTCTTTCAAGCAAAGATTAAAATCCTTTTGTTAAACTCATAAGTAACCTAGTTGTGTCAATTGGATCATAAGTAGAGATTGTCAATCACTTTCCTACACGTTTATACAAGATATAAGCCAACAAAAGTGTGCCGAACAGTTTGAATTATTGCCAATATAAGTCATTTATTCTGGATCTTCATCTGACTCTGTTTACCCAACAAATCACTGGTCTTATCCATTTCATTTTTAGTTTTCTCAATCTTGTTTTACATCTATTAACTGAACATATTAAATTTTACCTTGATATTGGTTATACAATTTATACTAAATTAGGATCACATCTCTCCATTATCAATTACCATTGTGGATAGACTTATCAAGTAGGAAACACTTACTTTAAGTCTACTTCAATTGCGTAGGTGCACCCACCTAGGTTTGGTAGAGCCTGAAGAGTAGAAGGTTCAAACATACCATTTGGCCTTGTTCATTAGCCTAAAATGTATCAAGAGCTTGGAAATCTCTTATGGTTTCAAAATAGCATTTTTGAGAACTAACACACTGTAATTAGGTGCAAGCTCAACAATGTCTAGTTTTCTTGTGCTTGGGGATAGATACCATATAGCCAAGGCTTCCCACTCTTCACTGAAAGTAGACCCTTGTCATGAAATTGCTACTTCTTCTTTTGTATCATAGAGTGGTCTATCGCACTTCTTGATTGTGTCGAAAGCTATGGCTGAGGCTAAATCCCACTTTGGAAGCAACAAGATACCACTAGTTCTTACCAATTCCCTACTTTCCTTTGTAGTCATGTTTTGGAATATGGCTCTCATCTCATTTAACACCTTTTTCTGAATGACAGCATTAGGCATTTTTGGATGAAGGATCCTCTCTATAGATAATTTTTTTACATACACATCCCATTTAGCCTTGTAGGAAAACTCCATAAAATTTTGAGTCTTTACAAATGAGTCATCATCCAAAAATTTAGTACATGCCTCTACTCGCATATCATCACTTCCATTCATTCCTCTAAGATCAACATTACTCAATCTTTTTCCTAATTGACTTGCCGCTCTCACTACACATGTAGTAGGCACCCCTTCTTGTATTTCTTGTTCAGATGCTTAGACATCGTCAACAAAGCCTTCATCATCATAATCCACTAAACTAGTGGGCTCAATCTTCTATTTTTTCAATGGTGGCTCATTGGGTGGTATTTCACTAGGTGGTGGAGAATCAACATCCACAATTTTAGGCTTTGCCTGCCTTAGTGGAGATAGGGGTGGTACTTGTGGCACATAAGAAAGTGGTTTGTGTTCCTCATGCTAAGTGGGAACACAAGCTTCATCATATTTCCTTGCTTTATTATTTCTTCTTATAAAAAACTTTATTTTTGGTTCCTCAGGGGCTCTTGATGTAGATTCCTCCACTCTATTCCTCAAAAATTGGAGCTTTCCCTTTATATTTACTAACCACCCCTTTAGTCTCAATGTGGCCTACTATTAAATCAAAGTCCCTTGTCACATGCTCCACCTTTTGAATTATATCCTTAGCCTCTGGGAGGACCTTGAAATAAGACTCCTCCTGCTTTATTTTCCTTTGCATCTTATTGAATACAATCCACCTTGCTAACCTATTTTCTTGTTCCACACTGTCTGATATATTCCTTATTATATCTTCTAGATAATGGAAGATGTGAACATATTTGTAGCTCTTGTTTCTCTCATTCAACCAGGACATAAAACCTTTAGGATCATATCTAACTCTCTCAATTGTCCTATGCATGTGGTATGCTTTGAGCACTTCAAGGATATTGTTCCAACCTCCCTTGGTCATTAAAAAATCAGAAAAACATGTGTATTCAATGGAAAGAAAGTTCCCTTTCCTTGATTCAACAAATGCTCATTCTCAAAATTTCCTAGTTGCCACATAACCTCAAGGAAACCAATTATTTCTTTCACAAACATTGGCAACAAGTGAGGTGCTACTTTACAACCATATATTTTTAAGACAGTGAAATCAAGGAGTGAGATAACATCTCCCCAATTATGATCAATGCCTATCTCAGGCCTTCTTTCCTTTGGTCTCAAGAAATCATGTAAAGCAACGAGAACTCTATGCAACTTCACAATCAAATCTCTCTTTAGTTCAGAAGAAAATAAATTCTAAAATGTGACATAATCATATGTACTTTCATCCTTGTCCAAGACTATGGTCCAAAACTGCATGGGTAGATCCATGTCACCCATTTTTCTTTCCAAGTCAATATTTTTTCCAAAGTACATTGTACCCTTGTATAAAAACATATGCATTAGTAGTGAGTACCAACTACATTTTACCCCAAATTCACCCTTCTTTAATCTCACTAGTCCCTCATGCATTCTTTCATGAAGAAATCATGCATAATCATATATTGCACAATATTGGGGATGTTGGATATGGGAAGCCATTTACATCCATGCCATTGGAATTCTAGAGACAGGATCATAACCACTTATTTGGAAAATTCAATAGAAGGTCCTTTTGAAATAAGGAACAAAATAGTTAACAGGGAAGGGTTCCTTGTCATGTGATCCTATCACAATCTTTCATCCTACAATTTTTGCTACAAATCTCAGTAAGGTATGGACTCTGAATGAAATCTTGGTCTTTCCATACTCCCGTCTAAGAGCATCTTCATCTATCTTATGCATTTCATCATTCCATTCAGTAAGCTTGAAAACAAGACCCAATTCCTCCTTAGTGATCTTAACCATTTCTTTTCCATCATAAGTTCTAATAGTTCTTGTGATTGGGTCATTATTAGCAGCTATTGCCTTCAACAAGTTAGCATCCATATAAACATTCGACACAATTAACTTCCCCAAATCACAGTTCCAAGGGTTTCCTCCTAGGACACCCATATTTCTATTCTTGAACCAACCATAGAACAATTCCCATCCAGTATAGGGTAATTTAACATCTTTGATAGAACCTCTTCTATTGAACATACCCTCTTCTATTTGATGTCCTCTTGGAATCAATTGGCCTTTAGGTTTGTCACTAGTGGATGGTGGTAATTGATCCATAAGGTCTTTTGGGAATGGAAGCCTTCCCTTTATACAAAGATGTTTTTGCTTTAGGGATAATGCAAGAAGTACAACAAGGAAAGGTTTTTCGGTTTAATTGAGCAAGGCTTACAACTTTTGTGAGGGTTTGGCACAAATTATACAAATGCAAAATTAACAAAATCCTTTTTATGAATGCCAAAAATTTAAAAAATGAACTAAGAAAAAACCCTAATAGATGCAAGCCTAAGAAAACACAACTTATCAATAATGCCAAAAGAAAAGGAACAATTGACTTACTATTTTCTCATAGGTTGACAACCTTGGTTCTGACATAAGAAAATGTTGAGCAATTACAGCATGAGCTCCATGAGTGTATTGAGTGTACTCGTAATACTTAATTATGCTTTTAAGATAAATATTAATAATCATGCAATTCCTTACTTCAGTAGCTCAATGTCCTTTCAGCTATTAAGGGTCACTCGCATGAACCAAAATGGCTTGCTTTCCATCAACTAAGTTTTGAATTCCAACCGTTGATTCCTTTAGAGAGTTATCCACGACCGAGATTTGATCAGCTTATTACGAAATATTCAACTATGCACAACCATAAAACTTACCCAATGACAAGAAGCCACATGGAAACAATTGTTTGTAATATGTAGGCTCCACCATTTCTTTGTCTTTTCAGCCTTGATCGACGTGTCCCTTTTCCCTTACCCCCATGTGGCATAACTGATGTGCAACTTTCATTAATGGGGAGACAAGAAGTGGCTGAGATTAGATCTCATTGCCTCATCATACAACATCAAGTTTATTCTTCCTACATCATCAATGGATTAGATTAAAATTTCATTAGACAAATGTAATATATGCATATTAGTAACACACATGCTACTTCCCACGTCCTCAATTTTGTTCCACACGGCAAATGCCCACTCCCCCATTGGGAATCTAGCAGGACAGATGGTGCCCACATAAGATGGTGGGGTGTGATCCAGATTAATCCACGTCACCCAAAAATCAACCATCAATCAATTGACAGTCAGCAATACTAATCCCTTGACCCATCATGACAAAGATAGGTGGCAATTTCCCGCTAACCCATGTGGTTATTTTAATAACCAATAAAAACAAATGGGCATGTGGGGAATGGTCCAAAATCAACCACCTCATTCATTTCCCACCATTGATCCCTTTAATGACCAGCTGCACACCTAGAAAACAATGTCTGGCCCACCAATTATCAGGGACACATGTCCTTTTCCTGTGAGCCTGAATGAATGAGAGAACGAGAGACAAAATGGAATGGGCAGGTGGGCAATGACTCAAATCTTTCTACTTTGATCGAACAACACTCAAGGGTCCACATATCTGCACATGTCAAAAATTGTTAACCCTAAGAGGGACCCAACTAGGATGATGAGGCCACGGTAACAACACAAAGGACCTAAGAGAATTTCTTTTTTTTGAAAATACTCATCCCAACTTAGGATAACTTGAAAATAATATTCCAATCAGATTAACCAGTAAAACAAGACTAGAGGGTCGGTTACTCAAAGGGTTTCGATGTCGAAATTCATGACTTAAAAGATAGATGACCGATAGAAGGAGTCAATCGAGAAATAAAACAAAAGCGAACATATAGACTCCAAGGGTTTTTCAAATAAGACCGAAGTAAACTTAAAACCACATATACATCATCAAGAGACAAAAACCAACAACTCCCTAAATTCATTAAGATTTTGGAGATGGAACAAAGAATTCAAGGGTTCCATCAGTGGCTCTGACTAGGGACGCATGCCTCTTGTAGGAATGGAGAGATCCAAGAATCTATGGTTGAATCAGACCAGTCAAAACACAAGGGATCAAAAAACCAAGGAACTACCTAGACAAGGCAGTAAAACTAAACCAAACACAACAGAAAACAAACACACCTATACACAAAATGTACAAAATCTACAGTGCACATGGAACAACATCATACTTAGGAGAAGTATGGTTTTAAGAACTATCCATGTACTAGCAGTTTGAAAAGTTCACCTAACAAGCTCTGGAGGAAATAGGAATCCTTCCCATGTGCACTAGCTATCAGATAAGGGCCCATCCATAATTCTTCAAACTTTCTATTTTTACCCTTGTCTTGAGTTCTCGCATTCCAAGACAACACCATACTATTCACCTAAAAATTTCTAGGAGAAGCTCTCTTGTCATGCAGATGCTTAACTTGTAACTGCATCTTCATATTTTTACCTTGAGCTTCTCTCCTTGTTTCGTCTATTTATCCTATATTGCATATCATCGCATATCTATTCATCATTTTCCTATATGAACTTATACATCTTCAGTAGGTTATTATGTGGCAACCTAGCATCTAGGCCATACACGAAGCCAAATGGTGAATAACCCATAGCTTTTTTTAGAGTCACTCTATCTGCCTAGAGTGCAAATTTTAGTTTGGAGTCCCAAGCCTTCTCATTCTTCTCCATCACTCTCTTGATGATTTTCATTAAGCTCTTATTGCTAGACTTGAGTTGACCATTTCCTTTAGGATGGTAAGGTGAAGAATAAGAAACTTGTATTCCATTTTTTCACAAAAATCCTTGAATTCATTAGACTTGAAACACATAGCATTATCTAAGATGATCTTCTCAGGAACTCCAAATCTGATGAGAATGTTATTCAATAGGAAATACACCACCACCTTGCTTGTTTCCTTCTTTGTGGGTATTTCTTCTACCCATTTTGTGAAATAATCAGTGGCAACAAGGATCCAGGAGTGGCCTCCACTTGACTTTTCCGATATTTCTTCAATGAAATCGATCCCCCACTACTGGAAAGGGACTTGAACTATCACAGGCCTAAGTGGTAAATTTCTTGAAAACTTCAACTTTCTAGCAAATCTTTGGCAAGCATCACAAGTTTTAACAAACTAGTGAGCATCCTTGAAAATAGTAGGCCACCAAAATCCTTCTCTTAAAACCTTGTGTGTAGTAGTCTTTACCATGTAATAACCCACACACATCCCATTGTGCATTTTTTGCAAGAGTTCTAGTGCCTGCTTCCCGTCCAAACATTTAATAAGTACACCATCGAGGTTCCTCCACCGTAGCTCATTGTCAATAATTACATATTTAATAGCATGCAATTTTAGTGTCCTTTTATCATTGTCAATCATGCCTATAGGACATTGTAGAGTTTGTAAGTATTGAAAAATTCTTTTGTACCACCCACATGTTTGCATATCATTGATAGGTGCAACATCAACCACTTATGTTCCATTGATATAATTTTCCTCCAAATTAGCTTTTGTCATCAATTTAGCAAGACCCTGACCTCTTAATAATTTGGTGATCTAAACATCAATATTAAATTCCTAGATCCTATTGATCCATCTACATCTTCTGCCCGTAGTTTCTTGCTGAGTGAAAATATCTTTCACACTAGAGCTTCCTACAAATGCTATGATAGTGGCTCCCTGTAGGTAAGTCCTGAATTTTTTTACCGCCTTGACCAGAGCATACACTTGTTTCTTAGTCATGTCATATTTCAGCTCTACAACTTGTAAAGACTTACTAAAAAAATGCAATAGGCTATTCAAATCCCTCTTCATTTTTTCTATAACAAAACAGTAGCAATAGTATGAAAGGAAGTGAAAGAGAAAATGTGCATTAGTTTAGAGAAGTCTAGGGACTTTAAAATTGGAGCCTCTTTGATAGCTTGTTTAATCCTTTTGAATGATTGACTAGGATCCTCACTCCAAAGCACCTTCTCTCCCTTCTTCAACATCTTGGAAATAGGTCTTGTGATCTCTGCAAATTTTGTCACAAACCTTATTAAAAAAATTATTTGTCCAAAAAATGACAGAATGCTCTTGACATTTTTTGGCTGAGGGATTTTGTCTATGGCTGCTACTCTCTCAGGGTCTATCCTTACTCCATATTTTGAAACAATATGTCCCAGAAATTTTCCTTCAGTTACCCCAAAAGCACATTTCTTTGGTTTCAGAGATATGGGTATGTGCAGGATCCTGATGGGCCAAAAAGTGGCGATATGTAAGTGATATGATTGCCCATGTGGCTGATGACTTTGTTTTAACCCAAAATTGATGAAATGAAAAGGGTTTTTAAAGGAGATTCTTAGCTTTCCACCAATATAAATTATGTTTTACTTTGAATTTAATAAATAATTATTATTCATTTTTTATTTGAATTACGACTAAAGTCTTAATTGATAGGTTGATTGAAAAAAATATATAGCTTTCAAAAGGTATCATATTTTTTGAATCCAAAACATGTGTCACATTATATTCTTTGCATACTATAGGATTAAAAATAAATAAATTGAATTTCATAAAGTTTTGACCAAGTTAAGGTGGTCAGACATACGAGTTTTTATATTTTTTAAAATTTGTAAGAAAAAATAATTAATTAATTATTTAGTTGGAAACAAATTACAAAAAAATATGTATCACATCGGGAAATGAGTCCTCTACTTATATCTAAAATATTATAAAAAAATATTATGATTTTATTGTGGTTAGGGTGGTTAGACAGACACCTACTTCTTATTTTTTCCCTGAAATTTAAGTACTGCTGCATTGAAATTTCAAATTTTCACCAAATAGATTTTTATTTTTTTAAAATAAACATAGAAGTTTAGAAACCAAATTCAATTTTCTACATATTCTATTCTTACATATTTTTGAAATAATATAGATAACTTATTCAAATTTTTACAGCAATTTGCCTAAGTTTGATTTTCTGAGTTTTCATTGCCATTTAAGGGCCTGTTTTTTCCACGATGATCCTACACATACCCATATCCCATACTCAAGTGACCTGAGAAAAATATTTTCTAAATGCATACAATGGACATCTTCCATCTTAGAGTAAGCATTAAAATCATCTTGATATACAACCATAAATAAATCAACAAAATTTGAGAAAGCTACATCCATAGCTCTCTAAAAAGTGGCACCTGCATTTGTCAAACCAAAAGGCATTCTGACATAAACATAGGTGCCCCAAGGAGTGGTAAATGCACTCTTATACTACTCAGAATCCTTTACCTTTACTTGATTGTAACCTGCAAAGCCATCCATCATTGATAGTAATTCATAGCCAGTTACCTTTTGTAACATGGCTTCCATATTCAGCAATGGATAATTGTCCTTCATTGAAGCTATATTCAAGTTTCTAAAATCAACACACAGTCTTATGTCACCATTATTTTTCCTCACTGGCACCAAATAGGATACCCACGAAGAATGTCTAATGGGTTTTATGATGCCCGCATCTCTCAACTTTACCATCTCCTCTTGCATCTTGGGAGCTAAAGTAGGATTAATTGGTATTTGTTTTTTCCTAAAACATTTAGCATTTTATTTCAGAGGAATTTCATGCTGAAATAATTCCTCCCTATAAGCTTTTAGGTTATCGTATGACCAAGAAAAAATGTGTCTATATTTTCTAAGCAAGGCAATTAGCATTGCTTTTACCTTTGGCTTCATCTTCTTTCCTATGTAAAATTTCTTGGGAGCATTTTCAATCCCCAAATTTATTTCCTCCAGGTCCTTTGGATGAACAATAGTTGTTTTGATATTACTTTTATCCTGACTATCAAACACCCTTTCAAGAGCTAAAAGGCCTTTGGGGATTTTATTTGTTTTCAACTGGATGATCTCTTTTCCAAATACCATGTACTTCCCATCAATATTCTCAACAAATCCACCAAAGTCAATCTCTTGACTTTCATATTTATCTACACAATTCAAAATTTTGAGAATATCTTCATCATCATTGAATATCTACCAGTTGTACACATTATCAGGAATAGAAGGCCTTGCTTGTACTTCCACCTTAGAAATTTATATGAAATTTATTCCATCAGGTCTCAATGCAATATTAGTGAGTAAGTCAGGTACTCTATTATGTCCTCTTCCATCCAATCAATTCCAAAAGCATCAAATTGCTCAATGAAATACTAGACAACTTTTTTGTATTGTTTCAACCTATTATTTTTCTAGGCATATTTGTCTCTTACCTAGGAGATCACCAACTTAGAATTACCAATTACCATCAAAAAATTTATTCTGTGCTTCTCAACCAGTCTTAGTCTTAGTAACAAGGCTTCATATTTTGCCACATTATTCATACAGACAAAAGATAATGTGAAGAAAAACTTCTAAGTACTACCACTTGGTGTTAACAACAATATCCCTGCACCCGACCTTTCTTTGGAACTTGCACCATCAAAATACATTTTCCAAAGTCCATCTTTGTCAGACAACCTTGAAACTTCATTTTCTATTGGTGTGGGACATCTCTCAACTTCTCTTGGTGCTTCTTCTATTTTGAAATCACTGATATCAGTGTCTATGAAAAGAACCGTGTCATCCTCAGGAGCATGCTCCAACATATGTGGAACCCTCAGTTCTCTCATCACTTGAACATGTTGGAGTGAAAAGACATTGAGAGGGGGGGGCGGGGGGTGAATCAGTGTTATTAACTTCTTTACCAAATTCAATTGAAACTGAAATAAACCAGATATATACTCTCATTTATCAATGATAGAATCATTCATGTATTGAATGCAATCACATAAACTGAATTGAGAATAGTGAAACATAGCATTTTAAAGCAATAAAGCACTAAACCAAATGAATCACAAAAACTCAAATAGACACAAGATATACCGAGTGGAAAGCCCTCCTGGGGTAGAAAAACCACTCCTGAGCCTGTTGCCTTTTTCAGGCTTTCATTTCAATAATTATTTTTGACAATGCCTCATTGGCTAATTTTTGAGCACCAACCCCTCTGTTAAGAGACACCAATCTCAAGGAGCACCAACCCCTTTTCTATTTTTCAATAGAACATACAATGATATAGAGGGTCTCTTTGTTTCCCTAATTTCTATCAAGTGCGTCTTGACAGACAATGTATAGAATTCTCAAGAGTCAAGAATGACTCTTCAGAGTTCCATCCATTATCAAGCCTTAAGACAGCTTGAGGAAAATCTAGTTACAGTCTCAATACAACTTCTCATCAAACTGTATTACCAGTGGTGTGTTGTTTCTTTCTTTTTCTAACACACTATTTTTCAATCTTTCATGACACAATTACAAAACAGTTAACACACTATGTTCTCTAAAATTTTCAGCATTCTATAAATTACCCTATATCCACACTAAATAGAACTGCCCTTTTCTCCTTTTTACTTTTTAGGTTTACCAGAGATTATTAAGCCCTAATATCTTTGTTTTCCTCTTTTTCCAAAAAACATCATTACATTCCAAGAAGGGTTACAATAGTTGCTCGTATTTTACTTTCAAAGAATAACACAAAGATAATTATCAGGTTACCAAGTTGTTGTTGAGCAAGAGTGCTAGATGTTACCATGTTCATTTGGGAAAGATCAGCATTTTCAATTTCTTCTGACAAGAAAACCAAGCAGCAAGAAAATATAGAAGTGTGTTTGGATACCCAAGGTTTTCCTTCTCAAGTAGCCTACACAAGTAGTGCTAAAACCAAAACAACATAAAAACTAAATATTCCCTTTTCAATAGCAATAGAAACTGCTGCTATATTAAAGTAACCAAAGTCTCAATGTAGTGAAATCAAAATCATAAAATGATGCATTCAAGAATGATTACCAACAACTCAAAGTGTGAAACTAAGAAGATTCTTCAGGCTTCAAAATTACCAACATTCGAAAAATACCATTCCTTAAATATGATATGGTAACACTATTGAAATGTGATTATAAGAATGCAAAATCATTATAGTTCTGACTAAGAATAGAATAAAACAATTCTTCAAATTTCATGCAGAAGCGAACACTTATCCCTTATTAACCTTGCTAGTAAAGGCAACGGTTCTACAAAGATAAATAGATGAATACTTGTGAAGACCATAAATGAATATTCCATGAGTAATTTACTAGATCTGTGAAGTGACTGAGCAGCCTGAGCTCCTTCCTCATTCAAGCTCTTACCCGATGGCAGGAGACTGACAAGTGAAACGACCATTGTCATGGTCTTTCAATATTTCCTATACGCTGTCAAAGATCAGTAAACCAGTGAGTGCAAAGTAACGGCTGAGGTCAAGAATCCATGGTGGCAGCCAGTGTAGAATTCCAGACCCTTCGAACGAGAGAAACAAAGTATTGACCTAAACTTCCAAAGCAAGAAAAATGTAATCCTTTACAAAGTATGATAGCATTTGGAGTCTGAAAGGACACACATAATAATTCAAAAAACTCATAATGCCTTTTCTAATCTGTGGGTAGATGAATGACTTGCATGCCGACAGGCATTTTTACATTTGACTATTTTAGACAATGTGAAATCATCGACCAAGATAACCTTTCAAGAATATTGATATGACCACATCACTCATCAAATGCCAATTTCCAAATGATCAAGGCTCGGTCACATCCAGTGTGACATTAAAATATTAACCAATGCCTTTACCCATTGTTAGCCTTTAGGCCTAAATAAATATCAAACAATAGACCCGATTCAAATGCTAACGAGAGATCAAACTTTATACCTTTAACCAAAGCCGATTTTCCATCACATTAAAATCCAATGCCATATAGTGTGCCAAAGATAATGGCCAATACCTTGAGAAGTGATAAGGACTAAAAACAAGTTAAGTTCTCAAAGCCATACTCCCATGCCAATTACCATACATGAAATGAAAAAGAATGAACAAAGTGTATCTCAAAGCCCATAAGCACAATAATGATCAAATCCCTATAATGTGTCAACATCTGAATACCGAGTGCTCAAAACATTGACAAATATTCCTTATACCCAAGCCACTGACTGAGAATAGAGAAATACACCTTTGAAGAATATCAAGAACATTTTCAATTTCATGATTCTTGTAACTGATCAAGCCATAATTTAGCAACCTGTAGAAAAATTGAACATGCCAAAAACATGTAATCAAGTGAATCAATGAAGCACATATTATCAAATAGAACTTGTAACTAGAATGCCTCAACTGATATCTACACATGGAGTCAAGTTATCAGTACCACCATATATAGTATCAAAAGTGAAGTAAATATGCCAATCAGAAAAGAAGATCAACTGAGTGAGTAACCATCAAGGTGCTAGAGTAACATATATTGTCATCAAGGAAAAATTAGCACAAGAGAGATTCAACAAAATCCCCCTTTTTCCTTGATGGAAAAAACTGAGCCACCAAGCCAAGATGAAGTACAGGAACTGAATGCTCATAATTCTCCCCCTTTTTGTCACAAGGATAAAGGGAAGTCAACATAGATAAACTAGAATCAATTATGAAATTCCAACAAACTGTAGATGTAAGCTTTGAGCAACAAAGTATGAGCTACAGGAAGAGCTAACCAACTCCCCCTATCACCAAGATAGACTGTTTAAGTAAATAGAGATTGAGAGACAACTCCCAATCAAGACCGAAGTCTTTCAAAAATATCTTTAGCCAACGGTTTTGTAAAAATGTCAACAACCTGTGCTTGTGTAGGAACATATTGCACAGATACCTCATTAGCCAACACCTTTTCATGAAGAAAATGGAACTTTATAGAAATGTGTTTACTTCGAGAGTGCATAACAGGGTTTTTTGAGATATTGATTGCACTAGTATTATCACACAGAATAGTAATAGGTTTGGAAATTTCAATACCCATGTCTGATAATGTCTGTGACATCTAGATTACCTGAGTGCAGCAAGAAGTGGTAGCTATATATTCTTCTTTAGCAGTAGAGAGTGAAACAAATTCTTTTTTATTGTTTTGCCAAGCCGCTAAATGATCACCAAGAAAGAAAGGAGCACCACTAGTGCTTTTCCTATCATCTAGACAACCTGCCCAGTCATAATCAATATATGCCACTAATGAGAAATCATTGCTTATGGGATACCAGAGCCCATAATCAATTGTGTCTTATACATATTTAAGAATCCTTCTAACATTGATGTGGGATTCATTAGGAGATGCCTAAAATCGAGCAACCATGCAAACAACTTGCATTATGTCAGGTCTTGAGACTGTTAGATATAATAGGCTGCCTATCATTGACCTATAGTCAGTTGGGTTGACAACAGGATAATCATCAACCCTGCTAAGTTTACAACCTGTAGCCATTGGAGTGCTATCTGGATGACATTCATCCTTTTGAAACCTTTTTAACATTTCTTTTGCATATCTTTTTTGAGATAGAAAGATACCAAATTCAAGTTGTGAAATTTGAAGACCTAAGAAGAAGGACAGTTCTCCCAACAAAGACATTTCAAATTCAGATTCCATAATTTGTGAGACTTTTTGACTCAATGCAATATTGTTGCAACCAAAAATGGTGTCATCAACATAAATTTCAACAACAAGAATATCAGACCCTTTAATTTTAACATACAGATTGCTATTTACTCCTCCTCTAATGAAACCTTTTGACAGTAAGTGACTATCCAATCTGGAGTACCAAGCTCTAGGAGCTTGTTTTAGGCCATATAGAGCCTTTTTTAGCCTGTAGACATGATTGGGTTTGTTTTTACAGGTAAACCCTTCAGGTTGTTCTATGTAAACTTCTTCTTCTAAGTACCCATTCAAAAAGGCAGTTTTTACATCCATTTGATATATAGTAAAAATTTTGAAAACAAAATATGCCAAGAAAATTCTAATTGATTCAAGTCTAGCAACTGGTGCAAAGGTTTCACCGAAGTCAATACCTTCTTGCTGAGCATATCCTTTGTAGACATATCTAGCCTTGTTGCAAAAAACATGGCCACTTTCATCATGTTTGTTTCTGAAAATCCATTTACTACCTATGACAATTTTGTCATCTGGTCTTGGGACAAGCTCCCAAGTCTGATTTTTCTCAATTTGATTGATTTCATCCTGCATTGCATTAAGCCAACATTCATTAGTTAGAGCTTCATCAAATATTTTTGGCTCAAACTGAGTGATTAAACAAAAAGCAGTGAGCTCAGCTATGTGATATTTTTCATCATAGTTAACTATTCTTTTCCTTGTTTGAACTCCTGCAGATTTATCTCCTATAATCAAATCTTTAGGATGATTCTTAGCAAGAGATTTTGAAGGATTTTTACTTACACATTTTCCAAAGCTAGTTTCAGCATCTTCAAATTCTGCTTCAGCTAGTTTAGGACTTGTTGATTTTGTTACAGGCTTTGCAGTTTCAAAGCCTTCAAAATTTATATCAAGTTAAAATTCTTCCTCATCTTCCTGCATAGGTTCAACATCTAAAAGCAGATTTTCATCAAATTTGACATTAACAGATTCAATGATTTTATTCAGCCTATTGTTAAAGCATTTAAAGGCTTTGTTGTGAGTAGAGTATCCTAAAAAGATACCTTCACTTAGATTGAAAACTGCCTAAGTTATCATCGTCTCTCTTGATAAAACATTTGTAATTAAATATTCTGAAATATTTAATTGAAGCAAATTTTCCATACCACAGTTCATATGGAGTGAAATTTGATTTCACTCTAATCTAGACTCTATTCAAAATGTAGATAGTTGTATGAATAACTTCTTTCCAGTACATGTTTGGTAGATTTGCTTCATTCAACATAGTCCTTGCCATCTCTTTTACAGTCCTATTCTTTCTTTCAACAACCCCATTCTATTGAGGTGTTCTGGCAGCAGCGTACTATCTTTTTATGCCATGTTTCTCATAGTAGTCAATGAATTCTTGTGAGGTGAATTCACCACCTTTTTCAGATCTTAGACATTTCAGTTTTACATCTAACTCCATTTATACCATTTTCCTAAAGACTTTAAAGTGATCAAAGGCTTTTGATTTGTGCTTGAGAAAGGTAACCCATACCATACAAGAGTAATCATCAACAAACAACTTGAAATATCTTTCACCATTGATAGATCTAGTCCTTGTAGGACCACATAAGTCAGTATGAACAATTTGCAGAGGTCTAGTAGAGGAATGTTCCTTGGATTTAAAGCTTACCTTAGTTTTCTTTCCTTTAAGACACTCTTTACATACAACATTATCAGGCTTTCTAAGAATAGGCAGACCTCTTACATTCTGATTTTTACTAATTCTAGCCATATTGTCAAAATTAATGACCTAGTCTCTTGTGCCACAACCAACTTTCTTCAACATGACTCATCAAGCACATATCTTGACTGTTTTCATGTCCAGAAGTGTCAAGTAAATTGTAGACATTTCCCTTGGTCCTTCTTCCAGCAGCAATGGCTTTTCCAAACTGGTTTTTAATTTCACACCCCTGTGAAGTGAACAAAACTTGATAGCCACTATCACAGATTTGATTGACACTCAAAAGGTTACATTTTAATTCTTCTACACAGTACATATTGTGAATAGGAGTGTCTTGATTCAGAAAAAGAGAACCTCTACCTTTGATTTGAATTCCAGAGTTGTCTCCAAACTTTACATATCCACCAACATAGTCTTCTAGATTAGTAAATTTTTCTTTGTCACTAGTTATGTGGTTTGAACAGCCACTATCTAGGACCCATAAGTCCTTTTTCTTGGAGTGGAAAGTAGTTTGAACTAGCATAGACTATTCTATGTTGTTGATAGCTTTGGGTTTCCAGACCTTGATAGTTTTCAACTGTTTATTCTGCTGATCAGCATTACATTGCTTAGCAGAATGACCCAAAGACTTGCATGTGAAACATCTAATCTATCTTGCAAAGCCATGATTCTACCTAAAGCCAAATATAGGAGCTCTAGAATTTATAAATCTGCAAGAGTTCACCTTGTGACCAAATTTATTGCAGAAGTAGCAATACCCATAAAAGAACGGGTAGGAATTATAAGCCATTTTGTTGCTCCTAAAAGAATGGACATGATCCTTATAAAAATTAGGATGTTTGAGTTTAGGACTTTTGTTTCCAGCAACAACATTGTTCTTTACACTATCATTTGAACATTCACCTTTCACAAAACCAATACCATTTTTGGCCTTGTTTAGTTTCTATTTACTGAGCATGTCATTCAATTTAAGAGTGCTCTCATATTTCTCAATAGTCTTTCTGAGATCTACAATCTCATGTTCAAGATTTTAAATTTCTTGATCTTTAAAGCTTATGCCAATATGAAGACAATCTTCAACTCTCTTGGATTCTTCAAGTTGAGTTTTTAATGAGATTATCTCAAGAATTATGAGTTGCTCTTGTGAAATATCTTGAGAAGCATTTTGTTCTTGAGCACACATTTGTTTTTTAAGTTTCCTCAGCTCTTTTAGAGCACATTTCAATTCTCCTTCATAATCCACTTCACCATGTTCAGCATCATTGTTGTTAGTTTCATCTTGCTGAATGATTTCAGCCATGAATAGATTTTCATCCTCTTCATCTAAAGAATCTTCAGATTCAAAGTATGTTTCATTTTTGCTGAATAGGATTTTCTTCTTTTTGAAATTGAATTTCTATTTGGTCTATAAGCCTTTTTCTTGGCCAGTTTTTTAGATTTCTCATTATCACTATTTGTGTCACCATAAGGAAACTTTGCAACAAAGTGGCCTATTTTTCCACAGTTAAAGAATTTGAAGGGAAGTTTTCCCTTATAGTTTCCAAAACCCTTTTTTGAGTTTCCGCACAAAGTGGGATTCTTTAGAATCAGAAAATTCTAATTTAGTGAGCTCTTCCTTTTCTTTCCTTTCAACGTTAAATGTTGTTTCTTTTGTAGAGGTGTTGTTTTTACTAATCCTCATCCCATAGGCAGTCAGAGTGCCTTGTAGGTTGTCAAGGGTAAGTTGGGTAAAGTGTTTCTTCTCTTCTAGAGTGGCAACCTTGGCTTCAAATTTTGTTGGTAAGGTTCTGATGACCTTAGTTACAACATCAAATTCATTAAATTCTTCTCCCAAACCCTTCATGGCATTGACAATTCCATCAACTCTCAAAAAGTAATCAACTACTTTTTCATTGTCCCTCATTTTTATTTCTTCAAACTGGTGTTTTAGAGTGAGGACTTTAGACTGTTTTAATTTTTCATTCCCTTGATAGATAGTTTCAAGTTTAACCCATATTTCCCTAGTAGAGATGTAGTGCATGACTTTAATAAAGACATCTTTAGTCAATGCACACAGGAGAGCATGTTTTTCTCTTGCATTGGTTTCATATCTTTTCTTTTCATCAGAAGTAGTAGGTAGAGTAGCTGGTACAATGTACCTAGACAATACTATGCTCTAGACATCAAGGTCAATAGAAGTTAAATAAGTCTCCATTTTGATTTTCCAGAATACATAATCAGTTCCATCAAATATTGGAGCTCTAGTCATGGAAGTTCCTTCATGAGCTTGAGACATTTTGAATAGACTCCAAGGCCAGAATCAATCCTAGGTTGGAAAGACCTATCAGAGGACCCTTCGAACGAGAGAAACAAAGTATTGACCTAAAATTCCAAAGAAAGTAAAATGTAATACTTTGCAAAGTATGATAGCATTTGGAGTCTGAAAGGACAAACATAATAATTCAAAAAACTCATAATGCCTTTTCAAATCCGTGGGTAGATCAATGACTTGCATGCTGACAGGAATTATAAAATTTAACTATTTTAGACAATGTGAAATCATCGACCAAGATAACCTTTGAAGAATATTGATATGACCACATCACTCATCAAATGCCAATTTCCAAATGATCAAGGCTCGGTCACATCCAATGTGACATTAAAATTTTAACCAATGCCTTTACATGTTGTTGGCCTTTAGGCCCAAATAAATATCAAACAATAGACCCAATTCAAATGCTAATGAGAGATCAAACTTTATACCTTTAACCAAAGCTGATTTGCCATCACATTAAAATCCAATGCCATATAGTGTGCCAAAGATAATGGCCAATGCCTTGAGAAGTGATAAGGACTAAAACCAAGTTAATTTCTCAAAGCCATACTCCCATGCCAATTACCATACATGAAATGAAAAAGAATGAAAAAAGTGTATCTCAAAGCCCATAAGTGCAATAATGATCAAATCCCTATAATGTATCAAAATCTGAATACCGAGTGCTCAAACATTAACAAATATTCCTTATACCCATTCCACTGACTGAGAATAGAGAAATACAGCTTTGAAGAATATCAAGAATAATTTCAGTTTCATGATGCTTGTAACTGATCCAACAATAATTTAGCAACCTGTAGAAAAAATGAGCATGCCAAAACCATGTAATCAAGTGAATCACTGAAGCACATATTATCAAATCAGAAACATGTCACCTGATCAATAGAACAAAGAACTTGTAACCAGAATGCCTCAACTGAGATCTGCACATGGAGTCAAGTTATCAATACCACCATATATAGTATCAAAAGTGAAGTAAATATGCCAATCAGAAAAGAAGGTCAACCGAGTGAGTAACCATCAAGGTGATAGAGTAACATATATTGTCATCAAGGAAAAATTAGCATAAGAGAGATTCAAAAGAACATCCCTACCATCAATGGGAAAAGTGCCATAAGACATATCACATTGCATTTTGCCTCCCATGGATGCACTCCATTTTTGAGACATAAACATTCCATAGTTAGGTGGGATATCCACCACTACCACACTCATTTTGAATTCTTTGTCTGAGTAGGCTACTAGTTTGCAGGGGAGTTCATTTATCACACCAATGACAAGGACTTCTCTTGCATCCACAACATAGCACTTCCCATGTGTACTATCAACTTTCAATCCTAATGCATCCATGATTTTAGTTGGCATAATATTGTTGGACATTCCAAAGTCAATGATACAGTTTTTTATAAAATTTCCCCTTACCATTAAGGTGAGGAAGAATAGATCTATCTTGTCAGGACAAGTAGTTACAAAATTTACTAGGAAGATATGGGGAATTTCAGTAATAACTCCCTCAGCTTCCTTGTCTTTTTTTTCACTCAATTTAGGTGGAGTGGGTTCCACCAAATCATTACAGGCTATAGCAACACCATTGATAATGGACATTTCCTTTTTCTGATGTTCATCTATTCTCATCATTTCAAGGAAAGGCATAGATACTTTTACTTGGCTAAGTAATTGAAACATATCAACAGGAGTATATTTAGGTAATTCAATTAGGAGCATACCTTGTTCACTGTTTCTCACCTTGTGTTGATTTCCTATTGCCTCAAACCTATGCTTAGAATCCTTCCTTCTGACATCAGGAACTTGCTCTTGTTTCTTTACCTTTGTTGCTGGGGATTTGAATTCTTGGGTAGCCTTTGGATTTTCTGCTCTCTTAGCCCAAATTTTATCTCCCTTACCTTCTTTAAATTTGGCACCATCCACATTTCCATTAGGCTTGTGTTCTTTACTCGTGGCATTTTTCTCTTTGATGAAAAGACTAGAAGGATTACCTTTCTCACCTTCAACTATTATGTTCCTCAAATGATAGGAACTTCTAGCCTGAGTGTCCAAAGCTGTAGTATATCTTGCAATCTCCTCCTCTGAGGGTCTTCTTAATGAAAAAACTTCTTTGATTGATTCCAAATTGTAAACCTCAACTTCATTGTTAGCATCCTCATCAAAAAAGACTTGTTGATGATATGTACTAGCTACTTGCCTTTGATTATCCATATCCATTTTGCAAAAATCTTCATCAGAAGAGCACTCACTATTAGCAACATCAGATTCACCCATAGCCATAAGTACATTGATGTCCTCCTCATTTTGCTAATCAGAATCTCCATGGGTGTCTTCGTCCACTTCAACCATCTGTGTAACTTCACATTGTTGAGAAGCATGTGGCATTTGACAAGTCATACACCAGGGGGTATCTTCAACAAAATTTCTTGAACTCTTTTGCAGAGGATCCATAGGGACTTTATTTTGGGTGTTCCTTTGATTATTGGGAATAGGATTTCGATTATACCAATTGGTATTGTATGGGTGGTCTTGTAACCAAGGAAGTCTTTCATTTCTTTGATAATTTTTTGGTTGCACTTTTTCCTGTTTCACAATCTTATCATTTATGGTTTTCATAAAATTTTCAAGTGTGTTCTCAATGGTTCCTCCTTTAGTAATTGAACTTTTATCTTCCCTTTTTGACCCTCTAAAGAGTTTTGGATCATCTCTCCTACCAAATTTACCAGTTTCTCTGCTAATATTCTCAATATGCTCTACCATCTTGAAGGCTTCCCTTAATATCTGAGGATTCTTATCTAGAAAGAGGTAACTCATTTTTGTATCAAAAGAATTAAAGTAATTCATCATATACACATGATCATTCAATTGCAAATGAGGAGGCAATCTCTTTCTAGCATTTTGGAGTCTTGTATTAAACTCAACAATAGATTCATTAGAACCTTTAGCAATAGTATTAAATTGATTCAATAAAAAACTTGAATCAGTCTTGTCACCATATTGCTCTCTAAAAATTCTTTTGAATTCCTCCCAAGAGCCAATGCTCTCAGCAGGCAAGCTTCTATACCACTCTCGAGCATCTTCAATAAGAGATTGCATGAACAACTTCATCATGGAATCTTCTGCCTCAACCTCAAAATCATCCATAAAATTTGTAAATTCTTTGAGATTATCTTCACCACTCAAAGCACCATTACCAGTGAATTTGACTAAAGAAAGTCTGAAATCCATAGGGAATGGGTTAGAGTAACCAGGTATTTCAGTGAAACATAACTACTGATCTATCTATCTACTTGGAGTGGTCTCCTACTATGTCGGTCCCTATGAATATCTCTTTACTCACCATATTTTGTATTATCAGAGTGGCTACTATCTTTACCCTTCCCACTCTCACCATCACCACTGCTCTTCTTGCTTCCCTCATCATCATCCTCAAAATAAGGATGATTACTTTTATCCTTTCCTCCACCTCCTCCACTAGGAGTACACCCATCATAATTCTTCTTTTGTGACTCACTATTGGAATTTCCAAAACTTGAAGACTTTGGAGTAGATGTGGAGATTTTAAGCAAAGAAATATTCCAAGAATCTCTTCATTTGAAGCTTCCATCTCAGCCTTTTTCAAATCTTCTTACAAATTTTCATTCTCCAATTGTTACCTCAATATCTCAGGATTTGGAGGTGCATTAGATGGAGTTGGATTGATTTTGGCCTTCTGCATAGGGATTTCAGCAGATGAGGTATTTGTACTTGTATTGTTATTGAAGGTGGTTTTCTTAGGTTGATCAATGGGTCTCTTCCCATGATCCACAAATGACGTCTTCTTAGCACTAACAGGAGGCTCTGAGGATTTAGTAGTTGAGATAGATGTGGTATAGGTATTAGTAGCAGAGGTTCCCATTGGGTTGTTACTTCAGGAATGCCATTGGTTATTTTGGAGGTAAACTTAAAAAGATTCTCCTCAAAGGTTTTGCGCCTAGCCACATCCTCTCTCATTTTCTCCATTTTTTTCTTTCTAGAATCTCTCTCAAGTTGCTTAGTTCTAATACTATCTTCCCTCTCCTTTAACTCTCTTAATATATTTTCTTCTTCTCAGAGCCTTATCTCTTCTTCTTCTATAGCTTTCATGTCTCTATCTATGTCTTCTTCATTTTCTAGGACATCTCCATGCTCACTTGGGGTAGGAGTATAGCAGGGTTGGTCAACGAGATCTTCCTCAAGAGAAAGGTGCACTTGTACACTAGGAGATTCACGTCTTGACTTAATTTTTTTTTTATTAAAAATAGAACCCATTCTAGGGGTCAAAAGCTTAGAAAACTCCTTATCCTTTCCCCAAAATTCCCACCCATCTTCCTCTCTTGAAATATTAAGCTCAGTATCAAACACTTGCTCAACATGGAAACTTCCTTGTTCTATGTTTGACCCTTCAAATTCACGTGCCCTCTCATGGGTACCGGAACTACTCATTTCAAAGTTGAATGTAGGAGAAGCCTCAGCAGGAGAGTCAACAAACTTACTTGATTCAGAGGTTCCCTTCTTTACCCAAGTGGGTTGTTTCTCCTTAGCACGTTCAGATTTTTCTTTCTACTTAGGATGCTTCTTCACATAGCTTCTTGTCTTTTTCATGATGTCAAATATGTCAGAATCCCTTTTCTTACGTTCCTTTTGAGAACTTAAATTTACACTGGTGTTAGAGAATTCAGATTCGCCACCCAGGATGCTGGGAAATATTAAGTGATTGGTTCTTAACTTTTGTACTTGTAACTTTAGAGAGAAACTTAAACATAACCTGACACAAGGTGAAAAAATGAGACAAGAATTGATGCATAAGATAGAGGGTGATATGAAAGATGCAACATAATTGAAACCAATTATTCTTCACATGGTGAAGAGTTTCACAACAAAACACTTTACTCTGACAATACCTTATCTAAACTTAGAGACTTTCGACTTAGCTATCCCCAGTAGAGTCACCAATCTATTGGTTATTTTTTAACAACCAAACTTATCTCTGGAAATACCTATGGATTTTACCATTTCCAATATTTAGTACTCCATAGGGATTGGCCAACGAACGAGTGGAAGCTGCAAAACTTCTACTCCTAAACTTTGGGCTCTGTAAAACCCGAGAGGGTTATCCCACATTGTATGCTTATGAATTCATACAATTATAATCAAACACATCATTAATAACAGATGATTCTCATAAATTTTCTCAAGATCGTAATACATTAAACAAGTTGGTAGCTCATTCATTAATATATTACACTTAGAGCATGAGAAGGTGGAACATCAACAAAAAAATCTTACAATGGTATCCATATAGAAATTTGTAAATTAAAAGTGATTAGCTGACAAATAAACACAGAAATTGAATCACAAATAATTTGCATGAACCAATGCCTTCATCCTAAGCACAAAGTCACAATCAACCTATATAATTAGATAACAATTCAATAATAGCAACATACAATTTCAAGAGATACTACATTACAACATTCCCCTATCACTTTCATGACTAATACTACTTATCAATATCCTAGCACTTGATTTTTGATGAGTTAGTAATCTCATCCAAGAATTTACATTAATTCATTGAATCAATAAGCAAGAATAAAATCAAGCATCCACTAGTGAACAATGGACACAAACGAAAGACATCCTGGATTAGTTTCATTCATAACTCATAAAATGAACACAAGGAGAGACAGTAGCCATGAAATTGGTATTTCTATGTATATATTTTGCTATGCTATTATCCAAACTACATACATAATTATGAACCTTGAAACTTAAGACCATAAACTCTAAAACATGCTTAGTATTCCTTTTACAATTCATAGTGTCAATTGCATAAGACAATGAACCCCTAATTTCTAGCCCCGAATTCCTTCTTATAGAAAGGAAGGAGAAAAACAAGCCTCAAGCCAAAAATTACACATGTCAAAACCCAATTGGACTACCATATCAAAGATTATCCCATTCAGTTCACAAAGCACTCCCAAGAGGTGAGAGACATGTGAAGAAATGAATGCAGTCTTCATTCATTGTTGGAAATCAAGCCCAATTTTCAAAAATGGGTTCAACCAAACAGTTACCTCAAAACTTGTGCCCACGCACATAAAGTGAAAAGAAGAAAAACCATGAAGAAAGTAGAAAAAGATAAAAGGTAAAACCCACATCTGCAACCTTGTCATTAAATCATCCTTGAATAAGATGCACTACATTTTTCCATACTTTAATAAAAGCCCAATCTGTACTAAATCTAAGCTATGTAGTGCATTCCCATCTATTCATTATTCATCATGGTTGCAAACCTTAACATTCAAATCACTGACCCACCACCCTTAGTGCTAAACCTCCACTCCCTCCAAGTACCTTCTCTTCCATGCTAGGAATTCTTCTTTAGTAAGCCAATCAAAATTCATTACTTCATCAGCCCTCTACCTATAAGGTGCATACTTGGTGACAATTTGGTTAGCTTCTTTATCAAATTCTAGCAGAATGGTCTTAGCATGGACTTACATATCCACATTTACTATTAATGTGTCTATATCAAAATTCTGACAGATTTTTATAGCTTGATCTGAAATAACATTGTTTAGTTCACTTCTCCATTCCTGGAGAGTCTTAATGCTACCATCATCCCTTAAGATGGATTGAAGAAGGCCATGATGGGACTCATGGAAGGATTTTATCAATTCCTTTATCTTGTTCTCCAATGCCTCAACATTCCCTCTATATCCCTCAATCTTATTCACAAGAACCATAGTAGGCTCAAACCTTTCAGGTGGATTGGGATCCTTCTTAACCCCAATTCCTATCAACGTCAATTCACTCTTTTGTTCAGATGTTCTAGTACCGTTGTGACAATCCTCATGTTTCTCTTAAAATAATCTTCATCATGATTTTTACATTTTTCCTTGTATTCACTTAATTGGCTAAGAAATTCTTCCCTATTAATCTCCCTTTCTATCTGTGGCCCTTCTGATGTATTGGATTCTACTGTTGAAATGGGAACACTTCCCATATTGTATGGCACAACTTCCCATGAAGTACTTACATCAACAATAAATTCAAGGGATATGTCCTCTTGTGTAGTAGTGGAGAGTCAACATCATCTTGTTTGAGCTTTCCAAGTAGTAAATTTTGCAATACATCCTCCAAGAATGCTACCTTTGTATATAATTGCATATTATTTCTCTCAAGATCTTCATACTTAACCAACAAATTGTTCAATTCAGTTCTATGTTTATCCTTCTGAGCAGTCACATACTGCACAGTTGCCCTGGTGAATTGTGCAACATGAACTAACATACTTGTAGCTTCTAAAGCCAATTTTTTTGATACTCTCTTTATTATTAGGCCTTTACTATAATTAGGTGCAGACTCAACAATTTCTAGTTTTCTTGTGCTTGGGGCTAAAGACCATATAGCCAAGGCTTCCCACTCTTCACTGAAAGTAGACCCTTGTAATGCAAGTGCAACTTCTTCTTTTGTATCATAGAGTGGTCTATCACACTTCTTGATTGTGTCAAAAGCTATGGCCGAGCCTAAATCCCATTTTGACAACAACAAGATACCACTAGTTTTTACCAATTCCCTACCTTCCTTTGTAGTCATGTTTTGGAATATGGCTCTCATCTCATTTAACACATTTTTCTAAATGACAGCATCAGGCATTTCTAGATGAAGGATCCTCTCTATAGATAAACTTTTTAAATACTCATCCCATTTAGCCTTGTAGGAAAACTCCTTAAAATCTTGAGTCTTTACAAATGAGTCATCATCCAAAAATTTAGTACATGCCTCCACCCGCATATCATCACTTTCATTCATTCCTCTAAGATCAACATTACTCAATCTTTCTCCTAATTGACTTGTCGCTCTCACTACAAATTTAGTAGGAACCCCTTCCTGTATTTCTTGTTCTGACACATAGACATCATCATCAGAGCCTTCCTCATCACAATCCACTAAACTAGTGGCCTCAATCTTCTATTTTTTCAATGGTGGCTCATTGGGTGGTATTTCACTAGGTGTTGGAGAATCAACATCCACAATTTTGGGCTTTTCCTGCCTCGGTGGAGATAGGGGTGGTACTTGTGGCACAGGAGAAATTGGTTTGTGTTCCTTGTGCTGAGTGGGAACAAAGGCTTCATCAGATTTCCTTTCTTTATTCTTTCTTCTTATAAAAAACTTTATTTTTGGTTCCTCAAGGGATCTTGATGTAGACTCCTCTCCCATAGTAGAGATTCCTCATCCACTCTATTCCTCAAAAATTGGAGCTTTCCCTTTATCTTTAATAACTACCCCTTTAGTCTCAAGGTGGCCTACTATTAAATCAAAATTCCTTGTCACATGCTCCACCTTTCGAATTATATCCTTATCCTCTGGGAGGACCCTGAATTCAGGCTCCTCCTGCTTAATTTTCCTTAGAATCTTATTCAATTCAATCCAACTTGCTAAAATATTTTCCTATTCCACAGTATCTGATATATTCCTTATTATATCATCTGGATAATGGAAAATGTGAACATATTTGTAGCTCTTGTTTCTCTCATTCAACCAGGCCATAAAACCTTTAGGATCATATTTGACCCTCTCAATTGTCCTCTACATTTGGTATGCTTTGAGAACTTAAAGAATATTGTTCCAAACTCTCTTGGACATTACAAAATAAAAAAAATATGTGTATGATGGAAAGAAAGTTCCCTTTCCCTAATTCAACAAATACTCATTCTCTAGCACAAACCTTGGCAACAAGTGAGGTGCTACTTTAGAACCATATATTCTTAAGACAGTGAAATCAAGGAGTGAGATAACATCTCCCCAATTATGTTCAATGACTATCTCAAGCCTTCTTTCCTTTGGTCTCAAGAAATCATGTAAAGCAACGAGAACTCTAGGCAACTTCATAATCAAAGCTCTTTTTAGTTCAAAAGAAAACAAATTCTGAAATGTGACATAATCATATGCCCTGTCATCCTTGTCTAAGACTATGGGCCAACACTGCATGGGCAGATCCAAGTCACCCATTTTTTATTTCCAAGTCAATATTTTGTCTAAAGTACATTGCACCCTTGTATAAAAACATATGCATTAACAGTGAGTACCAACTGCATTTTACCCCAAATTCACCCTTCTTTAATCTCACTAGTCCCTTATGCATTCTTTCATAAAGAAATCTTGCATAATCATATACTGCATAATATTAGGGATGCTACATTTGGGCAGCCATATACATCCATGCCATTAGCATTCCAGAGATATGATAAAAACCAATTATTTGGCAAATGGAATTGAAGGTCCTCTTGAAATAAGGAACAAAATAGTTGACAGGGAAGGGTTCCTTATCATGTGATCGTATCATAGTCTTCTGTCCTACATTTTTGCTAGAAATCTCAGCAAGATATGGTCTCTGAATGAAATCTTGGTCTTTTCATACTCCTATCTAAGAGAAAATTCATCTATCTTATGCATTCCATCATTCCATTTAGTAAGATTGAAAACAAGACCCAATTCCTCCTTAGTGATCTTAACCATTTATTTTCCATCATAAGTTTGAATAGTCCTTGTGACTGGGTCATAGTTATCAGCTATTTCCTTTAGCAAGTCAGCATACATATAAACATTTGGCACAATTAACTTCTCCAAATCACAGTTCCAAGGGTTTCCTACTGGGACACCTATATTCCTATTCTTGAACCAACCATAGAATGATTCCCATCTAGTATAGGGTAATTTGTAATCTTTAATAGAACCTCTTCTATCAAACATACCCTCTGCTATTTGAGGTCCTCTGGGAATCAATTGGCCTTTAGGTTTGTCGCTAGTGGAAGGTGGTAATTGATCCATAAGGTATTTATTCAGAGGTCTTTTGGGAACAAAAGCCTCCCCTTTAGACAAAGATGCTTTTGCTTTAGGGGCCATAATGCAAGAAGTACAACAAGACATGGTTTTTTAGTTTAACTGAGCAAGGCTTACGGCTTTTGAGATGGTTTGGAATGAATTATACAAATATAGAATTAACAAAATCCCTTTTTATGAATTCCAAACGTTTAAAAATTGAACTAAGAAAAAACCCTAACAAATGCTAGCTTGAGAAAACATAACCTATCAATAATTCCAGAAGAAAAGCAACAATTGACTTACTATTTTCTCATAGGTTGACAACCCTAGTTCCGACATGAGGAAATGTTGAGCAATTACATCATGAGCTCCTTGAGTGTATTGAGTGTACTTGTAATACTAAGTCGTGCAATTCCTTACTTCGGTAGCTCAATGTCCTTTTAGTTATTAAGGCTCACTCGCGCAAACCAGAATGGTTTGCTTGCCATCAACGAATTTTTGAATGCAAACCGTTGATTCTTTTAGAGAGTTGATTTATCCATGATCTAGATTTGATTAGCTTATAATGAAAGATTTGATTGTGCACAACTGTAACACTTACTAAATGACAGGAAGCCACATGGAAACAATTGTTTGTAATATACAAGCTCCACCATTTCTTAGTCTTTTCAGCCTTGATCCACGTATCCCCTTTCCCTTACCCTCATGAGGCATAACTCATGTGCAACTTTCATCAACGTGGAGGCGGGAAGCGACTGAGATTAGATCTCGCTACCTCATCATACACACTCTTTAGCTAGCATCAAGTTTATTCTTCATACAACATCAATGGCTCAGATTAAAATATCATTAGACACATGTAATATATGCATATTAGTAATGCACATGTTACTTCCCATGTCCTCAAGGTTGTTCCATGCGGAAGATGCCTGCTCTCCCATTGGGAATCTGGTAGGAAGGATGGGGCCCACATGAGATGGTGGGGAGTGATTTAGATTAATCCACATTTCCCACAAATCAACCATCAATTAATTAACACCCCACAATACTAATCCCCTGACCTGTCGCAATGAAGACAAGTGGCAATTTCCCGCTAACACATGTGGTTATTTTAATAACCAACAAAAATGAACGAGCATGCATGGAACGGTCCAAAATCATCTACCTCATTTATTTCCCACCATTGATCCCTTTAATGACCAGTTGCATGCCTAGAAAACAATGTCTAGCCCACCAATTATCAGGGACACTTGTCATTTTCCGATGACCCCAAATGAATGAGAGAATGAGAGACAAAATGGAACAGGCCAGACAAGGGTCCACATATCTGCACATGTCAAAAACTGTTAACCCTAAGAGGGACCCAACTAGGGAGATGAGGCCATGGTAACAACACAAAGGACCTAAGAGATTTTTATTTATTTTTAAATACTCAACCTGACTTAGGATAACTTCAAAATAATATTCCAACTGGATTAACCAATAAAACAAGACTAGAGGGTCAGTTACTCAACGGGTTTCGATGTCGAATGTCATGACTTAAAAGATACATGACTGACAGAAGGAGTCAACCGAGAAATAAAACAAAAGTGAAGATATAGACTCCAAGGGTTTTTCAAATAAGACCGAAGTAAACCTAAAACCCCATATACATCATCAGGAGACAAAAACCCACAACTCCCTAAATTCATTAAGATTTTGGAGATGGAACAAAGAATTTAGGTGTTTCATCACTAACCTCAATAATTCCTATAGACAAAATATTGGCCAAAATATTCTTTGAGAATTTAAAATTCTTAGTAATTTTTTTAAAATTTCCCTAAAAAATATGATATTGCTATTTAAAAATGGAAAAATGTAACCTTTCATAGCAAAAATGTCATTCATAAAAATTTAGGTTTTATTTTGGTAGGAATCTCCCATAACATTTTGTATTGGTACTTGTTTCTAGCAATGAGGTCATTTAGTAGGACTTGTGGAGGTATGTATTCATGAGGGCCATATGGTACCCAATAACAAGGAGCATAACATGTGCCTCAAAATAGTTCTATAGTTTGTAGAGTTCCTAACTACACTTGCAAAATATGCATAATTTTTTTATTTTAATTTATATTTTTGAAAATTAAATAAATAAAATTAAAACTATCTTTATTAAGATACATTCATATGATATACACCAACAAAGATTCAACTTAAACTAGGGAAAAAATTATCTAATTTTGTTAAATTAATAGTCAATCCTTAGGTTCTTGGGACTTTTGGATGTAATGGTAGGGTCATTTTGACCCAAAGTGCTCTTAAATGTAGCCACCTTATAGTTATGAAACCCCCTCTCAACTTCAAACCTTTGTAGATTTATGCTTCAATATCCAAGTTAGAATAAATATAAGGCTAAAAACAAATTTGTAGACACCTTGAACTCAATTGTGAGCTTAGATTTGGTGTAGCATATTCTAAAATTAAGAGGAACACTCCAAAAATGTTGTAAATCTATCAAGATTTTCTAATTCAATAGGTCATTATTTGATGCAAGAGAAAATAATACTCAATTTTTTCAAGATCAACTAATATTCACAATCTAGATATCTCAATAACACTAACAAGAATCAATCCTAAAAGATTTGAGAGCATGCACAAATTGGTATAGAATGATCTATACAATGTGATATTATTTTATAAGGATATAGCCACTTGAGATCTAAAGCTTCAATGAAATATCAAGAGAGACCATACATGAGAGAAAAGTTCTATTTTATTAGAGGATATAAATGCACAATATGTGTACATTATTATGATATCAATATATAACAATGAGAACCCATTAATTATATAGGTCAAGGTGAAACATAGGAAACCAAAGGGTTGTGACAGGTGTATTAATCTTAAAAATGTCATAAGTAAGCTTAAATAAATTAGTGTGAATAGGAATTAAGGGGTAAAGTAGTTAGGTAAAATACCCCATTCACCACATATAAATTCCCTTCAAATTTATTTTGTAACTACAAATTCATTTTATTTGTGAATAATATTTTATTAATAAATATTTTTTTCATCTCTATATCACTTTATTATTAGAGATTTAATAAAATTAGGTTTTATTTGATCAATTTTTGAATATTTTCCTTTTTCCTCACTTTCAATTTATTTTATAGTGAAATTTTTGAGAGGAAGAATATTGGAATTCTTGTGGGACGATTATTTTATTTTTGTTATTTTAACAAAGTAATATTTATGGATAAATATTACTTGCCTTTCGCAATATCATTTTGATTGAATTATTATTACAAAAAAGGTATCAACTCTGTAAGTTTAAGATCAATTTATTATACTTTTATTTCACAAATTCAATAAAGAATATTTATAGATAGGGTTTGTTGTTTTTCAATTATTACATAAATATAATTTTTCTAATGGTTATGCCAAAGCAACAAGAAGAAGAATCTATTACAAGTGTTTGCAATGCATCCATTGACAATAGTTATTATGTGTCCTCTATTCTTCTATGTAACTTAAAATATTAAATATAGTGTTTTACCCATAAGCATAACCTATCCATACAACTTTTTTATTTTATTTGGCTACTATTTGCATGTAACTTTTTTTATAAGATAACATTTCTTAAATATATAAGATATTTTATTGTAGATCTTCGCTAACATTGTTCTCTCTCTCTCTCTCTCTCTCTATATATATATATATATATATATATATATATATATATCAATGTCTTGATGAAACTTACTCCCCCTCAAACACAATCATACACAATCAATTAAAACTTCTAGGACCATAAGATAGATAAGTATACAATTTTTTATTATATTTAATAAAACAAGTACAAACCTATAAATACAAACTACAAGGGTGATAAGACCTTTTACTATAGGAATATGGACTACAATTAAAGTAAAAAATCAAACATGCTAGTTTAGAAAATACAACAATACTAACCTATAGTAACAACACCTAACATTGAGCTAAAGGCTACAACTTTGCCAATTTGTCTCTATCCTAAATGATATTTCTTTCAATTTTTTGATGAATTAATATGATTCTCCACATCTATCTAAACTGTAACTCCCACTTGAGCACCATATGAATCCAACTCTCCCTTTTTAGATCAAGGACTTCATCATTCATCCATTGACGACACAGTTTGGTTCACCTAATAGAGAATCTCAAGTTGTGCCTTTTGTATCTAATATTTCTATTTTTTAATTCATTACTTAGGATTCTTAGGATTTTTTACCAAAGGCACTTAATCCTTCCATGCTTAGTGTTCCTTTCACTCTAGTCAATGACACAATGGTGGTTGCTACTAATCCTCCTATTTGTGTTCCTTTGAGTTCTTCTAATGGGATTGTCAATCAAATCTTAACTCAAGGTATGCCCTCTTCAAAAGGTGTTATAAGTGGTCCATAGGAGGAGGTTTGGTGCCCCTTTAAACATATATACACCTCAAAAGTCTAAAAAATTTCAAATGGGTATTATAGTTTAATATTTCTATAACGTATTTTTGGTCCCTTCAAAACTTTCTTGGCTTTTTGGTTTACTTGTGTTTTATTCATGACACTTTTCTATTTTGGTGGTTGCCCATTTTTTAGATGTTTGGTTGTCTTGGGCCTATTTGTGGTTTGTTTTATTGGTTTTGTGTGTTTATTGTTGTATTTGGGCTACCATTCCATTGTTGGTTAGCTATTTCTATGCCAATAATCTAGTTCACCATTTTAGAAAAAACTATATTATGTTTTGTGGTTCTTTTGCTATTAGAACTAGCTCTTCTTCATCCTTGTGGCATTGTTTGTAAAGGGACAAGGCTCTTCAGTCCATTTTACCATCATTAAAAATAAATTCAACACAATTGGATATAGTTTACTTCTCTTTGGTTATGTCATTTTTATTGGACATTTATAATTATAAAAAATAGTAACTAAAATTTGTAGGTATTGACCATAAATGGAGAGAGTTGGTTTTAGTATTCATAGATATAAATACCAATTAAATATACTATTCAATGCTTTGTTTTTAATTAGATAACCAGGAAAGGGCATTGATCCCTTACAAAATGAAAAACAAAGCCAAATGGATCAATGAAAGAAACTCGCCAAACACAACCAACTAGAGAGAAATAGCCAGACAAGAA
Source organism: Sequoiadendron giganteum (assembly GCA_007115665.2). Taxonomy (NCBI): domain Eukaryota; kingdom Viridiplantae; phylum Streptophyta; class Pinopsida; order Cupressales; family Cupressaceae; genus Sequoiadendron; species Sequoiadendron giganteum. The sequence goes on along the minus strand of CM021109.1, from coordinate 67,222,195 downwards.
CAACAGAACCAACCAGTAGCAAAGAAGGAGCTACCAACAAAAGATCAGTCAGAACAAAAAATTGCGCAAAACTATTCAAGGAACAAAACTTTAACCAAGCAAAGCCTTTTAGGGCTAGTTAAACGAAATTGTGACCTTCTTAGAAAAAAGTTTCTTCTTTCTATGAACTGTTGTCCAAGAAGAGTTAGAAACTAAAATTGAAAAATTTTGATTAGAAGAGGAAGACTCCCCTCCTGAGTAGCAGACCAGAGGAACAACTGATACTTCAGATGAAGCATCTGAAGCCAAGCACAAATCAACAAGATTTACTACAACATTTTCCAATACATGGACCTCAAAGGAGGTAGCACAAACATCATTAGGGACAACCAAATCCATAGGCCACACACCAGTATCCACATGAGGAGCAACATCCACCACAATCGAATCAGGTGGAGTAGAATGAACTTATTGAAGAGGAGTAACAACTATCATAGCACTCATATTAAACCTCGTAGAAGGAGAAGAAGGCCTAGAATCATCATCATCAGAAGAAGTAGAGTCAATAGTAGGGCGAGATGTTAAGTGTTCACAAAGTGAATTCTTCCACCAAGTAGATGAATAAACAGGGTGGGAGCCTCTAGAGAAATCGCGAGCCAAGTGGCCAACAATCAAACAACGTCTACAACGAAAAGGAAGACCCTCGTAATCCACAAGTTGAGACCAAGAACAACCATTAATCTATAGCACAACCTCACTAGGTAAAGCCTTTGATAGATCAACCTCCACCAGAATCCTAGAAAAGGAAGTATGAGTAAAATTCTTGGAAGCCTTATCCACTTTCAAAAATCTACCAATAGCATTACCAATGCCATCATAGGTAGAGGAACAACAGAATTGTAAGGGGAGATAGGGAAATCTTACCCAAACAAACATCACATCTAAAGGTTCCTTCAAAGGGTTAAAAGAAAGAACCTAAGGCCTAAAGGAAAGGGGATGAGAATCCCAAACCCACAAACCATGATGTAAAACAACTTGTCTTTCCTCAGGAGAACTAAAACCCACAACAAAAAAAAACCTGTGCAAAAGGGTAAATCTCCATCAAACCATCAACCAAAGGAGACCAATGGTTGGTGATTCAAAGGTGTAAATCAAGAAGAGAAGGCCACAAGCAGCAAAATCTGCAAATAAGAGCATTTTTGGAATATAAATCAATATTATCAGCAACTTCCTTACCAAGAGAAACAATAGGAGCAACCTCTGCACAACACAAAGGCTACACAACACCCTCCCTAGGTCTCTTAGACTTCACGACATCAACATAAGGCAAAGGACGAGCAAATTGCCCCAGACAAGAGAAAGGGGAAATCCCAAAATCACCCACAGTAAGTAATAATCTCGTACCTTATTTGTGGTGTACAAAAAATATCTAATTATGATATATAATTTGTGAATAATGAACAATTTTTTTATGTGCTTAAATCTTTTGAACAATATTTTTTCAAGGTTACAAATTTTTTTTTATCATTTTTACATATGATTTTTTATTTTTTATTTAATTTCCTTGTTCTCTTCATCTTGATAACAGATCATAAAATGTAGCCCAAAACTTTAACAATAAAATTAATACATAATATACTAAAAAAAGCTCATATATTATTATGATAATTTGTAAAAAAATTGATGTCTTTAATTTTATTTAAACATGTTATTATATCTTTTCAGAAAGAAAGAACAACATTACATATTAAAAAAATCTAAAATCTTCTTGAAAAACTAGATAATGGCATAATTAATCTTAAATACTATCCAATTATTCGATCCCACCCGACTGCTAGCCCTCTCCATAGAAACATAAATTCTTAGGAGAATGACATGAAAAATCTGTAGTCGTAGAAGGCGCCAATATCGGCTACACAAATCTTTTTTTACGGGAGATTACAAAATTTCTTCATGTGGTTCACTAGCTCTCCCGTATACGCCTGTTGACGTCCTCTGTTGAGGGTTATAACACCACGTAGCTCTGTGACCTTCGACCGAATCTGCCCACCTTTCTCTTCATTACCCATCACCTTCCAAACTGCCTTACACAAATCCTCTCTCCTAAAATCCCCCTTCTCATCCCTATCGACTTCAATTCCCGCTTTCAATTCCAGCACAATCTGTCGGCAGTTAATGCCCTGGTCAAGCCGCAACGGAATTAAGACTAGCGGTAACCCAGAGTAGAGCCATGCTTCCATCACTGAGCTCCACCCGCCGTGGGTGACATAGCTTCCCACGGAAGAGTGGGAAACAATACGCAGCTGAGGCACCCACCCGCCAACTACCAGTCCCCTGTCACGTGTCCGGCCTTCAAAACCCTCGGGCAACAACGACAGCAAGGAGGACGTCCCGTCAGAGGATCGCAACGACCAGAGAAAGGGCAGCCCTATGACCTCCAGGGCCAACGCCATTTCCGTTATCTGGTCCGCCGACAAAAACGACTCACTTCCGAAGGATACAAACACCACCGAGGAGGGCTGTTGTTTGTCCAACCAGTTTACCAGGTAATTTCCAGACGTATCCTCCCTTGCCGCCCCTACTTCAGGCAGCATTAAAGGACCAACGGTAATCATTGGCTTTCCAGTGATATGGTTTAGGTATTCCACATACTTGTCCTCCTCTTCAAAGCACGACTTTATCACTGTTCCACACGACCGCTGACAACAAGCCAACATTCGGTCGGCGAATGCAATAAAGTCGCTCAACACGAGGCGCGCTTCGAACAGCCTCCAGGAGATGATAGGTAAGGGATAGCCGGTGGGGGATTGGATTAAATCCTCTGCCTTCACGTCCCTGCTGCTCCCTGCCTGCTTGGCATGGCCGAGAACATAAGCGAACGCCGCCGGACTGAAGACGGAGAAGGCAAAGCTCGGTATTTCCACCTGCGAGGCCACGGCGGCAGCCCAAGGGGCTACGACGTCGTACACCACAAAATTTGGCGCAAGGAGCCGCAAAAGACTCTCCAACGGCTTGTCCATTTGATCGAACGCCCTGTGCAGGAGATGGACTGATTCTGGTTTAATGTCTGATGTGCATTCGACAGCAGGAGGCAGTCCGTCAACAGACGGCAAAGCCAACTCCACCAGCTGGATCGGTTCCCCCTGCAAGCGAGCTCTGATTCGGGATATATTCACAGGGGTTGATACAAACCACACTTTTACGTCCCCATGGCTTGCCAAGGCCTTGGAAAGATTTAAGAAAGGATTAATGTGACCTTGTGCCAACCACGGCAGCATCACTACCTGAAGTTGTGTATCTTCTCCCATACTTGCATCCAGTATTTCCACTTCTGTGTGACCAGCTGCCTTAATAATTTATTTCAAGTTTTGCACACCAAACTGTCAAATATTCAATTTGGGGAGTTGTTGAATGTCTCCTTCCGAAAGCAACGTTTTATAAAATTTAATTCATATGTTTGTGTTTGACTAGCATTGATTCATATAGTATTTATTGTCTGATGGGCAGAATGGTTCGCATATTAATAATTCCATAACATTAAATAATATCTATTGTATAATGATAATACTATGTGGATCTTTTCTAATTATAAGAAATGAGGTCTTTTGAACTACAACATCGATGAAAATAGAGTAAAAAAAGATCATTCTTATTTTATCTATAATTATATTAAGGAAAGTAAGGTTTTTCTTATATTTAAGTTGATTAAGTAAATATAGATAATTTAGCATAATTTAGTCTAGATTATTAATAATAATTGAACTAATAAATTTGATAATCACATCAATGATTTCAGGAAAGTAAATACGATAGATAGTAGTTCTTAGCTTAATGATTGTAGAATGTGTGCTAATAATGAATATTCTAGAATCTTATTATTGTCTATTGAAAATAGGTGATCTCTTTGTCAACTAATATCTTAGAATTTGCACTAGATTGTTTCCTATTAGAGGTCTAGTTTGTAAGTCTAGGGCAAGTCCATAATTTTAGATTGATCTTTTCAGTTTGGATTTAACCTTTTGGAATGCAATATTTTTCTCTACAATTCACCTAATATTTTTTCTTTGTTTTGCTCCTTGATATTTAAGGGTTAGAACTATTTAATAATAAATTGGAAGGGTTACTAGTATGTTGCAAGGAGATTAGTTTCCCTAGGTTAATATCCAAAAATGTGTAAAAAGAAAATTAAGATAGCAAACAAGTAACCTATAATGATGTATGTAGATTTCTTTATTTGTTGTAACATGACCACCAAATGTTTCACTATTGATTATTTATTTTATGCTAAAAAATGAGATATGGGATGTGTATTCCAAATATGTTATAATATGCATGAAATTTTTCTCAAGTCTAGCACATAACACCAAATATACTAAATGTATGCTTAGTCAACTCAATGTAGGAAAACAAAGGGGACTAATTGACTAAAATTAGAATTTTATAAAGAAAAGGGTTATGCACACAATTATGAGGTTGATAGTAAGGCAACAAAATAATCTTGGATGGATAAGCAATCAAATCTAAGTGACTAATAATTTTATCTAAAGAGATGTATACTTAGATAGGATCAGTATGTCGATAGGTTAAACGTACCGAGAGTATGTGGATAATGATAAGGTGGGGACTAAGTGTAGAGGAAAATGTATATATGCATGGGTGAAAGCTAGGATAATGAGTCAGTGTGTCATTTTTTGATATGTACATGTATCAAGATATGTCCTCAAAGTATTCATAAAACCAAATGGGAAGTGACATGTGTATGCAAATTTGACAATTACATTTTGCCCCTAGTTTGAGGTGGATGTGAATCCTAAAATAATCATGCATCTCAAATTATGTAGCACTCAAAAACATGCATGTAAATTAACTCTTTAAACAACAAAGGACATGAAAGAGGGGTTAATGTGAAGTAATGGACCTTGCCAGGTGTCATTGCATGTATAAGTGTAACTTTTAGTATGGACTCTCCATGAGAACCTAAGTTATGCAATGAGTAGCTTCTATCTCATAAGTGAAAATCAAGTATAGAAATGAGAACATACAAATTTTCTAAGAAAAAAGAAACAAAATGAAATGAATAAACTTGTTATAAAATTTATTTAATTTCGTAAGTGATAATTGTGTGTTTGGCGTGGTAACAATTGGATGACAAAGCATGTGGAATAAAAGGTATTTCATGTGATAATATTCTATCTAGTCATAATAGTGAGTGTTTGTAAAACCTATCAATACTTAAAAACACTCAACACAAAAATGATTAGTGACAATATATGCCTCTTTCAATTGATTATATCCATAAGATCTAAAAAATTGAAAAAATATATATAAATTAGTATCATTACATCAATAGTGAATATAAACCATATCATAGTTACATAGCGTAGCTGACTATATATATTTTAGAATAAAAACTGGCTATACATAATTAATCTATTAAGAAACCTGACATAGATCAGTTATCAGTCGATCTTACATTGTTTGTTATTATTGAGTCCCCTCTGTAATAGACCTCCGCCTTTAACTCATCTTCTAAACATTTGACATGCAACACCTTCCTAATCGTTTCCATTCACTTGAAAAGCTTTCCCTATTTTTACAATATGTTATTAAGGTGGTCCACCAAATAGTTACACTGAGTGTACACCTCGTCTTCTATTGCTCAAAGTCCTCATGCAGGAGAGCAAGAGCACGGTAGCAAACGACAACAATATAAACAATTATCATTTTTAGCATTACTTCCTTGACAATCAATGCCATCACTATCAATTCCTTTCATTCAACCCCACAGTCGTAGCATCCATGTTCGGAGGTTGTGGTTGGAGAGTTCCGTTGGAGACGTAGTCGGTAAATGTGTTTGCCATCTTTGTAGCTGCCAACCATTCTGCATCCAACTCCACCTAACATCTCTTGTCACTTCCTCTCAACTTTGGCTTCATCCATAAATAGTTTCCTCCGTTTTGATATGACTGATATGACCGCATATTCTCTCTCACTTGCTCTCTCTCTTTATATGTATATCATGTGAAGTATTAGTAATAATGAATACATTAAATGGAAAACATGTCTAACACATATAGACTAGGGATAGCATTGACGAATTTCCAAAATATAGGAAAAGTGATTTGGCTCTAAATTGCTAAAAATCATTTGTGTAAGTTCATGGGTCATTAGAGAAAAATATATCCTAATGCGACATACAAGACCATGAGCACACAATTGTGTATGTATGGTGATAAGTTCCTAGTGGATATAGGTAAGAAACGGTAAAGCATTGGGGAAGGCATGGAGTCCTTTATATAAGGAACATATAGTAAAACATGTCATGGGAAGGATACCTCTAAAAGAAGGATGCAATTATAAAGGCACAAAATATAGAGAGGGAATGGATGAAGCCCCCCAATATGAGGGTATGTGCTAAGGATAGGTTATATGAGATTAGAACATAAGCTATAGTCTAAGATTGATAGATAACAAAAGATGCTCAACAAGTGATTTTAGATATTGCAATGCATTAATTTTGGTTCTATGTACAAGCTCTAAGTAACATGAAGTATCAATGTATGATCAATGATAGTGTTTAATAATCATCATAATCATGGCAAGTAAAACACTAGGAAATGGTCAGATGTAAATTCCATAGTAAAATAAGTATGATGGGGAATATATGAAATATAAGTAAACAATCGACATAAAAATTAAAAATAAATAAATAGGTGAGAAATGAAACCCAAGAGGTGGATGAATAGAAAAAAAAATCTTTAGAAGTATGAGTGTGGATGACATAATAATATAAGACAATGAAAATATAGATCAACGTTCTCCCTAGTGTGACAAAATAACGATTAAGCAAGTATGCATCTAAGGTGAAATGAGAATGAAGTACATAAAGAAGAGGTGGGGGCATAGAAAGTATAAAAAAAGGGGAAAATAATTATTGTTGGCATAACAAGTGTTGGCTAATTCATGATGTCATCTTCATATTGTTAAAAATAGTGGATGATCTCACAATAGTGTGTCTCTCTTTTTTGTCTAATTGAGATGCTCAAAATTAACATTTTTAGCATTTTTAATTTATGCCAATTATAGATTATAAATAGTCAAGAATTTAGAGATAATATAAACTAATGATTTGTGAAATTTTCTATTTAGATTCAAGATATATTTTAAATAAATAAATAAATTCTCATTTTATATTTTATTTTTCTATAATTTTTATTTAATGATATTATTCCACAATGCATAAAATTTCATCACAAATTAAAAAATTTCCATGATTTATTGAAATCAGATCATTAGATCCAAACACTTTTTGCTAACTTTTAACTAAATATTATATTTATTATTACTTTTTGGATTGGTACTATTAGTTTTTTATACCCATATTATTCTCTAACACATTTCTCTTAGCATATTGTAAAACTTAAATTTATATTTTTTATTGAAACAAGGACATCTATGTGGTGTGTACTACATTATTTTAAAAAAGTTAACAATTGTTTGTTATTTTTTCCTAGTGTCTAAAATATAATTCATTATTTTTTGTAATGAAATTTAATTTGTTATAAAATTTAATATATATATTATAAATTTTGTAAACCTAATATTAATGAAAACATATTAATAAAATATATACTTTTTATTAGTTCATTTGATCCTCTAAAAAGTGAAGAATTTTTTTTTTTTGGTTAGAATTTTGATAGGCATAGAGAAGACTGCATTAATGGCTTGATTTAAGCTTGGGTGGTTCTATCAAAGGGGTTGATTTAGCCTCCTTCAATCAATCCCCTTTATATGGAACCTTATTTTTTCTAAAAAATATGTGATTTTAAGTAAAAATTCCCATTTGTGGGACACACTATTGTGGGATCAGCCTAACCTTCCAAAAAATTTATTTTTATTTTTATTGTTTCTCATCTTTGCCTACCTATTTAATCGTATGTACATTTATTATTCACATTTATTTTTCATAGGGGTAAATTCATGTTTAACAAGTATAACATTAGGTATTCCTTTTCTTACTCGTTCCTTTTCTAATTAATGGCATGGGTTGAAAGGTAGGAATTTGATACACCACATCTTTTTTTTCATTTGCATGAAATTTAAGTACTTGTGTCACTTTACTTCCTTTGTACCCTTCTTTTTCTATTTTTTAATTTTTTTGTCGTGTAGGAAAAAGTATCCCTTTTTAACACTTAATTTGGAAATAATTATTAATAAAATGAGGTTAATTATTCCTTGATTAGTGTTGTAATATTTTTTTCATATTCACATTAAGTTTACGGCCCTCTTAAATTAAATGGAATTAATTTTGTGGCTTGTTTTTGGTGTTGTAAGGTGTACCTTTACACTTTCACACTAATCTAGTTATTTATTAATTAATTGAGGTTAATTTTCCTTAATTGGCCCCTTTAATTAAAATCCAAGCCTAATTAGATGTAAATTATGAAGGATAAAACTTGACATTCATATATTTCATTACACAACATTTAACTTTGGAAGATGTGTATCCTAGGTAAGTGACCTAGGACCCATTCACCATAGGGTGAATGGGTCCTCACTTAGATCTAGGACCCTAATTTAGCATAATGTTTAACACTAAGCAATGTGAGTCCTAGGTAAATGGCCTAGGACTCATTCTCCCTATGGTGAATGGATCCTCACATAGACCCAAGACTCCCCTTGGCGGTATTTTAATGATTTGAAATCCACAATTCAATGTTGGCTTGTGATATTTTAATTTCAAGAATTAATTTTAAGATACATATAAATATAATGTTATTTCACTTAGTTTCATTTAGAAAATTCAAATTATGTTAAGAGAGATTTCAAGAGAGCATTACAGGAGCATTCAAGAAAAAATTCAAGCCATTCAAGGGTAGATTTATTAAAGATTATTGCAGCAATCAAGGTTCTTTTCATCATGCCAAAGATTTATTGCATCATGCATGTTGTTTGAGATAATATGGTGATGTAGAGTTAAAGATCTATGAAAGTGTTCAAAAGAATTATTTCACATCAAGTTTCATGATCAATATCTCCATTCATTAACGCCACTTCATGCTAGATTTTTAGATTTGTTATCCAATGTTTCAAATAAGGTTTGGTGAGTTGTTGCATATTGTGTTCATTAATCATTCATTCATGATTTTCTATTTAGTTTGAAGGTTTAGTTACCAAAATGGGGCTTGACCAAGGAAAAACCCCATTGCCTAACAAACAACATTTTTCTCTCTTGCATGTGTGATTGCAGGTTTTAAGTTAAAGATCATTTGAAGAGAAAATTTGAAGAAAGTTGTAAAGTTGTAAAAGTTGTAAGAAAAGTTGTCAAATCACAAAAAATCCTCTATGGATTTTATTTTTGGCTATTTGATAGTGAACACCTAGAATTTGGGAGTGCAAACTGAGTAGAAGAGAATCCGGAAAAAAAAAAATTCAAGAACATTAGCCAAGACCCATTCATCATAGGGTGAATGAGTCCTTAGTGAGCTTCAAAAGGTGACTTTTGGTTAAAGGTACACATCCTTTTCCCCTTTCCAGATCTTCCTTTTAACTATTGTGTTGGTTAGATTTGATTACTATTCTCCATTTTCATCTTATAATATACATTTTGAATGAAATTAGGAAAATTGGTCCTTTGTGGTTCATCAACCCTATTTTGGCGAACCTAGCACCCAAATTTTCTATATTTCATTTTCTTTGTTTCTTAGTACATGAGTATTTTTTTCTTAATGGTCATTTAAAAGTATCTATATACCAAATATAATATACCATAAGTCTTTATAACTTATGCAACTTAGAGTTCCTTTGGATTTGAAAAATATTTATCTAAATTCATTTAAATCTTTTGTAATTCCAAAATATATCTCTTACAAATTATTTGTTGTGTTATCTCTAGAATAAACCGCATCATATAGTGTATTGAAAATCATGTCCAATTTCAAATGACTTGCGTCATATATTAGGTTGTAAAAAACTATTTCAATATCTATGAATTTTCCATCATGTTAAAATTATACTAGGAACAAATTTACAGTGCTCAATACATCGCCTTCTATGGAATATACAAAATCTATTAGAGAACGATGCAACATGACTTAGAATTGGTAGCTCTAGCAGGCACACTTTGTATTATCAAATCTATGATTCAACCAAGTTGAGTCAGTAGGAACACTTTGTATTGTCAAATATATGAATCTCTATTGTTGTGATAGAGAATAGATGATGAGTTGTGACTGCAATGGGTCTTGCTATCTCGGAGAAGGGGGAGAAGGAATTGGAGAATGTTTTAGAGGAGAAATAATTATAGAATAGTACTAAGAAGAAGGAGAACCTGAGTTATATGTGGATTTAGAATAGGATATTTAGTTATCTATTCATATTATTTCTTGTTCTCTATGCCTTCTTCTAATTGCACATAAATTAATCCCTCTTGAGATCTAATCATATTCAAGAGAGGTAGTGGACTTTGCAAAATTTCCTCTCTAGCTTGTAATTTTTCTCTTATGCTTTGTTATTTTTTTTTTTGTCATGTTAGGGATAATAACTTAGTAGACACACAAGCCAAAAAAAAATTAGGAGGAGGTGAGGGAGTCCTTTTTGGGGATGAGATGTTATCAAATTAAGTTTTACATGGTTTATCTATATAGAGAGATGGTTTTGGGATCACTACATCAAATTGATTTGATAATGACCTCTTTGGTGTTTATGCTCCAAATCCTATTATTACTCCTATATTTGTTACTTATTTTGTTTCCCTCACCTTATTTATAACCTTATCAATAATTTTCAAGATTTTTCAATCATTTCTCCCTTTTTAATTCTATATACTAGGGGTAGATCACTCTTATCTTTATTTTTCTTACATTTCCCTTTATTTAATGGGTAAAAGCACAATAGTGTGTCACACTTTTGGCCTAGCAAATAATTCCGGCCGAATAGATTTCGGTCAAATACGATTCGGGTGAATAGGTTTCGACCGAAAGAAAGTGTCGGTGATGTGGTGCCTACGTGGCACCCCCCTTTTGGCTGAAAGGCTTTTGACCGAAACATATTCGACCAAAAGACTTTCTGCCGGAACGTATTCACCCAAAATACTTTCGGTTGGAATGCATAAAATAAAAACAAAAAAAAAGAAGGCCCACATTCATTTGGGCACGTTCGATCGAATGTTGTTCTATTGAAACAAGGTCAGTCGAATGCACCTGCTGGTATAAAGTTTGGACAACGACCCACTTCAGCTCCATTGCATTGGTGACGCCTCCTAGGTTCTCCTCTATAACTACTTTACAAAATAGGTTCAAACCAGGGTTATTTGGAAAACGTTTTGAATTTGGGGATTTCCAAAGCATAGTGAAGGGTTTCGATTTTAGCAAGTTCTGTTATTGTCATGAATTTGGAATTTGGGGTTATGAGTTTTTTCATTAAAGGAATGAGAAATTTGTTGTTTTCGGTTAGGGTTTGAAGAAAAATTGTGAAATTAAAATCAGTTTCAAAGAAGGTGATTAAAACAAGAAATATCTCTCAGAAATAAATGCATTGAAACTTACTTGAAACTGTTCTATCATTGTAAAATTGAATTGTTGCCTTAGATAAGATCAGTCAATATGCATATATCTTTGAGAGGTATATAATGGATTTTGAAACCCCACGTCTTATCCACCGTTTCTAATCAAATCCTTTGATGTTTGGACTAAAATACTACTAATTTCACGACACAAACAGTTGAGGCTTTTGAAATCAGAACTGGCATGGTAGGTACAAGCTGCCATCACGTAGGAATATGGAATTGCTATTTTTTTTATCCTTGTAACTGTTATTCACTATCATAAACCTTTTATAGCGAAGCCTCTAGAGAGTTTTTGTTTAAAAATTGTACATCATTTTATTTCTCTCCATATCGGTTACATTAATCACAGTTGACATTTTTGAAATCATGCACTATTGTTTCCTTCTCTGTATTGAAGGACAAAAATGGGTCAAACAGGGACAATCATTTAGGACCCTAAGTAAATGGGTCGTAGGAAAAACAAAATATACATTATGGAATTCAACTCTAGATGTTTGAAGCTTGAAAATGGTAACCTCTAGGCTATAGGATTGGAAATGGTACAGTACACACAACTGAACTGAAGTGGGTTTTGGTAGGGTCAATTCATCCTTGATGCTCTCACTTACGAGTGACATGAATTGGAGCTCTCGGTAGGGTCAATTCAAAGGGGGTTATAGGTTTTGATATTGAGGTACATACTGTCTAAAAAAAATTATAGTTGTTTTGTTTATTATGCATGTGTTATGTCGTTATCTGAACTTAATTCTTAATTTTAGATTAAAATATGTAAAAATATTTACATTTCACACTTTTACAATATATTTATGTGTATTTAAAGATTCCCATAATTAGATAATTCAAACAATCCCTCACAAAACCTACATGAATTTTAAGATAGATACAGTTAGAAAACATCCATAATTTGAAGCACCCTGATAACAAAACCTTTAGAAAGTTGAGTAGTGTAGTTAAAAGGTTCCCATAGTTAAGTTATTCAAAGCACCACCAATAGAACAAATGAAGAAGTTTGGCAGAATAAAACAATTGGGAGATAATTAATAGAATGGAAAAGGCTCACACCCATGCAAATAATTAGAGTCCAACCCGCCAAAGTCTGTTATGCATTTACTCATTTTAAAATAACCCTTACCTAATCATGAAAAAGTGAAGAAGGCATCACCAACATTAGGCAAAATCATCTACATTAAGTCAACTTTGAGAAAAAAATAGATATACTGTAGATGCTCGAGCCAACAGTTAACATGAAATTTCAAACCATATATGCAAGATGTTTATTGTGCTATCAAGATTGATGTCTAAATCAATTTATGCACACATAAAGTCATCAATTAAGGTTGGATAATTGCAACATGTTCCATGTTAGCAAACCAAAATCATTTAGAGAGTCAAACAAAAGTTCACAAAGAATAGAGAGAGTAAACACTAAGATTGAAAACTATCCAATTACCTACCTTCTATGTAGGTTACACTCATCCTACCAATTGACTATATGACATCACTAGCTAAGCCTCCTAAAAAAATTGAATTGATAAAACTCACCATATATTCCTTCTAATTACTACCACAACATATATATTATATAGCCAAGTCTGTTTCTGACAATTGAAATATATCAAACATAAGGATAATTGTGGTTGTCTCAATTTTAGCTCATTTCCACAATGAAGATGCCTTCAAATTGCCACATGAGATTGACATTATTGAAAATTCCAAGTGATTATTTGCAATTTTGCTTCAATTTTTGTCTATGTAGGATTACTTAACGTGTTGGAAACTCACACAATAACTCACTTGTCTATTATAGTACTCACTTGTGTGATTCCTTTACTTGGTCTTCATGAACATATATGTTTAGCACTACCTCGTGTGATTCTCTCAAATCCTTTAATGTAAACAAAGGATTGAAAATTATTTATAAACCCCAAATTTCAAATTCACCGTCCATGCACGTATATGTGTATGTATACATATATGTGTATGTACATGTGTGTACATATATGTGTTTGTGTGTACATGTACATGTACATATATGCACGTACATGTGTATACATATGTGTGTATGCATGTATACATATATGCATATATGTACATATGCATACATATGTGTGTATGTACATGTATGTACATGCATATATATGTACATGTGTGTATATTTAATTGTATGTGTGTATGTATATATCTACACATTACATGTATATGTATACATATATATATATATATATATGTGTGTGTGTGTGTGTGTGTGTGTGTGTATGTACATGTGTATGTGTGTATACATGTACATGTATGCATATATATATATGTACATACATGTGCATGTGTGTATGTATGTATGTATGTATGTGTATGTGTGTATGTATATATACATACATGTATATGTGTATATGTGCATGTACGCATGTGTGTATATGTGTATATGTGTGTGTGTGTATGTATACATATATATGTATAATTTGCATATATATGTGTATGTGTGTATGTATGTATCTGTGTACATACATATGTATGTATATATGTGTACATACATATGTATGTATATGTACTTGTACATACATATGTATGTACCTGTACATACATATGTATGTACACATATGTACATACATGCACACATACACATATACATGTACGTATATATACATACACACATACACATACATACATACACACATGCACATGTATGTATGTATATATACACACATACACATGCACATACACACATGTACACACATGTATATATATATACATTTACTTGATTGCTATTTTAAGATTCTTGAATATAATTAATGGTTATTTTTATGTTTTTTATCTCTAGATCTTTTATGTGTTATTCATGTACATATTTTATTTTAATGATATGCAAATCTCTAGATTTAAACATTTAAATAGATACATATATCATGGCCGATGAGGGATCTCACCATTCCCCTCATTCTAGTGAAGAGGCTCAAAATAGATCAAATTTATATCGGGATAGTATTGTTAGATTAAACAATTCTCTAAAATGTTTAGAGAAAACAATTCACAACTCCCCCAATTTGGCTAATTGAGATAGATTAGTCACTATTAAAGATGAGATTCATCAAATGATTGGGACGACTCATTCATTCAACTCTTATGATGAGATCAGCATTGAGCAATTTTATTTGTCTCTTGCTAGGAGCACAATGAATTATAGAGAAGTTGCCAAATCAGTTTCAGCTGAAAATGTGTTAACCATGTTCCCTCATTATAGAGGAAAAAATAGAATTAGAGGATATGTGGTTACAAGGTGTGTAGATCCTCTTGTTGTGCCATTCATATACCCTAGATGGTTGGCAGCGTATCATAGATGGCCTCACAATGATGAGCTACCAGGATATTTTATGAAACAGTTATATGTAAAATTTCATTTACAGATAGATGTGGACTACACATCTCATCCTGAGCATGTTGGCCAAGGTAAAGACCATTTTTATGACAAACCACAATTTAGATGTCCAGATTTTCCCCCGCCTGTGGATAAGAGGGCATTAGTTGGCCCAAACCTTTTGGTTTTACCAAAACATGTGGAATTGGTAGCAGCAGGGGAGTCAATAGCATGCTCTACTCGATCCCATATTATTGACAACATTGCCTCTATTACGACACAGATTGATCAAATTTCATTTGATCGAGTTGGTAGATACTTATTACACCCACGGATCAGCCTTCCTCCCACAGAGGCTGCATCAGCATCTTATGATCCATTTATTTGTGTCGATCTACCTACTCCTTTAGATATCGAGCATATGAACCACATGACTTTGTGTAATGTTGTAGAGTCTTAGTTTCAGATTTACTAGTAGCATATCAGGTCGTTAGCGAGGACCATGGGATCTCTCTCAACCATGTACAGGAATTTATTAGAGAGCAATATCCTGGTACACATTCGAGCCATGGGGTGGTAGCTCCAGGGGATATTCCAGAGTAGCCTATCGATCCTTTAGCTTGTCCAAGTCATCAGGATATTATAGATCACATTGCTCAGGTTACTACGGCAGTTGATGTTGTCCATGCTGCATATACTCAGCTTCTTTTTGGCACTAATACTATACATGCTACAAATCCCCCTGCGATGTCCTTGCATTCTAATGAGCTTAGTGACATTGGTAGAGCCCTCAATCAGGCATGTCAGGTACTTGAATAATTCACAGTATATATATACATTTAATTGTGTTCTAAAAAAATACGTACGATACATGTTTAACATGTTTAACTCTTGATTGAAATTGACACGTACAAGTGAAATTTTTTAAGCAGTATGGCGATTTGTTAGAGTTTGGAAATCCGGCACATGATGGCGATCCCATACAACACACAAATGAGGTACATTTATATAATTTTTTTTACATATATATATATATAAGTTGTACATGTACACACACTTAAATTAAATTAAATTTTAAAAGTTTATACATGTTTGCACATACTTGAACACATGTAGGGCTCAGGACACGCATCCATAGAGCTTGGATCGGGACATGGATCCACACATGATCATGGTCCCATGCAGCACATACCTGAGGTAGATTTAAATAATTTTATATATAATTTAAAATTTAATAGTACTCGATTTGTAAGTTTGAACACATTGAAATTTTGTACATGTACATACAAGTTTAGATAATTTCATGTGCACTAACTTGAACACATGTAGGTTTTGGGATGAGGCTCAGGACATGCATCCAAAGAGCTTGGATTGGGACATGGATCCACACATGATCGTGGTTCCATGCCGCACATACCTAAGGTACATTTAAATAATTCTAAATATAATTTTTAAAATTTAATTGTACTCAATTTGTAAGTTTGAACACATTGAAAGTTTGTACACATGTATATATATGTAAGTTTAGATAATTTCATGTGCACGTACTTGAACACATGTAGGTTTTGGGATGAGGATCAGGACACGCATCCAAAGAGCTTGGATCAAGACATGGATCCACACATCTTGGATTAGGAGAGGGATTAGTCCATGGATCAAGGGAGAGATCAGTCCATAGATCTGATGATTCTATTCACAGTAGATTTCCCTCTCTTTGAGATCAAATTATTATGTTGTCCAGACACTTCTTATGATTTATGTACATTACATGTTTATGTTTTATGGTATATATTTGTACACTTGTTATGATTTATAGGTCACATTCACACATGTTTGTACATGTTTTATGGTTTGTTCATAGATTTGTTATCGTGCATTATTATGGTTTTCGAACACTTGTTAAACATCTATTTACATCGTGCAAATTATTACATGGTTTTATTTATTTAGCAAGTTTGTACAGGTTCAAATTTAAATTTAAATTATGGTTTGTTCACACAAGTGTTACACACATCTATATTGAAAAGTTAACTACTTAAACTTGACTAAGTTAGATCATGTATAATTATGATGTACACAATTTTTATTCACTTATCATGTGATATATATACAGTTGTATGGTACAATCTCTAGCTAATCATATGAAATATTTAGATCAAAATGATCTTATAGCTATAATATATTTATACCATATTACAAACTTTAGGCACTTTGCTAAAAATGCAATCTAGGTCACTATTTACTTTTTATTGATTTTGAATGTTCTCTAGCTTACATCATAATAGTCTGGAATGAGCAACTATTTTATAGAGATTCAAAACTAAATAAAATAAATCATAAAAATTAAATTGTAAGTTATACATGTATGTATATATCACTAATATACTTCATCTAAAAATAGCAATGTAACCTTTACACAAATAATACTAGATCTTCTACAAACCATGTTGTTAGGATAAAATAATTCCTAGACATGTTGCACTCCAAATCCTTCCTACACAAGCATTGAACTTGTAATTTAAGAGAGGGGTAAAAAATAGGTAAATCAGTTAAATGAATAAGATTAACTTGTACCAGGGTTATGATTCTTATTTAGATTATGTGTGCCTAATTTAATGAAACATGTTATTTGGGCCAATTAACAAGAGTAACTTTAAATATCCTTTACACTTCAATCTCTACAAAGCTTAGGATGAACTGATCCTTAAAGGATTTAAAGGATAATCATACATAAATTTTATAATTTACTTTATCAAAATAATTCTAAACCTTAAGACAGATTGAATTCATTCTTTACTTTGTCACTAACTCTTTTCTATGTGAACTTTTGTGATCTCATTTGTTAACTTGTAGGTTTATATTTTCCTTTATTGGGGTTATTGCATTTTTCATATATATATGTTTTTTAGGATTTTTTATGTTGTTAGGATATGATCCTTTATGAGGGTGGATGATATCTTCCATTAGTGTAATTAACACCTATTTTTGGTGGTTAGAGTTATTTTTATTAGTTCTCTTTTTCTCCTCTCTTATGTATATATACTCATTACCTTTTCTCTATAGATGCCTGCATAATTTCCTATTAGAATGGTGATTATTCATATTAGGATTAGAATGAGTTCATGATTATACATGAGTTCACATGTGATTAGGATTAGAATGGTGATTATTAGATAGAACATGCGATCTTTAATGAATGATTAGGATGAAGAGGGATGCTTAGGATGAAAATAATAATTTTCTAGGATGTGACATGCATACTAGGATATGAAAATGGATGATCTTGAAAATTTGAAGGTGAACAAGTAAAGACATATTAACTTTCAAAATTATGCCACATGTTCCAATTAATTTATAAATTATATATATAGATCTAGCTCGATGTATAAAAAGTTTGAGTATGTACACACGTGGGTATCCAAAAAACAACTTAAAGCTCCTGGTACATAAAATCTGGATCCTCTCTATCTTTAATTATCTCTAAAAAAATTTCTTGATCTTCAATAAGCAACCTCCACTTTTGTTTGGCACGTCCTTTTTTAGGTAAAGTTTCTAAATTTATTTTTGTTGCTATAACTAGGTAACTGTAATGTAGAACCTTTTGTCCTAGCATATAATCAATAAAATAAATACCATTTTTATATGTCTTTATTTGTTGATAATATGTGCCTTCAATAACGACTGATCCAATGGGATACTCTTGTCCATCACCATCTGTCATCGATTCCACCAATTTGCTTTTTGGTTGCATACATCTTAGTAGATAGTAATCTACACCTTCCGCATTGTCCGGATCTGCAACAACAACAAAAATATCTCATGTACACACCATATATTTTTAATCAATTTTAACTAAATTAAACACATGCCCTTAAAACTTACTTAAACACAGAATATATGTAAATCAAATTTAACTAAATTAAGATCAATTTCCATACCTGTAACAACTAAATCAGATACACGTTCGTAATATGCTGAATAGAGAGGATCATAGACATCAACATTGTCATCTTCAACAAAAGGAGGCATTGATATTAATTGTTTCATTTCCCATTATGAAACATACCCATCTCTAATATTCTCACATTGAGTAATAGTTGCATTGTTCTCAATGCAATCATCACAAAAACATGATTTTTCTCTCACATTAAATACATGAGGCTTACTACTTCCCGTTGTAATGATTTGATGTAGAATTCTAATACCATGAATTGCTTGACAACTATAAGGATTTGATCGATCAATATCTATAAATTCAAATTTAAAAATTCAATTAAAAATCATGTACACTTGAACTTTGAAATTCTTGATTTTTTAACAAATTTTGACTAGATGTACCTATAACTTCCCAAAAATAATGTGTGTTGTATGTTGAGTTGCGAGTGGGAAAATGACTTTTACACCATTCAACAATTTCATTTGCATTCTGTATGGCATTACCTGCAAGTACACATGTGTTGGCACAATTTGCCACCTATTACTTTCAAGGAACTTATAATAATTTTAAATTAAATTTAAATATATATAGATAATCTTTTCAAAAATATATCTACATGTTCCATATATATTTATGGTGGAAGTTACCAGCAAGTTCATGTTGACGAAGTGCACGCTTCACACATGCTCCTGCTCCATCGTGCTCTCCTTTTCCATGTCCACTCTCATAAAAAATCCACAAAAATTTGGTGTTGCATCTAGCATGTTGATGGCTTAACCAAACAAAAGCTTTTGAAGACTTAAATTGTCCTGCACGAACTTACAAATAATTGTACACTAAAACCAAATTAGCTCAAGTCAAAAAAGTAATTATATATATATATAACTTGCAATTAGACTTGATTTAAGTCTCAAAATTAAAAGTAAATATAAATAAATAATTTTAAAAAAAAATAACATGTAAACTTACCAACAAATCCATCAGACCATATCCAGTGTTGTTCTTGATTTAGGCCACGTCGTCTCAGGTCTTCAAAAAGCATTTTGAAACAATGAGCTGCATAGCTTCTATCATGATTTGTATCATCACTGATATAAAAGTGAACCTCTTTGATGATAATTCGACCATCTTTGCTACTTTGTATTCCTTCGACCTCTAATTCGACATGCCTATAGAAAACTTGCACAAAGATTGTAACTTGTTGTGAATGATAATATTGACTTTGAATCTCAATTTGAGGACTAAATGTATAGTTCTCAGAGAAATCTACAATAGAGAGAATACAACCTGGTGGAAAGCAATTCTTTGAATCACGAAATTGTTTAGCTTGCCTTCTTGCACCATGACAATGTTGGATATGTGGATATATGATATTGTGAAATTTACTCATGAATTAATTGTAAGGCAATCCACTCTCTTTGAGAACAATTTTTTTGGTCTCAACTCCTGACTTCGTTCAGTATGTCTCATATTCATATCTCTTCCAAACAACTTGCATTTCATTATTGTCAACATGTGAAAGATTCTTCAAATCTCCACAATCATTACATACATTGAATTCTTCTGAATCTTCTGATTTTTCGCATACAAGAGACTTCACAAATTGTGTTGTACTTCTAGGGATGGCTAAATTTTGATCAATTGTTGTCATAGCTTTTCTATATGATTATAGATGTAAATCAAATTCAACATGATTTCAACAATAACAAGTTTCATGTACTTTATTTATATGTACAAATGATGGTCGTAGTGTCTCAAACATCCTTTGACAAATCTTCACATTTGAAAAATCTTGCTTGAATTCTTCAAAAAGTTCACTTTGTGTTGTATCTATAAAATGTTTTGGATGAGAAATTTTTGTACCATCGTCACTTATTATTTGTATAGTATCCCTTCTATTGGATGAAACACGACAATGAGTAGTCCAATATTCAACCACCTGTTTCTTTACATCTTCTGAAATTCTATCTTTTCGGGGAACCCTACAAATATTTACCCAATTTTTCTCAATTTTTTCATCTATTTGATTTCTCTTTTCAATATACCTTTGAACAGTTCTCCTAGAAACATTTACTAATTCATAAATTGCTTGAACTTGTCTTCTATGTGATAATTTCTTACTAGAAATTACAGTCATCAACGCTCTACGTGCAACACTTAAATCACTAGATCGACTCTTTTTTTCAATACATTCTAATGCTTTTTGCAAGTTTTCAACAATTGTGTGTTTTAAATCTAATGACTTTTTCCTATTATCAACCCCTAACAACTCCAAAATGGGGGTCATTTCTTTTCATCTAAATAACTTTGCAACTAACTGTGCTCTTCCAATTAGAGATTTTTCTTCAAAAAAATCATCCCATATTCTTTTTGAGTGTAATTTTATTGTGCTTTCAGATAACATATCTTCAAAGGAAAAATTATTGAAAAGAGAATCCTCATCCATCTCCATTACATTTTCAATACCATTGTCCAAAAAAAAACTATTATTAGGTTTAGTTTGTTCTTGTACCTGTACGTCACCTTCGTCATTGATATTTTCCATGGGTTGTTCTTCATGAGATGTTCCTTCACCTACTCTTCTCTTCCTCTATCTTGTTCGTGTTCGATCATACTTCCTTGATCTATTCCTTTTACATGCCATCACAAATTGCACTCAAATTTGAATTCACCTACATACAAATTTATACACACATGATATTTCAATGAAACATGTACTTGATTAATATTGCATTTAAATATCTAAGACTTAAAAAAACAATGGAATAACATATATCTAATTGGTGATCAATAATAATGAAATCTAAGAATATAAATAGTGAAAACAAAATTCAAATGCATTAATGAAAATAAAAAACATAATCAATTAAATAAGTTCAAGATCAATGTACTTTCGAATAAAGCTCTCCTATTGTTTAAATACGTTTTCTTTTGTCAAAATAAACCTTCTTTTGGACCCGAATAAACCTTCTAACTTATTGAAATAAACATTATTTTGTCGAAATAAGCTTTCTTTAGTCGACGGTTTTCGGACAATAGTATATTGATCGAGTGGGTTTTGGTCAAGTCAATAAGCTTTCCTTAGTCGCGATCAGTCTTCTTTCTCTTTGGTCGAAATATATTTTATTGAATTACTTGAGTTGAAAAATCTAAACAAAAATTAAAATATATTTTATACCGCCAAATTTCAGTCGAATCACTTTAGACCAAAATATTTTCGGCCGATAGGATATCGGTTGAGTGTGTTTCGATCGAAACCATTTTGACTGAACAGTACTCGACCGAACATGTCTAGGTGGCATCCTACATGGCAACAAACTCACCCTTTTCTGAAACATTCAACTTTGGTAGAGTGTTTCTCCTCTCAGAATTATTATTTTGCAAAAAACAAAAATACCCTTTTGTAGAGCTCGGAGTGGTGAATCCAAATATATAATTTTTTAAATATTTTGATTAGTTTTAATATATGTTATCTTTAAAATAATGAAAGTAGGTTGTTAAAATGAAAAAAAAGGTTGATTAGAAATTTAAAAAAATATAGTAAAACATATTAAGTTTTTTTAAAAATTATATGGTGTAGTAGAGGAGAGAGTCTTCTTCAAAAAGGTATAATCTTTTTTTTTGAAAATGATTAAAAAAATTGAAAATAGTTGACGGCCTGTGAAAACTGTCAAATTCTGACATGTTTAACTTTAAAACGTTATTATGAGTAAAATATACATCAAAATTTGAAAAAAAAAAAATCATGCAGTAAATATTGAAGTTACCTATTTAGGGAAAAAAAATTTAGACAAAAATAATGTTTTTTTTCAGTTTGTTTCTTGGCGGCCCACAAAGTCACTGTTTTTTGAAATTTTCAACATTCCAAAATTTGTCCTTAAATTGAAAAAAACATAATGAAAATGGTTTTTTTTTAAATTTAAAAAATTACAAGTTTAATCTTCATCAAAAGTTCTACATTTCATTAGTTTACACCATTTTGAAATTCAAAACATAAAGACTACTTTTATGTGGCCAAAGTTCATAAATTGTTTTGTTGTTGGCCGATTCTTTTATAAAGTGTGACACAGGTTTGTGCTTTTACCCTAATTATTCTCTTTGAAACTAAATCTATCCCTTGGTAAATTTGATAGTGTAACAATGGAAAAAGTATCTCTCTACCCCTCTACATTAGTACACTTAATTTGGGAATTTATTAAAATTAAAATGGACCTAATGTTTCCTTGATCTAATGTTGTAATGTGTTTTCCACATTCACATTAGATTTAGGGCCTTTTAAAGATAAATTGACCTAATTTTTCCCTAATTTAATGTTTTAAAGTGTATTTATTTACACTTTCACATTGATTTTTGGGCCTTCATATATTTATGACCTTAATATCATCATCAATAGGCACCTAAGATCCTATATTATGCATCTTGAGGCTTATTTTAATCAAAATCTTAACATAATCAACAAATATACTTAATTTTTCAACTCCCCGACATTTCCTCCACCTAAAAAAGCTTAGTGGGACCCATATGCCACCTTGGGAATATGAGTCCAATCCAGATGGGACCTATATGCCACAAGTGGTGTATGAGTCTCATTTGGCCCCTTTATAGGGTTTAGAGTAGGAAATTAGTGTTTTAAGTTCAAATTTCTTGAATGTCAACTTTTGGGATATAATAAACAAGAAATTGGATGGATTGCCTATATAAACAAGGTTTCAAATAATTATTTACATAAGCCTTCATGATATCAACATAATCCATCAAGAGTTAAGCATTCCAAGACTTCACAAGAGCATCAAGAGAGTTTATAAGAGCACTTCTAAGGAATTCAAGGGAAAAATTATTTATCATTTGTTACAACAATTTGGGATATATCATCATGTCAAGATCATCAAGCATCAAGCATGGTGTTGAGCTAGTCTTGTGATGTAGAATTGAAGATCCATTTGTAATAAATTTTCATATCAAATTTCAAGATCAATATCTACATTCTACATGACCAGTTCATGTTGGATTGCTTATTTACATTTCAATACATCATCCAAGGTATCATTGTTCATGTTTCATATTTCATGTTTCATTGTTTTATCACAAGGTTTAATTACCTAAATGGGGTTTGACCTAGGCAAACCCTTATTCCCTAACAATCAACAAGTTTTTCTCTCTATATATGTGTGATTGTAGATCTAGGTGACTTGGGGCTTGAAGATCCTTTGAAGATTAGGTTGCAAGGTTGAAGAAAGCAATCAAGTTGTCACAAGGTTTTTATTTGTAGGGAAAGTCACCTATAGGTTGCAAATTAGGGTTTTAGATCCAGAAATGAAGTGTGGAAGGAAGAGAAGAGATAGGAGTGCATATTCAAGCTTTAACCCTCTAAAAAGTTAGAGTGGTACTGATATGCCACTTGTGGCATATGAGTCCCAGTAAATAGCTTTTTCCCAGTTTCAAGAGATCTAGATCATACCCTGACAGATTCTAGTTTTGACACAAAAACTCTAGTCCAAGAATAAATCACCTAGACTAGCGTATGATTCTCAATGGTCATTAAACAACAAGTTTTTAGGGTTTTAGATCCTTTTTTGACCTTAGCCTTCTTCTAGGTGCACTTTTGTTTATTCTTATTTTTTATTTTGTATTTCAGTTTCATTTCCTAGGTCATTTAGCTAGGTTATGCATAGTACTTTACATGTTACATTCATTTCTTGTCTTTCCAAACTCTAGCTTGGTGGTGAACCCCCTTTTAATCCTTTATCACACCCCAGGATACCTTATTGAAAGATCGATCCCCCCCTTTCTATCTTCAAATTAAGATCTCTAAGGTTTCCTTAAGTGTAACAAGTGTGAAATAGGAACCCTACCCTTGTGTTTCATTCCTCAAAGGCAAGGTGTACTATTTCCATTATAGATATTAGTAATTTTGATCAAGTGTCTATATCATTAGCCTCAACTATAGACTAATCAACTAGAGGTAGATACATGATATCAACATTTTGTAAATCAAAATAGGGGTCTAAAGTGTTTCCATTATCAATAATACCTTCTAAAATACCTTCTTGTATCTTTCTGTCTTATTTTTTTAAGAGTGATCCAAAATAATCCCCTCTTTCTCACCTTAAATTCATTAAGACAATTAGCCCAAAATTCTTCTAGAGTGTAGCTTGATGTTTGTATTCTGGCTCAAAAAATTTCTCATCCTTTCCATATGGGTCATATTTGATCATTTTGTATAATGTTAAGTTCAAGAAATAAATAAATTTCTTAGAGGCCCTAGCAATAACTATATTTAGGCATGAGTAGAATCCCAAAATAAAAGGGAATTGAACTCCAAGCTTATGCTTGTCTATAAACTTCTTGTGGATTTCTAATATTTTCCTAAAATGATCTTTTTACTAAAAACCCTTGGAAGAAGAAAAGGAAATCCAAAAAACCAACTAATTCTAATGTAAGTTGACTTGTGAAATTGGAGAAACTAGTGTCCCCACCTAGATATCAATTTTTTAGCTTCATAAAAAATTTTAATCTAATGGTCACCCAATAGTTTTTTGATGATTGTGTAAATGAAGGAATAATTTATCCTATTGAAGTATTCCTTGGATTCCTTCATTTTCAAGTGGTTTCAATTCTCCCATGCCATTTCTTCCCATCAACATCTCCTAAAACACCCTATGTTGCCAATCCATGGAAGGAGGCTTGTCTTGCCAATAAGTAAATAATGTAATAAATCATATAGATCTTCTTAGTTTCATGAACACTAACCAGCTATGCATGAATATTGTTGCTCACCATCTGAGCCCAGTCAAATTATTCTTTTTCTTTTAAAATAACATATATGTAAGGGTATGTGCATGATCATCATGGAAAAAATAGGCCCTTAAGTGGCAATAAAATTCAGAAAATCAGAGTTAGGCAACTTGACGTAAAAATTTGAATAAGTTATCTATATTATTTTAAAAATATGTAAAAATAGAATTTTGTAGCAAATTATGTAGTTATCTATATTTGGTGAAAATTTGAAATTTCAATGCAGTAGTACTTAAATTTCTGGGAAAAAATAAGTAGGTGTTTGTCTGACCACCCTAACCATAATAAAATGATAATATTCTTTAATAATATTTTAGATATAAGTAGGGGACTCATGTCCCAATGTGATGCATATTTTTTTATAATTTTTTTCCAAGTAAATAATTAATTATGATTTTTTTATTATAAATTTCAAAAAATATAAAAACTCGTATGTCTAACTACCTTAACTTGGTCAAAACTTCATGAAATTCATTTTTTTTTAATCCTATAGTATGCAAAGCATAGAATGTGACACATGTTTTGGATTCAAAAAATGTGATACCATTTGAAAGTTATAGATATTTTTCAATCATCCTATCAATCAAGACTTTAGTCATAATTCAAATAGAAAATGAATAATAATTATTTATTAAATTCAAAGTAAAGCATAATTTATATTGGTGGAAAGATGATAATGCCCTTTAAAAACCTTTTTATTTCATCAATTTTTGGTTAAAAAAAAGTTGTCAGCCACATGGGCCATCATATCTCTTAGATATCACCACTTTTTGGCCCATCATGATCTTTCACATACCCGTAATTATACATCCATGTTTGATATACCTTATATTAATTCTTTCTCATTAATCTTCTTAGGAGAGTGATTATATCTAGACTATCTCCCCATAGAAGTGTTCCCTAGTGAGGTTCATGGGCACCTCAGTGAGGGCTTTCCTTGGTTTTACTAACCATGAGTTATTGATGTTCCTTACACTTTGACCATCCTTATCCGCAAAGGCCTTGAGATATTGCTCTTCTATTACTATTTTCGATAGAGCCTTAAAAGGGAACCAAATAATATATGCAATGAGGTATAAGTTTATGTTCAAGAAAATATTCCCATCCTAGTCTCTTGATGTCCTAGTGTTCAAGCTATAATTGGTAGCATATTCTAGGATCAAATTTGGGTATTGGATCATCACTAGGAATCTATCTATATGTTCCAAGCTATAAATTACAATGTTTCTAGACCTAGGAGTGGTTCCCTCCTTTAATTTCCCATTGCTTAAATCACCCAAGTCAATATAACCTAGATCTATATATGTGATGTTTTGAATAGAGGATGTGATTTTGGACATCTTCGAAACTCCCCAAAATTCATATATCATTGTGTAAGGAACCTTTTCCATCTTTTTAGTAGTCTTATTGCTCTTATTAGTAAGCTTAGTAGTCATTCTGCATATGGAAAGAGAAAGCCTAATAAATCTTCACATTTTAATTATATCATAAGTTTACTAGGTTTTTTATATATGTTAGACCTTTTAAATGGATGAATTCTAACCTAGGAAACCCATTAAAATTTTATTTGAAGGCTGAGGGACTTATGCATTTTCATCAAAATATCTGATATTTGTCATGTATATATTGGACTTGAGAATAAAGTTTCAACTATAACTTGGTACCTTTAATCAAAGACAATAGGCTTTGGGGGCCATTTTGAACAAGGAACTTGAAACTAATTTCCAAGCTCCTATTAGGTTCTAAGTTGTAATAATAAATAGTGAATAGTCATAGAGGAATCCAAAAACAAGATTCAAACTAAACCTACCAAGTTCCTATCAAGTTCCAATGTCTAGGAGGAAACATGGAGAATTTGATGGAAAGCAATTTTCAAAGATTGGGATGAAACAAGAACTTTGAGCCAAGTTATTGCTTCTTATCAAGTTCTAAGGTCTAAAAGGAAATGATGAATGGGTGAGATCTATTATGCTTCAAGCTATCAAAAAAAAGAAAAAACTTTGGACTTCGAACCTAAGTTCCAAGTGCTTGGTTTCATCTATAATTTTAAACCCAATGGAATAAGAGACTGAGGTAGGTTGGGAGTGAGAACTAGATAATACTAGGAACTAGAAATCTATGTTCCAAGTTATTAGTTCCATTAGGTACCCAAGGTCTGAGGGAGAAAGAAAGACAATATTTTGTTGTTAGCAGTAAGATGGACAATGGGAGGGAAGTTCTATGTTTTGAGATCCACTTGAAACCCAATACCCAAGGGTGGCCAAAGGGTGATGGTTGGATCAAATCTAGGAACACAGAGAGAAAATATGTTCCCAAACTAGGGGAAAATCCAAAAAAAAACCCTAATAATATAGAATATATTGTGAAACAAAGAAATAAATCAACATAAAAGATAAACTAGGAATATAAGTTCTAAGATACTAGTTCCATATGGAACTCATGGCCTAAGGTAAAAAGGAAGACAATCATGTGCTATTAGCAAAAAGATAGAGAATGATAGGGAAGTTTCATATTCCTAGTTCCACTAGAAACCCATGACTTGAGGGCAACCAAAGGGTGATCACCGTATCAAATGCAACTGAAATGAGTAGATAAAATATGTTATTGAACTACAGAAAAAGTAAAAAATTATCCCTAATAACAAAAAAAACATATCACAAAACAAATAAACAAATTAACACCAAAAGGGTATATGCAGGATCATAATGGGCCAAAAAGTGGCGATATGTAAGTGATATGACGACACATGTGGCTGACGACATTTTTTTTACCCAAAATTGATGAAACGAAAAGGGTTTTTAAAGGAGATTCTCAACTTTCCACCAATATAAATTATGCTTTACTTTGAATTTAATAAATAATTATTATTCATTTTCTATTTGAATTATGACTAAAGTCCTGATTGTTGGGCTGATTGAAAAAAATCTATAGCTTGCAAACAATATCACATTTTTTGAATCTAAAATATGCATCACAAACTATAGGATTAAAAAAAAAAATTGAATTTCATGAATTTTTGACCAAGTTAAGGTGGTTAGACATACGAGTTTTTATATTTTTTAAAAGTTGTAATAAAAAATTCATAATTAATTATTTACTTGGAAAAAAATTACAAAAAAATATGCATCACATCGAGAAATGAGTTCTCTACTTATATCTAAAACATTATAAAAAAATATTATCATTTTATTATGGTTAGGGTGGTCAGATAGACACCTACTTATTTTTTCCCTGAAATTTAAGAACTAGTGCATTGAAATTTCAAATTTTCACCAAATAGATTTTTTTTTTAAAAGTAAATCTAGTAGTTTAGAAATTACATTCAATTTCTACAAATTCTATTCTTACATATTTTTGAAATAATATAGATAACTTATTCAAATTTTTATGAAAAGTTGCCTAGCTCTAATTTTTCTGAATTTTATCGCCACTTAAGCGCCTATTTTTTCCATGATGATCCTACACATACCCAAAAGACAAACCCAAAAAATAAAACCCTAGCATGAAGAATAAAATTGAGGCATGCACCACATAGAAGAAAGAAAAAGGGAGATAAATTAGAAAGGAAGTGTGAAAAAATATGAAGGGTAGGGAGGCCTACCTTACAGTACACACTTGAAGAGGAGATGTAGATTATGGTAGCTAAACAAGATCCAAATGCACTCAATCCAACATAGGTAAGGTTTTTATTCCATAAATGATCATAAGGAGGTTGATGAAGATCACCAAAAGTAAAAGAGTGAGAGAAAACGGAGGGTGAAGGGTGAAAAGGGAGGAAAAATGAGTTATAAACCACATGTGGGGAATTCATATGTATGTTCCATAAATGTGCAAGAGGAAGTAGATGGAGAAAATTACAAGAGTCAATTCATGGGAATAACTTGGTACTTTCAACTAGCTTTGAAGTTTCAACTAGGTCCTAAGGCCTAGTTGAAAGTCTTTGTAGGAGGAAGCAAAAGAGGAATGGGAGGAATAAATTGAAAACCTGGAATCATGTTCTTCCAAGAAAATCCTACGACTTGATAGGAATTCAAGACATGAAGAAGAAAAGGAGAGTGGGAGTCGGGTCATGAGAAGAACTTGGAACTTCAAACCAAGTTCCAAGTAGGGCTTATGGCTTGATAAAAAATGACAAGGCTCCAAAGACTCTAAGAGCCCCAAAAATTAGAAGGTATGGCACAAATACCAAAGGATAATTACTCAAGAAGGAGGAAGGTTACAAGAAGCAACCTAAAACAAAAAATAATACATAGAGAGAATTAAAAAAGGGAAAGAAGGCAGGGGGTCCCTAATTCTTGTAAATAAAAAGGTGGGGTGTGCATACAAGGAATAATAGAAACATGGGAAGTCCCATCTATACTAGATCATCTAATGCTATAATTTATTGAGGGAAATTAAATTTGAGTACGAAAAAATCATTATGTCCCTTTTTCTATAATACACATGATGGACCATAATTCCCATTTCTTGACTCATGTATTTCTCCTAGTCCCATTTTTTATATATTTTATATGACTTCATCTCTCATGCATCTACTTAAGGCCCCAAGGTTTCTGAATGTGAAGGCACATAAAAGCTTCTATGTTTGTGTAAGATGTCAAAGATATGGTGTTCGCCTCCTTGGAATGCCTCTCTTTCTAATTTTTATTCTTTCTCTATGTCCATTAGGGTTTGGGATGTCCCCATCTAGTCAATTTTGTCTTCTTATTCCTTTCCCTTGTTCCCTCTTCCATCAAGTCCTCAAATTATCCCCTACAGTCATGCTACTCTACAAAACGTTTTCCTATTTCCATTATTTATTATCACCTACCTTACTTCACATCAGAAGATTCATTAATGTCTAAATAGATGATGTATCATGTAGAAGGGTTCCTACTAGAACAAAAAATCAATATTAAGTATGTGAATTCTTTTCTACCTATAACTATGCAAAAGTGGAAAATAATTTTAGATGACATTATTGCTACATCTAGGATTTAAAACCATAAGAGACACCTTTCCATTATTTCTAAGGACCATGGAATCTCATATGGGAGATTCCACTATACCTCCTATGTATATTATTGTGCATATAGACATAATTTAAGGCATGAAGAAAAGGAAAACAATGCTTGATAAGTATGGGAAGTCCCTCTCACGTACCAAATTCAAGAGTAAAATCCTTATTGTGCATTTTGATACCCTTTCTAGGAAGATTAAGGATTCAAAGACTTCATTGAATGATTATGATGAAAAGTGCACTAGACCCTAATGAAAACTCACTATGATCCCTCATGTTCAAGCATTCACATATGAGGAAAAAATCTATAGATCAATAGAGGTTTGTAGTGTAGGAAAATGTATCCCTTTACATTTTCACACTTGTTTGGGACCTTGTGAGCTAAATGGACTTAATATACATTATTTAGGGTGTGGTAAAGTGATTTCTTACACTTTCACACTTATATAGGGATTTTATTAATTAATTGGACTTTTTTATGCCTTATTTGGCCTTATTTTACATCCATAAGCCTTAATTAATGCATCTTTTTGAGATTAATACCGACATCTACTAGCATCCAAGAATAATTCATGTGTTTTTTGATTGTATGGCCTAGATTTAGTGATGTGAGACTCATACACCACCTTGGGCATATGGGTCCCAATTAAGTTTTAAGGCCTCAATCTGGATTTCACATTGAACTAGGCATTTCTTGAAAAATGTGTCCCAAGCTTAGCCTCATGGGACTCATACAACCCAATTGGTGAATGAGTCTCTCTTAGCTTAGACCTAGATTAAATTAAAATTCTTGGCACGATTGTATTCTCCTACATCTGATGTCAGCTTGTAGTGTTGCAATTTTAGGAAATTTGGCATAAACAAGTATAAATACAAGGTTATTTCACTCTTTATTCTCCTAACAAGAAATCATGTGACCTAAGCTTTCAAGTATTCATGAATTCTAGAAAATTGTGATTAGAAGAACATTTAAGAGAATTAAAGAGTGATTATCAAGAATTTTGGAGCACTATTCAAGTATCAAGCATCATGTATCATGTTTGTATTTGAGCTAACATTTGTATGTAGGGTTTCATGATTCAAGCAAGCATTCAAGTCAAGATCCATATCATTCAAGTGAGATTCAAGATCCACATTCATGCTAGCCATTTCATACATGTTTGTAGCCTTTTATTCAAGGGTTTGGTGAGTTTGAACATTGCATATTTGTTCATTCAACATTCCTCCTTCCTATTTCATTTCATTTCAAGGTTTTGATTACCAAAATGGGGTTTGACCAAGGCAAACCCATATCCACTAACAAAACAACATCTCTCCCTCTCTTTAGTGAGTGACTTGTAGACCGAGGTTGAAGATACATTGAAGAGAAGGACTAGAAACTCTCAAGTTTGCAAAGTTGTCAAAGTTCTCACCTTCTTTAGAGGATCACTAAAGGACACTTATAGAGAAGAATTGAGCATTTTAGATCTGGAAATAAGGATTGGAAGAAAGAGTAGAGGTTGGAGAAAATATTTATATCTTGATCCTTCAAAGAACTTAAGTAGGATTGATATGCCACTTTTGGCATATGAGTCCCAATACAGTCCATTTTCCAAATTTTAGGAGTTCCAGACTTGTCACTACCAGATTTCTATTGCTGCCTAGAAACCCTAATCTGGGACTAAATTGCCCAGCCTGGCGTATGAGTCCCAATGTGCATTAACATCAATATTTTTAGCATTTAAAACCTTTGAATTAGCTTCTACAGGTTTCTTGGTGCACCTCTTTAATTTCTCAGTTCTTTCGTCTATTTTACATTCATTTCTAGGGCATTCATTTGAGTTTTACATTCCATAAAGTTTCATCAATAGGTTTTGCATGTTACTAGTCTTTCCAAGCCCTAGCTTGGTAGTGAACCTCCTTTTATTCTTTAATCGTACCTTAGGACAACCTTTAGCAGATCTCTTTCCCTTATTCCATCATTGGATTGAGATCTCTAGGGTTTCCTTACATGAAACTTGAGTAAAATAGGATCCTAACCCTAGTGTTCCATCTCCTAAAAGGTGGAGCACCCTATTTCCTTAATTTCAAGGTTAAAGGATAAAAATATAGATATCGTATTTTCTAAAGGATGAAAACCCTCTTGGCCAAAGGAATGATCACACCGTACAACCTTATTAGATCTTTATTTTTTGACAAAATCCCTAACTATTCATTATTCATCCAAGTTATAGTGGTCATATTGTAAATTTACTATGTAAGGAAGCTAAGGTAGTCAAATAACTTCCTACACTAATATTTAGAAGAGAGTAATGTAAAACTTTACAAATATTTAATAGCTATAGAAACTTAACAAAAATAATAAAAAAATATTATGCATGCGTCAACACAGTGATTTATGTGGGGAAAATCCTTTTGGGAGAAAAACCCCACACTCCAAAAGCTGCCCAATATATTATTCAGTAAATCACAAAGATTACAATATACTTGCAGCACAAGCTTCTCATAGGAGTACCACCACTCAAAGATCAAGAGACAACATCACCATCTCTCTACTAAAACCATAATACAATGCCCTCATAAAATAGAGTTACATTCTAGGACAAGAAAGGCCAAAAAATATCCACCATTAGATCTAAAACCTAATAATTAATGGTATAGATTTACAATATATCATTTATTTAATGTATGTCGGTCATTTTAGAAGTTTCCTAAAAAATTTAACACGCTCACATTTTTCTCTTTGTTTCCATTGTATACACCTATCGATGTAACTAGGAAATATATATATAAATATATATACATCCTATCAATAATAAATTACATATAATTTCAAGGTTGAGACACATTTTCCCAACAAATCTCCCACTTGTGAAACACCTTGCAAGAGCAATGTGAGGGTGTAAACATCATCTCTTTAATTGCTAGGGGTCGAAAGGCCCATAGTCTTTGAACACCATTTGAACTTCTTTGTGCTCATAGGCTTTGCTAATTAATCAACAACATTCATCAAAGTCTCTACCTTAACCAGCTTCACCCTACCATCTTCAACCATATCTCTAAAAAAATGATATTGTACATTAATGTGCTTGGTCCTGGCATGAAACTAGTCTGGAGCCCATTTCTGCCAAATGGGTATCTAGAAACGTAAAAATCACAAAATGGCCTATCTAGAGGGACTAGGTCCCATTCTTGGCAACTTAGTCCTCTTCAAGATTTTTGGATTTTTCAAAGAGGAAATGAAAGCCCTAGGTTTGCACCCTAGTTCTTCATAGTTTCTCGCTTCTAAAACTCTGATATCCGAGCTTGAGAGTGATTTTTGGTGGATGATTTGACCTTGCATGCAAGTGTTGGTATTCAACAAGTCTTCTATGCCTTCAATGATCTTCAAAGTTCTTGAACTTGCAAACACACAAGACAAGAAAGAGAAAAATGTTGATTGTTAGAGGTTAGGGGTTTGCCTTATTCAAACCCCCTTTAGGTAACTAAACCAAAATCAATAGAAAATGTAAAGCATGAATATCAAACAATGGATTAATGGAGTAATTTACCTTTTCATGATAATAGATCTTCTTATGTTGCAGCAATCAACCCTTGAATGCTTCAGTAATGGTGTCTTGTTGACTTGGAAGATGAAACCCTAGCTTGCTTGAGAAGAAGTGATGGGAGAGAGAGGTGGAGAAGAATCAGGGTACCTAGTGAGAAATTAGGGTTTTAGAGGTTATTTATACAATTTATGCCCTAATTTTCTCGAAATAACATCATATTGACTGGCCTTAGGGTTTTAGAGACCTAAATCCTGACAGATATTAAGTTTAAAATGAAAATTAAGCCACATGGGACTAGGTCGCCCAAGGTGGCGACCTAGTCCACCTGGGCATTTTAAGTGTTTTTCGATAATTAAAATATGATTGTTTATGTTCTTCGAGATTGTCTTCATAAAACACACTAAAATAAGTCTTGTATGAGGATTAAGGGGTCCTTATAGGGTTGATTAAGTGATGACAAGCCTAGGAGAGAATGAAAATGTCTTACAACACTTTATAACACTTTTGCACAAGGTTTGGAAATGGGTGAAAATAGGCTTAAAATGGTCCAAAGTCCATAGGTAAAGGTTCAAATGAGCAAAAAGTGTCAAAGTCCTCATGTTTTGGTGACACATTTAGCCCCTACTTTAGTGAGAGGGTGAACTTGCTTCAAACTCACACTAAAGTAGCCTAATGGAGATGGTGAAGAATGACAAAGAAGAACAGGAAAGATGAAGGAGGTGGTCCAGCCCCCAAGGATTTGATATTCTAAGTCAACTTGATATCAATACAAAATATATTCAAGGGTGAATGTATTACAACAAAACAAGATACATGATCATGTAATGACAAGGTTTAGTGTGAAGAGAATGGAAAGGGTGAAAAATATATGCTCACTTTGGGGCCACAAAACATTGGTCGTGACTTGTCCCAAAAGGTGAGAAACATACACACAGTTGGTATGTACTCACAAAGGTGGCTATGGGGAAATTTGCGCCATTTGTTGGGCTTCCCGCTCAAAGCATACCAAAGTTATACCTTGTGATAACTTTGATAAGGTGCCACAAAAGGAAAGTGATGTTTGTACTGATTGTGTTTCAAAGGGATTTTGATTTTGTTCATGTGATGTCTCATCTTTAGGAACATTATGTGCAATGTTGCCAAGAGAAGCAAAGTGAAATTGTACCCATCTTGTATGCAAGACAGGCAAGGGCTCATCTTCTATGCAAAAGAGGAAAAATGCAGATGTCTCATCCTGAACAACATTGTGTATAATATTTTCAAGAGAAGGAATTGTAAGGAAAAGAAGGTCACACAATGAAATTTGAGTGGTGATCTATGCCCCCACTTTAAAGGAATTGTGAATCACTATACTATGAACAATTACTTTAAAGTAGAAGAGGAAAGTACATGAGAGCTTGTTCAGAAAGCCCTATGCCGAATCATATGTTTCCAAAAAAGTTGCATCATGAGAAGGAGTGTATGTCACATGTGATTCAACTTAAGACATGCCATCCACATCCCAAACTTGCTCTTATATTTTCATGAAATATTAACAAGTCCGAAGAGACAACGACAAGTGACATACGAGGGAAAAGGCTAACTAACCTCTTGCCCCCACTTAGTGTAGGACAAGATTGAGCCAAAATAGATTTAAGGGATGAAAGGGAGGGTGAATTTGTATCAATTAGAGGAGTGAGGTGCCCCCACATTAGGGAGAGCACCAAGCTCCTTAAGATGTCAGATTTTTTTGCTCAAGGCCTTACACTTGTTAGTGTGATGACCATGAACTCGGTGGAAGGCACAAAAGAAATGTTTTTTGGAACATTTCTTGCGAGTGCAAGGAGGAAGGGAGATCAAGTGATCTTGGTGGAGTCTCAACAAGATACCATCTTGATCAAGGGTAGAAGGTGATCCTTGGGTTGGCAAAAAGGAAGGATCTTGGTTAGTATGGGATGTCATACCTACATAAGGCTCTATAGATTATGAGATATTATACTCTCTGAGAGGAGTGTGTAATATTTGAATCTAGAGGAGGGCGTGAGATGACATTGGCATTAAAAAAAGAGTCCTTTTTTCATGATGAAGGATCACTTTGGAAGGTGGGGTGAGAAGGGTGATTTGGGATAGAGTTGGTGTTGGAGGAAGGTTTGATGATTTTGATGAAAGGGAAAAATCCAAGACCATGGTTGGATATTTGCGTATGAGGCTCGATAGGGTTGTGGATACCTTGTTCATTAGCACCAAAACCTTTTCCATTATAGCCAAGTTGCTTCATGAGATCATAACCTTTTCCATAAATATTTTTCAGCTTGTTTGGATCAGGCGAGGGGTCATTGTATGCATTGTTGGCTAAAGGAGTTGAGGTGGATTCTTGCGCAGGATCAGTCGAGTCTTGTGTTAGCAAGAATACATCTCCCTTTGGAGAGTCTTTTTTGGTGGTCTTGGTTTCTCCCTTGAGGGGAGGGGTGAAGTTTAAGGAACCCAAAACATCGTCTGGGTATGTACAGGATCATGATGGGCCAAAATTGGCGATATGTAAGTGATATGATGGCCCATGTGGCTGACGACTTTTTTTTACCCAAAATCGATGAAACAAAAAGGGTTTTTAAAGGAGATTCTTAGATTTCCACCAATATAAATTATCCTTTACTTTGAATTTAATAAATTATTATTATTCATTTTCTATTTGAATTATCACTAAAGTCCTAATTGATAGACTGATTGAAAAACATCTATAGCTTTCAAATGGTATCACATTTTTTGAATCTAAAACATGTGTCACATTCTATGCTTCACATACTATAGGATTAAAAAAAGAAAAATTTAATTTTATGAATTTTTGACCAAGTTAAGGTGGTCAGACATACTAGTTTTTTATATTTTTTAAAAGTTGTAATAAAAAATTCATAATTAATTATTTACTTGGAAAAAAATTACAAAAAATATGCATCACATCGGGACATGAGTCCTCTACTTATATCTAAAATATTATAAAATAATATTATAATTTTATTGTGGTTAGGGTGGTCAGACAAACACCTACTTCTTATTTTTTCCCTAAACTTTAAGTACTATGCATTGAAATTTCAAATTTTCACCAAATAGATTTTTTAATTTTTAAGTAAACCTAGTAGTTTAGAAATTACATTCAATTTTATACATACTCTATTCTTACATATTTATAAAATAGATAACTTATTCAAATTTTTACGTCAAGTTTCCTAACTCTGATTTTTTGAATTTTCATCACCACTTAAGGGCCTATTTTTTCAATGATGATCCTGCACATACCCGTCTAAGGACTTTGGTTGTATGGGTTCCACTGGTTTGGTTGGTGTAGTTATGAAGGGTTTGGATTTGGCTTGTTCAAGGTGTGAGACACCATAAGGTTTAGGATCAATGTCAATTGTGTACACTTTGTTGTTGTAGATGTACTTCATCTTTCGATGAAGTGTGGAAGGCACACCATTCATTGCATGAATGCATGGCCACTCCAACTATAATAGGGAAAGTGATCATACCAAGAGGGTTTTGTCTGATACTGTCAAATATATTGAGGGACATGGAGGAAGGTTGGATGGTTGTGTAATGATAGACAATTTCCTGTAAAACAAGATTGTTAGTCTGGTAAATGCATATATAAAATATTATCCAACAACCAATGGAATGCAAAGGAGAAATAGTGAGAAAAGGAATGAGACTAGAATAGTCTCACCCCTTTCTCTCCTCCATGGCTCATTTCCATTGTACCTCCTAACTTGTTTGTGATAAATGGATGCCCTCAGATTTGTTTGTGTGAGAAAACTATAAATGTCTAGACCTAAACAAGATTTGAAGGATTTATAAAAATGCTCTCTAATGTGCAAACTAGAAATTCAATCCTAATATGCAAATTATTAAATAAGCCTAAAATGATATGACAATTAATGACAATGAGATTACAAAAATGCTAAAAGATAATAATGATTCATCCCGAAAATGAGATCAAGATTGTCATTTTATAGAAAATGCAATCTTGCATGGACGAATGAGATGAGAGATTATGGAATGCCCTAGAATCAAAGGTCAAGATTCAATAAGGAAACTCTCAATTAGGGTTAGGGCAACAATCCCCAAATGTGTGGACAAGATTTAATTTAAGAAATTAAATCAATGGTGGGGAATAAACGTGACATTGAGATGAAATTAGTAAAAATCAGAAGATAAGGGGATGAGATTTTAGAAAATCAGTAATTTTAGAAATTACTTGATTTGTAGAAGAATATTTCCATTTTGAATTAAATTAATTCAAAATATGGATTTTGTGAGATAAGAAGTAATTGATTTTTGAAATTAATTACTAAATGAAGAATCAGTTAACCATGTGAGACATTTTTAAATGATTTGTTTTATTTAAAAATATAGAAGTGTCACATGCCACAATTAAATAATTAAAAATAATTATTTAATTTAGAAAAAGTAGTTAATTAATTACATAAATGAGGCTTTATTTAATTATGAGATGACTTTGATAATTAGTGATATATTAAATAAATAAATAAGATTTATTTATTTCATAATCATGAAGAATCAGAGATTATGAATTAATTAAATAATTATGAATTATTTAATTAATAGTTGAATGTGGGTTAGAAACATAATTAAAATGTTATAATCATGTATGACGAAAGGTGGTAAAATAGTGGTCGCAAGCCTAAGTCATTTTTAGGTGTCTACATTTGCCCCTCTTTGTCATAATGCAGCTTGTCGCATTGTGGAAAATAAAAAATGTCCAGAATATGCCCCAGTGAAGGTATGGAGTGCCTATGCCCCCTCGGAAATTTTTTGAATTTTGACCCGTGGTCAGAAAAAATTGGAAAATATCCCGACTAACTCAATTAATGACCAGAAAAGTGATGGCGTGATCCGATTCAGAAATGGAGGATGCTAAGCTAGCCAAAATGCCGGTCAAAGGTGGTCAAATGAGCCTCCAGTAGAACCTACTAGGTCAAAACACTAATTTTCAACCTATAAATAGGTTGAAAGGTCAATCCCAATGTCATTTGCTCATTGGTCATATAGAAAAATTCAGATATCAGAGCTCTGAGAGATGATGGTGATTTTAGCGACTACACACCGTGGATACCATGTGCAGAGGCACCGGTAAGTACCTTATCCAACTTGTAAAATTTTGAATTTAATGCATTTATTAGGGTTTTAAGGGAGGGAATCAAATGCGTTGCGATGCAAATGATGTCACATAAACCGCAACCGCCTTCGCATTCGACACATTCGATTGCGTTGCAACGCAAGTGCGATGGGTGGGTTAGAGTTTTTTGTGCGATTACGCATCCGCAAGGGGAAATGATGCAATCATCAGGTTGCGACGCATTTTCCATTGTGCGACGTAATTGACACTTCAAACAACGCATTTGCAAAATCGCAGCGCAATTGTTAAGCCAAATAACGCATTCATTGTTAGTTTGCGCATTTGCCAGCCAGAATGACACATTTGTTGTCAGGTTGTGTATTTGTGGGTCAGAACGACGCATTTGACATATTGCAACGCAATTGTCATGCGTAAAGTTGCAATTGAATAATTGTGATGCATTTGTGGTCAACATGACGTAATCATAATTGACCAGAGTTGACTTTTGTTAACCTTGTGCTGAGATTAGCCTTTATGTACCCTTGACTTGCCAGTAGTAGTAAACTTTCCATAATGTTGCTCAATATGTGCTAATCCTTAGCCTTTCTTGTGCAGAGTTGGTTTGTGCCCATTTATGCCCGAGAGTTCCAACCGATCACCTATGCCTTCAGAGATCGCTTGAGCGATAGACAAAGGTAGCAGCTAATGGCCCTAGGTTTGTACCACATAACCTATATGCCCTTTATTCAAGAAAATAGGGGGTTGTTGACAACTCTTTGTGAGAGATGACATTCAGAGACCTGTTCATTTCACCTACCTACTGGAGAGGCGACAGTGACCTTGGAGGATGTCTACCACATTCTCCGTATTTCGATTAGCGGAGAGAGAGTTACTTATGATCCGCACCGAGGGCAACAGGCCCTATCAGAGATGTACGAGGGTGTTGATGGTGCCCAGTTGGGCATGGAAAGTTATGAGATCGGTTGGGATGTTGTAGCTGACCAGTTTCTCCAATTTGGTGCCATGCTCATGACTTTGATCATCAAATTACTGATCCCAGATTATCGTAGTCACGAATTTCCCATTGGATGGGGGGATGTACTTATTCACATGTGAGGACAGAGGACTGTTTTCACTTGGGGGCCCTACTTGTTGGCAATGCTTTATCATCAGTTACATGAGGTTGTCTATCACCAGAGGCATAGTATCAGTTGCGGCACTACCCTCCTAATGATCTGGGTATGGCAGCACATTCTCGTGTTCCGACCACCAGTGTAGATTCAGTAGCTAGGTGATGGGATGTCGTATGTTTATTTGTATGTGGGATCAATTAGCCAGACTTGTGGTTGAGATATCGGGTGCTAGTGTCATCGGATTGATACAATGATCTATTTTTTTTGGAGACCCTATAGAGATTGTGCTTAGTGGTTAGATGAGGATGGCCACTTGTCCTTTTGTAGACAGTTCCAATATCTTATTGGTTGCACGATACAGACCCAACAGATTATTGAGATTTACCTACCCTAGCGGGTACTACGATAATTTGGAGAGTAGCAAGTTGTGCCAGTAGGCATAGCAGAGTATGCTCGGTCCTCCAGGGAGACCATGTGGGGGCCGCCCATATTAGTTAGATAGCTTGGTGGTAGTTTAATGGGTGTGGAGAGGGGGTCCAATAGATCGAAGGACGTCTGCTGAATTTGATGCCTTGTGGCAGATTCATAGGCCCATCCCTTTGATAAATCTAGATGGTCCACTACTGATAG
Organism: Sequoiadendron giganteum; assembly: GCA_007115665.2. Lineage (NCBI taxonomy): Eukaryota > Viridiplantae > Streptophyta > Pinopsida > Cupressales > Cupressaceae > Sequoiadendron > Sequoiadendron giganteum. Next base: position 67,181,170 of record CM021109.1, on the reverse strand, counting down.
ATTGGAGGTCAGTCATTGCACGCATACCGAGGAGAGGTCAGGGTGGTAGAGATGGAGGGAGAGATTGTAGAGGTGTCAGGGGTAGAGATGGAGGCAAGGGAGGAGGAGGCAGAGATGGGGGAGACGAAGGATGTGGGGGAGATGGAGGAGGTGGAGGAGATGATGGGGGTGGAGGAGATGGGAGGGGTGCGAGGAGGAGGAGGGATGGCAAAGGGCGGAGGCAGCCCAGGAGAGTTAGGAAGAGAGTGGGAGGTGTACCATTGTCACCCATTTGGGAGGAGGGGGAGGAGAGAGAGCCGGAGGTGAGGGCCAAGGAGGTCAGAGGTGGAGGTGAGAGCGAAGGAGGAGGTGAGGGGTGGAGAGGAGGAGGTTGAGGTGAGGGCGGAGGAGAGAGCAGAGGAGGATCGACTTGTTGGGGGACACCCACTTGACATAGATGTGGAGGAGGTTCAGGCCAAGGAGGAGAGAGATGAGGAGGAGGAGGAGGAGGAGGATGAGGTAGATCAGCGACTGCAGGAGCACATGATTTTTGGAGATGATGAGGGTGAAAGATCGCCCATTTCTCCTGCTGATGCCACTATTGATCAGTGGATTGCAGATTTACAGAGCAGACTTGATGCAGCCTTGTCTTAGAACAAGGCCTTGGCAATGGAGTTAGAGGTCATCAAGTGGAGAGAGATCAGGCTGTTCTCCGATGGCAAGAGTCAGAGCAGTGGGTGACAGAGTTTGCAGAGCTATGTTCAGAGCCGACCGAAGATATGGACAAAGAGTTGGTGAGGATGGTAGAGAGTAGGGGGGAATATAGGGCTCTATATGAGTAGGCCATTCCACTAGATCGACAAGACCTAGGTTTGTCTCGATCCTACGGTAGGATAGGCAGTGGCAGCCGAACACATAACAACAAAAGATCTCATAGCAGTAGTCACACCATTGCTTTGGAGTCCACTGCATCAGGGCAATCATCAGGCCATAGATCACATAGCTCACATAGGCATTCATCAGGCCATAGATCACATAGCTCACATAGGCATTCATCAGGCCATAGTCATAGATCAGAGCATGGGCACAGATTAGTGTCCTCAGGGTAGCAAACGGGGCAGAGTGAGCCTCTGATTACTGATCCTACAGGATCTCAAAGTGAGACACATGAGAGGACACCTATTCAGGTTACATTTCACGTGGTTGGTCAGGCACAACCACCTCATAGTTCATCTCCATGGGAAGGAGGAGGGCCATCCTAGGATTTTCTTTTAGACACTTGTATATTTTGATATTCGAGCCTGCGAGCTCTATTTTTGGGATATCCTATGACTCTATCTTGTGACATTACATGTTTTTGAGATTGTATATATGCAATGGAGTTTTGATGTGGCCTATATGATGTTATGTGTTATGGTATTCTATGTTTTTATGAGATGCTTATGTGATGCTTTTATGATGCTATGAGATGTATTTACGCTTATGTTTATGAATGCAATTATGGATGTGGTTATGTATGCATTGTGTAATGTGATGATGATGTGATTCCTATATGTTGATGTAAATGTTTATTTATGATGCTTATATGTTGATGCAAATGATGGTTTTATGAATGGATGCAAATGCTAGCATTTATGCAATGTGAATTGTGGTATTTGATTTATGCAAATGTGAATATGAAATGCTCATGCCATTATGTATGCAACTTTCTTTTTGTATGTCATAGGATATCATCTGAGAATGAGAGAAGAGAGGATGAAGATGTTAGCGCAAAGAAAGATATGCATGTTAGTGCAGAAATTAAAAATCCTTCAAAGCTTTGCTATAGTGTTATTCTAGTTGTTGCTCTTTAATCATCATTGGGCGAAAATATCATGATGGTCGACAAACACTATGATATGACATAGATCAATAGTCTGCAAGGTCGAAACATCACATAGATCAACAATCGCAGACAAGGATGATCATGACTCATGTAAGGAATACAATTGCCCTTAGTCACTTTATCATGACCAACCGCCAAAAAAACCAAACTAATCATGAGACGTCGCTACTTCTCCAAATCTCGACGTTTAGGACATCCTGGAGAAACTAGACACATGATAGTAGTAAAAAAAATAGACAGTAAAAAAATCCTCGTATTATGTCATTGCTTCTCTAAATCTTGAAGTCGGGACATCCTGGAGAAACTAATAGTAGAGTGATAAGCAGACAAGGATAATAATCATGATATGTCGTCGTTCCTAGGACATAAGGAACTAATATCATGATAATCATCAAAAGACAAAAAAAAGTTTACCAAGTGTTTGCCAAGTGTTTTTAATGTCAGGTGTTGTCAAATGTCGAGCAATATCAAATTTAGGAAGGACACATCCTGAATGACATTGATATCTAGGAGATCGATTCTCAGAGTTAGGAGAATCCATCAAAATTCCAGATAATGATGATGATGTTTAGGAATGACACATCCAAAAGCATAAAGAAGTGACGACAGTTTCCTTTCAGAAGGACACATCTGAAGAAGAACCTAAAGTTTGCCATGATAAATTTTCTTGATATGATTTTGACTACATGTCATTGCTGACATGCTGAATTGGCTAAGAGTGTTTGACGAAATAGATTTCCAATAGACTGATAATTCAAGATTGACATAAGATTCACTTGATTTGAAGATAGTTTGACGTGTATGAATGTGTAGTGTCATGAACCCTAATGGACTGACCTAGTGCGGCCTCGGGGGTCCATCGATTGATGGCCTTGCCTACGTCGTGCACTCAGAGGCCTCGTAGTTTGACACGACCAATGACATTTTCTGAAGGATAGCAGCTTGAATCATGATTTATTTTGCGACAAACCTAGAAGGACTGACCTAATGTCTCAGGGATTCAAAGATGAATCTTTCCTACATAGCAAATGCACAGAGACAATGTAGTTCAGACTAGGATGAAGATTGATTGATGTGATCGATTGAATTGATCAGATTGACTTTGATTTTGTTTTTTGGGATTGATTTGGATGTTTTTGTATTTTCTCAAGATGCTTTCTGATTTTTTTAGGTCATTTTTAGGACTTTTTCATACTTTTAGGATTTTTACAGGACTTTTTAAGAATGTAGGATCATGTGCGGTACCCACTGTAGTTGGACGATACAGGTCTTGCCCCCTGACAGAGCGAGGATTATCCGAGTGCAATGATATGGAGATAAGTAGACAAAAGGCAAGGATATGCCAGGGATGATGTCAACCAAATGCTAACCATGGTCGGAATTGACAGGACTTAGGACGAATGTCGTGAATGTGTCAGGTCTTTGTGATTATGACAAATGGATAAAGGTTGATTTGAGTAATAGTAGATGGTGAAGCAACGATCAACTACGCATGGTGTCTGTTTGCCAAGTTTTCACCATGGTACTTATCCAAAGCGCCTATTTGTCAGGTTTTCACTAGTGGATGAATTCTTTTCTTTTTTCTATTTTGTGAATTTTTGATTTTTTTGGTGTCACCAAGACGCTTGTTTGCTAGGTTTTCATCAAGGGATGATTGTTTTTGTATTTTTCAATTTATTTATTTTTTGTATTTTGTTGGTTTTTAGCCCAACTCTTTGATGCTATGTGTAGAACTTTCTTAGATGTAAGCTATTAATAGGTTCTCTTAGCTGTTCTCCAACAGGTGTGGCCAATTGATAAGCTCTGGAACCAAATGCAGTAGTAATGATATAAGGACCAAGCCAATTAGCCTCAAACTTGCCAGGCTTTTCACGGTCCACCTGATTTCTAGGGTTCTGCATGAGAACCAAGTCACTGATTTCAAACTTTCTCATCATTACTCTTTTGTTATAACTTCGGGAGAGACAATTTTGATATACCTATAAATGATTTAAGGCATTTTGTCATCTTTCTTGTAACATTTCTAGCTCATGCAGGCGAGTATGCTTGTACTCTTCATCATCAATCATTCCTTTCAAAGAGACTCAAAGAGAAGGAATTTCGACCTCGATGGGTAATATGGCCTCAGATCCGTAGACCAAGGAAAAATGGAGTGGCTCCAGTGGGGGTACGAATGCTGGTATGATAGGCCCATAAAGCAGGATTAAGTTGTAGGTGCCAATCTCGGCCAGCATCATTGACGGTCTTCTTTAGAATGTGAAGGATTGTTTTATTTGACGCCTCAACTTGGTCGTTACCTTGTGGGTAATATGGGGTGGAAAAATGGTGTTGGATGTGGAATCGCTCACAAAGTTCATGAATGTCCTAATTTTTGAATGGACTGTCATTATCTGTGATGATGGATTGTGGGACACCATACCGAAAAATGATGTAATTTACGATGAACTTGGATATTTGTTTACCGGTGATGTAAGTGAGAGAGATGGCTTCAATCCACTTAGTAAAATTCTCAGTGGTGGTGATTATGAATTTATGGCCATTAGAAGAGGATGGATGGATCTTACCCACAAGGTTGAGTCCCCATTGTGCAAAAGGCCATGGAGATGTGATCAGTCTCAATTCCTATACAAGTGCATGAATTAGGTTGCTATGCACCTGCAATTTCTAACATGTTTTGACAAACTGAAGAGCATCTTTTTCCAATGTCGTCTAGTAGTATCCCAGTCTAGTGACTTTCCTAGCTAAGGTTGGACCACTCAAATGAGATCCACATATACCCTCATGCAGTTCTCATAAAGTAATTTGGGATTCATCAGTGTCGAGATAGTGAAGAAGGGTGTTATCAAAGCCATGGCGATATAAGGTGCCACTAACGATGGTATGTCTAGCCACTTTTCGGATAAAGGATTTTCATTGGTTGTTGGAAAGGTTGGGTGGGAGGGTTTGGGATTTAAGATAGTCATATATGTCCTGATACCAAGGCGAACTGGGACCAACAATCTCACACACCATTTCTGAGTCTAGAATATCGTATGCAGGCATCAACAGCTGTTCCACTAAGAATTCAAATTGTGACACATTCTTAGGGATGTCTAGGAGAGATCCAATGGTAGCCATTGTATCGGCCGCCTTATTCTGTGTCCTTGGGATTTGTTCAAATGCAATCATTTTGAAATACATCAGGAAACTATCCACCATTCATTTGTAGGGAAGAAACTTCTCATCTTTTGTGTCATAGTCATCATTCACTTGATTGATGACTAATTGAGAATCCCTGAATACGAGCATTGTCTGAATTTTCCATTTAATTGCTATTTTGAGACCTATGACCAATGCCTCGTATTCTACAATATTATTTATACAAGGGAAGGAAATCTGAAATGATTTAGGAATTGAATCCCCTTGTGGTGTGATAAATAATATGCCAGCTCCTAAGCCGTGACTAGTGTGGGATCCATGAAAGTATAGTTTCCATGGTAGAGCTGGTTCTACGTGAAAAATACTCATCTGGAAAATCAGTTATCAAGCGGATGAGTGGCTTGGATTGGTGCATCTTCCAGTTGATCTACTATTACTTGACCTTTTATTGCTTTGTGCTCCACATATTGTATGTCACACTCGCTTAATATCATGACCCATTTCGCCAAACGGCCTGTCAATGCTGCTTGACTTGGGAGATATTTTAATGGGTCAATTTTTGCTACCAAATGTGTTGGATGGCTCAGCATATAATGTCTTAATTTTTGTGCCGCGAAAACAACTGCCACAAATTCCCTTTCAATGGTTGTGTAGATGAGCTCATATCCAATTAGTGTGTGGCTGATATAGTATATGGCTCTTTCTTTTTCTTCATGGTCATTTTGTGCCAATAATGCCCCCAGTGTATTTGTCATTGTGGAGACATACAAGATCAGTGGTTTTCCCTCAATCGGTGGCATCAACACCGGTGGTGTCAATAGATATTCTTTTATTTGTTCAAAAGCTATGTGGCATTTATCCGTCCATACAAAAGGAATGATTTTGCATAATAGATATTGAAAAGGTTGACACTTGTCTACCAACTGTGCTATGAATCGGTGAATAGACTAAAATTTGCCCTAAAGTGTTCACAATTCACTGATTCCTATTGGCAGAGGCATGTCCAGAATTGCTTTTACTTTTGCTGGGTCAACCTTAATGCCTCGTCGTGAAACTATGTATCCCAACAACTTGCTTGAAGTGTCTCCAAATACACATTTCTTTGGGATCAATCTAACCTTGTAATCCTCAAACCATCTAAACAATTTGTCCAAGCCTTTGAGATGTTCCTTCCTTGTCAAGGATTTTTCCAATAGTTCATCTACATAATCTTCCATTAGGATATGCATCATGTCATGCAAGATTGTTGTCATAGCCCTCTGGTATGTAGCACTTGCACTCTTTAGGCCAAAAAGGCATGACATTCCAATAGTATGTTCCCCATGGACAATTGAATGCCATTTTATGTTGATCCTCTGTTGCAATTCGGATTTGGTTATAACCTGAGAAACAATCCATGGGAGATAGCATCTCATACCCTACCGTGAGGTCAGCAATCATGTCTATATTTGGTAAGGGGAAGTCATCCTTTGGGCAAGCCTTATTCAAATCTCTAAAATCCATGCAGATACGAATTTGTCCATTTGGCTTTGTAACAGGAACAATATTGGATATCCAATCAGCATAGTCTATTGACCTTATGAACTCAGCATCTAGTAATTTCTTTAGTTCAGCCTTGACAAGTAGTGCAATCTATGGATGCATTTTTCAACTTTTGTTTAACTGGCTTGATTCCTAGGATTAGAGGAAGATGATACAGAACCAATATAGGATCAAGGCTTGGCATATCAGCATATGACCATGCGAAGTTAACTTTCCTATTTGTGAAGAATTGTTTAAATTTAGGTTTTTCTTCGTCTGACAATGATGCGGCCAAGAGAATCATTTTTGGATTCTCTGGTGCGGCTATGTTAACTTATGTTGTGTCCTTAATGAGCATAGCTTATTTTTCCTATGTTACGGGGAGAAAGTCCAATCCTCCATCCTTAGGTGCCTCAGAGAGGTTTTCACCTTCGGATGTGTCCTTTATTTTTACTATTTTACTATCAGAAGGTGCCTTGCGCTTTTCACCTAAAGACATTTCTTTTTCTTTTTTATTCTTTATATTTTTGTGACTGGAGGATTGCACGGTCTCCCCGAAGTAAGCTGCACAATCTAGATCAATGGAGAACCCTATTTTGTGATCCCCCCATGGAATACCTTCTCTTAGCCCCATGAATTCTGCAATTGCCTCGTCATTCTGAAATATGTCCATTACCGGTGAATCTTGTTGCTCTCAGTCGATCAGTTGTGGGTAAACAAGGGGATCCCATCGTCAGTGTTGGTAAAGGATGGGGAAGATGCGAAAAGTGTGCAAATTGATGCCTCAAGTGTAAAGGTAGAGTTATCAATTTCCACTTTCGTGTCTGATGCAATGGAAGGTCCATACTCTAAGTCAGATGAATTAAATTCAAAATCATAATATGGGATAAAATTATCAACATCATGACTTGTGGTTGGCATTTCAGAAGTATGGATAGTGGGCTCAAGAATGGGGTGGGATGATTCAGGTATTGCCAATGACACTTTGTGTTCTTTTGGATTCCAAGGAATACTTACCCATTCCTTATTTTTTGAATGTCGGTCAATAGGGTTAATGTTATATTCCTAGCAGAATTATTCTTCAAAGAAAAGTTGACCAAGTTCCAAGAATAGTTCATCAATGTCATAGTCACTGACAGTTTTTTCAGATCCCCATTCCCATTCATTTGAGTTAGTTTCTGTAAGGGATTCTTCGCATGTCTCAACACTTTTTGTAACCATTACAACCTTACTTGAAAGTTCAAGGGTACATTGATCATCAGTTCTGACTTGGTCAAACCCTAGCCCTATGTATCTTGGTCTTTCCGTCATGATAATAGGTTCCCGTCTTCCGTTGTTGTTCTTTCCAAGGCCACTTGTGTCGTCGAAACCTAGGGCTTTGCATATATCATAGAATTTTCCATAAAGATGCAGTGGTAGTGGAGATAATTCTATTGGGTCTTTGTAGATCCAGTTATCCATGTCAATAATGACTTCATTACCCATATCGCCCCACCATGTAAAAACACTTTTCGGTGGAACCTTGAAAGTTGTTTTGGCCTCTCAACTGGAAAACATGGTCTACCATAGACTTTAGGTGGCTTCAATATTGTAATTATATAGTAAGCCATATTCAATTTGAACTCTCCACAACCAAAGTCCTGGATTTGAAGGTCATTACTTGGGATGGAGGCCGATGAAGATGGTGTGGTAGAAGGTGATGGAATGGATGATTTTGTGAGTGTCAATGGGTCAATATATTTGGATGAGGTGGAAGATGAGGCTTCTCGATTGATGGGTACCTAATGCTCAGCAGTGGCTCGTAGGTTGGTACAGTATTGAAATGGATCAGGATCTCTTGAGATAGTGATCTCAGTTCCATCAAAAGGGAATTTCAGACATTCGTGGTATGTGGATGGAATAGCCTTTAGAGCATGAATCCATGGGCGACCAAGTAAGATATTATAGTGTATGTCACAATCCAGGACCTGGCATGTTGTCTCTATGATAACTGGTCCTACCCGAAGTGGAATTGTAATAACACCTTTAGAAGCGCATTCTTCATCATCGTATGCCTTGATGACGATGCTCTTGCTAGCATCTACACATGCATCAGAGAAACCAAGAGCTTTGACCAATTTTAGAGAGCAGATGTTCAATCCTTCTCTGCCATCTACCAGGACTCGTCTAACCTTATGCTTGTGGACAAAAACCTCAATGTGAAGGGCATCATTATGCGATGGTTTGGGCGAGGAATAGTCACTATCTGAAAAGGTGATGTGATGAGGCGAATTCAGATATCCAACCATAGTCTCAAAGTGGTTGACATTGATGTTGATTGGGATAGACGACTCTTGCAGTACTTTATTTAGGATGGCCTTATGCGCAGGTGAAATACGGAGTAGTTCGAGAATGGATATTTGAGTAGGTGTTTTTTTCAACTGCTCAATAATGTTGAACTCCAGTTTTGTATTGGGTTGTCTGGTGGACGGACTAGGTATGGTGATTTTCGGTTGACGTGTAGAAGGACCTAGGATGGTGACCTTGCCTTTATGCCTGGTTACATTGCATTCTGGGGCTTTTTTAATGTTAATGGTATTAACACATTTATCTTCATGGGCAGCACGAAGATTGTTGATAATAGTACCATCGGGATAACTATATGCAGGATGGATAGTATTATAGGCTAGATGAATGTGGTTGGCTTGATTGTTGGTATTCATTGTGCCAGATGAGGAAGCTTTACCATGATCTTGCAATGGGTTTTTGTGTATGGTATGATTTGCATTAGATGTAAATGATTGACCATCCAACTCGATGGTGTGGTTCTCTATGAGGTCTTGCACCATATTTCGCAATTGATGACAAGAGGAAGTTTTGTGCCCTTTGGCATAGTGGTAATCACAAAATAAACTGTCATCCCACCATGACGGCTTCAACTGACTAGGGTCATATGGTTTTGGCTCTTCCAGTGTTATGACATCGTTTTGAAGAAGTTTCTTCAAGACAATTTCATTAGGTTCACCCAAAGGGGTGTATGTGCGTTTTTTGAATTGTCGGGGTTGACGTAGCTACCTTTGGTTAGATTGTGCATGATTGCTTTGGATAACATTGGCAGTTGGTGTCAGTGTAGTTATAGGTGCGTTTTGATTTTGTACTCCTTTGATTGTGAGTACATGACCTGTTGCATTAACATTTTTTGCATCAACTACACCGTCGTTTGTGATGTGCTTGTTCTTAACTCAATATTTGGTTTTGTCATTTGAGCTACTTGGGTTATTATTTGTGGTGGTGTTGATGGTTTTGCCACCATATTTTAATTCACCTTTAGCAATCAAGGCTTTCTCAAGTTGAACACCCTTTTCAACAAGGTCAACAAAGGTGGTGCAACAATGGACTTGTAAGCCATACCTTAGTGGTCCTAGGAGATTTTGTACAAACATGGTGACTTTCTCCTTTTTAGGTATTTCTACCGGACATCTGCTTGCTAAGGTTCTCCATCTTTGAAAGAAAGGAATAAAAGTATCTCCTGCATCTTCTTGGGTAAGTCTGCATAAGGAGGCAATGTCAATATCCGTGTTAATGTTATAGGCATAGTTTTCAACAAACTTGTTTGCCAATTCATCCCATGTTTTGATTCCCTTAGGCAAAAGTGAGAACCATTCTAGTGCATGACCTGCGAGACTTCTAGAAAAGAGTCTCATGAGATAAGTTTGCTCATATGCAATATCCATGCAACTAGTGGTGAATTCTCTTATGTATTCAATGGGGTTTTTTTTGCCTTTGTACTTGGGAAAATGAGGTACCACATATCCATGAGGAAAGGCTGGCATATACAAGGTTGTGTCAAATGGATATGGACACAAGTCATGTGACAAGTATGACTTTTTATTGGATTTCTGCAAAGTCTCCACTTGTGTTTGAAGAGCAGTGGGTTGGAGTGTGAGAGCTTCCACCATGGGATGGTTGGTAGCATCACCCATGTTGGTGATAGGGGCAGCTTGAGTCCCCAACTATTGTGATGAGATGTGTTGATTTGGAATGGGTTGTTGATGAGCAAAATGAGTGTTTTGATTAGGGGGTTGTTGGAAATGGGTGTTTTGGTGAGGGATGTGTTGATGTGTATGGACTTGAGAGGCATAAGTGAGGATGTGATATCCTACCATGTTGGACTGAATTTGAGGACCTTGTTGGTTTTGATTTTGTTGATGTCCAAATGGAGTGGTTGATTGAGGGCCTTGTTGATTTTGAGCTTGTTGATGCCCAAATGGAGTGAAGGATTGAGTGCCTTGTTGATTTTGAGCTTGGTGATGCCCAAATGGAGTGAAGGATGGAGGGCCTTGATTGCCTTGCCCAAATAAGAGATTATGGCCTTGAGGAATGTTGTTGTTTTGGGTCATAGGAATGTTGGTGTTTTGGGTCACAAGAATGTTGGTATTAACCTGTGAGGAAGTGGATTGGGTGCCTTGTATGGTAACTCTTCGTTTGTTTCTCCCAAAAGGGTTGGATGAGTTAGTTTCCATAGCATTTGAAGAACCTAATAATAGGTTTGTTGATGTACTCATGGAACTAGATGTAGTTCCAAGGAGGTTTGATGAGGCTGCCCCCATTGTTTGTGAAGGGATGGTGGATGTTTGTTGGGGGATGGATTGCACGATGTGGTGTTGGTTTGGGAAGATGAGCCCCCAATAGATGTGGTGTTTGTTGTGGTGGTAGTATGACCAAGGGAGGTAGCATTGATTGTATTAATGACATTTTGTGAAGAGGCTCCCATGGAAGGATTGTGTGATGGTGGAGTGGGAGAAGTTGCTCTAAGAGTGTTAAGATCAAATCCCTTTGGTAACTTAGCCCCTTGGTCAAGGAGCATAGCTAGGAATCTAGAAGTCATTTAAGACTACTTCTTCTACAAACGTAACAACTTCTGGATGTTGAGCAATAGCTAATACGTCTTCTTCAAAGACTTCCCCATTTTGATCCCATCGGATAAATGGTTCAAAAATATGTGATGGAGATGATGGGATGTTCATCTCACTAAAAGGATTGATGTTGGAATTTTGCATGTGAAAACAAGGATTGTTCATGGCATTAGGGAATGAATTTATGCCAGTTGTGAACTCAAGAAAGTTGGTGTCTTGTCTAAAGGAATCCATGAGTCTTTTCTTTTTTTGTAATCTAGTTTCAACCATACAAGTTTTTGCTCAACTTGGGATGAAGGAGAAAATGATCTAATTATGATACTATGTTTTTTTTTGGTTTCTTTGGATTTTTGGAGGATGCTATGAAATGCAAGTGAGACTAAAGACTTGTGAATGTAAAATGGTGTGATATTAAAATGGAGATGCTAAATGACATGCAACTAAAGAGCCTAAGATGTATATACTAGTGAGGGATCTAAAGAGGACAACTTGGGAAAACAAAGTTTTTGCAATGATTCAATTTTGGAAGACCAATGGACCATAAAAGGACTATAAAGAAGACAAAGTGAAGTTTCCACACTAGACTATTGAGTGGGAAATAATTCACAAAATATTTGATAAAGTGCCAAAGGTAATTGGGTCCAATGATAACCTACTATTGAATGCAAAGTTTGGACAATGAATGGTAAGACTCAACCCCTAAAATCTGCAAAAGTAAGTGTCTAAGGAGATGGTGAAGCTATCAATGCAATCTAATGGAAAGCCAAATGGAAACCTATTGTGAGCCTAAAACGGTACCTAAAATGTAATGTTTGATGAAAATTGAGCAATTCAAAGTCTGGTTTGAACTCTAACAGTGAATGAAGACTAGATTGAATTTAAGACAAGTTGTGGACTTTCATTTTTTGGCAGTGAGAAGATGATTTGAGGTTTCTCGCAAATACGTTGTAGCAAATATGGTACGACAGAGCGAATGCGGCTCACAGAGGTGAGTGTTGCTCAGAAAGTGTTGATTGCAACATAGTTTGGCGAATGCGGGTTGATTTTGGCAAATGCGGCTTTGTATGTTTCAATTGTGGCTCATTAGAGTGAATGCAAGTCAGGATGATTCAAATGCGGCCCATCAAATTGAATGCGGCTCGATATATGGCGATTGCGGTTTATTAGAGCGATTGCGTAGCAACAGGCAATTTTTTGGAAAACATAACACTGTTTTGCAGATTTGTAAGTTTTTTGATCCAGATTTTTGATTTTCAATTTGTTGAAGTTTGTTTGAAAATAGTTGGAAAACATATAGAAACTAAAACATTAAGTGTATGTTCAAGGATCAAGCATGATCCTTTTTTGTTTGCACTAGTATTTGAACAAAAAAGATACTTCAAGTAGACTCACTCTTAATAGTCAAAGGGTCATCATAACAATCATAGCCCATAGCTTAAAATCACATCGATTCACACAGCCATGTCACCCTCTAGAGGGCACCCATGTTTTTGTCTTTTCCAGGTGCATACTCAAGGTGACGGAAGTGGATACCGAATCCCTTGAGAAAATAGTCTGTGGTGATTATATGGTGAGTGTCTTGGAGGGAGATTCTTTCCTCCTCATGCACCATGATTGAAACAATGTATGGATACTAACACCGCTGGCTTCTACACTATGGTTTTTAGTCAAGGTTTCCATCCGACATGGCAATAGATAAACTCCCTCAGGAGACCTCCCAATCTTTAGAACAAAGATTTTGGGGATGGTTATCTTGCCTACTGTCGTTGAATATGGGTTTCCCCAAAATTCACTTTTGATTATAGTGGGTTGGAAAACTTGGCTTTGGTTGTTCCCACCTAGGTCGTTCCCATAGGGTGAGTACTTTTTCCCACTACGATAGGCCTTCTAAAGGTTGTAATAAAATATGAAATGCATAAATATAAAAATGGATAAGTCTGTCTTTTTGGTCACCTAGTAAAGGGGAGAGCATATACCTATTATCCAATCAAACACAGTAGACAAATGTTTAGTTTTAAAACCAAATGAAAAAATTTATATTCTAAGTGAAGATATTGCTTCACAAAAACATGGGGTTCAGTTTAACCAAACAAAAGTAAAATGTGGTGACTATCCTAGATTGTTAAATTCCAAATTAGATTTTCTATCCTAGGATTGGTAAATTCCGAATTAAGTGTCTATCCTAGGGTTGGTTTATTTTAATCCCAAAAAAAGAAAAAACACTAGCCGCGGTCGCGTCGGATCTAGATTACAATTCAATAATGCAAATTACCAGTCACTTGTGACGTGAAATGGTAGATGCAACTCAGTAGATGAGTCTCGTCAGATGCAGCTCGGTGGCTGTGGCTCGACAGATACGGTTCGGGTTTTGTCAAATGTGTTGTAGAATGTCATTTGCGGCTCTATGAGTGGCGAAGGCGGTGCATCAGATCAGTTGCATTGCATGCGAAGGAGAATGCGACGTAGTAGAGCAGTTCTGTTGCACGAGAAGGAAAATGCAGCGTACTTGTTCCTGCAAAAAAAAAAAATTTAGGTCGTAGCAGAACCTGCAAAAAAATGTGTTAGTGTGTTGGGTTCACCAATGTAATGATAGATAATTTCCTGCAAAACAAGATTGTTAGTCTGGTAAATGCATATATAAAATATTATCCAACAACCAATGGAATGCAAAGGAGAAATAGTGAGAAAAGGAATGAGACTAGAACAATCTCATCCCTTTCTCTCCTCCATGGCTCATTTCCATTGTACCTCCTAACTTATTTGTGATAAATGGATGCCCTTAGATTTGTTTGTGTGAGCAAACTATAAATGTCTAGACCTAAACAAGATTTGAAGGATTTATAAAAATGCTCTCTAATGTGCAAACTAGAAATTCAATCCTAATATGCAAATTATTAAATAAGCCTAAAATGATATGACAATTGATGACAATGAGATTACAAAAATGCTAAAAGATAATAATGATTCATCCCGAAAATGAGATCAAGATTGTCATTTTATAGAAAATGCAATCTTGCATGGGCGGACGAGATTAGAGATTGAGGAATGCCCTCGAATCAAAGGTCAAGATTCAATAAGGAAACTCTCAATTAGGGTTAGGGCAACAATCCCCAAATGTGTGGACAAGATTGAATTTAATAAATTAAATCAATGGTGGGGAATAAACGTGACATTGAGATGAAATTAGTAAAAATAAGAAGATAAGGGTATGAGATTTTAGAAAATCAGTAATTTTAGAAATTACTTGATTTGTAGAAGAATATTTCCATTTTGAATTAAATTAATTCAAAATATGGATTTTGTGAGATAAGAAGTAATTGATTTTTGAAATTAATTACTAAATGAAGAATCAGTTAACCATGTGAGACATTTTTAAATGATTTTTTTTAATTTAAAATAGAAGTATCACATGCCACAATTAAATAATTAAAAATAATTATTTAATTTAGAAGTAGTTAATTAATTAAATAAATGATCAAATCTATTTAATTAAGAGGATTTAGGAATTAGTGACATATTAAATCAATATAGTTTAAATATATTTATCTAATAATCAGGAGGACATTGATGATAGGGATTAATTAAATAAATGAGGCTTTATTTAATTATGAGATGACTTTGATAATTGGTGACATATTAAATAAATAAATAAGATTTATTTATTTCATAATCATGAAGAATGAGAGATTATGAATTAATTAAATAATTATGAATTATTTAATTAATAGTTGAATGTGGGTTAGAAACATAATTAAAATGTTATAATCATGTTATGACGAAAGGTGGTAAAATAGTGGTCGCAGGCCTAAGTCATTTTTAGGTGTCTGCAAGTTGATCTATCAATATGGAGCCTATCCAAGAGATTCACACTACACACATTGATAGTGGAGCCATTATCAACAAGTGTTGGCTTGATCCCTATGCTTTTGTATTGAGATATGATCATCAAGGATTCAACTTTGTTTTGCACTTCCAAAGGAGGGAGCTCACTATGGTGGAAAACAATGTCAACGTTCAAACCTTGGATCATAGCTGCAATTTCATTGGTTTATCCATTTGAAGGGATAGGAATTTTTTGTAAGGCATCCTACATCAGGGTGTGATAGTGAGGGGAGGTTTGGATAAGGTCCCATAAAGATATTTTTGTAAGAGTATTCCTTAGTTGGTCAACGACGTCATACTCCCTAAGGAAGGAATTGAAGCGAGGGGTGGCAGGAAGAATAGGAGGGGATGAAGATAAAGGTGTTGAGGTTGATGGTTGATAATGCAGATTGTTGCAAGTGTAATGTGTATGAGAAATGGTATTATGACTCAATTACTCCAACACATTAGGCTTAGGTGGGGATAAAATGAATTTAGGTTTAGGAGGTGGGGAAAGGATGAGTTGAGGTTGAATAATATTAACATCTCCTTGGGGAGGAGAGTCAATTTTATCCCTGGTTTGCATCATGAGATCCAACGTAGAAGGAGACTTTTGAGGAGAACTACAAGCCTCATGTTCTTGACATTCAAGGCTTGGTTCTTCTAAAGTGACTTCATCACTAATAGAGGAATGATCAATGATGGGAGATGGGGGAGAGGTATGGTTAAGAAGGGAGTCTATTTGAGTTTCAAAGGTCTAATTCGCTTGTTCCATACCATCTACCCTAGAAGGAGAGCATGGAAGAGGTTCATCACATGCTTCATCACAAGGCAGCGAGGCATCAAGAGAAGATCCACTATGATTGTCAAATAGATTACCCCAAAGGGTGGGAGCATGAGGTAAGGGGGGGTCAATAGGCTCATGACCCTTGGGAAAGGTATCTTCTAACACTAAACTATCCTCTTTGCATCAAGGAGAGGTATTAGAAGAGGGGAAAGATTGATCATTATAGTTAAGGAGACTAGGTAAGGTAATGTTTAGGAATGTGTTTATAATGTCATGTTCTTGTGTTAAAATATCTTCCCAAAGGGGATGAGGAGAAGAACAAACAATACCATCATGATGCTCTATAATTGTCCCTTCCTTTAGGGTATGTGCAGGATCATCATGGAAGAAATGGGCTCTTAAGTGGTAAGAAATTTAGAAAAATCAGAGTTAGGAAACTTGACATAAAAATTTGAATAAGTTATCTATATTATTTCAAAAATATGTAAGAATAGAATTTGTATCAAATTGAATGTAGTTTCTGAATTACTACGTTTATTTACGAAAAAATAAAATCTATTTGGTGAAAATTTGAAATTTCAATATAGTAGTACTTAAATTTTAGGGAAAAAATAAGAAGTAGGTGTCTGACTGACCACCCTAATGACATTAAAATGATAATATTTTTTTATAATATTTTAGATATAAGTACAGGACTCATGTCCGATGTGATGCATATTTTTTTGTAATTTTTTTCCAAGTAAATAATTAATTATAATTTTTTTATTACAAATTTTAAAAAATATAAAGACTCGTATGTTTGACCGCCTTAACTTGGTCAAAACTTCATGAAATTCATTTTTTTTCTTTTTTAATCTTATTGTATGTGAATCATAGAATGTGATGCATGTTTCAGATTCAAAAAATGTAATACCGTTTGAAAGCTATAGATGTTTTTCAATCAACCTATCAATCATGACTTTAGTTGTAATTCAATAGAAAATGAATAATAATAATTTATTAAATTCAAAATAAAACATAATTTATATTGGTGGAAAGCTGAGAATCTACTTTAAAAACTCTTTTCGTTTCATCAATTTTGGGTAAAAAAAGAAGTCATCAGCCACATACCCATCATATTGCCACTTTTTGGCCCATCATGATCCTGCATATACCCTTTAACAAGATACCTCTGTCACTAGAAGGAGAGGTATCAAAAGAGAAACAATTATAATCATCATGATTATCTAAGTTTGCATTTACTTCTAACACATCATCCTCACAAAGAGGAGAGATAGTAGGTTGCTTATGTTTAGGACAATTATAAACATTTGTATTCGCTAGACTCTCATAACTAGGTAATGTGTTGAAAGAATATTTAACATAATTAAAGAGTTTATAAATAATATAAAGAAAAAAGGAATATATGAATATGTTTAAAGAATTTTTAGATGGAAAAAGAAGGCAATTTACTGATTACACTATCAATGATCTAGAAATGAAACTTTAGAAATGCAAAATTTATAATTTATAATGCAGGAAATAAGCTAATTTATGCTAATTCTAATAAAATATAGTTAACATAAAATCAACCTATTGATACGGGTATGTATTGGCACCAAACAGAAGTTGGAAAATAGGTTTTCCAACTCTATAAAGGGTATATTCAGAACCCTGAAGGGACTAGGTCACCCAGAATGGCGACCTGGTCCTCCTAGTGAATTTTTTGAAAATTTCTAGGAGTTCTAGGCTAATACAGGTGGTTTTTGTATGGGGAATGCAAACCTAAGAAGAAAATGCAGAAATAAAAAAGGATCTAATGTTGTAAGATGCAAAATGCAACCTAAAGGCACTTTTTTCTAGTACAAATTTTGAAACCCTAGGATGCACTTTCACTAATTCAAGATGCAATGCAAGCTAATCCTAGGAGAAGGAAGAAATCCAGATGAGAAAGGAAGGTGTTGAAGGTCAAGTTCACCAAAATGAACCACCAAAAAAAGGACATAAAGAAGGGCAAGAGGATTCCCCAATGAGTCTCTAGGGTTTTTCACCCTAGAAACTAACTTTTGGATGAATGACTCTCTTTCACCTAGTGGTTTTGTTGTTTTTGGGTGTTCATTCAAAGAAGGGTTGGGGGTTTGTTGTGATATGTGTGATTGTGCCCTAACTGTTATGAATGGAAAATAAAAGCTAATCTAAATGTAACTATGAATGAAAAACCTATGAAATGTAAAGTGTCGGAAAACACATTGAGATAGACAAGTATATACAAGATAACCTAATAAATATGCACTAAAGTAAAACATAAGGTTAGATATGAGAGGGGTATGCACTTGGAACCTTGTAGAAGTATAAAATTATGCTTGATTTGATGTTGAGGTCGAAAGGGACAATTGTGCCAAGCTGGGCAATCTAGTCTTTTTTCTAGCAAATTCTCGAAAACTGGTCTAGAGCCCGTTTCTGCCAAACAGGTATCAAGAAAAGTAAAAATCACAAAATGGCCTATCCAAAGGGACTAGGATGCCATTCTTGGTGACTTATTCCTCTTCAATATTTTTGGAGTTTTCGAAGAGGAAATTGAAGCCCTAGGTCTGCACCTTGGTTCTTCACAATTTCCTACTTCTAAAACTTTGATATCTGGGCCTGGGAGTGATTTTTGGTGGACGATTTGACCTTGCATTCAAGGGTTGGTCTTGAAAAAGTCTTTAATGCCTTCAATGATCTTCAAAGTACCTGAACCTGCAAACACACAAGACAAGAAAGAGAAAAATTTTGATTGTTAGAGGTTAGGGGTTTGCCTTAGTCAAACCCCTTTTAGGTAACTAAACCAAAATTAATAGAAAATGTAACGCATGAATATGAAATAATGGAGTAATGGAGTAATGGAGTAAGTTACCTTTCCATGATAAGATATCTTGTATTGTTGTAGAATTCATCCCTTGAATGCTTCAGTAATGGTGTCTTGTTGACTTAGAAGATGAAACCCTAGCTTGCTTGAGAAGAAGAAGTGATGGGAGAGAGAGGTGGAGAAGAATGAGGGTGACTAATGAGAAATTAGGGTTTTGGAGGTTATTTATACAAGTTATGCCTTAATTTAACTGAAATAACATCATATTGACTGACCTTGGGGTTTTAGAGACATAAATCCTGACAGATATTAAGTTTAAATTAAAAATTAAGCCACATGAGACTAGGTCGCCGAAGGTGGCAACCTAGTCCACCTGGGCATTTTTAAGTGTTTTTAAGTAATTAAAATATGATTATTTATGTTTTTCTAGATTTTCTTCATAAAACACACTAAAATAAGCCTTGTATGAGGATTAAAGGGTCATTATAGGGTTGATTAAGTGATGAAAAGCCTAGGAGAGCATGAAAATGTCTTACAACACTTTACAACACTTTTGTACAAGGTTAGGAAATGGGTGAAAATAGGCTGAAAATGGTCCAAAGTCCATAGGAAAAGGTCCAAATGAGCGAAAAATGTCAAAGTCCTCACTTTTTGGTGACACAATTACTATCATAACATAAGGAATAATCTGAGGTACCACACAAATATCTGAAGACTCTTTTAACAACATCCCAATGAACTCAACCAGGATTAGACATATATCTGGAAAAAAACCTCACTACTTGGGAAATGTATTGTCTAGTACAAACCATAACATACATCAAACTTCCAACTGCACTCTGGTAAGGCACTCTACTCATGTCTTCCATCTTCAATGGAGATGTTAGACAATTTGACATAGATAACTTTGTTCCAATAGAAACAGGAACACACAATGGTCTACAATTCTACATATCAAACCTTTGTAATATTGAGTTGACATACTTACTTTGGCCAAGCCATAGCTTTCAGTTTACTCTATCTCTTTTAATTTTCATCCCAAGAATGTGTTTAGCTACACCAAGGTCTTTCGTTTCAAATTTAGTAGCAAGTTGATATTTTAGTTCTGAAAGCATACCTTCCCCTCTACCAATAAGTAGCATATCATCAACATATAATTCAATAAACAAGAAACAATCACCATCAATTTTATAATAAACACAATGATTTGATTTAGAATGTTCAAATCCTATACTCAACACATATGTATCAAATTTTCAATACCACATCCTAGGACTCTGTTTTAACCCATACAAAGATTTCTTCAATTTTCAAACCAATTTACTTTTACCTTTCACCATGTCGTGCTTTTTTTGTGTCATATAAATATCCTTCTCCAAATCACCATTAAGGAAATAAATTTTCACATCCATTTGCTTAACCTCTAAATCATAATTAGTAGCAATAGAAAGAAAAAATCTAAAGAATGTCATTTTTTAAATGGGAGAAAATATCTCACCATAATCAACACCCTCAACTTGAGAGTAACCCTTTGCAACCAACCTTTCTTTGTACTTCTCAATACCTCCATCTGAACCAATCTTTTTCTTGAACAATGATTTGCAAGCAATAGGTTTTTTTCCTTCAGGAAATGGTACAAGATCCCATGTATCATTATTTTTCAAAGATGCCATTTATTCATCCATAGCAATCTTCTAAGATTCTGCATCATTCATACCTAGTGCTTCTTCTATAGTTTTGGGTTCATCCATGTTAGTATTCAAAGTAAACATACATATCCAATCATCAAGTGAATACCTTTCAGGTGGTTGTCTATGTCTTGTGGACCTATGAAAAAGTTGAGTTGGAGATTCTTCCTCCTCTTCTAAAGATCCAGAGCTAGATGAGCTCTCCTCAAATTGTTGTCTATCCTTGGGCCTCGATTCAACTTTCTCAGGTATAGAGGGAAATTGAATCACATCTTTGTGTTTGCTTTGTTCTAGCTGCAATGTAATAGAAGAAGGCTTAGTTTCTCTAAAAGTAACACTTCTAATATGTATTACCTTCTATGTAACAAGATCCCAAATCTTGTATCCTTTCACACCATAACCATATCTGATGAAGATACATTTCACAACCTTGTTCTCCAAATATTTATGCTTCTCCTTTGGCACATTTGCATATGCCTCACAACCAAAAACTCTAATATGTCTTAATGAAGGCTTGCAACCCGACCATCCCTCTATAGGCGTCTTATCAACAAGAGTTAATGTAGGAGACCTATTAATCAGGTAACAAGTAGTGGCAACAACTTCATCCCAAAACCTTTATTCTAGGCCAGCACCACTCAACATACTCCTAGCCTTCTCCATCAATGTCTTGTTCATTATTTTTGCAACTCCATTCTGTTCTGGAGAATACAAAGTTGTCTTCTTTCTATGAATACCACAATATTTACATAATCTATCAAAATCATTAGAGCAAAATTCATCATCATTATCAATCCTCAAACATTTTATTTTCTTTCCATTCTGCAACTCAACCATTACTTTAAATTCTTAAATCGACTAAAAACTTCAGATTCACTCTTTAGAAAATATACCCATGTCCTTCTACTATAATCATCAATAAATGAAACATAATATGTGGATTTACCAATCGAATGAACATCTACAAAACCAAGCAAATCATAATAAATACGATCCAATACACCACAAGATTTATGAGAAATCAAGTAAAACTAAATGCGGTTTTATTTTCCATAAATGCAATGCTCACAAAAATAAAATTCAAGATTGCAATTAGATAGACCTTCAACAAGGTTTCTATTTTTCAACATCCTTAGACCCTTTTCTCCAATGTGGCCATGTCTCTAGTGCCATGACATAGTTTTCTCTACAAGTAACTTTGTTTCAGAAGAAAGAGCACCCTTGGGTACCCAAAATCAATGACCATCTACTAAAGGTGAAACCCTCACTTCTACAACATACTTTCTTTTCATAGAAGTACCATTGCACTCAACATCACATGCATCAAGCTTATTAATGTGCCATATCTAGAACCTCTAGCAATCATCATATCACCTTTAACCATCTTGCATCCTACATCAGAAAATACTACCTACACACCTGCATCTATTAGTTTTCTCATAGATAACAAATTTTATACTAATCCAAGGATATGCAAGATACCATTAGTCCTTTTTATTATAACATCAAGAAATATGATTTTAACTTTACCATGACAAACAATGTCTAAATGAGAATCATCACCCAAGTACACCATACCTCGATCAAATTATTCATATTCAGAACACCACTCTCTATTAAAGGTCATGTGGAAATATGCACCTAAGTCAATTAATCATGCATCATTACCTATACGAGTTGTAAAATTTGCAATGAATGTGTCACCATCTTCCTTCTCATACTCAAAATCATAATAATTTTTTTTCTTTTTCTTCTTCTTTTCTTCTTTGCATTCCTTATGAACATGTCCAGGCTTACATGGGGAAAACCCTTTTAGAAGAAAACCCCCACACTCCAAAAGCCACCCAATATATTATTCAATAAATCACAAAGATTACAATATACTTACAAAGCAAGCTTCTCACAAGAGTATCACCACTCAAAGATCAAGACAAAATGACTGCTATCAGACTCTCAGAATACATCACCATCTCTCTACCACAACCATAATGCAAATCCCTCATAAAATAGAGTTACATTCGAGGGAAAAACGTGTCAACAAAATATCCATCATTAGATCTAAAACCTAATAATTAATGGTCTAGATTTACAATATATCATTTATTTAATGTATGTTGTCCATTTTAGAAGTATCCTGAAAAGGTTAAAACACTCAAATTTTGCTCTTTGATTCCATTGTATACACCTAACAATGTAACTAGGAAATATATATAAATATATATATACATCCTATCAACAATAAATCGTATATAATTGCAAGGTTGAGACACATTTTCCCAACACCTTATACTTATAGTTTTGATTAGATTAAGACTGGAAGGGCCAATACCTAGTACAAAACAACCATTAAGGCAAACAATGGGCTCACAATAAGTGAAGAGCCCAGCAAACAAAAGCAAAAACTTAAATTGAAGCAGTCCAACCAGCAAAAAGAAACAGAGACAACACACAAACCAAATGCCAACACAAGACCATGAAACACCTATTAGGTCTCCTAGAAACTTGAGACCACTGATAGCCTTCCATATTTGAGTGAGGAAGTCAAGCTTCTCCTCGAAAGATAGTGAGCCTTTCTGAATAACCTAAGTGTCGACCGCGACATCCTGATCCGAGTTGTCCACCACCTTAGCTTTCTTCTACGTGTGACTATCATCACAATCTTCCTACTTATTTTCCATGGCTTTTCCTTATCTCTTGCTAAAATATTTGAATGGTGAGAGTAGTGTTCTTCATAGTCTCTTTATTGTAATCAGTAATAATATGGAGGCATTGTGTGGTTTTTTCCCAGTTCTTGTGAATTACATTAATCTCCATTTGTAAATTATTTTTATCCTCATTTGTGCCAACGATAGCTCTCAGCTCCTCTAGCTCCTTATCCTAAAGGGACCAACACTCAAATGACTTAGACAAGGAGGCTATAATATCCCAATGGCCACTATCCTCCACCTCCCCTAGCCATGGGACCTGCTACTACAACACCTTTTTTTCTATAATTTGGATTCTCTCTTTGAGAGTAACAAGCTAACCTAAAAGCCACTTGAGGATGTCATTCTAGACATTAACCGTCTCAAAACATTTATTGATTTTATTATGAAGGGGCTCAATAGAGGTATGGATGTCAAAACCCACCCTAGGTTCAACATGGTCCCCTCAAAATTGATGCAAAAGTTAGGGGAATTTTGAAGGCTAGGGTTAATGATAGGGGGTTGTTGGGGACATTAGAAACCTTTGAATGAATAGGGGAGTGTGTGGTGGAATTGAAAGGGGTGGGATTCCATGAATCATTATCTAAATTATCCAAATTATGTAATCCAAAAGTATAAATAGGAGTACACTCTAATATGGGAACACATTTAATGGGGTCGAGAGGAGTTTCCTAATTATTAGGGGTTTTTTCATGGGCACAAGTAATATGATGAGTAGTGGGTGGGTTTCATCTAGTGTAATGGAGGGACTAGGGTTCGAAGGGGGTTTAGAAGGGTCACAAATGAACAATGTGTTCTTTTTAACAGTGGTAGAGGAGGGTAACAAAGTGGATTGGTAATAATAGAGACAGAAAATAGGACCCCGGTGAATAGGAAAATTATTTCTTTTACCCTAGACATTTTTGATAGAGTGTTCAAGAGAGGACAAGATCTGCAAGGAAATTTTCATCTTAAAATTATAACAGACATGGTTAAGCATAAAAAAAAAATGAGCATGAAAGTAATGGAATCGACCCTTGAGCTTTACATATCTCATTAGGACTTTTAAAACCTTACTCCAAACATCGGGGAGGTTAGCCCGATTGAAGCCATTATGGAGCTTATTCACCTTTTTTCCTTCTTTCAAAAAGTGGTCCATGTCTTTCTAATAATGGCCCTTAGGCTTACGAGGAATGCACACACCCTCCAATAGAAGCCCCATCACCTCAACAATAATCCCAATAGTCACCATGAAGGAGTACCCACCAATGGTGACAATTCCATTCACCCAGGAGGTAGAAAACTCCACAAAAAGCTTTGGATCATGCCCATGCATGTCTTCCACATACAATGCCATCTTTCCCTATTGAATAATGGGCCAAACTTCCTTGTCCTATTTCCACATCTCACAATTAGTAGGTTATTCCTAAACTAGTTCACCCCCCATGACAAAATTCGTAAACTCTGAAACAAAGAAATGTAGTCCATAGAAATGACAAGATGAATACCAGAGCCATAAGTAAATATGTTTATGAAAAGACTACTAAAGGGGATTAATTTTCCATAAGTAAAAATCATGGAAAATATCAAAGAGATTTGATAGCAGATCCAAATCAATCTCAATTTGATAGTACTTTGGTATCATGATGAATTAATTCATAAACATTCCTAGGGATATGAAAAAATATTATCCCACATAACTAAATTTGGGGTGAAGGTGCCAATGTTAGCAAGCGCATCAGCAAATTTATTGACATTTATTAACATGTGATTAGCTTTACAATTTTCAAGGGATATCATAAGATTATGAGTTGACGACACAGGCTCCTAGAGTGACCAACAAGGATTAGCCTTCCCTGTCAGCATGAGAATAGTATTTATGGAATCTACCTCAATGACCAAGTTGGAAATTCTAGCTTGCATGGCAATCCGAATGCCATGAAAATCCACCACCACCTTAGTAAAGTTGGATGATTGCACCCTTAATTTCACTGCATAAGACAAAATTAATTTACCTTTGTGATCACGAATGACCCCACCCTCACCTGCCTAACCTAGGTTAGGTTTGGCTGAGTCATCAAAGTTAACCTTATACTTATAATTAATCATGGTTTTTATGCAACATTTTTTTAATGTATCGCAAACATGCATAATATAAGGAATTTTTTGAAATTGATTTTACTTTATGGGTCTTTTAGTAATTTGGATTTAGTATATTAGATTAATATTTTAACTTGTATTATTTCATATTGTTTTAGTTTGATCAGTAATATTAGTTTTTTTCATTTAGGATAAACTAATTACTTATAAATAATAAAATGAGTGGTGAATGTTATTGTATTTTCATTAATGTAATTTAGGGTTTATAAGGCAGTGGTTTTAATTATTTATCACCATAATTAAATAAGAAAAAATATTTTTTGAAGGACATTAAAATAAACTAATATGAATAGGACCTAGAAGGTAAATTGGATAGGTAAAATACTATATTCATACCATAGTAATGCAATTCAAATATATTTGGTAAACAATACTTCATTGTGTTTGTTTTGATAATATTAAAGCTAGAAGGGCTAGTACCCATTACAAACCAGCCATAGAGGCAAACCAGGGACTCACAAGCAATGAGAAAACCAAAAAATTAAATGAAAACTAAAGCTCAAACAGTTCGACCAACAAGAAAATAACAAAAAAAAAAAAAATCGTAGAACCAGGACCAACACTAAACCACCAAATACCTACAGGTCTCCTAAAATATTGAGACTAGTGATCCCATTCCACTTCTGAGACAAGAACTCAAGCTTCTTCTTGAAAGTCACAAGCCCCTAAAGAATGACCTAGGTATCCTTAGTAACATCACGAGCTAAGGTGTCCACCTTCTTATCCTTCTTTTGTGCTTGACCATCATCCACCCCATCCACCAACCACATCCCTTGGTTCTTCCTAATCTTGTCTTGGAAAACCTGAAGAGTGAGGGTAGTATTCTTCATAGTTTCTTTGTTGTAGCCAGTGATAAACTTTAATCACTGCATGGTCTTCTCCTAGTTCTAGTGTATGGCATTGATTTAAGTCAATAGATTCTACTTTTATTCCTTAGACATAATAATGGCCTGAAGATCATCTATCTCTTTTTCCCACCTTTCCCATCTCTAAAAGGACCTATCAAAGGAAGTAATCATGTCCCAATGTGTTTTATTCTCCACCTCCCTAGGACACACAACCTACTTTCCAGAACCTTGTTAAGGACTCTAAGATTCGGATCCTCTCTTTAGCAATAACCAACTGATCAAAGATCCATTTCATAACATCCTTCTAAAAATTAATAGTCTTTGAAATTTTATTCAATTTTTTGCTTATGGGGTGGGCAGGGATACGAATCAACCAAGTTTTAGTGCCAGGTTCCTCTGAATTAACACACAGGTTGGGAGAATTAAGTGGGTTAGGGTTAGAAACATGAAAGGTTTTGGGGACCTCTAATTCATGGCCCTGAGTTGAGGAGTGAACAAAAGAATTACCTAGGGTGGGGTTCCATGAATCATCATCATCATTAGAGTTATCATAATCCATTGAACTTCAAGAAATAGTCGTGGGCGTGGGCTCCAAAAAGGGCATGCACTTGATAGATATAAGAGGGATATTATCATTAGCAAGGAATTTATATCGAGCCCTGGTGCTGTGAAGAATGGTAGGAGGAGTTTCATCGATAGTGATATAAGGGATAGGGTCCCCAAGGGGATTAGTGGGGTCCAAAATAGTTAAGCTTTCCTTGTGCACAATAGCAAGGGAGGGGAGAAAAGCCTCTTGAAACTTACATAAATGCAAGATAAGACCTTGTTGGAGGGGTGACTTCTTACTTTTGTCTTGGACATTCCTAACCAACTACTCAAGTGAAGACATGATCCAGAAGGGAAAATTCATCTTGATATTGTACCTAAGATGATCAAGCATAGGGAAAAGGTGGGCATGGAATCAATGATAATGTCGTTCAAGAATCATGTACCTCATAAAAATCTCATCCACCCACAAATTAGAAAATTCCACCAAAATTTTGGGGCTAACACCCTGTATCCCCTCCACATACAAGACCAACTTTCCTTGTTCAAGAATCACCCAAACCTCTTTGTCATGCTTCTAACCCTCACAAGTAGTAGGTTCATCTTGGAACAAATCCCCTCCCATAATGACACCCAAAAAAATCAGAGCAGAGAGACACTAGTAATGGAAATGGCTCTTCAGAAACCAAAGCTACAAATAATAATGAACCATCAAATATTTATTAGGAAGCTTAAGTTGCCAAAAATGATGAGCGTGGCAACCATCAAAACATGCTAAAAAAAAATCTATCTCAATCTCAATTGGATAATATTTTGACATCATTTTAAATTGAATCGAGCACCTGACTTGGGATATGGTGGATAGTATCCCATTTTTCCAATATAGGAGTAAAAGCTCCTATATTTTATAAGGCCTTGATGACTTTATTACCGCTTCTAAACACGTGATTCACTCTGCAATTCCCAAGGGTAATCATTAGATTGTGAGCTAAGGACACAAGTTCCTAAAGAGTTCAACAAGGAGAGGAAAGCCTTTTAAGCATAAGAATTGTATTCCTCGAGTCCCCTTTGATGATTAAGTTTGAAAGGCCAACTACTTGTGTGGCAATTTAAATTTTATGGAAGGCCATCACCACCTCAACAAAAATAGAGGATTGAACCTTCAAATTGACCACATAAGCCATCACAAACCTCTCCTCGTGGTCACGAAAGAACCCAACCCTACCCACTCGACTTGGGTTGGGTTTGGCTGAGATGCGAAAATTGAGCTTCAGCTAGCGAGGCTCAGGGGACCAAGGTGTACAATGTATGTTTGGAGGAATAAGTGAGTTGGAAGAATTAAGGGTCCCAGAAATATTCCAAGTAGAAGGAAATCAAGATCTCTAGATCATTAGGGTTTCTTTTGGGCTTGCATGGGGTTGTCGATATCAACTCCATAACCTGATTGATAATTGTGTTGGCCGCCACCTTCCACAGATAACTTTTATTCTTGAACACTTTGTTATTGTGCTCATTCCAAAGTACCAAACCTGTGACAAACAACAATTTCCACCATAACTCAATGAGTAGAGGGTGAGAAACTAGAGGGGACCAACAGTCCAAAATCTCATGCACATCCTTTTGCAAGACCCAACAAACTTTGAAAAGGGATTGGATTTTCTTTCAAACCTACCAAGATGAGAAATGGAAGAGCGAGGAACGGATTCAACATAATTTTCACACAAAAAATAATAGTTCCCAAGGTGGATGCCTTTTTCTTCAAATTATCCAAAGTGAGGATCCATTTGTGACAAACTATCCACTAGAAGAATTTGACTTTAGGTAAAGTATTTCCATGCCATATTCACATCCAATCAAACAAAGAGTTCCAAGAACTAGAAATAACATTGTAGATGGTTTTAACAGAATAGATGCCATCCTTAGAATTTTTCTAGACCAACGAGTCAGGCAAATCAGAGTGGAAGAACTCGTGATTCTTGACATTTTTGAGAAGTTCTTCAACATCCAATCCGAAGGGGGGTTGAAACCAATTTGATTCATTCTTCCATCTAGGGGGATCAAGAAAGAAATCAATATAATCCAAGACTTTATCACATAACCAATTAGAAAGGTCCCAATGAATAGTAGATAAAATAGGGTGGATGCCAAGAGATTGAGAAGACAACCAATTATCATCCCAAAAGGAGACTAAGGTGCCCGATCTGACTAGCCAAGAAGCCCCATAAGAAAGGAGATTTCAAGTTTTTAAAAGGTTATTCCAGATCACCAAACCAAAAGGCAGAACCTCATTGCTCAATGGTAGATACTTATCCTTGAGGATAGTAATCCATTCAGATTGATTGTTAAGAAGCTTCCACAAAATTTTGGTGATAAGAGCCATTTTCAGCAATCTAGTTTTCCTTAAATCCATCCCTCCATAAAATTTCTAGGAGCACACACTATCCCAATTAACCAATGAGAACTTGTTCCTTTCCTCACTCCCTGACCACAATAATCTACATTGGATTTTTTCAAGTTTCATTGTCCATGATGTGGGCATGAAAAATAAAGACATAAGGTACACAACCGAGCTTTGAAGAATGGTTTTAAGGAGCTTGCTAGCATTGCTAAGAAGGGCCCATTTCCATGCAGTAAGCTTTCTTTGAACCATTCTAGTAGAGTAGACCAAATAGAATTATCCACCTTGCCCACCGTAAGCAGCATACCTAGATAATTTGAAGGGAGGGTGAGAGTCTGACATTGAAGAATTCTAGAAATCCTAGCTTGGAGAGCAGACTCAAATTTCAAGAAAGAAATAACACATTTTTTAAAGTTAATACATTGCCTAGAGGCCAAATAAAACTTAGAAATGGTGTCCATCCAACCTCTAGCCTCTGCCCGTGTGGCCTCCCCAATCAATATTTTATCATCCATAAATTTTTGATGGGAGATTGGGCGAGACACAAATGAAGGGGAAAAACCCACCAAAGAACCATTCAAAATTATGACCAAGAACTTCAGCCATCAAAATAAAGAGATAGGAGGACAACATATCACCTTGGCGATTACCACTAGTAGCTGAGAAGAAACCTTGTAGAGAGCCATTGATAATCATCGAGTATTTAGGAGAAGTCACATAGCTCTAGATGAGATTCATTAATTTACTTGAGAAGCCAAAATGATGGAGAACTTCAAAGAGGAAGTACCTAGACACCTTATCATAGGTCTTGGAGATGTCCAACTTGAGAACCATACTTTCCTTTCTACTTTTTTCCATGGCATGGAGGATTTCATGCACCAGCATAATAGTAGAATTTTTCTACCTTCCAGGCACAAAGCCTTTCTAGCCAGAGTGTATCAGCTTGTTCAAATTGGATTTAATACGATTAACCAACAATTTGGAGTAGATTTTATAAAATGTATTGCAGAGACTAATTGGTCTAAATTCAATCAACTTGTTGGCCCCCTAATGCTTGGGGATAAGAACAATGAAGGTGTTAATGAATTCCTTGAGTATTTTACCAGAGGAAAGGAAATTAGCCACAAAAGTTGTGACATCCTAACTAAAAATATCCCAATACATTTGAAAAATGAAAGATGGAAAGCCATCCAGGCCTGGAGCCTTGAACGAGCTGAGGGAAAATATCACCTTGTGGACCTCCTCCACCTGGGCCTTGTCTTCCATGGTCGAAACATCCAGTCAGGAAAGAGCCTTAGGGATAACTTTAAGGATATCATTGGGCGAAAACTTCATTGGATCAACGTTTAGAAGGTTGTGGAAAAAAGACACACCAATGCGGGCTATACTATCCTCACTAGTCACAGTCGAATCATCATCAAGGATAAATTCTAAGATGGAATTATATTTCCTATGCCTCGTTGTCATCATGTGAAAGAATCTGGAGTTTTATCCCCTTCACGAAGCCACTAATTCTTGGACCTCTGCTTTCAATAGACCTCCTCCTTTTCAATAATGTTATGAAGTTCACTAAGAAAGGCTTTTTCCTTGTTGACAAGATCCCTCTAAAAGCCTTGATCCAAGTTTTTTTGAACTTGTTAGAGCTAGTCTTTGATAGACTTCTTTTGAAAAATGTTGCCAAAGCATCTCTTACTCCAAACTTTAAGATTGCATTTGAGATTATGGCTCACCCACCAAGAGGCGGGGAGATCCTTGAACTAGGGTTGATAAGTCCACATTAATTCAAAATGAAAAGGCCTTTTTTCCAAAGGGGGAGGGGTGCTCCAATGAATAAGCAATAGGGTATGATCCAAACCAATTATAATGAGAGAGGACAATGAGAGCAAGGTAGCATCCCAAAAGGAAGAGACCAAAAATTGATCAAGATGGAATCGAATGAGGTTGTACCATGATTGTTTCTTAGACCAAGTGAATGAGCTACCTTCAAGATCTAAATTTTTCAACCCACCATCATGCAAAAAGGAGTTGAGGTCCAACATACTATCTGACAGATCTAGAGTACCCCTTACTTTTTAGAAGGGAAAAGAGGGCAGTTGAAATCACCCATCACCATCTAGTTACAACATAAGAAATTATTCCTACAAGATAGTAGTGAAAGCTAGGTGGACCTCCTCCAAACCATATTATTGGGAGCATACACATTAGATAACACCCAATATAGGAGATCACAACTTTGAGAAAAACCAACATTGAGAAAAAAAATCTCCTTAGAAACAAGATAACCATTGAGAAAGGGTTTTCCACATTGTAACCAAACCACCAGAAACGCCAACACCATCCACAACCAAGAACTGGGTGTTAGGCCAGATGAACTTACCAGATTTTTCAAACTTAGCAGCTATCATTTTGGTTTATTATAAGAGAAGAATGTCGAGCTTGAACTTTTTGATGAAATCCTTGACAATATACTTATTATTAAGGCTATTCAGCCCTAAAATGTTCCATGATAGGATCAACATTTCTTGCTATGTCTAGACATGACTTGCTCCAATGTTTCTTGATTTTCATTCACAATATCCTTAGCCATGCTTTTCTATCTAGTGACCTTACCAAGTTTCCTACTAGCCTTAGCAGTCATCTCGACATCCTTTAATTTTTTAGGGTTGAACAAGGGGCCAGTCTTCACTGAGGAAGGTGGAACAATACAAGGGATGACTAGAGAAACACTGGTCATAATATCTTCTGACACCAGCAATAGACAATCAACACACAACAAGGGAGATAGGTTCAAGGTAGAGACCATCGAAAGAACTTTGAGGACTCCAAGGAAAAAAATTGGTCATCCAGAAGGGAGGATAGCGGGGAGACCAGGCATTCAACAAAGGGAACTTGCTTAGACAAACCAAGAGCCTTAGAAGGTGAAGGGGCCAACAAGACAAAGAGACAAACCTCACCAAAGGAGGGAGTAGGAGATGCTAAGGTGGATCCAGATCGCCAAGAGGATGAATTCATAGCCAAGGGGCCCAAAGCACCAATGGTAGGAGGAGGGGAGGTTGCAGCCTTATCTTTACCCATAGGGGGCATGAGAAAACCTTTAGGGAAAACATTGCAGAGTTGGTCCTAAAAGAAGAGAAATTTTGGTAAAAATGAGTAGAGTTTTCATATTCAATGGTTTGTGACCAGTTACCAAGCCAAGATTCCAAAATAATCAAGGTTGAGAGGACCTTATTCAGCTTGATACTAATACAGAAGTAGGCAAACATCGACCTAGAACACTCTTTGGTGACATAATCTAGTGAAATGAAGTTTCCAAAGGATTTGGCCACTCCCATGATGATTTCTTCATCTCATAACTCCAATGGGAGGCCTGAAAGATGAACCCAGGTAGGGAGAGCAGTTGCCAAGTGATTCGATGGGTCAAAACTAGGTCACCATTTACACATTTAGAGGCTTTATTTACCAAAGAACCAAAGGCCTCTAGTGAGAGTTGCAACATAGTCCTCACGAAGATTGAAGTTAAAATAATAAAGGCCTTTTAGAAGAGTAGAAACAAAGAAAGAGCCTTTAACAACCCACCTAGAAGCAGCCCACTTGTGAACCAGTTTGATATTGTACCTTCTTCCCACAAACCTACCAATTAGATAGTTTTCCATTTTGCAATCATTCTATCCAAAGATAGGACCAAGATTTTTAAAGTCATGCCCTCTTCAGAATGCACCAACTAGACCCCATCTTCGATTGCACCGTCATTTTTATTGGCATCTTTTGGAAAAAAAAATCCAAGTTAGAGGAGGAGCTATCACCCCAAAGGGGATAGAAAGAGATCCCAATGACTCTTGGGAATCTTTGGGAGCCCCACCTTGACCAAAAAAAATTCTAGAACTCCCTCACACCAAAGGATAGGAACTAGGAGAATCCCGCCCAACACCATCTGCCTGTGCTCTGCTCATTTCAAAAAATAAATTATTACTCCATTGTGTTTGTTAATCATATCTTATTGATAAATATTTTGTTCCCTTCCATTATAATTAATTATATTTTTAACTTAATAAAATCAAGTTTTATTTAATCAATATTTGAATATATTTATTGTAGCTCATTTTAAATTTCTTTTTCAACTAAAAAATTGAGAGGAAGAATATTGAGAATTTCTTGTGGGATGATTATTCTAGTTGTGTTATTTTAACATAGTGAATACTTATGAATAAACATTAACATTACTTGCCTCTAGCTATATCATTTTCATTCAATTGCTATTATAAAAAAGTTACAAATTCATTAAGGTTATGATCAATTTCTCAAAATTTATTTTACAAATTCATTAAAGAATTCTTGTATTGAGGGTCATTAATATTTTGAAGTATCACATAAATACATTTATTCTAGTGGTTATGCCAAAGAAAGAGGAAATATAATCTACTAGAGTTGTTTGAAACACCTCCACTAACAATAGTTATTATGTCTACCTGATTCGTCTATTCCACTCAAATTCTTAAATATGGTGTTTGCATTGTAAGAATAAGCTATCCATATAGCTTCATTATTTTATATCACTACTTTTTGCATGTACTTTTTTGATATGATAGAATACCTTAAATATACATGAGGTTTTGTTGCACATATTCACTATTTTTTTTCTTAATGTAGAATCCATGTGTAATAGGATTCATTATTCTATCCATGTTCTACAATATTTTTATTATTTCCTTTGATGATATTGATCACCATAATTCTTTTTTCAATGGATTTTTGTGAATGTGGGGCCAATATCCAATTTTACTTAGACCTTGGTATCCTTTGTTTAATAAACCGATTGAACTATTGAATTTTTCACCCACTTGGGGTAGAATTGCAAACCTCCCTTTCTCTTTTTTGTGTGATTCATATTGTTTTGATAATAGGAACACCCTAGGATAGTTTCTAGTGGTTGATATAGTGATTTTTTAGTTTACTCATATGAATTATTTCTAGAATTGGGATTGTGTTAAAATTTGATGATCATCAACAATTCCAGTTACTAGAGTATGAGGGTATTCCATTTCATTATCATTGGTACTTTGATATTGGTCATGTTGTTGATAATTTTGGTGACACTAAGACCATATCTTAGTTGGCCTTTTAGTGGGAAGATATTTAGCTCAAGGACTTCACCATTCCTCTAATGGTGTCACATCTCGGTTCTTCTTCTATAAAGGACTCTCAATTTGTTCCTTTGGTACACTATATTCCTATTTCTTTATTCATTACTAAGGATTCTCAAGATGTGTTGCCAAAAGCACCTAGATACCTTTGGTACCCAATGTTCCTATTACTCCAATCAACACCATTACAGGTGGTTGCTACTGATCCTATTAGTGGTATTCCTTTGAGTGCTTCTAATGGAATGGTCAATCCAATCCTTGCTCAAGGCAACCCCTTTAATTGCATATGACCCTCAAACATCTAAAAATATAATATTGGATATTTATGGTTTAATATTATTGTAAAGGGTTTTGGGTCCCTTGAAAACATGGTCGGTTTTAAGGTTTGGTTGTGTTTCGTTCATTTCACCTTGTTATTTTCATGGTTGTCAAGTCTATGTATGGATAATTTTCTCAAGCTTGCCTTTTCTCTTTTTGTTATTGGTTTTGTGTGTTTGTTGTAGTATTTGAGCTACCAGTCAATAGTGGTTAGCTAATTTTAAGCCAATCATCTAGTTCACTATTTAAGAACAACCATTTTATGTTTTGAATGGTTCTTCTACTATTAGAACCAAATCTTCTCCACACTTTTGACATTATTTTTAAGGGGTTGGTGCCCGTCAACCACTTTTAACATTATAAAAAATAGAATCAATATAGTTGGATATAGTTTGCTTGTCTTTGGTTGTGCCATTTTGATTGAATTATTATAATAAAAAAATATAGTAACTAGGATTTTTAGGTATTGACCATAAATTTAGAGAGATGGTTTTAGTAGTCATGCATATAAATACCAATTAAATGTAATATTCAATGCTTTGTTAAAACATAAATGTGTTTTATTAAAATATAAAATGTTAGTAATAATGCCTGATTGTATTTGTGATAGATAAAACTTATTTAACTATGACATATACTTTGTGAATAATGTACATTTATTTATGTACTTATATCTTTTAAACAATATTTGTTCAAAATCACATCCAAAAATTGAACACTTTTACATATCATTCTTTTTTATTAAATTTCATTCACTATCAAGATCACAAAATGTGATCTTAACATATACGTATATGTATATGTACATATAAAAGACTAAAAATTTAAAATCTTTAATTTTATTGAGCTTACAGTAGCATCAATATAATATTTCTTTAAAAAGAACGAATGATATTACATATTGTAAATATTCTAAAATATTTTTAAAATACTAAATAATGACAATTTTCTATGGTACTCTGAAATACTATCCTATTATTTGTTCCCACCCGACTACTGCTTCTCTCCACAGAAATAACAATGCTTACCAAAATGAAGCTTCATATGTGGCCTATTTTTCATTCCGCGAGATAAGAAACTTCTTCATTTGGTTCACAAGTTCCTCCGTATATGCCTCTTGGCGTCCTCTGTTGAGGGCTATAACACTACGGAGCGCTCTCACCCTCGATCGAATCTGCCCTCCTTTCTCTTCATTACCCATCACTTTCCAAACTGCCTTACACACGTCCTCCCTCCCAAACCCCCCCTCCTCATTCCTCTCCACTTCAATTCCCGCATTCAATTCCAGCGCAATCTGTCGACAATTAAGCCCCTGCTCATGCCGTAAAGGAATTAAAACCAGCGGTAACCCGGAGTAGAGCCATGCTTCCATAACAGAGCTCCACCCGCCGTGGGTGACATAGCTTCCCACAGAAGAATGGGAAACAATACACAGCTGAGGCACCCACCCGCCAACTACCAGCCCCCTGTCACGTGTCCGGCCTTCAAAACCCTCCGGCAAAGACAACAGCGAGGAGGACGTCCCGTCAGAAGATCGCAACGACCATAGAAAAGGCAGCCCCATGTCCTCCAGTGCGAACGCTAATTCCGTTATCTGGTCCGCCGACAAAAACGACTCGCTTCCGAAGGCTACAAACACCACCGAGGAGGGCCGTTGTTTGTCCAACCACTTTACCAAGTGAGTTCGGGACGTATCCTCCCTTGCCGCCCCTGCTTCAGGCAGCATTAACGGACCAACGGTAATGATCGGCTTTCCAGTTATATAGTTTAGGTATTGCAGATACTTGTCCTCCTCTTCAAAGCATGACTTTATCACTATTCCACACGACCGCTCACAACACTCCCAGATGCGGTCGGCGAAAGCAATAAAGATGCTCAAGAAGAGGCGCGCTTCGAACAGCTTCCAGGAGATGACAGGTACGGGATAACCAGTCGGGGATTCGCTCAAATCTTCCGCCTTCACGTCACTGCTGCTCCCTGCCCGCTTGGCATGCCCAAGAATATAACCGAGTGCCACCGGACTGTAGACGGAGAAGGCAAAGCTCGGTATTTCCAGCTTGGAGGCCACGGTGCTAGCCCAAGGCCCTACAATGTCGTACACCACAAAATTTGGCGAAAGGCGCTGCAAAAGACTCTCAAACGGCTTGTCCAGTTGATCGAATGCCCCGTGAAGGAGATGAACCGATTCTGGTTTCATATCTGCTGTGCATTCGACAACAGGAGGCAGTCCTTCAACAGACGGCAAAGGCAACTCCACCAGCTGGATCGGTTCCCCCTGCAAGCGAGCTCTGATTCGCGATATATTCACAGGGGTTGATACAAACCACACTTTTACGTCCCCATGGCTTGCCAAGGCCTTGGAAAGATTTAGAAAAGGATTAATGTGACCTTGTGCCAACCACGGCAGCACAACTATCTGAAGTTGTGTGTCTTCTCCCATACTTGCATCCAGTTTTTCCACTTCTGTATGACATGCTGCCTTAATCTATTTCAAGTTTTTACCCAACGAACTGTCAAATATTCAGTGTTGGAAGATGGTTCTCAGTTCTCGAACGAAAGAGACAAGAAAAGAGGTAGGTGAATGTCTTCTTCAAATCTTTAGTTTTCATTCAAACCCTCTTTAGCAATTATTGTACTATTGAGATAATGGTTCACAAAAAGACATAAGTATGAATGATTCAGCATAGCATTAGTTATATTATAATTATGTTATTTGGATTATTTATAAGAAATGAATTAGGTGAATGTATTCTTCAAATCTTTAGTTTCATTCAAACCTTCTTTAGAAATTATTGTACCATTGAGATAATGGTTCACAAAAAGACAAAAGTATGAATGATTCAGATAATAATTATGCATAGCATTAATTGCATCATAATTATGTTATTTGGATTATTTGGATTATTCATAAGAAATGAATTATCGTGATAAAAAAGACAAAAGTATGAATGATTCAGATAATAACTGTGCATAGCATTAATTGCATCATAATTATGTTATTTGGATTATTCATAAGAAATGAATTATCGCGATAAAAAAGATAAAAGTATGAATGATTCAGATAATAACTGTGCATAGCATTAATTGCATCATAATTATGTTATTTGGATTATTCATAAGAAATGAATTATCGTGACCACAATATAGATAGTTGCCCATGTGACTTTCAAGGTGTGCCTTTTTACCACCTGACCCTTTTTTTCTGAATGTGTACTTTTATCTTTAATTTAATATAGATAGCTGCTTATTCATCAAAAAAAATAAAAATTGATTTGTGAAAATTAATGATCAAATTTTTATATCAATTAGTATAAGGACAGGTTTATATTTTATTTATAATAATGGAGAGAAAATATTTTTTTAATTAATTTAGATTGATTTAAGTAAATATAAATAGTTTAGCATAAATTAGTCTAGTATATTAAAAGAACAATCAAACTAATAAATTTGATAATTGAATCAATGATTTTAGGAAAGTAAATACAATAGATAGTATTTCTTTAGCTTAATGACTAGATAGAATGTATGTTAGTGATGAATATTTTAGTCTTATATATTTGTCTATTAAAAAAAGGTGGTCTCTTTGTCAATTAATATTTTAGGATTTGCACTACATTGTGGTATATTAAAGGTCAAGTTTGGAGGTCTTGGTCAAGTCTATAGTTTTAGATTAATCTTTATAAGTCTAGATTTGGCCTTGTGGAATGTGGATTTTTACTTTACAATTCAACTTATATTTTTTCTTTGTTTTACTTTTTGATAGCTAAAAGTTGGTGGTATTTAATAATAACATGGAAGTGCTACCATTATTTCACAAGGACATTAGTTCTCCAAAGTTTATCCTCAAAATTATGTACAAAATTTTGAAGATAAAAAACAACATAACTCATGAAAAATGTAGATTTCTTCTTTTAGTGCACCATAACCAATTTTTTTCTACCTATTATTCATTTCATTCTTTAAAATTAGAGAAGGAAAACATACTCCAAAAATGTTAAAATGAATGCAAGAAATGCTTATCACTACTAGCACATAACACCAAATTACACTAAATTTATACTCATTCAACTCAATGTAGGAAAACAAAGGGGACTAATTGGCTAGAAATTGAATTTTAGAAATAAAAGGGTCATACATAAAACTATGGGGTTAACTATAAGGCAAAAAAATTACCTTGGATGGATAAACAATTAGATTCAAGTGGCTAACATTTCTATCGAAATAGATGTATAATTATACATGTAAATGTGTGGATAGGGTGAATGTACTAGAGTATATGTATATATGATAAGATATTGGCTAAGTGTAGAGGAATATGTGTACATGCATAGGTAAATGCTAGGATAATGAGTCCAACTTCACACAAGACTGTTTCATTTTTTGATATGTACATGTATTAAGATATTTTCTCAAAATGTGCACAAAAGTAAATGGAAAATGGCATGGGGAATGCAAATTTAATAATTAAAATTTTTCCCTAGTTTGAGGTTGATATTAATCCTCAAAAACATGCATCTAAAAGCATATATCACTAAAAAATCATGTAAATTAAACATTTAAACACCAATGTCCATACAAAATAAGGGTTTGCATAACATAATGGGTTCTACAAGGTGTCATTCTCTAAGTATGCCTTTTAGTATGCACTCTCCATGGGAACCTATATTATGCAATAAGTAGTGTTTATCTCATTAATGAAAATCAAGTAAAAAATGAGAACTTATCAATTGTCTAAGAAAAAGGAATGACATGGAATGATTAAAGTTAGAAAAAATATTTTATTTGGAAAATGAAAATTTAGTGTGTTTGGTATGGTAACCATATAATGAAAAAGCATGTGGAGTAAAAGATATGTCAAGTAATTATATTCTATCTAGTCATAGTAGTCAACCTATATAGAATATATCAATACTTACAAAAATGTTCAACATAAAAATTGTTAGTGACAATGTATGCCCCCTTCAATTGATTGTATGAATAAGATGCAAAGAATTGAAGAAAAAAAAATATACATGAAAAAATAGTAATTTATAATAATATATACATACACATATATGTATATAGATATATACATATGTGTACATATATATTTTTCTTAATAATATGAAGTGAACATCAAATAACCGATAAACAAAATATTGAAATCCAAATTCTAATAACATGTAGCTCACTAAATTCATTAAAAATGCATATATTAACCTACTAAATAACCATTTTTATTATAAAGAATATAAACCCCATCATAGTTACATAGGGTAACTTCCTATCTATATTTTAGCTAAAAAATTGCTATACATAATTAATTTATTAGTTACCATTTAATGTTGCATGGTTAGTCATCATCGAGTCCCCTTAATAATAGATCTCTACCTTTAGCTCATCCTTTAAAAATTTTACATGCAACACCTTCCCAATCTTTTCCATTCGCTTGAAGAGATTCCCCTATTTTTAGTCCCTGCCTATATAGGTAGAGACTAATGTTTTTTGTTTAGTTTAAGAAATTATTTCTCTCATTAGAAATGACACCAACAATGAAATAGACATTTTTTCCTATGTGTGCACTATGTTAATTTTGAAAATTGAATTTTTTGGTAGTTTTCTCCTTTTTTTGATACATCGCTCATATTTTTGCCAAGTATTTATTGATTTATTGATTCAAAATTAAAAAAAAAATTCTTCCAACAAATGGGCATTGAGAAGGGAAAAAACTTAGGACTTGTCTAAAGTTTCATTTGAGAATATTTTTTAATTTTCTAGTGGTTAGGTGGCATAGAAATTATTTTTCTTGTTGGAAATGGTACCAACAATGAAATAGATAGTTTTTCCTATGTTTGCACTATATTGATTTTGAAAACAAAAATTTTGGCAGCTTTCTCCTTTTTATGATTCGCCACATATTTTTGCTAAGGATTTTTTTATTTTTTGATTAAAAATTAGGGAAAAATTCTTCCAATGAATGGGCAATGAGCAGGAAAGAATTTAGGACATTGTTTAAAGTTTCATTTGGGAAAATCTATGACTATTGTAGTGGTTCGATGGAATTTTGAAAAGATATTCACATGCCTTGCCTATATTACCACATGTTGCATACATGTGTAATGCGGAGTTCAAGAGTTTAGTAGTTGAAAAACCCTAGTATTTTTAGATCTACTTTTCAATTATTATCAATAGATTGAAGTGCAGAGGATTCTACTTTGTTAGGGTTTGAAACAACTTGAAATTAAAAGGGTTCAAACGTGATGTGAAAAAATATGTTCTAAAAGGGGGGTTCACCACAAAGACCTATTTCCCTAATTTCATTCAAGGAAATGAGATCCAAACAATGAATTGACGAACAACCCTTAGGTGAGTCAAATCAAGGTATGAATCAACAAATTTCATATCTATGCATGGATAGGGGTAAAAGCTAAATAACACTTTGGAGAGGAAGATCTAAACCATCAAAAAAACTCCAAAATCAAGCTATAAAATTAAAATGAAGAACAACAATTAAACTTGACAAATATAGTAACCAAAAGGCTGATCTAGAAAGGAGAAATTGATGTGCACCTTTCACCAAAATCACTTTTTGAAGCTCAATGGGGAATCATTCACCCTATGGTGAATGGGCCTTAGCTAGGGTTCCTAAAAAATGCTTTCTAGGTTCTCTTCAACTAGGTCTACACTCCCAAATTCCAAGTGTTCACTATCAAACAATCAAAAATAAATTCTATAGAGAAATTTTCATGACATGATAACTTTTCTTGCAACTTTCTCCAATTTTTCTCTTGAAAGGATCTTCAACCTAAAATCAAACCTTATTTTGAACATTAAATTGTAGATATGAAATTAACATGAATTTGCTTCAATGGATGTGGAACTTGATCATGAAACTTGATTAGAAAAAATTCCTTTGAACACTTGAACAGATCTTGAATACTACATCAACATATTAGCTCAAATAACATGCATGATGCACAAGAAATATTTGACTTAATGATAGGAATCTTGATTGCTACAATAATATTCAACAAATCTACCCTTGAATGCCTTGAAAATTCTCTTGTGAAATTACTCTTAGCTTTCTTGAGAGTCCTAGGATGAAACATAGTGAAATGACCTCTAATTTATACATATCTTAAGATTAATTCCTGAAGTTCAAATATCACAAGCCGACATTGAATTGTAGATTTGAAATCATTGAAAAACCACCAAAAACATAATTTAAATTTAGGTCCTAGGTGCAAGTGAGGACCCATTCACCCTACGGTGATTGGGTCCTAGGTCACTTGCCTAGGACACACATTGCTCAATGTTAAACCTTTTCTCATGACATTTATGAATGTCGGGCTTTATCCCTTAGAAATTGTAATTAATTAGGCTAGGATTTGAATTAAAGGGTCTAATTAAGGCCTAATTAAACTCAATGAATTAATAAAGCCATAGGTTACTGTAGGATGGTGAAATCTTGCACATTGTTTGTGTAGATTCAGCCATCCTCATAGAATAACATGGTTCATTTCTCCAAATAAAATGCTAAAACTAGATCAAATATGCATGGAGAAAAGGAAATATAACCTATTCTATTCTATGATGGATTGGTGCCCTCCATGAAGATGTGAGAGAGCCCTTTCCCAATCCCTTTCTAAGCCAAATGAGATAGACAATGAGTTGCTATGAGCTCAAGTTGCCTATAGTTTAGATACCTTCAAATTGTGTTGTAGAAATGAGAGAAGATGCATTGCTTTTATAGAAGAAGTTGAGAGAAGAGAGGCCAAGTTTAGCCAATGTGGGACTAAATCCCCTCCAATAGAATAGAGCCACTTGGCATGATGGGATTGGTCAAAGCTTGTGCAAGTTTTGGCCAATGTGCCCATTCAAATTTGAAAAATGTCAATAAATGCATGTTGTTGAGGGTTTTGGGGGGAATAATCTTTGTTCAAAAAAGTCAAAGATGAGAGTTATTGAGAGAAAATAGGCTTTTTAATAAATCAATTAAATTGATTTATTGATGCAAGTGGGTGGGTTAGTTAGGAGTTTAGATTTGACTCTAGTTGAGTCAAAAGCTAGAGAATGGTAATTGTGATTAGAAGTTAATTAATTTAGGTCAATTAACTTAGGGGATTTTAGGGATTTGATATTTGATTTGTTTGATTTATTAAATCAAATGAGAAGAACATAGGGATTAAATAATTTGATTTATTTAATGAACCTTAGGAAGTTAATCAATAAATATTTTAATTGATTAATAGCAGAAATGAATGTTAATTTGTATGATGCCTGATTGTTATTTTTGCATGTCTACAGTTACTATGAAGTGTAAAGGTGCACCTTACAATACCAAAAACAAGGCACAATTTAAGTCCATTTTAATTAAAAGGGCCCTAAAATTTATGTGATTATGTAAAAAATATTACAACACTAAATTAAGGCATTATTATGCTCATTTTATTATTATTTATTCCCAAATTAAGTGTGAAAAGGGGATAATTTTCCCTACACTATATTTAGCTCCCACTTTAGTGAGAGCATGATCCCATGTCAAACTCACACTAAATTAGACATTCAAGACACATATGTATGTAGCAATGAAAATGATACACAATCATATAACATCAAAGACCAGGAAGATCAAGCCTAAAAGGTTTGATCAACATGAAACACATCTAAGCCTTTAGTTTTTATTTATGTCCTATGATCACTTCGAGGTAGTGGAACCTTAGGCCATCCACTAGGTGAGTATCCCAAAAGGGTAGAAAATTAGAGAATCATATTAAGCTCCCATACAATATCAAAGCTATCCTCCTAACAACTTCAATAAGGATCCATGAGACAAGTAAAGGCACCATAGGGCTTAACATGTTGCATTATGCTAAACACCTATGAACAAGGCAAGGTTCCATAGACAAGAAAGGTGTGTTATGCTTGGTGTCTTGAATTTAGGGTTCAAGCTTCATAAGGCTAAAAAGTTGTGTTATGCTAACACTTATGAACAATAATTCTATTAATGTTTTTGTTCAAAGGGATTTTTCTTAGTTCATGTAAGATATTCTTCTTAGGGAACATCGTTCC
Organism: Sequoiadendron giganteum; assembly: GCA_007115665.2. Classification (NCBI taxonomy): domain Eukaryota; kingdom Viridiplantae; phylum Streptophyta; class Pinopsida; order Cupressales; family Cupressaceae; genus Sequoiadendron; species Sequoiadendron giganteum. The sequence goes on along the minus strand of CM021109.1, from coordinate 67,137,443 downwards.
TAATGTCTCCAAGAGAGGATAAGTCAAGATTAAAATATTCTCAACTTAGGGAATGCAGTGCTTCGCATCACCAATAAGAGGAAATTCATATGCTAAGAATTATCACACTCTTGGAGGACATCAAACCCAATGAAAGCACCAAGAAAAGGATGCATCAAACGAAAAAGCAAATCACACCATGAAACATGAGAAATGTCAAAAGATATTATCAATGTATGCACCCACTTGAAAGTTGTTGCCAACACCATTGCTATGAGAAATTGTTTTAAAGTAGCCAATGTTCAATCCTAAGACATGAGAGCTTCCTCCAAAAGCCCTATGCCATGTCATATGTTTTTGAAATAAAGTTACATCATGAAAATGGGAGGGGTTTCCCCCAAAAATACATAAGGGACATATGATTCGAGGTCAGTATATATTTGATACAATTTTGTTATATAGAGCTCAAAAATTCCCTCATTCCAAAAATACTCATAGAACTTAAAGAATGAACATAAAGAGTGAGAAAAAAGAAAAATCCTTTCAAGTCAACATGAAAGAGACCTAAATTTATTAACACCTTGCGTCATCCCCAAAAGGAAAACACAAGAAAAAAGATAAAATATTTATGAGATAAAGAAGAAAGTAGATACATATAAAGAAATGCACAGAGAGAGATCAAAAAAAACATTACAGGGGATCACATTACACACATGCAATCACATAAAGAACCATGAAAAATAAAAATAAAGGAAAAGACTAGTAAGGAACATTTGATTCAACCTATAGTAGGTCATCCACAACCCAATCTTGATCAGTGTATACAGAAGGCAAGCAACTAGCCAAAGGGGAAATTTCAAGTGCCAAACTAGGACAAGCACCAAGTTCAACACTCTTTTTAGGAGAATTTTCATTTAAGCTCATAGAAGAGGAGAAAAATGAATTCAACTCATTATGCACTTATTCATCAATCTTTGCAATGTCAATGTCATGATCTAAATTAATTACAACAAGAGGTCAAATGATAATGTCCATAGATTTTTTTTCATGTTTACATTGCAACGAGGGTGAAGAGACATCATGCCTTGCTAGAGACAAGTTCAAATTTTTATTTTCTATGTTTATATTTTCTTCTTTAGTTTGTAACATATGAGCAATAGCATCACATCTACACCTATGCTTTCTAGCATTTTGATTTCTTCTCATTTTTTTTTCAATTTTTGATTGTGTAGGAGCGAGTTTGTCAACCATAGGTTTCTTTTCTTCCCTTAGGGGAGGAAAAAAAGGAACCATGGGAGATTGTTCAACCACTTTTTCTTTAGCTTTGTAAACTTGTTTGATTTTAGGAGGCACACTGGAATTATTTTGATTGTCTCGCGGTCTCTTTAGAGGAAATGGTAGGAGTATGTTTAATAGGTTTCTCTTGGATATTTGGAAGGGATTTTGGTTCAATCGTGGTTTCATCAATGATAGGTGGCTCAGTTGTGGGTTGAGTCATATTTCTAAGGGATAGGTGTGCTATGCGCTTTGCCTTAAACTTTTGACATGATTTGAAAAATAAGTCTTCATGGGGTCTAAAAGGTTTGATAGGCTTAGGAAAAAATAAATCCAATGAAAAGTTCCCACAAGAAGACAGATGATTAAACCCACTATGATGCATAGTAAATATCTCATTGCTAAAGGGAAAATTTAAACATTTATGCACAATCGACGGGATGGCATTCATGGAGAAAAGCCATGGATAACCTAACTTCACATGAAATTGGTCTGACAATGACATGATTATGACTAAGACATTTAATGTTTTAGGTCCAACTCTTAGAGGGATATTTATCGAGCCTAGCATAGGGTAAACAAAACCATTATGTGTTTTTATCCATGCTTTTGTTTTGTCATATGTATCTTGATAAAGGTCATGCACACATAGGAATTCTTCAGTGATTACATTCTCTACACAAATAAGATCAATTAATATCCCATTAGTAGGCTTTTCATTGATTCTTCCAGCTATGTAAAGAGGACCATTGGGTGCATGTTTGATTATGTCCTTTTGTGAGAAGGCAATGTCAAGCGGAAATTTTTTTTTCCCATATGAGGTTTAGCTTCAATAAACGACACCATTTTAATCATTTTTCCTCATTGTTGTATTTTGTGTTTTCATCATCTATATCAACATTCATCACATCATACTTTGTTTTAGTAGCTTTAATAAATGAAATAGTGTATTTCAGCATGGGATTGGTGAAGATTTGTAATTGTTGGCTAGGAGGATCTATAGAATTATTTCCTTGATCATTCACACCTCCAGTTTGAAGTCGATTAGAATCAATGAGGTCTTGCATAAAATGTTTAAGATGATTGCAATATTCTATATTATGTCCATTTTTTTGGTGGTAATGGAAATCTATAGTTTGGGGATAATGGCTTATTAGGATCAGGAGGTCTGATAGGAGCTAAGGAAATTATATTTTTTCCGTGAGTTATAGCATGATATTATGAAGGGTGTCAAATAGAGGGGTAAATTTTCTATTCCTATCCCCAAAGGAAAGAGGATTTTTCATCTTTATAGTAGCCACTTGGTTATCAGGTTGTTGATTTGGTTGAGGGGAATTAAGTTGCAAAATCCCATATTGTATTTTGTGAAAGTTTGGTAACTATTTTGAGGTGTGGATTCAGACTTTTCAAGATAGCTAGGTGGATTTTTCACATCACGAATACTAACATAATTTTGGTAGTCATGAAGGGCTGTGCATAACTATGCGGAGGGAAATCTCATCATTTCAAGCTTGGTTTGAATTTTTCCTTCCAAGTTGGAAATAAATATTCTTTGAAGGTTGGCATTCAGAATCTTAATGTTTACTTGTGAATAAATCATTTGATATCACACAATGAAATCAATGACTTTCTCATCATCCTTTTGTTTACATTTCATCAGGTCGGCTAAACTCATCTTGGGACCCATATGAATTTGGAAGTGGTTGTAAAAGGCATCAATAAGTTCATTTAATAAAAAAATTGAATTATTTGGTATGGAGTGAAAAAATTCTAAAGCAGTATATGTCAAGGATCTAGGGAAATGTTTAGCCAAGAGTTTGTCTTCAAAAATGAAATCACTACATAGTGTTGTGTAAGTGAAAAAATGGCTAATAGGATCTCCTTTCCCACCATATTTCTCAAATATATGAAACTCTATACCTTGTGGCATCTTTGTTCTCAATATCTCGAAGGATAATGGATTGGTTTTGATGTATTTTGAAGGTTGACCAATTTTGTTTTGATTTAGGGTTGTGATTTTTTGTTGAAGGGATATCATGTTTTGTAAAAGTGTGTTAATGATGGGATCATTGTTTGTATTGTGAGATGGAGGGGAATAAGGTGGAGTGATGTATGTTTGTTGAGGGAAAGTGAATTTTAGGTTTGTAAGGGGAGATGGTTGAGGAGATATATGATGTTTGAATGCATAAAGCTAGAAGGATTCCCAGTGAAAACTCCTAAGGAATTGTTGACAATGCTAGTAGGCCGAATGGTTGTGGTAACATGAGTACTAGTATATGTAGGAATAGAAATGGGGAGCATGGAAGGGGGGATGGAATTCCCACCTTGGCTTTGAGTATACCCAAAATATTAAGCATAAATAGTCATGGTAGACATGTTATTATTAATAAGATGACCTATACCTCACATAATCTCCATTCCCTTTTTGATTTCAATTATTTTCCTTAGATTGTCTAAAGTAGGAATAACACTAGTATCCATGTTTTTTCGTAAGTACAAAGTCTTTTAACTTTTCTAGGCCTTCATCCATTTTTCTTACACTTTCTTGTGGGATATGAACAAAATCATGCACATTGGTTATAGATGAGGAAGTCACTGGAAATGAGGTATGTAGGTTATGATCCATACGAGGTTTATTATCAACACAATTAGAAAGAGAGTTAGAAAACCCAAGATCCACAGCGAATGGTTTATCACAAGATCACGTGAGTCTCAAACTATGTCTCACAATAGTATTGCTAATAGGAGACCAAGTTGTAAAGCTCATACAAGTTTCACAAACTCAATACCAACCCAAAATGGAAACAGAGTAAAATGCAATGCAATGACCTAGGATGCAATATGTAAATGTAATTTTCATATTATAAACAAGGTGATTTTTTTATTACACTATGCAAAAACCTAAAAATAATATCTTGTAAATTTAATTTTGAAATCATACAATGCACTAACTTTATCAAATGAAGCTAAATATGACCAAATTGAAGAAATAAAAATTCTGCAAAAAAAATAGAAATTTGATCACAAAAAAGAGGAATCCATAAATGAATATTTTAATGCCCAAAAAATTACAATATGGCCTGATCAAGGACTCATTCACCCTAGGGAGAATGGGTCCTAGATGATGGTTTTTGAAAATGTTTTCTATAGATTTCTGAGTAAATTTTAGTGGTTTCTAGATTTTGATTTGATACAGCAAGTTTTAGTTTTAATTTTCTATGAAATGAGGATTGAATGCAAATAAAAAATGTGACAAAATAATAATCTACAGCACCTAATTTGATATGCAATTTATTTTCATTTTTCAGATGTAAATGAATATGATATAATTCTATGTAAGGGTATGTGCAGGATCATGATGGGCCAAAAAGTGGCGATATGGTGGGTATGTGGCTGACAACTTTTTTTTTACCCAAAATTAATGAAATAAAAAGGGTTTTTAAAGGAGATTCTCAGCTTTCCACCAATATAAATTATGCTTTACTTTGAATTTAATAAATAATTATTATTCATTTTCTATTTTAATTATGACTAAAGTCTTGATTGACAAGCTAATTGAAAAACATCTATAGCTTTCAAACGGTATCACATTTTTTGAATCCAAAACATGCATCACATTCTATGTTTCACATAATATAGGATTAAAAAAAATGAATTTCATGAAGTTTTGACCAAGTTAAGGTGGTTATACATACGAGTTTTTATATTTTTTAAAATTTGTAATAAAAAAATCATAAATAATTATCTACTTGGAAAAAAATTACAAAAAAAATATGCATCACATCGGGACATGAGTCCTCTACTTATCTCTAAAATATTATAAAAAAATATTATCATTTTATTTTGCTTAGGGTGGTCAGACAGACACCTACTTCTTATTTTTTCCTTGAAATTTAAGTGCCACTGCATTGAAATTTTAATTTTTCACCAAATAGATTTTATTTTTTTTAAAATAAACCTAGTAGTTTAGAAACTACATTCAATTTGCTAAAAATTATATTCTTACATATTTTTGAAATAAGATAGATAACTTATTCAAATTTTTATGTCAAGTTGCCTAACTCTGATTTTTTTGAATTTTTTTCCACTTAGGGGCTTGTTTTTTCCATGATGATCCTGCACATACCCGTAAATGATATGCAAGATTATTGATTTTTTTTAATTTTTCAAATTTAAAGAATGCAAAGATACAATCCTAAAACCCTTAAATGGAATGCAAAGTTAAATGCAAACTAGAAACCCTAAATCAGACACAATTCAATGCAAAGAGATGCAAATGAATGCACGATCTAAACCTAGGGTGAAAGAGGGCTCCAAAATCAAAAAATGAAAGGAAAAAAATTAGGTTCACCAAAATGAAACAATGAGAAATCTAAAGGGTGAATGTGATGTGGGAAAATATGCTATAAAAAGAGGTTCACCACAAAGACCTATTTCACTAATTTCATTCAAAATGAGATCCAAATAATGAAGTAACTAACAACCATTAGGTGAGTAAAATTAAGGTATGAATCAATAAATCTCCTATCTATGCATGGATGGGGGTAAAAGCTAAATAACACTTTGGAGAGGAAGATCAAAACCATCAAAAAAACTCTAAAATGCAAGCTATAAAATGCAAATGAAGAACAATAATTAAATATGACAGAAACAATAAACAAAAGGCATACCTAGAAAGGAGAAATTGATGTGCATCTTTCACCAAATTCACTTTTTGAAGCTCACTGAGGACTCATTCACCCTATGGTGAATGGGTCTTGGCTAGGGTTCCTAAAAAATTCTTTTGAGGTTCTCTTATGCTAGATCTCCACTCCCAGATTCTAGGTGTTCACTGTTAGATAGTTAGGGGTGAAGCCACAATAGTGGTTTACAATTCCAATGAGAAGGAAAATTCACAAAAAATGACCCCATGCCAAAAATGTGATTTTGGGGGTTCGTACGAACCTACTAGTTCGAGTGAACCCTTCCCTAGTTGCTCACCCAAAAACCAAATAAAAATGCAATATGTGAGGTGGTTTGCTCAAACCCCTAGGGGTTCGTACGAACCCCCCTTATCCCTCATTCTCCCCCTCAGACACAAAAAAAAACCTAAATTTTTTCACGTCAAAGCTTGGTTTGAACATGAAAATGGAGAAGACTTCACAAACCCAATTGGAATTAGGTAGTCCTTAGAACGAGCTATCCAACGAATATAATTTTGATATGTTTTGGTTTTATTATGTATTTATTTTTTTATTTCTATTAAATATAGGTTTTTCACCAAAAATGAAGGTCTTTGTTCTGCGCATGTGGAAAAATAACAGATTATTGAAAAAAAATTGAAAAATATGAGTGCACCAGATATTGAAGTCCTTGATGCAACAAAAAAATAAATTGAATTTCAATATATACAAAAAAAATTGTACGTTATACGGTCGCGCTATGTCTGAATTGTAATTGGTTTGACTTCAAAACTTGATTAAAGAAAACATATTCAATAAAAAAATATCTAACCAACTGGAAGCACTAGATATTGGAGTTAAAAATCTAAATTCGAAAGAATTATAATTCTATCTTTCATGGAAAAAATGATATGTGTTATACGGTGTGCGTCACTTTTTTAAAATGCTATTTTCTGAAAAAAAAAACCAATTTTCATGGGAGATGGAAAAAGAAGTGCAATTTGATTCCAAATTTTTTGATAAAAATAATTTTAGAATGTACAAACAAAATGTGATGAGACTCTAGTTTGCATCATCTTCAAATTTGTCACAATTTATCTGCTATAGGTGCCCAAATGTGAAGATTTAGTTAAAAATAATAATTTCAGTGTCCAGTTTGGCAAAAAATTGTAAACCACTATTGTGGGATCACCGTTAGAAAAAAAATTGTAGAGGAGTTTCTATGATATGAAAAAATTTCTTGCAACTGTGACAACTTTGTAACTTTCTCCATTTTTTCTCTTCAAAGGATCTTCAACCTAAAATCAAACCTTATTTAAGCCTTGGATTGTATATTTGCAATTAGCATGAATTGGCTTCAATGAATTTGGATCTTGATCATGATACTTGATTACAACCAATGCCTTTGAAAACTTGAATAGACCTTGAATACTACATCAACATATTATCTCAAACAACATGCATGATGCAAAAAATCTTTAAAATAATGGTAGGAATCTTGATTGCTGCAATAATCTTCAATAAATCTACCCTTGAATGCCTTGAAAATGCTCTTGTGAAAGTACTCTTAGCTTGCTTGAAAGTCCTAGGATGAAACATAGTGAAATGACCTCTTATTTATACATATCTTAAGATTAATTCCTGAAATTCAAATATCACAAGTCGACATTGAATTGTAGATTTGAAATCATTGGAAAACCACCAAAAACATAATTTGAATTTAGGTCTTAGGTGCAAGTGAGGACCCATTTTCAAAGTGTTTGCCAAAATATGATTGTTTGACATTTAATTGACTAGGTGAATAATAGGTTGATTGTTTTGACAAGGCCTGGTTTCACGAGAGGAAACATTTCATATAAGATCTAAAGTCTAGTTTCACTCATGTGACCACCTATATAAGCCAAATTACTGAATTTGACAAGTCACAATGTTTGGTTCAGGAAAGACACATCATATATAAGGAATAAGTTTGATTGATTTTATGCTTGAATGTTTGACTATTTTGATAATTTATTTTGTTTAACTGAGTGACTTCATTGACTTTTTGTCTTGTTGATGTGTGACTTTTTTGATGTTTTGACAACTTTTTGTGTCAATGTCTGATTTATTATGACTAACATGAAAAACCCTAAAGAATCGACCTAGGTGGCCTCAGGGGCTCATTGACAAATGGCCTTGCCTATGTAACAATCCACAAATACCCTGTAGTTTGGCATGACATGAATTTTTTTTATTTACAAAGGAATGAGTCATTATTTTTATTCGACAAATCTAAGAAGACTGGCCTAATGCCTCAAGGGCACATCGACAAATGGCCTTGCCTATGTTTAGTCACAGAGGCAACATAGTTCGACTGGACTTGGACTGACATGACTGAATTTGACTCTATTTTTGATATTTTTGGAATTTATTTGGATGTTTTTTGTGTTTTTGACATGTTTTGATGTTTTTGGTTTTTTAAGGTTTTGTAATTTTTTTTGGAATTTTTAGAGAATACTTTTTTTTTTGTCTTTTGATAGTTTTCTGGTTTTTTTTTCTTTTTCAATGAAAATGACCTCTTGATAGTAAGTGTAAGATCCAATAATTTAGGTCAAGTATTTTCCCCCAATCGAGTAGAAGACCAATTTATTAGGGGTGAAATGAAATAGGCGTTATGGAAGGTGAAAAAAGACACATGATATCAATTATTCAAATCTATGGAAAGGACAACCATTTATTATGGGTGCTATGGGGAAGGCGAAGGATAGGGAAAAGTCAGATTGGAATGATGGTAGATGATGGAGCAAAGTCAACTACACATGGCACCTGTTTGCTAGGTTTTCAACATGGTACTTATCCAAAGTGCCACCAAAGTGGTTTTCACTATTGGACGAATTATTTCTCTTTACTATTTTCTTGATTTTTTTCATTTTTTTGGTGTTATCAAGATGCCTGTTTTCTAGGTTTTCATCAAGGTAATGATTTTTTTTATTTTTGTATTTTCTTATAGTTATGAGAAGACTTTCATAAGCTTTGTGTAGAACTGATATGTCGTGATGATGCATTGACCTTGTTTGGATGACTGTGCTAAACAAAAGGACCTGATTTAGATGTGAATTGTAATTGGAAAATATGACGGATGATAGAAATGGCACACAAAAGAGGCTATGGTATGATCCCTAGTGTTCACACTTCTTAGGCCAACAAGCTTCAAATGAAAAGGAGTTTGGGTGACCAATGAGCCTAAGTATGTGAAAGGGTCATCGTCAAAGGTACATTGAAAGACATTGCCAATGGAAGTGATATGATAAGCGAATATGGATGGATTGAATGGAATGTATAGAATGAGTGAAAGTGATGAAGATGACAACCTTGAATCAACAAGCACTTAATTTGACTTTTTGTGCTGATAGATTCCCCCAACAATTTTTGATGGAGAAGCATTCTTGGAGACCAATGCTTTTTAATTTTTACTTTTTATTTTTACATTTTATTCTTCCAATATATTTTTATGTTGGTTAGAGGATGTGTCTTGCCATTCTTGCTCATTTTTTTAAATTTTTTTTTATTGGTCCAATAGCTTTTTGTATTGGCTAGAGGACCGTTCTTGATTTTCTTTTCTTTTCATCATGTCTTTTGACGATTGGTCTCCTTTTAAAGAGATCATTTTTATTTTTTATTTTTGAACTTTGCCCTTGTAATTTTATTTAGATATGACTTGTTGATCCATGTCTATGTTGAGGATGGTGATGCAGAGCAAAGAGGATTCACAACTCAACATTACATTCACTTTAAAACTTTCATGAAATTATTTATCTCAAATAGTGATTAAGTGCATCCTAGATCACATTGTAATCATTCTCATAACAACCCACAATTCAATGCAACAAACAATCATTAATAACTTCCATAAAAAAAATAATGAAGTCAATCCCTTCAGTGAGATTTAAGATAAAATAATTACAGACCTCCCTTCCAATTGTTATAAAGATCCAATGGTTGAAAATAAAGTTATTGTATTTTTCCCAAAACTGCAAACCCTAGGCAGTGTTCAAACCTGCCCTCACCAAAACAGTCATATCTTCCACAAAACTCATAAAATTCAATGAGACAAAAAGCATTAGAAACTAGAAGCAGAGATCTTTCCATCCATATATGATAATCCATTATTTCAGCCCATATCAAGCCGTACAAATCACAACTTCAACCTGAAAACAATCTAAAAATCAGAAAGTGCATACAAAACTTGAGGTTGTCATTCATCAAACTCCAAAATAATGTCTCCAACCCCTCCAACCTCTCCAATTCGAGTTTTGGAGGGTGTACTTGTACATTTACAACCAAAACCAACTATTTTCAACCACCTTTTAGTTAGTTTGTTGACAAAACACTTTAATGACACTTTTGACAAGTTGCTTGACAACTTTCTTGAGTAACTTTTACAATTTTTACAATATATACCAACTTTAAACATTATTTGATGAATGACTTCAAATATTACTTCCTAAGACTCAAACACCTATAAAATGGTTTTATAAACCTTATTATAAGACCCAATACATAAAATAGACCAACTATTTACAAATGGCCTCATGGAGGCTTGAAAGCAACTTGGCGCTCTTGCACCAGATGGACATGCGTGGAATGAGTGAGATGGAAGGAGTGATATGATTGTTTAGTTGATGACGGGGAGTGGTGATGCCATCAATGGAGACTTTGGGACTATCCTTTTTGGTATTTTTCATGTTAATGGAGGCTTGCACATCCTTGGTGACTTGGCAAGATGACTTAGTAGAGGAAATATTAGGGAGGACAAGTGACATGGAAGGATGATGCTTAGATACCCTCAGTGGGGTTAGGATCAAAGAGTGGAATATCATAGATATCCTAGCCAAACATGGGGTTATCATGAACATGAAAGGTTTGAGTGGAAGCAGATAGGGTACAAGAAAATTTATCATTAGGATTCAAAAAAAATTGATCCAAGCATGGGAATCTATTTGTGTACTTTTTGAAGTAGTCGTGAAATCATTGTTGGAGGCCTGAACATTAGCATTGTCATTTGTCTGCAACTTATCCATAGAATATTTCCCACATCCCATATCATGGATTTGGACCTTGGGTTTTTATGGTACTATAGATGAATTAGATGCTTTAGTCAATGAAGATGGATCAATGTAATTTGATGAAGTGAAGGATGAAGCTTCATTATTAACGGGCACTTGGAATTGAGTGGTTTCCCTCAAGTTAGTGCAATATTGGAAGGGATCAAGATCACTAGGGATCATAATTTCGGTGCCTTCATGTGAAAATTGAAGGAATTAGTGGTATGTGGATGGGAGAAAATTCATGGCACGAATCCATAGTCATCTTAGGAGAAGGATGTATGAAAGTTCAAGGTACAAGACTTGAAAAGTGATGTCCATGACTACAAGTCCAACTCGAATAGGAAGTGTGATAATTACTTTAGAGGACCATTCTCCATTGTCATATGCTTTGATAACAATGTTTTTAGTGGTATATACACATTCTTTCGAGAAGCCTAACATATTAACCAATTTCAAGGTACAAATATTCAACCTTGCTCCAACGTCTACCAAGACTTGTCTGACTTTGGTTTTATGAACAAGGAATTCAAGTTGTAAAGGGTCATTATGCTTTGTCCTTTTAGTTGAATATTCTTGCTTGGAAAAGGTTGCATGGTAGGAATTAGTCAAGTAGCCTACCATCTTCTGGAAATGATTGACATCAAGGTTAGTGGGGATGGTTGTGTCCTACAAGGATTTGTCAAGGATGGATCGATGTTTAGGTGATACACGCAATAACTCCAAGATAGAGATCTGTGCAGGTGTTTTTCCCAAATGGTCAAGTAGATTATATTCGGATTTTGGTGGCTATAGTTGTTGTGGAGGAGGACCTTGGATGGTTACCTTCATTCAGCAAGTGTTAACAACACATTCAAGAGGTTTCTTAATTATATTGTTTTTGACATTCTCATCAAGAACTTGAATGTGATTTATAATAGTGGTGTGACCGTAGTCATATTTGGAATTGGTGTAATTGGTTGAATTGATATTGGTCTTATTTCTTAAACTGAAGGCCTTTCCCTTTCCACGGTCATGTAAAGGATCAGTAAAAATTTTATGGTCACTATTTGAATATTTTTCTTGTTGTCTATTGAGTTCAATGGTGCCATTTTCTATAAGGTCCTGTATGATGTTCTCTAGTTGTCGACACTATGATAAGTTATGTCCTTTGGCTCAATGGTAGTCACAAAAGGAATTATAATCCCACCAATATGGTATAAACTATCTAGGATCATATTATTTTGGGTCTGAAATTTTTTTGATGTTATGTTGTAGGAGCTATTTAAAAATCCACTCAATCGGCTCCCATAAAGGGGTGTATTGATATTTTGTTGGAAACTTCCTTTGGGTTCTTGGTTGTTGTATATTTTGGACAACATTGGAGATTTGATCAATAGTTCTTGGTGAATTATTAGATGTGTTAGGATGTCTAAGTGTAATAGTATGACCTGCATATATAGTCTTGGCATTGACAACTCCATCATTAGTTACATTCTTGTTTTGGGCCCAATATTTTCCTTTATCATTTGAGGTGTTTTGTGCATTTTTATTTTTTTAGCAATCTTAATTTCTCCTTTGTCAATAAGGGCCTTTTCACCAACGATGTTCTTTTCCACTAGGTTGGTAAATGAAGTGCAAAACTGCATCCACAAATCATGTTTCAAGTTTGATTTTAAGTTTTCAATGAACATGCCAACTTTATGTTTCTCGAGTATTTCAATGGGAGATTGACTATACAAGCCTCTCCATTGTTGGAAGGTTACAAATTTTTCTCCCTCTTCTTGTGTGGTATGGCATAGGGTGGAAATGGTAATTTCATTTTCAATATTGAATGTGAAGTTTTCCACAAACTCATTTGCTAGTTCTCCCCATGTTCTTATTCCAGTCGGTAACAGTGAGAACCACTCAAGTGCTATGCTTGTAAAATTTCTTGGGAAAATTCCCATTAGGTAAATAGGGTCATATGCAATGTATGTACAAGATATGAAAATTTCTCTAATGTGTTCATGTTTATTTCTCTTCCCTTTGTACTTAGGTAAGTTTGGTATGACATAGCCATGTGGGAAGGGTGGTATGTATAGACTCCTATCAAAAGGATAAGGACATAAGTGTTGGATAGAGTAGTTATTTTTGTTAGACATTTGCATGTTCTCCATCCATTGTTGAAGGGAAAGCACTTGAGTTTTAATGAAACCCACTTGAGTCAATGATGGGTCTTGTGTATTTTTAGAGATCATGCTGGTTTTTTGGAGTCCAATATTATGGGATGGCTTTTGATTAGGTGTATATGTTAGTGACTGATTTTGGTTTTGCATGTAGGATATGTAGGGTGGAATTTGTTTTGAAGTATTCTAATTATAAGTGGAAATATGAGTGTTATAGGGAGGATTGGATTATGTATTTCATGAGCTTGTAAAAGTTTGACCATGTGGATTTTGGTCGCCATATTGTGGGAAAGGTCCTTGGTTACCATGTTGAATGAAGGGGCCTTTGTTTCCAAGTTGTGTGATTTGTGGAATGGAGACTTGGGTATTTTTTTGCACATGTATATATGGAGTAGGCCCTTTTTGTGACACAATGATGTGTTGAGTGGCTCCTCCGTTTGGCATGTCACTTGTTTTGGGAGGTGTGTTGATGATAAATTTAGGTTTCTTGATTGTATTTCTTATGCCAAGTGGGTTTGAGGATGATTCCCCTAGGGTAAATTACATACGAAAGGGTTGTGACATAGGTTGGCTCATGTTAAATTTTATTCCTTATGTGCCAAATAGGGAGGTGTGGATTGTCATGGAACCTTGTGTGCTTTCTCCTAATGGCATAGATGTATTAACTTGCGGAATAGAACCACTAGATATGGGTGTATTAGGTCCATTAGTTTGGTTGATTGTTGTGGATGATCCTTGTAATGTGTCACCTTTTGTTAATAGTATGGATAAGTAATTTTGATAGTCATATTCCAAAATATTATCCACAAAAGAGGAAAATTTAGGATCTTGTGTGGCATCATCTATTTCTTCTATGATAATGTTTCCACTTGGGTCTCTAGTGAAAAAATTCTCAAATAGAGCTTTGTATTCTCTAGGTGTCTCATGAGATGAGGTATCAATTGGGTTTCCAAACACATTTTCTTATGGGATGTCCATTTATTTTCTTTTCTTTCACAACCTATTTTCAACCATGTAAGAATTGCAAAAGGGAAAGTGGATGTGAGGATGCTGTGGAAAGATGAGCATGCAAAGGTATGCCTAAGGATGACCAAGGTGTAACTAAGACCAATTTTATGTACTATCTAGGGTATGTCTAAGGATACTACCAAGTTATGGATTCAAAGCAACAAGGTTTCAATATTTCAATAGGATGATGTCATAATGAGGTCCAAGTTATGGCGATGCATATGCAAGATGGCTATTTTTTTTGGATTTTTAAAGGTATAAATGATGTCTAAGGATGATGTGAAGAAAAGGCACCAAAGTGACAATAGTCAAATGTCAAGAGTGCCACAATGAGATCAAATTATTGAGCAATGTCTAAGGTATTCCAAATGGGATGCAAGTGTGAAAGGACGATGGGTGAAAGTGGTAATATGAACTAAGGTATTGACTACTAAAGACCTTATGGAAAATCCAAATCAAGGTTGCTTGACCAAACTAGGATAGTGAAAGTTAAAAATCAGGTTTATCAGGACTTTCATAATGAGGATGACTAAATGACAAGGTTTGAAAAAGGTGGTCTCAAGCTAGCCTTGAGAGTTGAGGATCCAACCTAAATGACAAAGTACTAAATATGGTGGAAAAGGTTGAATTCAAGATAATTATGATTTGGTCACTATGGACTAATCTTAAGTCTAATAAGCTTCCAAATCTAAGGTCTACAGTGAAGTGAATGGAAGCTAAAGGATGTCCTAATGTTTTGACTAAGGTCAATGCAAGGTATGCAATGATGGATGACAGTTCTGGAAATTTTGTAGGTTTGTGATCAGAGGACCAAGTAATCCTTAGGATTGATAAGAGACTAAATATTTGTTTCACTTTCCCCTAAGAATTTAGGTTATAGGAAATTGTGTCATTCTAGGTCTTAGTTGTGGTGAATGATAGTCAGTTGTGGCTTTCTACAAATGGTGAATGTTATTTTCTATGTCACAGTTGTGGTTACTGACAATCAATTATGGCTTAGAATATATCTTTCTTTAGTTTTGACTTGTTATGACTAATTTTGAGGTGATTTTGTGAAGTTTGGGTTTGGAAAACACAAAAAATACTTGAAAACACTTGTCTCTGTCTAGTCTGAATGTGTAAAACGGTTTAAATGTGTAAGAAGACACTTATAGAAAATGCACAACATAGGCTTCTCAAGAGATACCACTCACTAGATCCCCACTTGGATTTCTCTAGCTAGCCAAACAAGGTGGACATCTAGAGATTTGTTAGAATTGGCTCCCCCTTACACGACACTCACTTCTTGGGTACACCAATCTCAATTCCCCAAAGATAAATTTGTAACTCTACACATGAATGGTGAAGACATGGGGCAGCTTCATAATGACCATTCTTGTGCTAGAAAATAAAAAGGATTTTGGCCACTAAAATAATTGGTTCTTAGTAAGGGCTTTCATTCAAGGTGGCCATACATGCGACAAGATTATCTCAAGATTATTTTAATAAAGATGCCTCCTAGTCCCTTCCTAAGAAATGATTTTGATGTGTCACATAGACACTAGGGGTGTCACTTTTCAGTATGACACATCCACACCTGTTGGTTATGGCTTTCGTCACAAACCTATTTTTTATATAGCTATTCAAAAGGCTTGGCTTTAACTTGTTACTACTTGGGTCATTCCCATATTTCAAAGTGGGATGGAAGGCCCTCTAAAGGAATACAAAAATAAGGAAGTATGTTGTTTTTGATATCCCAAATTGCATGAAGCGCAAAGAGAGAGAATACAAAACACCTTTGCCTCACACTCACATGATGTTCATTTTAAGTCCAAAACAAAATGTGTGGGTGATTATACAAAATGCTAAAAGATGTTTTTGATTCTCAAGATCACCAAGTGGTGTGAGGGAAGAGCATACACACCTTGAAGCAAAATGAAAACCATAAGATAATGAAAACACTTGTTCCTTTGAACCCTCAAAGAAATGTGTGAAAAAGACCTTGATGCAAAGGTTAATTTTAGACCAATGAGTGAATATACATGTTCTTTTTAACCAATAAGTAAAATAAAAACTATGGTAAATTTAAGCCCAATGATGTGTGAATGAAAGGTTAATTTTAATCCAATGAATGAATGAAAAGAAGACAAGATAGATTAATTATCAATGTTTAAGTTAGATGCCACCTTTCCACCTATGCCACATGTTGGAAATCAAGATCTAAACTAAGAATTTTTAATGAAACCCTAAATTATAAATGGACAGGGAATTGAGCCATAGTAAATAGTGATTGTGACTCGGGACCAAAGATAATTGTGTCATAGGAACTATGATTACATCATTCCATGTGTCGACTGTATCGTAGGAATGACGATTGCATCTTTTGTCACTA
Organism: Sequoiadendron giganteum; assembly: GCA_007115665.2. Taxonomy (NCBI): domain Eukaryota; kingdom Viridiplantae; phylum Streptophyta; class Pinopsida; order Cupressales; family Cupressaceae; genus Sequoiadendron; species Sequoiadendron giganteum. Next base: position 67,120,918 of record CM021109.1, on the reverse strand, counting down.
ATAGTTGTGATTAATTCTTGGTGATTGCATCAAATGGCAGTCAATTGCATCATGAGAATCTAAACCTAAAAAATGATAGAAAACTACAAAATCCAAGCAATCTAATGACTAAGCAACTAGGGTTATCCTGATGAAATGTGAAACCATATGACTAGATCTAATAGAAAAACAAAGAAACTAGAAACAGTCAAAGTAGGACCTAATGCAAAATAATTGTGCCATTCATCTTCACAGTTTCGGGCATGTGTAAAATATGATTACATCATTTTAGCCTATGGTTGTGTCGATATGTACCTGCTACCTACAAAATCAAATTTTTTTTATGAATTTTAATATTTTATATTTTCACATTGGGTTCACCAATGTAATCAAGCCTAAAATATCAAGGTTAGGCAATAAAGCATATAGATCATACCCTAATAAAAAATGAAGCACAAATAAGAGTAAAGACATAAAACATAAAGCAATATTATAAAATCTTCATGCCACTATTGATTCACCTCCATTGCACTTCTCCATTTTCCTTGAATATGATAATTACCCTCAAATTTTTGAGTATTCAAATAGGCCTATTGACAATGAAAATGAAAAATATTGAAGATTCTCAATTGACTATGGATGCATTTGACTTGATGTTGATAGCTATATGACAAGATAGCATAAGATCACATAAGCTTGTGTACACTGTAGATGTCTAAGATGCCTAAGATTGTATATTGATTAAGAAATGATAATGATAGAGACCTTTTATAGGAAAGACAATTTTGAATGAAGGGCTAAGATTGAAAGTCAATAATCAATGGCCAAGAATGAAAGATGTAGTATGGACTAGGGTTAGGGTAAAATTATAAGGATTAATGGTCAAGATTAAATTATAAATAATTCAATTAATGGTGGAGGTTAATTGATACAAGGATAGATATGGATAGATAAGGAATTGATGTGGAAGATAAGATTGGCACAGAAAAAGAGATGAAAGGAAATTAAATAATAAAAAATATTTAACTTAGGTGGCCAATGAATAATTAAATAATTAAAAGAAAAAATTAATTATAGAAGAATGTGACAAAGAGGAATCTTTTGAATTAAATAATGATTTAATTCAAAATTCAAGAGAGTGGACTAAATTAAATAAATAAAATTTATTTAATTTATGGGAAAAGAGGCTAATGAATAATTAAATAATTAAAATAATTATTTAATTAAAGTGGAAAGTGGTATAAAAAATAAATAAATAAGAATTAATTTAATTTTAGAAAGAAAGAGATTTAATTAGTGATGTAATTAAATAATTAATCAAGGAGGAATAAAGATAGAAATGAATTAATTAGATAATTTAGAATTATTTAATTAATAGAAGACTTATGACTTTATAAAATTATTAAACAATTAAAATTATTTAATTATCAAATACAAGAGAGGAAATGATGGAGAATTTAGAAGTCGTGGGTCAAGGAAATCTTTTAGTGTTTACATCTTCCATCTTGTTTAGTTTACTTTCATTTATACCCTTTTTGTGTGTTAAAATAAAGAAATATGAATGCAAGATGTTGTGATGTGCAAAATATATAAAGGGTAAACGTGTCTAGGAATCATTGTGAATAGTGGTTGTAATGTTTTAATTTTAGTAATGTGGATGTTATACGTTGCACTTTGGTTGTGGATCCTATGTGAAAAATATTTTGTGGAAGTGCTATGTGACCCTAGCTCGGGGATGGATTGAATCTCAATCCTATGGTTGGGTGGAGAGTCCATTGGCCCATACTATTTTTCTTCTTTGTGGATCTTTGTATTTTAGGTACATGTTTTGAATAAAAGAGAATATATTGGGACTTTAAGCCAATGGGTTTCAAGAGAGACACATGTTGATTTGTTGAGGTAACAATATTGTTGCCTCTATGTCAAACAATAATTTATTTAAAAGTAGTTTCACATATTTGATCATAAAAATCAATAAACATCTTATAGAATCATATAATTTAATAGGTTTTTCTATTATTAATCTCATAAAAACATATTGAAAAATTGTATTAACCCAAATCACCAATTATGATTTATTAAAAAACCATTGACATCCTTATTCATAATAAAAAATTATTATAAAATAGTCCTACAAATTTGTTCACAAAAAATGAAAGACATAGAGTTAGATGATACAATTTAAAGGGTTTCTGAAAAATAAAATATTTGTAAGACATATCCAAAAATCAGAGAAACTTAGTAAAGCAAATAGAATTTATGATTAAAAATTATTGTCTCCTACTTTGAAATTGAAGCGATAAATTGAAAACAAAACAAAAAAATTGAGTGAAACCTGTTGGATGTTGTGGTTGTCATTGATGTCAAAACTATTAGCATAAATGTCTTTAAAACTATATATGTCGAGGATATTGAGAAAATTGTAATAAAATATGTTACAGGTTGTCTATGAAGCAGTGAGGATCAGTACGATGGAAAGTTCAATATGTTGATAGTGAGAAGTTGTGGATTAAAGGGATTGTTTTTGTAGAGAAGGGGGATTCAATACTCACAAGTTCTCTTCCCTCAGAGATCCTCACAGGTCGAACTACCCTAAACTACCTCAAAGGATAGGGGTGAGAGTTCTAGAATCAGAAAGACAAGTCACAAAGATTCTCTAGACAAACTGGCAAGCTCTCGTCCAAAGGACGACAACAAGGAACACAGATGATGGTGCAATGCACTGGCATCCCCGGGGTGTGCTGGCATCTCGTACGGACCAAAAATCAAGTGTTTCATAGAAAATGGAAAAGTGAATGCTTCTATTTTAATTTCTGAGAACTTCAGGAAAGTGATAAAGTAACATAATGTAATAGAACTAGAATGAAGTGAAATAGATGGTAAAGAGAGTAAGAAATAAAAAATAAATGCTTACAACCATGCAAGTGATGAAGCCTCCAGTACATGAATATCTTCAATACCTACATACAAGAGAGGGATAAATTATTGGGGATGTATAGGGGTTTTCCTCAGTCAAACCCCCATTTTAGTGTTCCCACCTCCATAGACAGCCAGATAAATAGAGAGAAAACTACAAAAAGAAGTAAAGTACTCAAAAGCACTACAAAATAGTGTTATTCTACTCAAAAAACTAATAGAGGAGAGAAGTGAAAGCTTACCACCTCCGCCCAAAGCACTCAAGGCTAGTGGGGGAGAAAATGAGAGGAACTCAAGCCTCTGCTAAGAGTAATGCCTACCGGTGCTACAACAAGAGATTGAAGAAAATGGTTGAAAGTGTAAATGTTAAGGTTGATGAAGACATTGCTAGACCCTCCAAAACCTGTGGATATGATTCTAATGATCAAAATGATAGTAGAAACATGAATCAAACTTCAAATCAAGTTCATATTGTTTTGGTGAATCAAGAAGATCAAGAAGGAGAGACTAGTGAAAGTATAGAAGAGAGATCACAAGAGCTTGAAACTCAAGAACACTCTAAGACTCCAAGGTATGTGAGATTAAATCATTCAGAAAATCATATTATAGGTGATAAGAACAAAGGTGTCCATCCTAGAAGAAGAATTGCAAAACAATACTATTTAATTTCAAATACTGAGCCAAGTAATGCCAATGAAGCATGCAAAGATGAACATTGGATTGAAGCAATGAAAGAAGAACAAAAAATTGAGAAGAATATTACATGGATTCTTGTTCCTAGACCTAAGGATAAAAATGTAATTGGAACTAAATGGGTTCTTAGAAAAAAGTTTTATGAACAAGGTGAAGTTATAAGAAACAAAGCAAGACTGGTATGCAAAGGATGCTCTTAGATGGAAGGAATTGACTTTGAAGAAACTTTTTCTCTTGTTGCTAGAATTGAAGTTGTGAGACTGTTTCTTGCTTATGCTACTTACAAAAACTACAATATTATCAGTTGGATGTCAAGACAGCTTTTCTAAATGAAAAAATAGAAGAAGAGGTGTATATTGAGCAACCTGATGGATTTCTATTGACTGATCAAGGAGATATGGTTTTTTGGTTGAATAAGGAATTTTATGGACTCAAGCAAGCACCTAGAGCTTGGTATGCCAGACTGGATAAGTATCTATTGAAGCTTGGATTTAACGAAGGCGCTGTTGATAGTAATCTATATTTTAGGATTGATAATGATAAATATTTATTTGTGGAAGTCTTTGTTGATGATATCATTTTTAGAGGAGATGATGGTTTGTGCATGAAATTTAATAATGAGATGTAGAATGAGTTTGAGATGTCAATGATTGGAGAGTTGAAATTATTTTTGGGATTGCAAATTACTCAGTTAGATAAAGGGATCTTTATATCTCAGTCCAAGTATGTGAGAAAATTGCTAAAGAAGTTTGGTATGGAAAATTCAAAGCTAGTTCGTACACCAATGGTGACCGTATGTAAGTTGACAATAGATGAAGATTCTTCAAAGGAAAATCATACTAGATACAGATCAATGATTGGTGGATTACTTTATTTAACTCAAACTAGACCTGACATCATGAATGTTGTATGTATTATTGCTAGATTTCAAGTCGATCCTAAGGAATCTCATGTGACTATTGTGAAGAGAATTTTTAGATACTTGAAGGGAACAGTTGATTATGGCCTGTGGTATCCTAAAGATGATGATATTACTTTGAGTACCTGTACTGATGTTGATTGGGTAGGAGATGTGAATGATAGGAAAAGTACTAGTGGTGGCACATTTTTCTTGGGAAAGAACCTGATTTCATGGTTAAGCAAAAAGTGGAATGTTGTTTCTTTGTCTACTATAGAAGCATAATACATTGTTGTTACTAAAAATTGTACTCAATTATTGTGTATGAAGTAGATGTTGAAATTTATCAGAGTTGTGTATGATGAACCTATTGCCATATACTGTGATAATGAAAGTTCTATAAACATTTCTAAGAATCTGGTGCTGCATTCAAGGACCAAGCATATATCTATCAAGTTTCACGTTTTGAGAGATAAGGTGAGTCATAAGGAAGTTAGATAGAGTATGTGCCTACTAAGGAACGGATTACAGACATCTTTACTAAGAAATTACCTAAGGATACTTTTGAGTATCTCAGAGGGAAGTTAGGGGTGATTACCCCTCCTAATCAGAACTAAGATGCATAGTCTTTGCATCATTTTGTGCATTCATAGTCATATCTTGATCCAGATTGATGTTGTGGTGGTTGATACTTAGCGGAGTAGTCAGATGATTCAGATATGTGGTTGAGATCTTGTGTTTATTTTTCATTGATGTCAAAGGGGGAGAAGAATAATGTGAAAAACTCTTGGAGAAATAAGGGGGAGAAGAGTAATTTGAAAAGGGGAAATTGTTGGAGAAGAGTTAGTTGCATTGATGGTGTTTTCCACATCATGTGTTGCCATCAATTCCAAAGGGGGAGATTGTTGGATGTTGTGATTGAGTTGCTGATTTTTTGTTTTCATTCATGTCAAAACTATTAGCATAAATTTCTTTAAGGCTATATATGTCGAGGATATTGAGAAAATTGTAATAAAATATGTTATAGGTTGTATGTGAAGCTGTGAAGATCAATACGATGGAAAGTTTAGTATGTTGATAGTGAGAAGTTGTGGATTAAAGGGTTTGTTTTCAAGCCTATCTAGTTTATTCACCAAAAGTTTGAGAGGTGCGCATGAATATTTGAGCAAGCTATGAGAGTTATTCTGCTACAATAAATGTCTTTCATGGAAGAAGATAATGTGATTCTCATAATATGAGTTTTTGTGTATGTTACTATGGTGTTCATGGAGGTTTCTAGATCATGTTCTATCTATGTTGCATGTCTACATTGACCATTGTTCTCGTGATCCAAGATTTTCTCTTGTGTGTTCATGTTTTTCATGTCCATGGCCGACAAGGTATTTGAAGCATGTTGTGGACCTGTGAGGAATAATCTTTGAAGGTGTTTTGTGTTTGAGGATATTATTTTGAATCTCCACTATGTTGTGGCTGACCTTGGTTGGTTCACATAAATAATCTTTATTGTTTTGGGCTAACAGTTTGCATTGATTCTATTATTTTTTTGAAGCCGACATATAGGGATGTAATTTATTGTTGCGGATATATATAAGTGTGTGTGATGTGAAGTGTGTATGTGCTATGTGCGAAAAGGTTTAGATCATTCAAAAGTAGAGTAGAGTGTGAAGAAGATTGAAGAAGAGTGAATAAGTGTTTGTGTGCTTAACCGAAACTATACTCAGGCATTAGAAGATTCTAGTTTCTCAGTTCAAATTCTTCAAATGGATTTAATCTTAATATTTTTTGTAAGACAGTGAGTCTTCCTTTGAGCAGTGAGCTCTAGACAGTGTTCCTGAATGCATGTGCATTCCTAATTTATTGTTCTTATACTTTTAATAGTGTATAACTTTGGGCTTAACCTCCACCATGTTTTTCTTCCTTAACCAGGTTTCCATAAAAAAATCTTGGTGTTATGTGTGTTTTTGATGTATTGTTGATTCATGCTTTAACTATTATTAATCAAATCTAAGAATAAGGGTTAATAAGTTTAATAAGTTTGAAATTATATGAAAATTGATTCAACCCCCCCTCTCAGTTGTCTTCCCTTGTGTTTCCAACAATTGGTATCAGAGCAGGTTCCTTGGAATAATTTTAAAAGCTTGAGGTGATCCGAGATGGCGACATACAAGAAGGATAGTCTGAAATTTGATGGAAAAATTATTCTCTGTGGAAGATAGGAATGGAGTGCCATTTAAGATGCATTGGTGAATCCTACTGGAGCATTACAAGCAATAGGTATGTTATTCCTCAGAATGATCCTACTACTACTGCTGAGATTAGGTATGTTGAATATAATATCAGGGGTAAGGAAGCATTTTTGAGTGCTTTGGCTGATTCTGAGATAATGAATGTTATGGAGCTGAGGACTACTTATGACATCTGGAAAAAGTTGGAAACCTTGTATGAAGGTGATGCAAATGTAAAGATTTCTAAGCTACAAATTCTGGAAGGGAAATATGAATTGTTGAAAATTGTTGATGCTGAAAAATATTACTACTTTCATGCAAAGAGTGAATGAACTTGTGCGTGGCATCAAATGTGTTGGTGGACAGTTAGATGAGTTAGAGATTGTTGCTAAAGTGCTTAGATCCATGCCTACTGCATAAAAAATTGAAGCTACAAATATTGATGAGCTTTGGATCATGACAAATGTAACCAGAGATATGTTGATTGGTAAACTTACTGCTTTTGAGTTGAGTGAATTCGGTGATGCCCCTTCGAAGACAGAATATGCATTTAAAGATACTACTTCCAGGAGAGACAAGCAAAGATATGATGTGGGTGAAAATCCTTCTAGAAAGGTATTCAGGTATGAGGAAGAAATTATTCATATTGAAGAAGAAGAAAGAAAATTGAATCTTCTTGAAGCACTTATTGTCAAAAGGGAAGCCAGAGGAGAAGGTAAGTATAAAGGAAAGTTTCCTATAATTTTTTTTTCTAACAATAAGATAGTTCATTTTTCATCAAGGCATCTAGAAAGAGTTCCTAAGCCAAAACCTTACAAGCCTAAATTTCAAAAGAAGTTTTATTATGTTGTTGATGAAGGTGTGACAAATAATGAATCTGATAAAGGGAATGCAAGTGAAGATGAGTTTTTGTTTATCGCTATCAAGGAAAATAATCCCTTGTCTACTGAATTTGATAGTTGTACTGAACTACCGAAAACATATATTTTTGACAAGGGAAAGACGATCCCTTTACTAGGCTCTTAGGGTTTTTCACCCTAAGAGCACTTGGGTTAGGAATAACACTCTTTACGCTGTGTTGATATTTGTTAATGGTATGGGTTCATTCAAAAAGAAGGGGGGCAGGATTTGATGATGGTTGTGAATGTGTGTGACGTGGCTAAACTAAAAGCTAAATGAAACTAATCTAAATATATGTAAATGTAAATAAAGTAAAACTAAGCTAATGCAAACTAACTAACTATATGCCCTAAATGAGTTTTTTCTGGAAAATGACAAAGAGGGATAGAAAGGGTGTACCTAGAGAAATGATTTGACAGTTGAATGCTCCTAAAAGCTCCTAGAAAGTGTTGGAAAATTGCAGGACACTTACGCCAAGTGGGGGGACCTAGTCCTCCAACTAGAAAACTTTCTGAGAAAAAGTTTCGAGGAAATGGATATCCAAAATCACAGAAACCCTTTTTTGACCCTAGCACAGGGACAAGGTCACCTATAGGGGCGACCTAGTCCTCTTGTGGCTTTCTGAGGAATCTGGCTTTGGTTTTGTGGGTCCCGGTTGATGTTCCCTTTTTCTACAGCAATTCGTGATAGGAAGTCCCAAAAGTGACCTGCAACATGTCTTTTTGTCTTTCTAAGGGGTTGAGATTTGGAGTTGACTTTTGGAGAATGTTTTTTACTTCCCGCAACACTTTTTCCTTCACCTAACCTACATCAAAAGATCTACAAGCACATGCAAAGACTAGAAATTGTTAGGGTTAGATAATAGGGTTTTACCTAAGTCAAACCCCTTTGTAGGTGATTAAACTTGAATGAGATAAACACAAAGGAAAGAAATAGTCAATGATAACACAATAGAATAGCTTACAAAACCTTTGTTGATGGTCTGCAACTTTTATGAGCAGCTTCAATGGATGAGGTTTGAAAACCCGAGTGCTTGTATGCTTGCTTGGTTGCTTGAGTACTTGATGGTTGAGAGAAAGAGAACTAGGAGAGTAAAAATGGACCAAGAGAGTGAAAATGAGCTAGAGAAAGGAAAAATGGAAGTAGAAACCCTTATTTGTATAAGTGAAACCCTAATTTTCCTGAAATACAACCTAATAGGCTGATCCTAGGGTTCAGGAGGCAAGATTCCTGTTGAATCTTATTTAAAATTTGAAATTTATGCTTAGAGGGACTAGGTCGCCCAAAGTGGCAACCTAGTCCTCCTAGGAAAATTTTGATGATTGTCTGTAATTGATTTATGTTTAATAAAGTTTATTATATTTTCCTCCCGGAACACACTTAGGTCGAGACTAAATATGCATTTAAAGAGAAAATTAGCATATGAAAAGGGTTGATTTAGGGGTGATAAGCCTAGACAAGTGTAAAAATGCAACACAACACTTTACAACACTCTGTCTTGAGGCTAAGGGAGGTGTAAGAATGTATTATTTAGGTGAATTATGTTGAAAGGGTGTTAGAAAAGTGAGGAAATGTAGTGCAATGCTCCCTAAGTATAAAGACTTAGTGGCCTGACGTGATGCACTACATCCCCTAAGAATTTTTGGTAGGTAAAGTGATGAAAAGTGAGGAAAAGTGATAGAAGATTCAACACTTAGGGGATGTAGTGCATCACATCAGGCCACTAAGAGAAATGTAATATGTTGAGATAAGTCACACTTATGAAAGACATTATACCCAATGTTGTCCACAAAGTGATAAAACGCATCAAGTGAAGTAAGAAGGCTACACTAGGAAGCATGGGAAAAAGGAAAAACATCTGCAAATGCAAAAAAATAAAAGTAAAACAGAATAGTGCTAGTGTATGCCCCCACTTTAAAGGGATTTCTACACACCACTTTTTGAGAAATTGCTTTAATGTAGAGAAAGGCACAATGCAAAGGGAACATGAGATGTTGTCAAGCCATGAGTGTCTGAGAAAGGCTACATCCCTAGGCCTCTTGGATGAAGTGGAGGAGGTTTCAGGAGTAGGTTGGCTAGGCACATCGGATGCAGGTGGCAACATGGCTTCATCAAGGATGGGTGAATCTAAGGTAGAAGGAGGTATGCTATGCAAAGAAAGATCGGATGTCTTTTTGCCTTTGAATTTTTGGTAGGCAATAAAGAAGAATTTTTTTTTGGGAGTGATGGGTTCCATAGGTTCAGGCCAAAAGACATCCAAGGAAAATTTACCCTTAGAGGATAACGAGTTAAAACCACTATGATGGGCAGTAAATATGTTGTTGTCAACAAGAAACTTCACACACTGATGAATGATGGATGGGACCACTTTCATAGAATGAAGCCATAGAAGGCCAAGTTGTAAGAGAAATTGGTTTTACTGAGGTATAATTGAAAAGGTAACATCTAATGTCTTGGGACCTATTTCTAAGGGGAGGGCAATCGATCTGATTGTTGGGAATGCAAACTCATGGTGTGTAGGTTGATTCTAGACATCTTGATAAAGATTATGTAGTACAAGAAACTCTTTGGTGATGGAATTCTCACCACATGTAGGATCTATGAGTATCACATTGGTGGGCTTATCATAGATGCAGCCAACTATGTAGAGAGGGCCATTAGGAAGGTTTCGTAGTGTATCCTGTGCAAAGAAGGATATATCAAGAGGTCCTGGTTAGGCCCTTTCGATGGATAACATCAATTGCACCTACCATTTAGTTAATAGGGGAGATAGGGGTTACTACTGGAAGAGAAGTAGAATGTAAATCTTGTGAATTGATATTCATTACATCGGGTGTGGAAGTTTCACTTGACTTGACAAACGACACGTTATGATTAGGCATGGGGTTAGTAAAAATATGCAATTTTTGATTAGGGGGTGCCACTGATGTGTTGCTCTTAACATTAGCGTTAGCAACAGATAGACATCTTGAATCAATGAGGTCCTATACTAGGTGCTTTAAATGCTTACACTGTTCAATATCATGGTCATTTTGACAATGAAAATAGCAATAAGCAGTGGCATTGTAGGAAGTGGGTAATGGTTTGTTAGGATCAGGTGTATGGACGGGTGGTAAACAAATCATATGTTGTTGGAGTACTTGGGTCATGGTATTGTGAAGGGTATTAGGCAGGGGTGTGAAAGTACACTTGGGATCCCTGTAATTAAATGTAACGAGTGACTTAATAGTGGCCACTTGGTTATTAACAGGTGGGTGGATGGAAGATGAAGGGTTGAATTGGAGGTATCCTTTTTTTGGTTTACGAAAAGTTTGGGGAGCAGATTGGGAAGAGTTATCATATTTTTCATCATGACTAGTAGTGGACCGTCAGTCATGACTACTAGTGGAGTTATGGTAATCACAAAGTGCTTGGCATAGGTGCATGAAGGAGGGGAATTTCTTGAGAGTGAATTTATACAGAAGGGATGTCACGAGGTTCTCAATAAACATTTTCTGCAAATGGGTGTCTGGGATCTAGACATCAATCAAGGAATAGAGGGCTTGGTAGCAAGATAAAGTCAGTGATCTTCTCGGTATTAGCCTATTTCCATCTCATGAGGTCGGCTAGAGTTTTCTTCGGAGCCATGTGCACTTGAAAGTGGTTTATGAAAGAATCCACTAACTCATTAAACGAACTAATGGAGTTATTGGGTAGAGAAGAGAACCAATCTAAGGCTGCATCTTTTAGAGTTCTTGGGAATAATTTGGTGAGCAACCTATCATCAAGGGAAAAGTCACTACAGAGAGAAGTGTAAGCATTGACATGGTTAGAAGGGTCGCCCCTTCTGCCATACTTTTCGAACCGAGGGATCTCTATGCCTTGTGGCAAAGGAGTGTGAAGAATTTCAAGGGACAATGGGTTACTACGAATATAATGAGAGGGAGAGTCAGATTGACTTTGGTTAATGGAAGAGAGTTGTTGTTGCATATTGGTGATAGTGTGAAATAGTTGGGTGATGAAAGGGTCACTGTAAGTGCTTTAAGGTTGAAGTGAAAGAGGTGAGGTGTGTAAGGAAACTCAGGTGCGGAAACAGCTTCCTACACTAATCTCTTAAGGAAAGTATGGTGCAAATTCGTTTTAAACCCTTACAATTTCAGATTCGTTAATCTACTTAACAAAGATATTGCAGCAATATACCATACATACAGAAAATGAAGAATGACACAATGATTTACCCTGGGGAAAACCTTTCGGTAAAAAACCCCAGCACTCCAAAACCTGCACAATGTATTATCTTCAACACAACGGTTACAACACACTTGCAATGCAAGTTCTTTCAGGAGATTTCCAACTTTGAAGACAAAATGCGGCAGCATAAAAAAACGTTCCAACAATACACTCACATCACAAATCTTCGCAACCCTAAAAAACGCTTATATCATGCGCTTCCCTTTTTGGGCAACTTCCGAAGATAACTGTATTAGGGTTTTACCATTTTACGCTTATATCGTGGAAGAGTGTACAGTACTCAACTTTATCAATTGCCACATGTCTTCACCTGTCATTGAATCTTCCAGACATAGCTCTTACGTGTCATAGGAATCCGTCATAACCGTTTCAGCCATGATCTCCTTACACACAATTCAAGATGCCGACACATTAAGTGGAGTGACACATCAACATGCAAACTAGACATGTACACTCACACTTAATTACATTATTTGCAAGAAATACATTTTACAAAACAAATAATAAGAATAGGAATTATCCAAGGTTGAGACACCTTATTCCTAACAAGGTGGTGAAAGTTGTGGAAGGAGAAGTGGTAGTAATATTGATAGGAGGGAGAGGGTGGGATGTGCAAGAGAATTGGGGATGCTAACGGTGATGGGGGGAGGATGTACCATATTACTAACTAGTTGTATAGTGGTTGTTACACTAGGTAGAGTATAGGTTAGGGTAGAAGCCACAGTTGAAGAGGGAGGAGTGGAAGGTCCTCCATGGCTAGACCTATGGGTGGGCAAAGGGGATGGCTTAGGTGCATGCTTCTCATAGATTTCTGAAATCTTCTTCATCACACTTAAGCCATTATCACGGTCAATGAGATAGTGCAAGAGTTCAAGGGTAGGGATGGTAGTCCCTGAAATGGGTTCAAAATTGACTTCATGCTCATAATAAGCAAGATCAACATGAATGTGGAAGATATTATCATGTAGAGGGTATTATCAGTAGTAGTATCATCTAGACGCAAGGAGTTATTAAGGATTGTGTCTAAGCCTAATGCACCATTGTCAACACCAGGAGTTGAAGTTGGAGGGATGCCATGATCTACAATGAGGGTGTTCTTAGTAGATTCCATGGGTCCTTGAACTTCTTCTCACAACTGTACTAGCAAGGGGATACTAAATTATCAGAGACAAACCCCTAAGGCAATGTGAGAAAAGGTGATAAAAGGTCTATAATCAATATTCGGCAACCAAACACAGGAAGGTACAACCAGAAAGCTTAAAGGCTTAAAATACTACCAAATTTTTGAGAATTTGATAGGAAACAGAGCCAAAGGACTAGGTCACCTAGTATGGGGACATAGTCCTAATAGTGTTGTTTTTGTTAAATTATGGAAACTTTGGTTGATTTTGATGGTTTTTCTAATACTTTGGTGCAAATAGAAACTAAAAGTGATTTTTTTTTTTTTCTTATTAACAATGCAATGCAATGTGCAAAATTACCATGAATTTTCACTAAATTCACTTGTATCACTAACCCTATGATGCAAACAATGCAAAATGTTAATGCAATGCAAGCTATTTTAAGATGAAATAGAAAAAATTAGAAAGCTAGCTAGTGTCAATGGTCTGGTTTACCAAAATGAATCGCCAAAACATATATTTCTGACAAGGGAAAGAGGATCCATTTTCTAGGCTCTTAGGGTTTTTCACCCTAAGAGCACTTGGGTTAGGAATAATACTCCTTTTGCTGTGTCGATATGTGTTAATCATGTGAGTTCATTCAAAAATAAGGGGGGAAGGATTTGATGATGGTTTTGAATGTGTGTGACGTGTGGCTAAAATGAAAGCAAAATGAACTAATCTAAATGTATGTAAATGTAAATAAAGTAAAACTAAGCTAATGCAAACTAACTAACTATATGCCCTAAATGAGTGTTTTCTGAAAAATGATAGAGCGAGATAGAAAGTGTGGACCTAGAGAAATGATGTGATAGTTGAATGCTTCTGGAAGCTCCTGGAAAGTGTTGGAAAATTACAAAAGGACACTTATGCCAAGTGGGGTGACCTATTCCTCCAACTGGAAAACTTTCTGGAAATAGGTTTCGGGGAAATGGGTATCCAAAAACACATAAACCCTTTTTCGGGCCTAGCACAAGGACAAGGTCACCAATAGGGGCAGCCTAATCCTCTTATGGCTTTTTGAGGAATCAGGCTTTGGTTTTGTGGATCTCGGTTATTGTTCCCTTTTTTTGTAGCAATTTGTGACAAGAAGTCCCGAAAGTGACATGCAAGATATCTTTTTGTCCTTCCTAGGGCTTGAGATCTGGAGTTGACTTGTGGAGAATGTTTTTTACTTCTTGCAACACTTCATCCTTCACCTAACCTGCATCAAAAGATCTAAAAGCACATGCAAAGACTAGAAATTGTTAGGGTTAGATAATAGGGGTTTACCTATGTCAAACCCCTTTCTAGGTGATTAAACCCAAATGAGCTAAACACAAAGGAAAGAAAGAGTGAATGATAACACAATAGAATAGCTTACCAAACCTTTGTTGATTGTTTGCAACTTGCATGAGCAGCTTCAATGGAGGAGGTCTGAAAACCCTAGTGCTTGTATGCTTGCTTGGTTGCTTGAGTACTTGATGATTGAGAGCAAGAGAGCTAGGAGAGTAAAAATGGACCAAGAGAGTGAAAATGAGCTAGAGAGAGGAAAAATGGAAGTAGAAACCCTTATTTGTTCAAGTGAAACCCTAATTTTATCGAAATACAACCTATTAGGCCGACCCTAGGGTTCAGGAGGCAAGATTCTCATTGGATCTTATTTAAAATTTATGCTTAGAGGGACTAGGTTGCCCAAAGTGGTGACCTAGTCCTCCTAGGAAAATTTTGATGATTTTCGGGAATTGATTTATGTTTAATAAAGTTTATTATATTTGCCTCCCGGAAAACACTTAGGTCAAGACTAAAGATGTATTAAAAGGTAAAATTAGCATATGAAAAGGATTGATTTAGGGGTGATAAGCCTAGATAAGTGTGAAAATGCAACAAAACACTTTACAACACTCTTTCTTGAGGCTTAGGGAGGTGTAAGAATGTATTATTTAGGTGAATTATGTTGAAAGGGTCTTAGAAAAGTGAGGAAATGTATTACAACACTTCAAAACACCTTAGTAAAACATTGTTAGGTTAATGTTGAATTGTAAGTTTATAAGGCTGAATTAAGGTAATCAAGACCAAAATCGATTGAAAAAGGCCAAAATGAGTGAAAAAGTGCCAAGGTATACACTTTTTGGTGACATATGTACAAATGTGGAGAAAGCCCTAGCTACTTGAGTTGAAGAAAAAGATGAATGGTTAATTGATAGTGGATGTTCACATCATATGATGGGTGATAACACTAAATTTGTAAGCCTGGAGAAGTATGATGGCGGTGTTGTAAGATTTGGTGTTCACAATGGTGGTATAGTATGTGGCAGAGGATGCATTTCTTTTTAGGGTAAGCATAATACTGATGATGTTCTTTATGTTAAAGTTTTGAAGCATAATATTTTTAATGTTCGACAAATGGTTGATAAGGGATACAATCTTCAATTCAAAGATGGAAAGTGTAGCATATTGGGTAATTTTTGAAATTTGATTGTTTTAGGTACTAAAAAACAAGGTAACATCTTTCATCTGAATGCTGCTAGTAAAAAATGTCTGATTGCTCAAGTTGATGAAAGTTGGTTGTGGCATAGAAGAATGTGTCATGTAAACTTTGACCATATTATCAAGATAAGTTCCTCATAGGCTATGAGAGATATTCCTAAGTTGGTGAAACCTACTAATGCCATATGTAAGGAATGTCAATTAAGAAAACAAACTAGAATTTCATTTCAAAGCAAACACCATTGTTCAAATTCATTGTTGGAGCTTATGCATACTGACTTGTGTGGTCCTTCTAGAGTTAGAAGATTACAAGGTTACAGGTACTCCATGTTGCTTATTGATGATTACTCTAGGATGATGTGGGTTACTTTCTTAAGGGAGAAATTTGAAGCTCTACAAAAGCTCAATATCTTTAAGGCTATGGTTGAGACAAAGACAAACTTGAAGATTAAATGTTTGAGACCAGATAGAGGTGTTGAATTCACTTCTGGTGAGTTTAATACTTTTTGTGAAGAAAATGGGATAAAGAGACAATTATCTACACTACAGACCCCTCAACAAAATATATTTGTGGAAAGGAAGAATAGGATAGTTCAAGAAACTTCTATAACTATGATGTTGGAAGCAAATGTCCCCCATATTTATTGGAGAGAAGTTGTGAGTACTACTATTTATATCCTCAATCGGGTACAAATCAAAGGTAATACTGGTAAGACTCCTTTTGAGCTATGGTTTGGTAATAAGCCTACTGCTAGATATATTTCAAAATCTTTGGGAGTAAATGTTATATTAGGAGAGATGAAGATATGGGAAAGTTTGATGCTAGAAGTGATGAAGAAATCTTTCTTCGTTATTCTACTGAGGATAAGGCCTATTGGTGCTACAATAAGAGGTTGAAGAAAATGGTTGAAAGTGAAAATGTTAAGGTTGATGAAGACATTTCTAGACCCTCTAGCACCTGTGGATATGATTATGATGATTAGAATGACAGTACAAACAAGAGTCATACTTCAAATCAAGTTCAGATCATTCGGGTGAATCAAGAAGATCAAGAAGGAGAGGCTAGTGAAAGTACAGAAGAGAGATCACAAGAGCCTAAAACTCAAGAACACTCTAAGACTCCAAGGTATGTGAGATTAAATCATTCAAAAAATAAGATTATAGGTGATAAGTGTAAGTGTGAATAAGTAAACAATAAGTAAACACTTCTTAATATGACATTATATCAAGATTTAATGAATAAACTAATCTAAAGCAAGAATATATTGAAAGCATCTTATTGTTTCCTATCTTTAAAGATTTATTAAGCTACAGTGCTCTCAGATTTAGTAAAACACTATGACTATTAAAATGACAATCTAAATAACAAAATGATGTTGAATGCAATGATGTGATGCTATATGATAATATTTAAATGATAAAAGAAACTACTGTAATATGAATTGACATGAAAACTAATGAATGAAGCTATAGTATGCAACCGTGACATGAAATCTATTGTTGTTGCTATTTCTAAAATTCTTGATGCTTGATGACTGATGCTCGATTCCTTTCTTGCAGAGTAAGATTGCATAAACTTGGATATTCTGGATCCTTTCTTTGTTGAATGAAGTTGTATTTATAGATTTCTTGGCAACAACTTTGCATAGGGGAAACAAACAAAGGCTTGGATTCAATCTGGATGATTGAATGGTGAGAGATGGAGGAGATGGAGAAGATTGTGGGAATGGTTCCTACCCATGAAAATACCAGGCAAGAAGATAGGAAGGATTGATGGAAGAGGATTGAGAGATGGATTTCCAATTTGTCTCCAAATCTTCTCGTGAATATTGAATCAATTAATTTGGACATAATTTTGACATAAATCAGACATATAATATCTAATTTGGTTTTGAGGAAATAGAGGAAATTGATTTATTTAAATTAGCAAAAGAGGGATAAATAAATAATTTAATAAAACAAACTATAGAAGTTATTTATTAAATTAAAAATAAAAGAATATGATAATTAAATAATAAAGTATTTAACCTTTGTTTAATTTATTTAAATGATGTGATAGAATAAAATGGGGGAAATTGATAATTAAATAAAACAAAGTATTTAATTTTGTTTATTTAATTAAGATGAAATAATAGAAGAATTTAGAAGAATTTAAATGTGAATTTAAATGTGAACTATATAAATAAATATTTCTATTTATTAAATAGTAGAAGAATTTAGGATAATTAATCAAATAAGTTGTATTTAATTAATCGGATTCTCCAAACCAATTTTAGGTGTATACATTTTGCCCCTCTTTGAAGTGATGTGTTTACGCATTGCTTCAAAGAAAATTTTGTTGCTACTGCCAGTATCGACGAAAAAAAATTAGTGTGCCCCAGATGCTGATTTTTAGGTGATGATGGATATATGCCCCCTGGGGAGATAAATTTATGATTTTTTGATTTTTTTGGATTTTTCAGAATTTTTTATGATCTTTTTGATGATTTTTAAATAGATCCAATGAAGATTCGGCGATGAAATAATTTACCTCCCGATTAAGAATGTAGAAAGTGTCCCTAGATGAATTTGTATTAAGCCTCCTTATGTTTGATGATTTTTTATCATGTCAACCTTTGATTCGACATTGATTGTTGATCCTGATAGATTAGAAGATTATTGATCTCATGATAGGTAAGATTCAATTGTTGATTGATTGATTGACCTCATGATAGGCGAGGATCAATGATAGATTGATGATTTGACGTCACGATAGGCGAGGTTCAATTGTTGATTGATTGATTGACCTCATGATAGGCGAGGATCAATGATAGATTGATGTTTGACCTCATGATAGGCGAGGTTCAATGATAGATTTATTGATAGGTTGATTGATTGATAATATTGCTGATTTGTGATATGTTATGATCATAGGAGGATTTTAGAGTTCTTCCCAAAGATGTGGTACATGATTTTGTATCTGGTGCAGGCTGATATAGATATCATTAGTCGATGTGGTTTATCAACTTTGATTGATATGCCCCAGTATAGGATTGATTAATGTATTGGAACTTGATGATGTACACTTATTCAGTTAGAGATTTTTATGATTGCTTCACCATGATATTGATACACCAGCCTTTGGAATAAATTATTCTGCAAATGCAAAACTAACATAAATGCAATCTAATTTAAGCATGCAAAACTACATGCAAACATTGGCATCTTGATAGTCCTTTTATATGTTCTTTTTATCATCATTGCGCCTTTTAAAATGTTGAAAGTGAGTATAAGCATTGATGGTATGAATTAGACCATGATGACTTGAGTACTACTTCCATGATTTTTGATATTGCAAATGAACACAAGCATCTAGGTATAATTAAACCGAGATGACCTAAGCATTTCTTCAGTAAATAGAAAAGAATTGAATCATTTACTATGTGAATTCCAAATGTCATCAGTGATACTTTGTAGAGCACGTCTCACAACAATTCACATGATAATAATGATTAACTCACAGACAATAGACAAAGAAAATATCATTCTCCTTCCTAGCTTCTCTAGTTCAATACATCGTCGAGTTGCTCAAAAGAAATGATAACAAAGATCAAAGTACAACAATTTAAATTTTGCTTAAAGTATTTCAACCATTATTCATATTAGATCATCCATCTTGATTTTATGATGTTTTTGTGATTATCTAAGATTTTGGATCAAACCTACCCTAAAGACCTATCCTAGGGGCCTCGGGGGTTGATCGAAGATTAGCCTTGCCTATGTTATACATGCAGAGACCATGTAGTTCGACTAACATAGACTCATGCTTTTATTTTTTTGACTTTTTGAGATTGACCTTTTTGACTTGTTTTTGGATTTTCTGATATGATACAGATGTTTGATGTGTTTTTGAGGGTGATTGATGTTCCATGTTGCGCTGCATTTGATCATTGTTTTTGTTTTCTTTGTCATACTTTTGTTTGTCCTCTTTTTGCTAAGCTGATGTTTTTATTGCCCCCAGTGAGATTCAGATGGTGCCCCCAAGCTAGAGTGAGACATGACCATAATGAAATGATAATGGATGTAAAATGATGGTGAGATTTACGACCATGATATGCATCAAAATAGATGGAAAAGCTAGTATAAAATCACACATAGCACTTGTTTCTAGGTTTTCACCATATATTTTAAATGCACTTTTGTTTTTTATTTTCCCTTTTCTTATTTTTCTTTTTTTTTGTATTTCTTTTGTATTTTTTTTTTTTGTTATTTTTTTTGTACTTTTTTCGTTACCAAGATGCTTGTTTGCCAAGTTTTCATCAAGGAAATCATTTTTAGGATTGTCATCCGTGCACTAGGTGATTTAGGTATAGAATTTTCTGAGATGGATATTGTTGATAGGTTCATCAAACAAATCCTCTTCTAATGTTGATAGTTGATAGGATCCTGATCCATACACTGATATGATGACAAAGGGACCTAGCCAGTTAGGCTCAAACTTCCCTTTCTTTTCTTTGTCCTGCTGATTTTTAGGGTTCTCTTTTAGGACTAAATCACCAACCTAAAAGACTCTAGGTTTTACCCTTTGATTGTAGCTCCTTGATATTCTCTGTTGGTATGTCATGAGATGATTAACAGCTTGTTGACAGTGTTCGTCCAATAATTCCAGTTCTTTAAGTCTAGAAACTCTATAATCCTCATGTGAAATGATTCCTTTTAGTGACACACGAAGTGATGGAATCTCTACTTCAATGGGTAGTATGGCCTCTTATCCATATACCAAGGCATATGGTGTAGCTCCTTTCGGTGTTCTGATGCTGGTTCTATAGGCCCATAGTGTGGGATTAAGCTAAACATGCCAATCACATCCAACATCATTAATCGTTTTCTTGAGTATTTTCAGAATTGTTTTGTTAGAGGCCTCGACTTGACTATTTCCCTGAGGATAGTACAGTGTTGAGAAACGATGTTGGATATGAAATTTCTCACATAATTCTTGGACATCCTATTTTTTGAATGGTCATCCATTTTCAGTGATAATAGATTGAGGTATACCATACCGATAGGTTATGTAATTCAATATGAATGACGAGATATGTTTTCCAGTGATGGTTGTAAGAAGAACTGCTTCTATCCATTTTGTAAAGTATTATGTTGTTGTGATTATCAACTTGTGTCCATTAGATGAAGATGGATTTATCTTCCCTACCACGTCGAGTCCCCATTGAAAAAAGGGCCATGTTGATGTGACTGGATGTAATTCTTGAGCTGGTGCGTGGATCAAATTACCATGAATCTGATACTTTTGGAACTTCTTGACAAACTAATAAGACTATTTTTCCATACATGGCCAGTAATACCCCAAATGAAGGAGTTTCTTTGTTGGAGTTATACCACTTGAATGAGAGCCACAAATACCTTCATGAACCTCACATAAGGATGTCTCAGATTCGTTATGTTCTAAACATCGGAGAAGGGTACCATCTAGACCTCGATGATAAAGGTTGTCGGCAATTAAAATATGTCAGGCGGATTGGCAGATGAAGTTGCGTTTCTGGTTCTTGGAAAGATCAGGAGGGAGGATGGTGTCTTTTAGGTAAGCATAGTTTTTCTCATAGACGGAAGATTCAATGGTATCTAAATGGCATAGGGTATAGGATTCTAAACTATTATAAGAAGGACTAGATACTTGTTCTACCATAAACTCATAACAACCACGTTTCTCTAGCAATTGTAAAAGAGAAGTAAGTGTTGCCATAGCATCTGCTGCTTTGTTTTCTGCCCTTGGAATTTGCTCAAATTTGATAGTGAAAATAATTGTTTGAGATCATCTATCAGTTGTTTATAGGGCATCAACTTTTCATCTTTCTTCCAATATTCATCATTTACTTGATAAATGACTAATTGAGAATCCCTATATACCTCTAATTCTATGATCTTCCATCCAATTGCTACTTTGACTCCAATGATTAATGCATCATACTCCACCACATTATTGGTACATTGGAACATCAATCTATAAGATTTTGGGATGGTGTGTCCTTGAGGTTTGATGAACAAGATCCCTGCTCCAGATCCTCTTTGTGTATATGATCCATCAAAATAAAGTATCCATTGTTGGGGTGTTACCGTTAGAATGTCTGGATCATGAAACTCCATTGTCATAAGCCGATCATCTGGTAAAGGATCTTCAACTAATTGTTCGTAAATTACTTGACTTTTGATGGCTCTCCTTTCCACATACTAAATATCAAACTCACTTAAAAGCATGACCCATTTGGCCAGTCTACCTATTAAAGAAGCCTTACTGAGTAGATATTTTAATGGGTCAATTTTTGTTATAAGCCTAATTGTGTGAGTCAACATATAATGTTGCAACTGTTAGGTAGAAAATACTACTACTAAGCAGGATTTCTCAATGAAGGTATAATTTATTTCATAGCCATTCAAATTTTTTCTGATGTAGTAAATGGCTTGTTCCCTTCCTTCATAATCTTCTTGTGCCAATAGTGCTCCTAAAGATATATCTATCATTGCAATGTATAGTATTAAAGGTCATCCTTTTGTAGGCGGCATGAGAATAGGAGGTGACATCAGATATTTATTTATTTGGTTGAAAGTTGTTTCACACCCATTATCCCATTTGAATACAACATTCTTATGCAATAGATGATTGAATGGATGACTTTTCTCTACCAACTGGGAGATAAATATCCTGATTGATTATAGCCTTCCCTGTAGTGACCTTAGTTGACTGATGTTTCTAGGTGGTGGCATTTCCATTATTGCCCTTATCTTTGCTAGATCTACTTCGATACCTTTTTCTGAGACTATGTACCCTAAGAGTTTTGTTGATGTGACCCCAAAGACACATTTCTTAGGGTTTAGTCTGACATTGATCTTTTCTAGTCTTGTGAATATTTTTCCTAGGATATCTAGATGTCCTTCCCTAGAATAAGATTTAGCTAGAATATCATTGACATAATTCTCCATAAAGGTGTGCATCATATCATGAAAGATAGTGGTCATTACTCTTTGATAATTTGCCCTTGTATTTTTCAAACTGAAGGGCATGACATTCTAGCAAAAGGCTCCCCATGGACATGTGAATGCAATTTTCTCCTGATCTTTTGGTGCTATCTTAATTTGGTTGTATCTAGAGAAACCATCCATTATTGACAACATGGAATTCCTTGTTGTTAAGTCTGTAATGATGTCAATATTAGGCAATGGGAAATCATCCTTGGAGCATCCCTTATTCAGGTCCCTAAAATCTGTGCATATCCTGATACTATTATGTGGCTTTGATACATGTACAATATTTGATATCCATTTAGCATAATCAATAGACCTAATGAATCCAGCATCTAATAATTTCTTTAGCTTAGCCTTTACCATTAGTGTGATGTGGGGATGTATCTTTCTCATTTTTTTCTTTATAGGTTTGATTCCAATAGGTAAAGATAGACGATGCATTAAAATATTTGGGTCCAAACCTGGCAGATCAGAGTATGACAAAGCAAAATTAATGCTTCTTTCTTCTAAGAATTTGATAAATTCAGGTCTTTCTTGTGCTATCATAGATTCTGCCAGATGTAAAATCTATGTTCTTTCTTCGGTGCCAATGTTTACAAACTATGTAGGCTCCACCAAAACTAACGACCTTTCATGATAATTATGTGGAAGAGTGTCAAATCTCCCATCTTTCAACACCTCAGAGAGGTTTTCACCATCAGATGCATTCTTTATTTTTCTTTTTCAAGATATAATGCTGCCATAGAACTGTTTTCACCATTAGATCCATTATTCCTGTTCTTATTTTTTCCACTGGAAAATTTTACACCCTCCTTCTGAGTCATGTTGTTATGAGAGTTATGGATAGAAATTGTACCAGGTTCGTCACAATTTAGGAAATTTATGATAGCATCATCGTTTGCAAATATGGGTACATTTATAGGTTCAATGGGTTCCCAGTCAATAAGTTTAGGATGGACTAAAGGAATGAAGTCATCGGATTGACTCAAGTTCATGGAAGTAAGGGTTCAGACAGCTATGTCATCAAAGTTTTTATTAGGGATGTCAAGATCAGTGATGGTACCCTCCTCAAGATTATCTAGTTCACTCGATGTTTGTTCATCCTCGCTTGAGTCATCGATATTTTGTGATCCTAATACAAATGATCTAGACCCTGAGCTCTATCCCTCCTCACATGTAGGTGCATATTATTTTATGACATCAATTTGGATATTTGTGTAAGATATCTCAGAACATAGATCCCATTCATATTCATTAGAATCTTTTTCAGAGCTATCTCTTACCTGAAGGATTCTTTCAATTGCCTTCCTTGTCATTTCTTGTTTTTCTTCTTCGGAGTAACCCAATCCCATCTTATCTTTTGAATGAAGAGTAAGAGGTTGAATAGGTTCCACAATGCCTTCTTTCCTTTTTCCAACAGGTCCCTGTCCTTCATAACCCATTTTTTCTAAAATAGCCTTCCCTTTGCCATACTTATCTATGTTGATGTTGATGTTTGTTGATATCGATGTTTCTCCATCTTTATATAACCAATCAAGGATAGATTTGTCTTCTAATTCATCCTCTATAGTACTGTCTCTTACAAATATTTCGTCTAGAACCATGGCAGGTTGTGATGTTTTTTGTTTTATCATTGATGGCTATCCATACATCTTTGGAGATGGCATCAATTGTGAAAGATTAAGAGACTGCTCAATAGAATATTGTCCCATTCCCTTATCTGTCAGCTGGACCTGTTCTTGGAATTTTTGTGATAAATAATTTTGGGGATCTTGATTGTCTATTAATTTAGGTTTTTAGTTTCAACAAGACTTGCATCTTTTGATTTATCCTTTTTCTCAACCCACTTGGATGTAATGTTTGTACGTTTTTCTTCATTTGATGAATTTGAATTGCATGCTTCCCTATTGTGAGGCACAAAGGTGTCTTGAGAGATTATGAGTGTGTCACAATGTTGAGGATGGTTATAATCTGCTGATATAGTCACCTCCTACCCATTAACTAGAAATTTCAAATATTGGTGATAGGTTAAGGGTATTGCCTACATTTCATGAATCCACGGGCATCCTAAGAGTATATTGTAGGTCAACTCTTTTTCTAGTACCTGGCATGCTATGTTTTTCATCATCGTTCCCACTTGAATGGGTAACACAATCAATCCTTTAGAAGATCTCTCTTCTACATCATAAGCCTTTATTGTCATTTTTCTTTGGGCATCAATAGCATTATCTGAATACCCTACTGCACAGATTAAGTTTAAAGTACAAATGTTCAAACTAGCTCCCCCATATATTAGAACTCTTTTAACATGATGATTGTGGATGAGAACTTCAATATGGAGGGTAGTGTTATGTGGATGATTAAGCAACACATCATCCTATTCAGAGAATGATAGACAGTGTGGTGAGGTCAAATTTCCCACCATAGCTTGGAATTGACAAACATCTATGTTGTTGGGTACTGTGGTGGCAACAAGTGCTTGTTCCAAAACTTCCTTATGTGATGGTGATAGTTTAAGAAGTTCAAGTATTGATATTTGCACTGGAATTTTCTGAAGTTGGTCGACAATGTTGTATTAACTTGGAGGTGAAGTTGTGTTTTTTTTTCCATGCGCAACTCCCTTTAAAATTACCTTGGATTGCCCCCTTGTCATTATGTTAACTAGTTGATAGTCTTGTCTTTCTCTGATTTTTAAAACATTTACTTGATTATCAAAGACTTGTATGCTCTGGATTAGATCCAGTGATAAAATTCCATTGGTTTTGGTGTTGTCCATGTGATGACTAGTGACATTATCATTTTCTACTTTGGTAAGACAAAGGATCATGGTATCGTAAATGTGATTGACAATTCTGCCTTTATTGTTTGTAGAATATGATGCTCCCTTGTCGTAATTTGGTAAAGGGTCTTTAAAGGAAGTATGATCATTGTTATTTTGGTGTCCCTCTACGTATACCTTGTTGTCAATCAGATCTTGAACTATGTGTTTTAATTCCATGCAATCATTTGTCTTGTGTCCCTTATTGTTGTGGAAGTTACAATAATCCACGTCATTCCACCATGGTGGTTTGACTTTTGGATCCCAAAATCATGCTTCCGCAGTGATAAGACCACTTTCAACTAGTTCCTTCATTTTTGATTCCAAATTTTGTCCTAATGGTGTGAACCTATGCCGATTTGATGATTTTTGATACATTTGTGGTTTTGAGTTTTCATTTTTTTGAGTGACATTTGACTTGACATTCTCATTGTTTGCTTGGTTTGTCTTTGAAGTAGATGTTATCAAGTTGAAAAATGGTTTGGCATTTTTTAAATCATTTTCCATTTCGTTGATCCCCATATTTTTGTTCTTTTGCCAGAATTTTGGTTTGTCACTATTGGGGTATTGATTTGAGGAGTTGGTTTTGTTTTATTTTTCATTGTAATGTTTAATAACCCCTCTTTTGACAAGAGCTTCTTCATATTTAAGGCCATTTTCAATCACCTTTTCAAATGTAGGAGGACATTGTAATTTGAGTCTATAACTCATCTCGTCTATCAAATTGTCTATGAATAACTCCATTTTTTATTCCTCGGGTATGGAGCGAGGATATCTAGCAAATAGTCATCAACATCTTTGCAAAACAGAAAGAAATATCTCCCCTTTTCTTTCATGTTATAGAGATCCTTTATCGTGACATCGTGTTGGATGTTAAAAATATTGGGATATGAACCTATTGACAAGCTCTTCAAAGGTTCATATACATGGTTGTAATTTGGAAAACCATTCCATACATTGCCCTCCTAAACTTCTTGGAAATAACCTCATGAGGTAATTTTCCTCTTGAGCAAATTCTACGCTCATGGTCTTGAATTCCCTTATATGGTCGATTTGATCCAAAATTACCATTGTATTTTTCATACTTTGGAAATTCACAGTGTCTAGGGAAAGGTATCATGTCAACTTTTGGGTGAAAAGGATAAGGAGAAATGTCATGTAATGCATACCTTTTGGTGTTTCCTTTTTTCATGTCTTGTATTTTTTGTTGTAAGTTCTGCATTTGGTTTGTTAGAACAACAAACGGATCTACACCTTGTGTGTGTTATGGTATTTCGGTTTCATTTGTTCCAGGTGCTTCTTTGAAGCGATTTACGTCGAAGTCTTTGGGAAGCTTGGAACCTGATTCAGCCAACATTAAGAGATATTTCTCCATGTCTTTCTCTAAGATCTTTTTCATGAATTTATGGAATTTTAGGTCCTGTTGTACTGTTTGTATGTCTGCTTTTGTTATTTCGTTCTTGTCACTTTGATGTAAGCTATTCCAGGTATTTTCTTCTGCCATGGTAGTTGATGTTTCAAGTTCTTTTTCTAAGAGCCTCTATTTTTGTAACCTGGTGAAGATTGGCATAGAAGTGTTTTGTTTTTCCTACCAAACGTTGATCTTCTATGTTGGATAAATGTCAAGTGAATTTTAAAAAATTCAAATAAGATGATATATCCTATTGATAAGACTAGGTTAAAAATATGATTACTATGCCTCGTTTCGTGATAGTAGGATGATAATATCCTGATGATGAAACTTTAGCTAAATAACCAAGATTTTGTTTTGATTTTCTTGACACTTTATGGTTTGCAAGATTTGAGTTTTAGTTGAAAAGACTGATAACTTGTAGGAACCTATCTATTTATGGTTTCTAGATAGTGTTTGTGTTGAGAAGATACTTCTATTTTGACAAAAATCTATGTTTAGATGATAATCAAACTGATTGATATTTTTTGAAACTCTTTGTTTTGAAAGCGCTAAAACAGAGTTCAGAAGTGCTAAAATAGAACTTGGGAGTGCTATTTAGTGGAAGTGCTAAAACAAATTTTAAAAGCACTGAAACAAAGGATGAAAGCACTATTTTGTGGAAGTGCTAAAACAAAGTCCCAAAGCACTGAAACAGAGGATGAAAACTTTGTTTTGTGGAAGTGCTAAAATAGAGTCCCAAAGTGCTGAAATAGAGGATGGAAGTGCTATTTTATGGTTCAACGCTAAAACAAAGTCCCAAAGTGCTGAAACAAAGGATGGAAGTGCTAAAACAGAGCCCCAAAGCACTGAAACAGATATTAAAAATGCTAAACAATGCTTAGTAGTGTTTAAGACTCTTTATTGGAGAACTTGATTTGGCCTTGTGGAGTATTCTATCATCAGTTGTGGGATGTAGGACTGACGTATGGGTTGACTATGATTATTATGTTGTGTAAGGGCTCTCCTTTGGAAGAAGGCTTGTGAATAAAGAGGTTCTAAGGCATAATCACCATTGTAACCTCTAGCGAAATCGTGATACCTATGTATGAAGGTTATGTGTTGCAGCAAGATTTTTTGACTCTGATATAAGAAACGCCTTTTTCTTAAAAGATTTTGGGAACCAAGTGGTCTCTTGTGTTTCTTGATTTTGATTGTTTTCTTGACAAAAATTTTGGATTTCCAATCTCGAATAGCATTTTTTTCTAACCTGATTTGGTTTGCGGTTTTCAAGATGATATGTTATCTGAGCTATAATGATTTGAAAAAATAGCAAGCAAATTGTAGAATAATTGTTTAGTCCTAGAATATGAACAAATAGTGTATATTCAAGAACCACGAATGGTCCTTATTGATCTCCACTGGTTTGTTTTAACAAATATATACTTCAGACAGACTCACTATTAAATTCAAAAAGATCATTGTTATACTCAACAACCCACATCTTAAAATTGTGTTGACTCACACAGCCATGTCACCCCCTAGAGGGAGCCCATGTTTTTGTCATTTCTAGGTGTGTACTCAAAGTTGGATTTCTCGTCCCTTGAGAAAATGGTCCTTGGCAATTATATGGTGAGTTTCTTGGCAGTAGATTCTTCCCTCCCCTTGCATTGTGAGTATTACAATGTCTGGTTACTGACTCAGCAGGATACTATGCTATGGTTCTTAGATAGGGTTTTCGTGCGGTGCAGTAAATGATAAACTCCCTTAGGAGACCTCCCAATCTTTAGAACAAAGATTTTAGGGATGGTTATCTTGCACACTACTATCGAGTTGGAATTTCATCAACAACTCACATTTGTTTAGAGTAGGTTGGAATCCTTGGCTTTAGGCATTCCCAGTTAGGTCGTTCCCATAGGGTGAGTACTTTTTCCCACTATGGTAGGCCTTCTAAAGGTTTTAATAAAAGCGTAAAATTGCATGGAAATGAAGGATGAGTCTGGCACTTTGATCACCCAATTAAGGGGAGAGCATAAGCCTATTCACCACACAAGCACAACAAATAATGATATATTTTAAGCCCAAAAGATAAATTTTGCTAATCTATGTGAAGATTTTTCTTCACAAAAGTCACAGTGTCAATTTTTAACTGATATAGAAAAATGTGTGATGTCTATCCTAGGATTGATAAATTTTAAACAAAGTGACTAGCCTAGGATTGATTCTTTTTAATCCAAATGTATCAAAATAAAAACTTTGGATGCGGTCACGTCGGATCTAGATAAACAGTTACAGAAGCACTAAACCAAAGAATGAAAGCACTATAGTTTTTCCCAAATGTGCTATAATCGAAAGCGCTGAAATAGAGCTCGAAAGTGCTAAAGTTTTCCACAGAAGCGCTATATTAGTTGTACTGGAGACGGGTGGTCGATGCGCTGAAATAGATAATGGAAGTGTTATAGTTTCCTTCCCATAAGCGCTTAAACAGTTCGTGGATGTGCTATAGTTTTACGGAAGCTCTGAAACAGAGCTTGGAAGTATCATAGTTTTCCATGGAAGCACTATAGTTTTTTATGGAAGCACCAGAAAAGTTCTTGATTGTGCTAATCTGAACACATCATAAACTTGTGTGACACTTTTCAGAAAAAAATTGTGAATTATGGGGTTAATGCCCCACAGTGGGCGCCAAATTGTAAGTGTGAATAAGTAAACAATAATTAAACACTTCTTAATGAAACATTGTATCAAAGATTTGATGAATAAACTAATCTGAAGCAAGAATCTACTGAAAGTGTCTCATTGTTTCCTATCTTTAAATATTTATTAAGCTATAGTACTCTTAGATTTAGTAAAACACTATGACTATTAAAATGAAAATCTAAAGAATGAAATGATGTTGAATGCAATAATGTGATGCTATATGATAATATTTAAATGATAAAATAAACAACTGTAATATGAATTGACATGAAAACTAATGAATGAAGCTATAGTGTGCAACTGTGATATGAAATCTATTGTTGTTTCTATTGCTAAAATGTTTGATGCTTGATGCTTGATGCTTGATTGCTTTCTTGCAAAGTAAGATTGCATAAACTTGGATATTTTGGATCCTTTCTTTGTTGAACGAAACTATATTTATAGATTTTCCGACAGCAACTTTGCATAGGGGCAACAAACAGAGGCTTGGATTCAATCTGGAGGATTGAATGGTGAGAGATGGAGGAGATGGAGAAGATTGTGGGAATGTTTCCTACCCATGAAATCACCAGGAAAGAAGATAGGAAGGATTGATGGAAGAAGATTGAGAGATGGATTTCCAATTTGTCTCCAATTTGTCTCCAAATCTTCTCGTGAAGATTGAATCAATTAAATTAGACATAATTTTGACATAAATTAGACATATAATATCTAATTTGGTTTTGAGGAAATAGATTTATGCTTTAATTTAAATATTTTTGATTTATTTAAATTAGCAAAAGAGGGATAAATAAATAATTTAATAAAAGAAACTATAGAAGTTGTTTATTAAATTAAAAATAGAAGAATATGATAATTAAAAAATAAAGTATTTAACCTTTGTTTAATTTATTTAAATGATGTCATACAATAAAATAGGGGAAATTGATAATTAAATAAAACAAAGTATTTAATTTGGTTTATTTAATTAAGATGAAATAATAGAAGAATTTAGAAGAATTTAAATGTGAATTATATAAATAAATATTTCTATTTATTAAATAGTAGAGGAATTTAGGATAATTAATCAAATAAGTTGGATTTAATTAATCGGATTCTCCAAACCAATTTTAGGTGTATACAATAAGAACAAAGTTGTGTAGACTAGAAAAATGATTGTAGAAGAATATTGTTTAATTTCAAAGACTGGGCCAAGTAATGTCAATGAAGCATGAAAATATGAACGTTGGATTGAAGCGATAAAAGAAGAACTATAAAAAATTGAGAAGAATAATAAATGGATTCTTGTTCCCAGACCTAAGGACAAAAATGTAATTGGAACTAAATGGGTTTTTAGAAATAAGTTGAATGAACAAGGTGAAGTTATCATAAATAAAGCAAGACTGGTATGCAAAGGATATTCTCAGATGGAAGGAATTAACTTTGAAGAAAATGTTGCTCCTGTTGCTAGAATTGAAGCTATGAGATTTTTTCTTACTTATGCTGCTTAAAAATACTACAAATTTTATCAGATGGATGTCAAGTTAGTTTTTCTAAACAAAGAACTGGAAGAAGAGGTGTATATTGAGAAACCTAATGGATCTCAATTGATTGATTATGGAGATATGGTTTGTTAGTTGAAGAAATCATTGTATGGACTCAAGCAAGCCCCTAGAGCTTGGTATGCCATATTGGATTAAGTATCTACTGAAGCTTGGATTTGAAAAAGGTACTGATAATAGTAATCTATATTTCAAGATTGATAATGATAAATATTTTTTTGTGGAAGTCTTTGTTGATGATATCATTTTTGGAGGATATGATGCTTTAAACATGAAGTTTTCTAATGAGATGTTGAATGTGTTTGAGATGTCAATGATTGGAGAGTTGAAATTTTTTTTGGGATTAAAAATTACTTAGTTAGATAAAGGGATCTTTATATCTTAGTCCAAGTATGTGAGAGAACTTCTAAAGATGTTTGGTATGTAAAATTCAGAGCCAGTCGATACACCCATGGTGACCAGATGTATGGACTAGATACAGATCAATGATTGGTGGATTGGTTTATTTGACTCAAACTCGACCTGACATAATGAATGTTCTTTGTATTATTGCTAGATTTCAAGTCGATCCTAAGGAATCTCATGTGACTGTTGTGAAGAGAATTTATAGATACTTGAAGGGAACAGTTGATTTTGGCCCGTGGTATCCTAAAAATGATGATCTTACTTTGAGTGCCTTTACTAATGCTAATTGGGTAGGAGATGCGAATGACAGGAAAATTAGTAGTGGTGGCGCATTTTTCTTGGGAAAGAAATTGATTTCACGGTTAAGTAAAAAGTAGAATGTTATTTCTTTTTCTACTATAGAGGCATAATACATTGTTGCTACTAAAAATTGTACTCAAGTATTGTGAATGAAGCAGATGTTGAAAGATATCATAGTTGTGTATGATGAACCTATTGCCATATACTGTAATAAGTTAAGTTCTATAAACATTTCTAAGAATTGGGTGTTGCATTCAAATACCAAGCATATATCTATCAAGTTTCACTTTTTGAGAGATAAGATGAGTGATAAGGAAGTCTGACTAGAGTATGTACCTACTAAGGAATGTATTGTAGACATATTTACTAAGCCACTACCTCAGGATACTTTTGAGTATCTCATAGGGAAGTTAAGGGTTATTACCCCTCCTAATCAGAACTAAGATGCATATTCTTTGCATCGGTCTGTGCATTCATAGTCATATCTTGATCCAGATTGATGTTGTGGTGGATGCTACTTAGGGGGAGTAGTCAGATGATTTAGATATGTGGTTCAAAGCTTGTGTATCTTTTTCATTGATGTCAAAGTGGGAGAAGAATAATGTGAAAATACTTTTGGATAACTATAGGGGAGAAGAGTAATTTGAAAAGGGGAAATTGTTGGAGAAGAGTTAGTTGCGTTGATGGTGTTTTCCACATCATGTGTTTTCATCAATGCCAAAGGGGGAAATTGTTGGATGTTCTAGTTGAGTTGCTGATTTTTGGTTGTCATTGATGTCAACAATATTAGCATAAATGTCTTTAAGACTTTATATTTCAAGGATATTGAGAAAATTATAATAAAATATGTTACAGGTTGTCTATGAAGCACTGAACATTATTACGATGGAAAGTTCAGTATGTTGATAATGATAAGTTATGGATTAAAGGGTTTGTTTTCAAGCCTATCTAGTTTATTCATGGAAATTTTCAGAGGTGGGCATGAAGATTTGAGAAAGCTATGAGTTTTTGTATTTTGATATTTATTTTGTTACTATAAATGGTGTTCATGGAAGAAGATGATGTGATTTTGGTAATCTGAGTTGTTTTTTATGTTACTATGGTGTTCATGGACATTTCCAGATCATGTTCTATCTATGTTGCATGTCTGCATTGATCGTTGTTCTCACAATCTGAGATTTTATCTTGCGTGTTCATGTTTTTCATGTTCATGGCTGACAAGGTGTTTGAAGCGTGTTATAGATCTTCGAGGAAGAACCTTTGAAGGTTTTTTGTGTTTAAGGACATTATTTTGGGTCTCTACTATGTTGTGGCCAACCATGGTTGATTCACATAAATAATCTTTATTGTTTTGGGTTGATAATTTGCATATTTTTTATTATTTTGTTGAAGTCAACATATAGCGATGTAATTTCTTGTTGCAGATATATATAAGTGATTGTTTCATCATTTGAGAAGTGTGTGTGTGCTATGTATGAAAATTTTAAGATCATTCAAAATTAGAGCAGAGTGCGCAGAAGAGTGAAGAAGAGTTACGAAGTGTTCATGTGCTTAACCGTAAATGTACTCAGGCATTAGCAAATACTACTTTCTCAGTTCAAATTATTTAGATGGATTTAATCTGTATATTTTCTATAAGACAGTGAGTCTTCCTTTGAGCAATGAGCTCTACATAGTGTGCCTGAATGCATGTGCATTCCTCATTTATTCATCTTATACTTTTAATAGGATATAACTTGTGGATTAACCTCCACCATGGTTTTTTCCCTTAACCAAGTTTCCACGCAAAAATCTTGGTGTTATGTGTGTTTCTAATGTGTTGTTGATTCATGCTTTCACTATTATTAATCAGATCTGAGAATAACGGTCAATAATTTTAATAAATTTGAAATTATGTGATAATTGATTCTTAGTCTTAGTCTGTCCTTTTGTTGCCAACAAAACCAAGTTAGGGTATCATAAAGGCAAGAGAAATATCTAAAGGAACTCTTCAATCAGAAAGATAGAAACATGAGAAAATCCCTTACATGAATTCTTCAGTTAGTTTTTAAAAATTAATTTATAGTTATCCATTAAGAGCCTTAATTGTATAGTGCTTAGAAATATTGGTTCAAAATTGTTGATTTTATTTATTCTCTTATTTTCAGGATTGTGTTCTTCTTAGAGAGTTCAATTATTTATTTGGTTTATTATTAGATGAACAATATCTCCATTTTATCCATAAATAAGGATATTTTAATTTATATCAAAGTGATTTAAACAAATTATCATAGAAGATTCTAGGTATAGTAAGAAAAGTTAGTAATTGAAATCACCTAAGGATTGTTGTCAGAAGAATAATAATTTTGGTATAGTTATAAAGTAAAGGAATAAGGTTTAATTTGTGAACTATAACCTTAAATCTTCCAAATCCATTAAATTATAATTACTAATAAGTGTTAATGAACTAAATAGTCATGAATTATGCATATATGTTTAGTTGTGTGTGTATACTACAAATATGCATAATCAAGATCTCAAGTTGTTGAGTTATTAGTCCTCTAGCATTAGTGTGTTCAATATTGGATGGTATAGTTCTTGTTAGCTTATTTCTTGCATGTTTGTTCCTGTAATATTGGTTTAAAGTATTGTTTAAATTAGTGTCCTTATTTCTAATGATTAGGAATTAAATAGTTCACTTGTAAAGGTAAATAGATTGAGGCTGACTCACCACTTATGATGCATCTTTAGTATTTGATTCTATTACATATCTCAAACTTTATTTAATCTTGATTTTGCCTTCACTAACAGTTTTAGATGTCCTATTTGGTTTTGATTTAATGATAATAACATCTTTAGGGGGTTAAGTTAATTTTATTATGGATATTTAATACTAAACTTATCAAAATATGTTCCAAGTTTATGTATGTTGATAAGATAACGTTTCTTAAATGTATGAGAGATTTTATTGTAGATCTTCTCTAACATTTTTCTATATATATATATATATATATATATTGATGAAGGTTACTCCCCCTCAAACATAACCATACATAATCAATAAAAATTTCTAGGAACATAGCATAGATAAGTTTGGAATTTTTTATTATATTTAACAAAAAAAGTACAAAACCTACAAATATAAACTAAAAGGTTCATAAGACCTCTTACTATAGGAATATGGACTACAATTAAAGAAAAAAATCAAACATGCTAGTTTAGAAATGACAACAATACTAACCTATAGTTACAACACATAACATTGAGCTAAAGGTTGCAACTTCACCAATTTGTCTCTATCCTTAGTGATCCTTCTTTCAGTTTTTTGATGAATTAATATGATTCCCTACATGTAACTAAACTATAACTCCCATTTGAGCACTATATGGATCCAACTATCCCATTTTAGATGATTAGGGACTTCATCATTCCTTTATTGATGTCATAGCTTGGCTCACCTACAAGAGAATCTCAAGTTGTGCCTTTGGTATCTAATATTTCTATTTCTTTATTCATTACTAAGTATTCTTAGGATGTTTTACCAAAGGAACTTAAGCCTTTGGTGCTTAGTGTTCCTTTTACTATAGTAAATGCCACTATAGTGGTTGCTACTAATCCTTGTATTTGTGTTCCTTTGAGTTCTTATAATGGAATGGCCAATCAAATCCTAACTCGAGGTATCCCCTCTTTAAATGGTGCTTTAAGTGGTCCATAGGAGGAGGTTTTGAGCCCCTTTAGTCATATCTACATCTCAAAAGTCTAAAAATATCAAATGGGTATTATGGTTTAATATTACTATAAAGTTTTTCTAATCCCTTAAAAACTTTGTTGTCTTTTTGGTTTAGTTGTGTTTTACTCATGAAACCTTTCTATTTTGGTGATTCTCCATTTTTTAGATCATTGGTTGTCTCATGCCTACATATGGACTTTTTTATTGGTGTTGTGTTTCCATTGTTGTATTTGAGCTATCATTCCATTGTTAGTTAGCTATTTCTATGCAAATCATCTAGTTCACCATGTTAGAAAAACTATATTATGTTTTTTCGTTCTTTTTCTATTAGAACTATCTCTTCTCCACCCTTGTGGAATTGTTTGTAAAGGGGCAAGACTCTTCAACCCCTTTTACCATTAGAAACAAAAAATCAACATAATTGGATATAGTTTACTTGTCCTTGGTTATGTCATTTTGATTGAATTATTTTAATTATAAAAAATAGTAACTAAAATTTGTAGGTATTGATCATAAATGCAGAAAGATGGTTTTTGTAGTCATACATATAATTACCAATTAAATATATTATTCAATGTTTTGTTAAAATATAAAATGTTAATAATAATGTCTTACCTTATTTGTGGTTTACAAAAAATATCTAATTATCACATATACGTTGTCAATAATGCACAATTTTTTAATGTACCTAAATCTTTTGAACAATATATTTTTCAGGTAACATAAAAAAATTGATCATTTTTACATATAATTTATTATTTTTCAGGTTTTGTTAGATTAAAGAAGCTCATATTTCAAAGCTTCGTGCTTGTGGTTATCCTAGAAAGTTTCTACTCAATTGTTTCAGTGAGGTCTCTATGAAGGACAAGTCAACACTTCTTCATCTAGTTGTTAATGCTAAGATAAGAAAGTGGACCCCCATTGTTTTCAAACATTAATTTAGTCCCTCAACTAAAGTGATGAACTTGGGGGCCACCCTAAACCCTACAATTTTTTGGCTCTACCAAGAAGCTCCTACGTTGTGCCATATTCCACATCCTTGGATTTGTTAACATAATCCTCGAAGGCTTGGATCCTTCATTATGAGAAGTAGAGTTTATTCAAAGAGACTTCCTATACAAAGACTTTCCTGAACTTCTTCATTTTTCAATTGTTTCAATTTTTCAATATTTGAATTTTTTGAATTTTTTGAATTTTTAAATTTTCAAATCTTTAATTAAGATTTTGTTAAATTTTAAATTTTAAAATTTTAAAACCTTTCCATAAAGATTTAAAATCTTTCCATTGAATAAGTTTTACAAATCTTTTTAATATTTTTAATATTTCCTTTTATAAGATATTTTAAATATTTTAAAAGATTTCATAGATTTTATTTGATTTTGCTAGATTTATGAAATATTCAATTTTTAAATTTCAAATCTATCATTTTGGAAACTTTTTTGAAACAACTAGATTTTTATAAAGTGGTGGATTTGTCTCCACCTTTTTCAATACTCATTTTCATGTAATTTTTCCTCGAGTTCAACTAATGAGCCTTCAATAGGTAAAACTAGTTTTGAATTGCTCAATAAAATTTCATGTTCTTCCTAAGCCATTTCTTTTCAATTTAATCTTTATTTTAATCTTTCAAAATAAATTTGTCTTCTATTGCTGCTAGTGATCCTATCAGAAAATTTTAAACCTAAACTTATTAAAATTTTATTTTCTTCACGATGACCTCTAGAAGACAACCTTTAGAGTCTCATGTTTCATCTACTAATGCAACTGTAGCTAAGAGTTCTTCATTTGTTGCAGCTACCAAGGATGATGTAGTTTCTCTACATACCAGATCTCGTTCTTTGCATGCTTTGGCCTCTACTGCTGCTACTCCAGATTTCTCTATATTAGATGTTATTCAACAAAAATTATAAAGGATTTTTGAATAGTTTTCTCAAGAGAAGCACAATAGAGAAATAATGCAAGAAAATATTGATTCCAACCTTGATGAAATTCGATAGCGTCTTTGTAATGTTGATCATTCCCAATCTATAGAGTCTCAGCATGAAATTCCACCTATGGCAGGAGGTGAAATGCACCATGGAGAAGGGTCGTGCCATGATGAAAATAGGAACCATGTTCTTGAGCTGCATTTTGATTGGAAATTCATCCAATTGATGAGGAGGTTGTGCATATGGAAGTTGCACATGCTTCCAAAGAAGTTGTGCATGCTTCCATGGAAGTCATGCTTGCTAAGAATTCTATGCATTCTTCTTAGGAGGTTGCACTTGGTAAGGGTTCTACACATTTTTCCAAGGAAGGGGTTGCATGTATTTCTATGGTGGAAAATGCTCAACTAGGTAAGTTTCTTTTTACCATTTCCTCTCGTACAATCTGCCTTCAAATATTTCAAGAGACATCATCTTTAGGCTGATCGCTCTGCAAAGTTTCTCAGAAAACTCAAACTCTTTGAATCTATTGGCTCTTTACCAAAAAATCTCCAGGTGAAGCCGCCCAATATTTATATCAATGATGCAAAAGGTAATGCGCATCTTGTCTCCCAACTTGAATTAATTTAAGCAGATGCAAATAAATGGTTACTCGGTGCTTATATTTCTATCAGGGAAGTCACCTCTGCTAAATATTCTAAATCAATTGAGGATTTTTTTGCTTCCTTCTCTGCCACTCTTGCTTCAAAAATTGATTCAATATAGAATCAATCATTCTTGGGCTCCTCCTCTATTCTTGCAAATTTATGGTACACTTTTGCTCAATCTTTTTCTGAATTACTTTGCAATAATTTTCTAGTTGAGAAAATTTTAAAGAAAAATGCATGTGATGTTGCTACTTCTATCTTACAAGATGCTCGAGATGATGTTATGACTAATGTTGATCATATTCCGATCAAAAAATATGTTGCTAAACTTATCAACGGTAAGTTGAATAAAAAATTCAGCACTCCTTAGAAAGAGTTAAAAGAGTTTCATTCTTCTTTGATGCGGAGGAAAAAAAATCTCAATTTGAACTCAGACAGTTAGCAATACATAGAGATAGCATTAAAGCATTGATTATTCAGTTCAATCTAATCTTCCTTCAGACCACTAGTGTAAACTGCTCGACCAATACAATATGAAGGCGATAAGAACCTTGCAAAAACATTCCTTATTCAAGCATTCAAAGAACAACATTAACACTACAAGTAATTCATTCTTTACTAAAGGAAATAATAAATAGAGCCTATAGTTTACAATTAGAAATGGATTTCATACATGACCGCATCAACCAAAAATAGTAAACTTTAAAACCTACTTCAATTTCATTGTAGCCTTTGCCTAGAACAATCTACTCACTCCTTTCCTATGTCGTTCCTCTTGTTCTTGCAATTTATATTCTTGAAAATTATGACATTGATCTCCTCTTGGCTATTTTTCCCTTTCAAATAGTAGTCATATTTCTTTTTGTGATGCCTCAGGCTTTCCCTCAAAACTACGCGCCCTCTTCCACTCTCTCACAGATTGTTCTCTCTCACTAAACTTTGTGCCCCATATCTGAATCTGCCTCCATTTTTTCACTCTTCTCTTAGCACGACCGCACCACTCTTGGTGTTGAAGCTTATCAGTTTTTTTTCATTGCTATTCCATCTATTTCATCTTATATTTCTTCGTAGACCCTGACTCCTCTCTACGCTAATCTTTATTAGCATTAAGTATGTTTTTATCTCAATTTCTCATATCGCCATCGGTTCTTGCTCAGGCCGAATTTCTTTCCACTTCCTCTATTGCAACCATTTATTGGTTGTATCTCTTCCCGAAGGTGCCAATACATCCTCTAACAACTACCAATCAAAAAAATACTAATAGACACCAAAAAGAAAAAATTGCATAACTACCACTATTCAAAGCACAACAAAATTAAAGCAAAACAACAAAAAATGGCATGTAATCTTGACCATACAAGGAGAAATACTTCATAAAACTTCTTGGATCCTTCCAATTTTTAGGTTGATATATGCTCCTGCATCATACTTCTTAGGGAAAAGAAATTTGAGTTTGATCTCAAATGATGGTATGGTTTTCTTTATCTTCTTCCAATTGTCTTGCACGCTTAGTTGTTCTCTGACCTCCACTTGATCCTCGCAATGGTTGTATTTATCAGCTTTGTGTTTCTTGGTATTCACTCTTTTGGTTCACTCATTTTTCTTGTACCTTCTCCTTCGTATCTACTTCTCAATGATAAGGATCCAAAATTATATTTCTCTTTCATATGCCTCATTACTAGTGTCCATTTTTTCATCCTCTTCATTCTCTCCTTGGTTTGCACCTATACAAATTGTAGTAATAGAAAAAGTATCCCTTTCCCTTACTTAATTTGAGAATAGTTGCCATTAAATTAACCCAATTTTTCCTAGGTCTAATATTGTAATGTGTTGTACACATTCACATTGATCTTGGGCCTCTTTTTAATAAAATGTACTTAACTTGTACCTTATTTAAGTTGTTTTAAAGTGTTGTAAAACACTTTCACACTTATCTATGGTATTATTAATTAATTGAACTTAATTAGAATTAATTAGCCCCTTTAATTCAAATTTAAGCCTTATTTATGACACCTTTTGAAGATCTATCCCAACACCCAGCATTCAAATTATAGAACATGTTTAATTTGAAAAATTTGAGGTCTCAAAAAATGGTGCTTGGAGCCATTCGCCCTAGATGGCGAATGGGTCCTCCCTCTATAGGACCCCCCTTTATTTGCATATCTAACATAGTTTTTTGATGTTATTTCACCCCCCAAAGGAAAGGTCTTGGAAACTTGTGCGAAGACCCATTCTCCCTAGGTGGTGAATGGGTCCTCCCTTAATGAGGACCCCCTTTCTGAATTTGATTCTAGCAAGATTTTATCAATATTCATTTTCATATCTAGTGTCAGCTTGGATTATTTGAATTTCTAGGTTAATCTCCTGATTTAGTATAAATATGCATTTAATTCACATTGTTTCATCCTAATAAATACTAGCAACTTTGAGAGAGCATCCTAATAATTTACAAGAGCACTTCAAGATCATTTTCAAAGGCATTTCAAGGAATATTGTCAAGATTTTATTGCAGCAATTCAAGATCATCTCATCATGTCTAAGGCATAGTGCATCATGCATGTTGTTGACCTAAGATAGTGGATGTAGCATTGAAAATTTACTTGCAAGAATTGTTACACATCTTATTTGAGATCAAGATCTACATTCTTCATGGCCATTGCATGTTAGATTGAATATTTATACTCCAAGACAACATCCAAGGTATCATCAATTACATATTTCATGCTTCATGCTTCAATTTCCTTATTTCATCATTTGGTTTAATTACCTAAATGGGGTTTGACTTAGGAAAGACCCTATTCACTAACAATCAACAAGTTTTTCTCCTCTCGAGTGTGTGTTTGTAGATTTATAGGTTGAATATCAAGTGGAGAAGAAGTTTAGAGAAAAATTGCAAAAATTTTCAAGTTGCAAAGTTGACCTTTATAGTGCAAGAAGATGGAATTGAAGCTACAAAATCTATTACAATTTTTTAGGAGCTGACAACTAGGGATTTGAGAGTGTAGACATCAAGGAAAATAACCCAAATCTTAGTTTTAGGAACCCTAAAAAGGGACCCATTCACCTCTAAAGGTGAATGAGTCCTTGGTTCCCTAAAATAGGCTTCTTGCAGTAATGTACACATAATTTTAAGATCTAAAAACTCCCCTCATAGTTTCTATAGTAGTTAGGATTAGTTTTTTATTGTTATTTGCATCTTTTGGCTCTCATAATTGTTTTTGTTTTGGTGGAAAACTTAGTGGCTCATCATTTTGGTCAATTCATTTTGATGAACCCTATTTTCCACCTAATCATTAATTGGGAACCCGACCTATTGAATATTGCAATTTTATGATTTTAAAGTCTTCCATTGCATCCTAGATTATATCTTGCACTCATTTGCATTTAGATTTCCATTTTTTTGCATCTTTCTAAATTTGAAAAATACAA
This sequence comes from Sequoiadendron giganteum, assembly GCA_007115665.2. Lineage (NCBI taxonomy): Eukaryota > Viridiplantae > Streptophyta > Pinopsida > Cupressales > Cupressaceae > Sequoiadendron > Sequoiadendron giganteum. The sequence goes on along the minus strand of CM021109.1, from coordinate 67,079,570 downwards.
AAACAAAAGAGTCATTGTGCATATCATTTAGATCTCATAAAATTGTATTTGAAAATAAAAATAACATTGCATTTCAAGTTAGGTCTTTGTATTCATTATTTCATTACGTTTTCACATTGCATTTCTAGAAAATCTGAAATTGAAATTCATTGTCTCAGACTTGGAATTGAAAGACATTACTGAAAGCTTGAAAATCATCCAAAAACAGTTTCAAAGCCCTAATCAAGGATCCATTCACCTTTACTAGAAAATGAGTCCCTGATTAGGGGAAACTTGAACCTTCTAGCATCTATAAAAGCATTAAAAATCAGCAAAAACATCTCACAAGTACCCAACCGAGACCTATTCACCCTTACTAGAAAATGAGTCCCTGTTAGATCCTGGTTTGCATTTTCTAGAAATTAAAATATTAGTTTTAGGCTTTTATTTGTTGTTGTTACTTTCATGTTTCAGTTTCCTAATTTTTTGTTTCATCAATACCATTGCATATAGCTTAAATTTCTTCATTTAATGCATTGTCAAAATTCAAAATTGCATGCAAACATTTCATTTTTAGTTTATTGCATTGCGTAATCAATAAATTACATTTCATTCTAGGTTATTGCATTGCCCCTTTTCTATTTTAGGGTTTGCACACTGGGGTTGTAAAACTTGTATGAGCTTTAGAACTTGGTGTCCTATTATCAATACTATTGTAAGACGAAGTTCGAGACTCATGTCATCCTACGATATCTCACTCACCGTGGACCTTTGGTTTTCTAGCACTCTTTCTAATAGTGTTGATAATCAACCCTCAATGGCTCATAGTTTGCATACTTCATTTCCCATGACTTCACCTCCTACAACCAATGTGCTTAATTCTACCAACACCATCCCTACCATCCCTAGTTCCACTCAATATTTTGGTTTTACTCAAAGCCAAGGTGGAATACCAATTCCATCCTCCATGATACCAATGTCCATTCCTACATAAAATAGTACACAACCCACAAAAACCTTTCAACCCACCACAACCATTCAACCAATCACAACAATCATATGCACTAGTACTGTGTAGACTTCCTTAGGTATTCATGTAGGAAACCCTTCTAGTTTTGTCCAAACAAGAACAATAACTCCTCAACAATCTACCCTCACCAACTTGCAATTCACTAGACCTTTGTTACATACACCACTACATCTTATTCCTCTCAACCTTACAATCAAAATGAACCTCTCCTTAACTTACTTTTGTAAACCATAAAATCCCTTCAACAAAAAGTTGCAACTTTATAAAAAAATAACAATCAACCTTTGCAATACATTAAATCCAATCCACTATTTTTGGACATATTAAGAGCATAAATGCCACAAGGTATTGAAGTCCCTCAATTTGAGAAATATGGTGGAAAAGGAGATCCTATTACCCATGTTTATGCTTTTATGACCTTGTGTAGTGATTCCATCTTTGAAGATAAACTATTGGCTAATATCTTTCCTAGGTCCTTGAAGGATACCACTTTAGAGTCGTTCTCTTCTTTTCTGAACAATTCAATTGGTTCATTCAATGAGCTCATTGATTCCTTTTATAACCACTTCCATATCCACATGGGTCCCAAGATGGCAATTGGTGATTTAATGACATGCAAACAAAAATTAGATGAGAAAGTGACCAATTTCATAGCAAGATACCAAACACTTTATTCAAAAGTAAGCATTAAGATTCCTAATGTTGACCTTCAACGAATGTTTATTTCCAACTTACAAGATAAACTCTAAAGAAAACTTGAAATTTTGAGATTTCCATCCTTCACATAGTTATGTACGGCCCTTCATGATTATCAAAATTTGACTAGCAGTCATGATGTGAAAAAATCCCTCATCATACCACCAAATCTGAATCTACAACTCAAAATAGCTATCAAACTTTCAAGAAGAAGAATAAGGGATTTTTACAACTAAATTACCCTCAAACAATTCAACAAAATAATAATAAAGTGGTTGTTATCAAGACGACAACTCCTTTCAGGGAATGGGAGAGAGAATTCATTCCTTTACTCGATACCCTTCCTAATACCATGTTGAAGCTTATTGACAAGAATATCCTCATGTTACCTCATGTTCAATTACGTGACCCTAATATACCATTTCCTAGAGGCTTTCAAAAAAATGCTTATTGTCATTACCATCAACAAAATGGACACGGTACAAAATACTGTAAGCATCTTAAACATATTGTGCAAGGCCTTATTTATAATAATCAACTTAAAATTAGAGGTGTGAATGATCAAGGTAATAAGTCTGTAGCTCCTCCTAATAAAAATTTACAAATCTTTACAAATCCCATGCCTAAGCACACTATTTCATTTGTCAAAGCTAGTGAAACTAAGAATGATGTGATGAATGTTGACACAAATGATGATAATATGGATACTATTGAACAATGTCTCATGGATATTGTGGTAGAATTTATTGAAACTAGACCTCGTAAGGGCTCAACTAAAAATCCTCATGATATTGCTTTCTCACAAAATGACATACTTAAATGTGCACCTGATGGTCTTCTTTACATAGCTGGCTGAATCAATGATAAGCCCACTAATGGGATATTAATTGATCCTATATGTGGAGAGATTGTGATCACTGAAGAATTTTTATATGTGCATGCGCTATATCAAGAAACACATGAGAAACTAAAAGCATGGATCAAGATGCATAATGGGTTTGGTTGCCCTATGATAGGCTCAATAGATCTCCCTTTAAAAGTTGGACAAAAAATATTAACTGTCTCATTTTCCATCATCCCATAGTTGGACCAATTTTATGTGAAGCTAGGCTATCCATGGCTTCGCTCCATGAATTTCATCCCTTTAGTTGTGCATAAATGTCTAAAGTTTCCATTTTGCAATGATATCTTTACCGTGCATCATAGTGGATTTAATCCTACCTTGGCCCAAGGGAATTTTTCATTAGCTTTTTATTGGCCCCAACCTATGGAACCTACCAAACCTCGTGAGGATTTATTTTTCAAATCATATCAAAATTTCAAGGAAAAAAAATAGCAAAACAAATTCTTCGAAACATGCCTCGACCTATGATTGAACCTACTATCCTTTATATTCAAAATAATTATTGAACCAAAAACACTTTCAAACATACAAAAATAACCTATAGAAAAACCTCCTACAATTTCCTACAAGAGACAACAAGATAACATAAACAATGTCAGTGTCCCTCCTAGAGTCAAAAACTCTTACAAAGTTAAAGATAAAGTGTTTGAACAACCTCCTATTGTTTCTTTTATTCCTCCCAAGGAAGATAAGATGCGTATGATTGAAAAATTCATTGTTACACAAACATAAATTGATAATAGATTGAAAAGGAATCGAAGTGCTAGAGAGTATAGGCATAGATGATGTGCTATTGCTCGTAGATTACAAACTCAAGAAGACATGAACAACATAGAAAATCAAAATACGAACCTACCTGAAGTAATGCATGATGATTTTATACCATCACCACAACATAAATGAGAACCTTCCATGGACATTATCCTTCAAACTCTTGTTGTGATAAATCTGGATGATGACATTAACATTGCAAAGATTGATGAAGAAGTACATGATGAGTTGAATACATTTTTTCTTCTCCTATGAACTTAAATGAAAAATCTCCTAAAAAGAGTGTTGAACTTGGTGCTTCCCCTAGTTCAACACTCGTTGTTGTCCCTTTAGTTGCCCGCCTTTTGTTTATACATATCGAGATTGGGATGCAGATGACCTGCTCTAGGTTGACTCGCATGTGCCTAACTAATCTTTTTCATTTTTCATGTTTTCTTTATGTGATTGCATGTGTGTAATGTGATCCCCTGTGTGGTTTTGTTTGATGTATCTCTCTCTTTTTGTGCATTCCTCTATATGTATCTTCATTCTTCTATATGTTGTAATCATTTTTCATTTGTATTGTGTTTTATTTTTGGGGATGAAGCAAGGCATCGAGACATTTAGGTCTCTTCCATGTTGACTCAAAATGATTCTTCTTTGTTTTCACTCTCTTTGTGTCATTCTTCTATTTCTATGAAAATTTGGGGAATGATGATGGCTTTGAGCTCTCTAAAACAACATTGTAGCAAAGACATACTGACCTCGAATCTATAGATCCCTTATGTATTTGTGGGGGCAACCCTTATTTCCTATTTCATGATGTAGCTTATTTCGAAAACATATGACTTGGCATAGGTTTTTTTGAGTAAAGGTCTCATGTTTTAGGGAAAAACATTTGCTACTTTAAATCAATTTCTCATAGTGATGGTGTAGCAACTGCTTTAAAGTGGGGGCATACATCGATGAAATCTTTCAACATATTTCATGGCATGATTTTTTTTTTCTTGTGACATTTTATTTTCTTGGTGGTGTCATTGGGTTTGATGTTCTCCAAGAGTGCGATATTTCTAAGAATATGATCTCCCTTTGTGGCATGATACAAATGATGAATCCCATAAGTGGTGATCTGTTATCCTTGACTTGTCCTCTCTTTGAGATATAATTAGGAATAATACTCCATAAGAAGAAGACCTTACACGAACAAAGAAAAATCCCCTTTAACAAAATTTTACATACATTCAAAAGCATTTACAAAAAAGAATTACATTGTGGTGCCTTATATAAGTTTTCAAGAGGATAACTTAGGTATGGTATGAGAGGCTAAAATGATTCTCTCATATTCCACCTCATTGGGATAACTCACCTAGGAGACAGACTGAAGTTCTACTACCCCAAAGTGAGCATACACATATTTTGGGTCAACTCACCTAGTGGACAGATTGAGGTTCCACTACCCCAGAGTGATTAGTGTACATTACGAACAAACAACTCCATTCCACATCACATTGAAATGGTTGTTCTTGATCCTCTTGTTTTTATTTATCCTTCATGGCCTTTGACAGGGTATTATTATGTATCTTTGTTATTGTTGCATACTTAAGTGTCTTCAATGTCTACTCTAGTGTGAGTTTGGCATAAGTTCATCCTCTCACTAAAGTGGGGGAAAAATGTAGTAACAAAAAAAGTATCCCTTTTCCTTACTTAATTTGGGGATAATTTTCATTGAATTAACCTAATTTTCCTAGGTCTAATATGGTAATGTGTTGTACACATTCACATTGATCTTGGGCCCCTTTTTAAGAAAATGTACTTGTACCTTATTTAAGGTGTTGTAAAGTGTTGTAACACACTTTCACACTTATCTAGGGTCTCATTAATTAATTATGATTAATTAGAGTTCATTAGCCCCTTTAATTCAAATGTAAGCCTTATTTATGACACCTTTTGAAGATCTATCTCGACACCCAGCATTGAAATTATAAAACATTTAATTTGGAAAATTTGAGGTCCTAGAAAATGGTGCTAGGACCCATTCACCCTAGGTAGTGAATGGGTCCTCCCTCTATATGACCCCCCTTTCTTTGCATACCTGACATGGGTTTTTGATGTTATTTCAACCACCGAAGCCAAGGTCCTAGACACTTGTGCCAGGACCCATTCACCCTAGGTGGCGAATGGGTCCTCCCTTAATGAGGAAATATTTTTGAATTTGATTCTAGTGGGATTTTAGTAATATTCATTTCTAGATTTGCTGTCACCTTGAATTGTTTGAATTTCAGGGTCAATCTCCAAATTTAGTATAAATATGGGGTTAATTCACATTGATTCATCCTATGCAATCCTAGCAACTTTGAGAGAGAATCCTTATACTTTACAAGAAAACTTCAAGAGAATTTTCAAATGCATTTCAAGGTAGATTATCAAGATTTTATTGCAACAATTCAATATAATTTCATCATGTCTAAGGCATAGTACATTCATGAATGTTATTGAGCTAAGATAGTGGATGTAGCATTGAAGATCTACGTGCAAGCATTGTTACACATATTATTTAAGATCAATATCTTCATTCTTCATGGACACTAAATGTTAGATTGCAGATTTATACTCCAAGACAACATCCAAGGCATCATGAATTACATATTTCATGTTTTGTGCTTCAATTTCCTTATTTCATCATTTGGTTTAATTACTTAAACAGGGCTTGACTTTGGAAAACCCCTATTCACTAACAATCACAAAGTTTTTCTCATCTTGAGTGTGTGTTTGTAGATTTATAGGTTGAAGATCAAGTGGAGAAGAAATTTAGAGAAAAATTGAAAAAAAAATCAAGTTTCAAAGTTGACATTTATAGTGCAAGAAGATGGAATTGAAGCTAAAAATTTTATTACAAGTTTTTGAGAGCTAGAAACTAGGGATTTGAGAGTGTAGACATCAAGGAAAATAACCCAAATCTTAGTTTTAGGAAACCTAAAGGCGAATGAGTCCTTGGTGCCCTAAAAACATGCTTCTTAATATGAGGTACACATCATTTTAAGCTCTAAAATATACCCTCATAGTTGCTATAATAGTTAGGGTTAGTTTTTTATTGTTATTTGCATCTTTTGGCTCTCATAATTGTGTGTTTTTGGTTGAAAAACTTAATGGCTCATCATTTTGGTCAATTAATTTTAATAAACCCTATTTTCCACCTAATCACAAACATTATCATCAACATGCATTAGATAAGAACCATGAGGCCAATTTGCCTCTTCACTAGCTCCCTATGCTTGTTTTCTTGTGTCTTCATTCACTGTCCTACTTGTATTCATATCTTCATTAGCAATACTCAAAAACTTTTTCCCACAAATCATCTTCAAGTACAGGTCACAATGTAGCTCTACTACAACTTGTTTCCTTTCTTTCTCATTTAGCAACTCTTTTCTATCCAAACCTTGTTCACCTCTAGCTTCCAAGACAAATATCCTTTGCTTTCTTAATTTTTGAACAATCACCTTTATAGGTCACTTCACCTTCTTTCTCATTGGCCAATAACCAACATCTCCTTAGTATTCTTCCTCAAGACACTACTACACTCCAAGATTTTAATACCTCTTTCAACTCTACCATTTCTCTATCAAACTCAACAACTTGGCTTATCCTATTGTCTTTCATCTTGTCCTTCCTCTTGAAGCTTTCTCTCTTATCTTACTACTGCATATTATTTTCTTCATGATACCTCACCTTAGGCTTCTTTCTTTTCCTCTAGCCTTGTCTTTTGGCACCCCAATACCTTCACACACAACCTTATACAAAATCTTGTTAATTTGGAAAACTTTCACTACTAGATATTTCTAGGCTCTGATACCAAAAATGATGTTGAGGAAAAACTACCTCAATTTGAACTCAAACAATTAGCAATACATAGAGATAGAATTAAAGAAACGATTATTCAGTTCCGATAGAACCTTAAAATTTTGACATTTTTTGGTTGGTTCCATGAAAATTTTAGTGATCTTTCACACTTGTGTTGGATGGTTTTATGCTAGGGTTTTATGGTCTTGTGCCCTTATCCAAATTTTCTAAGCCCTTAAACCCTCACGTTATATTTCTGCATTGACCCTTGTATCAGGTTGTCGATTGTCCTAGTTACAACCTATGTCATCTTGCTTGTTGTCATTACTGGCCCCTCTGCCTAATCCTACCAGTCATTAGGTGTTTGTTAAATTTTTATATGGTTCATGGTCGGCCTGATATATTTTTCCTTTTAAATACTTGTGTCCTAAGTCTTTAATCCATTTTGAGGGGTTGTCGCTTGTTACCTAGCCTATGGCCCTTTCTTTATAACAAAATATGTACGCACATGCAGAAAATTTGAGCCATCAGATGAAATGATTAAAATCCAAGCCTTGTGCGCATAACGCACAACATTAAAAAATGTATTTTGGTTGGGTTGTGCAATGTGCGTGATTGTGCCATGTGTCCTCCAATTCAAGTGGGACCTAATCCTCACTATCGACATGGTCTTAGCTGGTGGTAGATTGACATCTCTAACGTATTGTTTGGTCTTAATCTAAGTTGTAGCATGTGTGCTGTGTAGATTATTAAATGGTGCTACCTAAAACCATGCATGGTCTACACGATGGCAACACATGGACTCTACTGGCGATGTATGAAGGCTAGATGGGGCCTGAAAGGAAAATCAGTAGTGCGGAAACACTTCCCTAAAGCTAAAACCACAGAGGAGAAGTGCAAAGACCAGTTTTAAAACCTTAAAACACTTAAGATGAACACATATAGGATAACAAGAGTAACATAAATAAATGACCACAGAGATAACACCAGATTTACGTGGGAAAACCCTTACGGGAGAAAAACCCACCACACCAAGCTAAATCACTTTGTATTACAATAAAAAAGGTGTACATACAAAGTTACATACTTTACTTGAAGATGTTAGCTCTCAACAACAATCAGTCGACCTCTTCACTGTTCCAATTCTATTACCACATACAATGAATCACACTTTTTCTACCTTAGTCTCTATGCCTATGTATCCGACTGTTACAATTCTTACATCACATTCATTCCTTACCAACCAACCAGGTGTCTTAATTATACACCTCTGTCTGCCACACAAAACCGATCCCTGACCAACCACCCTACAATCATGCATCGGGCCGCCTAGTAATTACTTTTATTTTCCATAATCAGATTATGTCAACCGTTGAATCAAACTTTGCAGTTAATGCACATATCGCTTTCACAGATTTAAACATTCGACCAATGACAGTTGATTTGCAACAACGATGTAAAATCAACGAATGAGATCGCACCACATGTTGTCACACCATTCGTCCATCGCTTTGACTATCGAAGTGGTCAACTGTGCCCTAAGAAACACCTACCAAGCTACCGTGGTATGGCCTAATAGCCACTGGAGTATGGCGATAACTATCTGATCACCCAACCGTCATCATAGCCAGGGACCACCATGACATGTGTACGCTACTAGTTCTCTTTAGAGGAATCTAAAACCAATATTCCAATAAATTTCTCTGAAATGTTGGAATGTGTCCGGAGCTGGCAACACCCTGCAGTAATAACTGGGGACCCACCACACGAGGTACAGGACAAGCGATCACCACTGATCAAACTACCACGCGTCAACCGCTCAAGCAATTCCTCCCAACTCACAAAGTCTCATCGGTACTTGCCTCAAAAGGGTGCAAAAAAGAAGTAGCACCGTAGGATTAAAAACCATCGTAGCCGTAGATGTAGGTGTTGGCATATTAGTAAGGCACTGCATTGCCTCCTACCAATAAGCGTCTATTCCAGTGATGAAGGCGAGGTAACTGCACCAGCACATCGGTGAGACAATGCATTGTCTCCCACCAATATGTGAACATTTCGCCAATGAAGCCAAGGCAAACTAACATAACATTCCACCAACTCCAAGCCCATCGACCCATCGTTGTAACACCCATTGGAGTCTCACCAACCAGACAAAGTCTCGATTACCAATGACCAAAATGATCACATGAGAACTCTACGATGTAGCGATAAAGGCATAAACTCATCAAGCCTTTAATAGAGGTCCAAGCTAGTAAATTGAGGCACATTTTCCAAAAATATCCCACTTAGCGAAGACCTACTGGCTTCCTCCAGACTTAAAATTTATTGACGATCATAGGCCCCAAGGCCCATCAAACTTGCACACCATCTAAACTTGTCTGTGCTCACTGGCTTTTTCAATGCATCAGCAACATTCTTCAGAGTATCCACCTTTTCTAAACTGACCTTTCCATCCTCCACCATATCTTGAACAAAGTGATACTGCACATCGATATGTTTCATCCTGGCATGGAAAGTAGGATTCTTTTTCAAACAAATGGCACTCTAAGTGTCACAAAAAATTATAATCTACCCTACATTAAAACCAATATCATAACACAAATGACTGAGCTAAACAACTTCTTTGCAGGCATGTTTTGCTACCATGTATTTTGCCTCCGTAGTGGACAAAGCAACTACAGCTTATCATTTTCTCATCCAACTGATTGCACCACCATTTAACATGAAATTGTATCCACTGGTGGATCTTCTGTTGTCAATGTCCCTGCCAGTCAAAATCCACATATCCACGAATCCACGAATGTTGAGTGTTCTTTGTGATGCAACCAAATTTTCATGGTAACATAGAGCATATTCTGAAGTCCCCTTTAAATATTTGAACACTCTCTTCACAACATCCCAATGTGTCCTTCCTAGATTTTCCATAAAATAGCTAAGAACTCCCACTGCTTGGGAAATGTCTAGACTTGTATACACCACTGCATACATTAGATTGCCAACAACACTTGCATAAGGCACCCTAGTCATGTCCTCCATCTCAGTAGCAGATTTTGGAAAATCTTCAATAAATAGCTTCATTCCCTACAAAACTGGAACAACTAGCTGCTTGCAATCATTCATACCAAATCTCTCTAGAATAGTGTTAACATACTTACTATGGCTAACCCAAAGCTTTCTACTTGTTCTGTCCCTAGTTATTTCCATCCCCAGAATATACCTTGTTGCACCTAGATCTTTCATTTCAAAATTTGCAGACAACTAAGATTTAAGATCAGAAATCATAGTCTTACTATTTCCTATGAAAAACATATCATCCACATACAGGGTAATAACAAGCACACGATCATTTTCAAATTTATAATATACACAATGATCAGATTTTGATCTCACAAATCCCATAGACAACACAAAAGTGTCAAAATTTTGGTACCACATTCTAGGAGACTGCTTCAAACCATAGAGAGATTTCTTTAATTTGTAGACCAGGTTTTCTTTACCTTTTTCAATGAAGTGCTTAGGCTGGGACATATAAATCTCTTCTTCCAGCTCTCCATGGAGAAATGTTGTCTTCACATCCATTTGCTCAATCTCTAAGTCATAAGCTATTGCCAATGAAAAAAGAAAAATGATAGCTGCCAGCTTTTCTACTAGGGAAAATATTTCTCCATAATCAATTCCCTCTATCTGGGAAAATCCCTTTGTAACCAACCTCACTTTATACTTTTCAACACTGCCATCTAGACCAGTCTTCTTCTTAATTACCCATTTACAGCCAACAGGCTTTTTCCCCTTCAGGCAAAGGTACCAAATCCTAGGTTTCATTTTTCTGCAATGATTCCATTTCTTCATTCATGGCTTCCAGCTAGGAATTTGAATCAGACATGTTAATAGCCTCTTTTACAGTCCTAGGCTCATCAGTACTAGTAATCAAGGCATAGGAATAGTTTGAATCTAACATAGAGAAACCATACCTATCAGGTTGTTGTTTTTCACATGTAGACCTTCTTACTGGCTAAGGTTGTGGTTCTTCATCTTCAGAACTTTTAGAGCTGCTTGAACTCTCCTCAGTTTTAGGTACACCATGTAGTTCCTCTTTTTCTGGAGTCTGAGGAATTTCAACTACATCATTATTCTTTTCTCTTTTATCTATCTCCAACTGTGGATTAGCTACTGAAGGTTTCAATTCACAAAATATTACACTTATGTTGTACAAAACCTTCTCAGTATCAAGATTCCAAAGCTTGTATCCCTTCACACCAATGCCATAACCAATGAAAATACATTTAATAGCCTTGTTCTCCAAGTTAGATATTTTCTCATTTGGCACATATGCATATGCCTCATAGACAAAGACACGAATATGTCTTAGAGAGGGCTTCTTACCAGACCATGCTTCCAAAGGTGTTTTTTCAACAAGAACAGAACAAGGTGAACGATTTACCAAATAACATGTTGTAGCCATAGCCTCAGCCCAGAACTTATACTCCAGACCAACACTTCTCAACATACTTCTCGCTCTCTCCATTAACATTTTGTTCAACCTTTCAGCAACTCCATTCTGTTGTGGAGTATAAGGTGTAGTTTTATGCCTTTTAATCCCATGGCCTTTGCAGTACCTTTCAAAATCTGCAGAACAAAATTCACTGCCATTATCCATCCTCAAATATTTGATTTTCTTTCTAGTTAGATTCTCTACCAAAGTTTTAAATTCTTTAAACCGACTGAACACTTCTGATTTACTCTTAAGAAAGTATATAACTGTCATTCTCAAATATTCATCAATAAAAGAAACATAATATATAGAATTCGATAACGAAGGAACATTAACTAGACCAAACACATCAAAAAGAACATAATCCAATACACCAGAAGATTTATAAGGACTCGAATAAAATGACACACGGTGTTGCTTCACATAGATATAATGTTCACAAAATCGAACTCAAGGTTACAATCAACAAGCCCTTCAACAAGATTTTTATTTTTAAATAATTTTAAACCTTTCTCACCTATGTGACCGAGTCTATGATGCCACATCATGGTATTCTCTGCTAGGAGTTTCACCTCCAAGGCATTTGCACCCAGAGGAGCGTCATTTTTTTTCTCTTCACGAGAAACTTTGCCTGACTTTTCAGAGACGTTACATTGAATAGGACGTACATCTAGCTTGTATAGAGTGCCAGTATGTACAACCTTAGCCAGCACCATAGCGCCTCTAGCCATATTACATCCTTTACTCAAGAAAGAAACTTTCACACCAGCATCATTAAGCTTACTGACAAAAAGTAATTTATGAGCCAAACCTGGTATGTGTAGTACATCACCAATCCCTTTGATTCTTCCATCAGAGAATTGTATTTTGACTCTTCCATAGCCAACAATCTCCAGTGTTGAATCACTTGCCAAGTACACCTTTCCACCATCATACTTTTCGTACTTAGTGAATCACTCTCTATGAAACGTCATGTGGAAAGATGCACCTAAGTCAACTAGCCAGACATCATTTGATGTCTGAGTTTCCAAGGCTGCAATGAAAGAATCTGCTTCACTTTGACAAGAGTCATTGTCTGAAGCAATATTCTTCTTCTTCTCCTGGCAATCCTTTTGGATATGACCAGGTTGCCCATAGTTCCAGCATTTCACCTTGGAATTTTTACCAGGAGACTTTGATCTCCCTTCATATTTGGATTTAGACTTCTTTCCTTTCTCCTTCGATCTACTTCAAACAACAAGGGCCTCTTTGGCCATCTCTACAGACTTCCTTTGCATCTCTTCTAACAGCAGTGAGGCAACAACGTCTTCCATCTTGAAAGTAGTGGTCATACTTTCAATATCCATTACAAGATGATCCCAAGTGTCAGGTAATGAACATAACAGGAGCATGCACCAATCATCCTCCTCTATCTTCACACCCACAGATGCCAACTTAGCAACACCCATATTAAATAAGTTTAGACGGTCTACAAAAATGCACCTTCTTCCAACTTCAAGGACTACAAATTCTTTCTGAGGAATAACTTATTTACCAGAGAATTTCTCTGATAAATTTCACCAAGCGTCTTCCATAATTAACTACAGACTTCTCCTCATGGACATTCAGGAGTACAGAATCAGCCAAACTAAGTCTTATCAGACCTCTCTCTTTTCTATCTAGAAGGTCCCAATCTTCTTATTTCATACCTTGTGGCATAGTTCTAGACACAGCAACATAGAGGTCTCTATCAACAATAAAGTCTTCCATTTTGAGTTTCCACAACTCAAATTTGTCACCATTGAATTTTTCAATCTCGACTCTACCTAATGTACTCACCATCTCAAACAAAACTAGCTTCTAACTTTGCAAGACTCCCATTGGAACAATATTAGCACAAAAAACCAGCCCTACTAACAAGGATAACACAACTGGTCAAGATTTGATACCACTTGAAAGGAAAAGAAACAGTGCAGAAACTCTTCCCTAACGCTAAAACCACAAAGGATAAGTGCAAAGAATAGTTTTAAAACTTTAAAACACTTAATATGAACACATACAAGATAACAAGAGTAACAAAAATAAACGATCGTAGAGATAACACTAGATTTATGTGGGAAAACCATTACTGAAGAAAAACCCACCACGCCAAGCTAAATCACTTTGTAATACAGTAAAAAAGGTTTGCATACAAATTTACATACTTTACTTGAAGATGTTAGCTCTCGGCAGCAATCAGTTGACCTCTTCACTATTCCAATGCTATTACCGCATACAATGAATCACACTTTCATCACCTTAGTCTCTATTCCTATGTATACAACTATTATAAGTCTTACATCACATTCATTTCTTACCAACCAACTGGGTGTCTTAATTATACACCTATGTCTGACACGCAAAACCGATCCCTAACTAACTGCCCTACAATCATGCATCGGGCCCCCCAACAATTACTTTTGTTTTCCATAATCGGATTATCTCAACCATCGAATCGAACTTTGCAATTAATGCACATGTTGCTTTCATAGATTTAAACATTCAACCAATGATAGTTGATTTACAACAGCGATGTAAAATCAACAAATGAGATCACACCACATGTCATCATGACATTTGTCCATCACTTTGACTATCGAAGTGGTCAACTGTGCCCCAAGCAACACCTACCAAGCTACTGTGGTATGGCCTAACAGCCACCGTGGTATGGCAATAACTATCTGATCACTCGATCGTCGTCATAGCCAGGGCCCACCATGACACATGTACACTACTAGTTCTCTTTCAGGGAATCTAAAACCGCATCTGTAATATTCCAATAAATTTCTCTGAAACATTGACATGTGTCTAGAGCTGGCAACACCCTACAGTAATAACTTGGGACCCACCACATGAGGTATGAGACAAGCGATCACTGTTGATTAAACTTCCATGCATAAACCGCTTAGGAAATTTTGCCCGACTCATAAAGTCTCGTCGGTACTTGCCTCAAAAGGGCATAGAACAAAATGAGAACCATTAGATTAAAAACCATCACAGCCATAGATGCAGGTGTCGACATATCGGTGAGGCACTACATTTCCTCCCACCGATAAGTGTTTGTTCCAGCGATGAAGGCAAGGTAACTACACTCTTTTTCATGTAATTTTTCCTTGAGTTCAACTGATGAACCTTCAATAGGCAAAACTAGTTTTGAACAACTCAATAAAATTTCATGTTTTTCTATTAGAGTTATCAAGCATTAGTTAATAATTAATTAATCATTAATTGATTATTAGTCTAATTTATTCTCATGCACTTAAGCTAAACTTAGGTGTTTTTTAATTCTTTTATTAGTTGAGCTAATATTAGATCATTTGTCTCATCTCATGTGATGTTGAAACTTGTCATGATCAGATTTCTTTCTCATTTAGGGTTTTTCTCCTATAAGCACTCAACCCTCATTGTAATTATCTTGAGCTTTCATATCTTTTTGAAAGTCTCTTGCTTCTATAGCATTTTCTTGTTGATGAATATTGTATATATTATTTGCAGATCTCTTGTGTGGAAGGTGTATTTATTTGTTGTTTGATCATGTGGCTCATGGTTTTGTACTTGTTTCACAATTATAACATGGTATTAGAGCGTGGACTCAATGAACACCTTCTCAATTTATGAGATTTATTTTCTTCAACAAGGGTTGTAGGCTTCAGATCTGAATCCCCTTTGCATTTTTTATAAATTTTGGAGGTGGGCATGTTTTGGTGCAAAAAGGACCCCATCATTGGATTTAGAGTTGTCAAGAAAGTCAAATTTGGCTTTTTTTTTTTCCTTATTTTGACTCTTGATGCATATCTATGAAGGTTTGAAGTGGTTGCTTTGTTTCTAGATCTGGAGAGTAGTTGCATTTTTGGTGTGTTTTGAGCCAAAATGGAGGTTTCCATTGCATTGAGAAGGCCCAAAAAGCTTAAGATCACCTATCAAATCACCAAAATCCATGTCGGGAGTTTCTGAGGCAAAAATAAATTGTCATATAGGTTGTACGTCCACCCCAACACGCAGATCAAGTTGATTTTTTTTTTTTTATAAATCGTTTGATTTTTTTTCCTACGAAATATTTCAAAAATATCATTAAAAAAATGTATTTGAAGCCTTTAAAAGTTGCAAGTTTTCTTTTTCATTTAAAAAATAGTTTATTTTTAAAATTTGGGATGGTACCTAAGGTATTGTCGACCTTCCATTATGGCAGGCAGCAGCCCCTTGGGCCCTACCCCCTTTTCAGCAAGGTACTGCAGGGGGTGTACTAACCCCCTACCACTACTCAACCCCTCTCTGTTGGGCTTTTCAGATTTGCACCCAATCTTCTTGAGTTCATATCTTGGTCATACGATGATATTTTTTAGTGAAATTTTTTTTAAATGGGGTAGAATTTCAAGCTCTTCATGGTGTTGTAGGTGATTTCCAATTTTGGCTTTTGGGTTTTTACAAAATTCTCTTTTCTCAGTGATGTTTTTTTTTAGTTCTCATTTTGGAGACTTTGACAGGTCATATCTTCTACATCCAGACACTTTTTTGGCTGCCATTTTTTAATGAAAGTGCATTTTTTTCATGTACTTCATCATGGTGCTACCAGTTTCCTCTTTTTGTGTAAGACAATTGTATTTTCAGCATGTTGTCCTTTTTTGGATATTGTGGGCTCCCGTTGTATGCACTTCTTATTATGTAGACGGACTGAGATAAAGTGCCATTCTAGTCTATAATTTTTTTGAGATTTTGCACATCTTGTTGTGCCTATTATATTCACACTATGATATAAAGTGTCACGGGGGTTGATGTTTGCCTTTTGTTTTCCATCACACCTTTGTCAAGTGAGTGTCCCTTTCACGACAATAGTGAATCTTGTTGACTCTTGCCTCATGAATGTGTGCATTAGTTTGTATACCCTTTATTTGTAGGTTGTTTCTCCTACATGCACTTCCTGGTTTCACATAGTTTCAGTATTCTTATCATGGCTCTCCCTTTTCAGCGTTATGGGGGGGTTTCTTCTATTGGTGCTAATGTTTCCTTGGTTTTTCATTTGAGTGATCTATGTATTTAGTTCTTGTTCCTATGTATGTTCATATGTATTTTACATCAGCGATAGTCACATACATTTCAGTGAGATGGATCATTTACCATATGGACACTCTTGCATTACTATTTCTGGAAGTTCTTCACTTCAGCACTCTATTAGTCATCTTTTGATAGTAGTCTACAGCTTCTTGCTTCTTGATTTTCTACATGTTCTTATTTTTTAGGATTTTTTTTGGTTGGAGGCTTCTCAGTCCTTCACACCTTGATTTGGAGGATTTTAAGTCCTTCAATCATGTTTCATCTCTTTTCAGAGTGAAGCTTTTCCCATGAGGATTTCTCTATTTCTCTATATTAAAGAGATCTTTTTTTTGTACATAGGTACCTTACATGGCCTTGTTTGCTAGAACCCATCATGCATTCTATTTTAGGTTTTTTAGCTACTCCCTAAGTTCATTTTAAGGGGGGGGTGTTAGAGTTATCATGCATTAGCTAATAATTAATTAATCTTTAATTGATTATTAGTCTAATTTATTATTATGCACTTACTTATGCTAAACTTAGGAGTGTTTTAATGTTTTTATTGGTTGAGCTAATATTACATCATTATGTCTCATCTCATGTGATGTTGACACTTGTCATGTTCTGATCCCTTTCTCATTTAGGGGTTTGGTCTTATAAGCACTCAACCCTCATTGTAATTATCTCGAGCTTTCATATCTTCTTGAAAGTCTCTTACTTTTGTACCTTTTTCTTGTTGAGAAATATTGTGTATATTATTTGCAAATCTCTTATGTGGAAGGTTTATTTATTTTTTATTTGATTTTGTGGCTTGTGGTTTTGTGTTTGTTTCACAATTCTAACATTTTCCTTAGCTATTTCTTTTCAATTTAATCTTTCATTTTAATCTTTCAATTTTGTTGTCTTCTATTATTGCAAGTGATCCTATTAAAAAGAATTAAACCTAAACTTATTTAAATTTTATTTGCTTCATGATGGCCTCTAGAGGATAGCCTTTAGAGTATCTTATTTCATCCGCTAATGCAATTGTAGCTCAGAGTTCTTCATTTGTTGCAGGTACCAAGCATGATGTGGTTACTCTACATGCCAAATCTTGTTCTTTGCATGTTTTGGCTTCTACTATTGTTGCTCTATATTTCTTTGTATTAGACGTTATTAAACAACAATTACAAATTCTTGTTGAATAGTTTTCTCAAGAGACGCACAACAAAGAAATAATGCAAGAAATTATTGATTCCAATCTTGATGAAATCCGAATTTCTTTTTGGAGTGTTGATCATTCCCAATCTATAGAGTCTCATCATGAAATTCCACCTATGGTAGGAGGTAAAATGTGCCATGGAGAAGGGTCATGCCATGATGAAAATCCACACCATGTTCTTGGGCCAAGTTTTTATGTGTAGACTCATCTAATTGATGAGAAGGCTATACATATGGAGGTTGCACATGCTTCCAAAGAAGTTGTACATTCTTCCAAGGAAGTCACGCTTTCTACGAATGCTACACATTTTTCTAAGAAGCTCATGCTTGATAAGGATGATGCACATTTTTCCAAAGGAGGAGTTGCACATACTTCTATGGTGGAAAATGCTCAACTAGACAAGTTTCATGTTGCCATTCCCTCTCTTGTTTAATCTGCCTTCAAATATTTCAAGAGACATCATCTTCAAGTTGATCGCTCTGTAGAGTTTCTCAGAAATATCAAACACTTTGACTCTATTGGATCTTTACCAAAAAATATCCAAGTGAAGTTGCCCAAGATTTGTGTCAATGATGTAGAAGGTAATACACATCTTGTCTCCCAACTTGAATTAATTCAAGCAGATGCACATAAAAGTTTCCTCGATTCTTATATTTCTACCATGGAAATCGTCTACTAACCATTCTAAAGTAATTGAGGATTTTGTTGCTTTCTTCTCTACCACTCTTGCTTTGACAATTGATTTAGTACAAAATTAACTTTTCTTGGAATCCTTCTATATTCCTACAAATTTATGCAACACTTTTGCATAATATTTGTTTGAATCACTATGCAACAATTTTCTAGTTTAGAAAATTTTGAAGAGAAATGCATGTGATTTTGTTGCTTCTATCTTACAAAATTCCTAAGCTAATGCTATGACTAATGTTGATCATATTGTTGTCGAAAAATTTATTACTAAACTTATCAATGATAGTTTGAATAAAAAATTCAACACTCTTCAAAAAGAGTTAAAGAAGTCTCATTCTTCTTTAAAAGGAGTTAATTCTTCTAAGAAGAAGAATAATAATTCTTCTAAAGATATGGTTTTATATCTTGTTCAAGGGAAGAACAAAAATAAGAAAAAGAAAGCTTCTCCTTAGCAGCATCAGCAACCATAGCAACCTCAACAACCTCATAAGTCTTAATAGCCAAAAAATGGAGTTTCTTTTGGGAGCAATACCTGAAACTTAATACCAAATGCATCTAGCCCATCACGCTCAAAATCCCCATTCCTCTGAGCCCAAAGATGTTATGTTTCATCTATAGAACAATATTTCTCTTGTTTAGCAAGAGGAAAAGGGCATGGTTATGGGCAAGGGAAAGTACAAGGATGAGATTGAATTCTGGTATTCTTTCTCCTTAGTGTTTTTAAGAAGAGGTTGAATTCCTATCAGTACATTCCATACTTTTTTTGGCATACTATGCACTAGGAAAAAAAAATTGTTATCAATGAGCTTCAGCTTTATCATGTTCAGGAATTTGATTCTTAAGGTTTTGTAAGATTAAATAAGCTCCTATTTTAGAGGCTTCATGCTTGTGGTTATCCCATAAAGTTTATGCTAATTTTTTTCAACAAGGTCTTTAGGAAGGAAAAGTCAACACTTCTTCATCGATTTGTTAATCTGAAGATAAAAATTGGACCCCCCTTCTTTTCAAACTTGAATTTAGTCCCTCAACAAACAAAAAATGAGCTTGGGGGCCACCCTAAACCCTACACTTTTCGGCTTTTCCAAGAAGTTCCCATGTTGCGCCATATTCCACATCCTTGGATTTGCTAACATAATTCTAGAAAGCTTGGATCCTTCATTATGAGAAGTAGATTTTATTCAAAGAGACCTCCTATATAGAGACTTTCCTAAACTTCTTCCATAAAGATTTAAAAAAATTCCATTGTAAAATCTTTCCAATGTAGAATTAAAATATTTCCATTGTAGAATTAAAATCTTTCAATTATAGAAGTTTTTCAAAAAAAATTAATATTTTCAATATTTTATAAGTTTACTTTTCTAAGATATTTTAAATATTTTAAAATATTTCATATATTTTATTTTATTTGGCTAGATTTATGGAGTGTTCAATTTTCAAATTTCAAATCTATCATTTTGGAAACTTTTTTGAAACGGCTATGTTGGTTATTTTTTAAGAACTAAACTTAATCTTGCCACTTACCTATGAATCTTCCAGAACCTAATATGTAGACACTGAAAATATCCTGATTCACTAACATCATTTCTTCCTGAAACACTTCTTTACTAAATTGAAGAATCCTTATTTAATTAATTCATCAAGTTTCCTCTTTTAATCAAATAAATCAACTTTATTTAATTAAATAATCATCTACTTTAAATTAACTAAATCATTTTATTTAATTAAACCTAATATTCCTCTTTGATTAAATAAATCAATTTTATTTTATTTAATCCTAATGTTCCTCTTTTTAAATAAATCATTTTATTTAATAAAGTCATCTCCTTTAAATTGCATAAATTAACCTTTATTTGATTTAAATTTTAATGTCATCTCTTTTAATTGAATAAATCAAACTTTATTTAATTAAATCTAATATCTCAAATTCCTCTCATTTTGATTTAAATAAATCTAAATATCTAAGTCAAATTTCAAATCAACTAATCTCCATTTAAGTTAATTAAATCCTAATTAACTCTAACTCTAATCCATCAAATCCTCTAGATTTTGTAACTTCCACATGTAAATCAATTTAATTGATTTATAAATTCTTCTATTTTAATTCAAAAGGGCATCTCATTAGAATATTCCTCCAATTTGAAATCTCCCTCCCAAAAGGACTTGTCCTCCAACATGGAATTTAAGTCTCTTACAAGTCCTTTTCTTGACCAAAGTGGCATTAACTCCTCTTTCGCATCTTCCTCCACAAGCCACCTTTCAAATTTCGAATTTCCACCTAATTACATTTATTTGTACATTGATCAAAATGTGCTCCACCTCTCTTCAATAGCATGTTGACAAATGGCACATTATTATTGGCTCATTTTTAAATCCCACATCCTTCATATTTCTCATTCCTCCATCCTTCTTTCCTATAAATAGAGAGCTTCTCTATTGATTTGGGATCCACAACTTTATGCAAAGTCATTATCTATAAATTTATACAATTTCATCCACCCTTTTCATCCAAGTCATGATAGAATCCATCATCCATAGCTAGGTAATTGGCATTTTTCATCAAGGAGAACACAATCATCATCAAGTTCATCAAAGTTTTGCAAGGAATTGGGAAAGGGCTTCTTTCCACATCAAAGAAGCACCAATTCCCCCATGGGATGCTGGTTTGAATGTTTTGAACAAGATTTAGTAGCTTTCATTTGATTTTCTAACTTGTTTTCTTGTTCATTGTATTTGAATGAATTTCATGGGGAATATTTGTTATAGATTTATTTATTGACTAACATTAGTTTTTTTGATCATGTTGGAGTAGGTCTAGACCAAGCATTCACATTTTGGCACTAGAGGGAGGGCAAAAATATCAAAATCCACATGTTTTTTTCACCATTTCCATCATTTTCTTCTCTTTTTTATCTTTCTAGGACACAGAGCGATGCTGGGCCAAATAGCGATGCCATCGTCATCTTTTTTTTTATGTAGAGAAACACTTTTTTAGCAAAGTGACACTCAAATCCTCAAATAGCAATGTTGAAGTCTCAAATAGCGACATTGATCATGTTAAAATGGTGACACCACTATTTTTTTTTCTTTTATAGTCAATCTTAAATGGACATATCTTGGTCATATGGAGATCTTTTTCGAAGCTTTTTTTTGAAATGGGCTAGAATTTCATAAGCTATCTAATGGTGTAGGTTTTTTTCAACTTTGATAGAGTTAAAATTTTCAAATTTTCACCTAAAGTCAAATCACATTGTAACTTGGTCTAAGTTTTAGGGTTTCTATGCTTAATCATTTATCTAACCCTCATATCTTCTTGTTTCTTGATTTCATCTAACATTTGGAGCTTGGATTGAAAGTTTTAAAGGATCATGGAGCATGGAAGTGAAAGAAAAATAATTGTATACTCATTGTAATAGTGTTTTTAAGCACTCATAGGAAAATAACCTATCATATATTTCCCTTTCATGCTTTAGAACCAAATAGGATTATTTTGGGCATAAAATTAACTGACAATTCAAGCTTTGTCAAAGTTGGTTTAAAATAACTTTAGACACTTACTAGCTTTTCCATTTGGGTCAAAATTGAACAAACAACTTTTACACTCAAATTTGGTGCTGTCTCACTATTGTTTTTGTGGGCTAAAAAGAACTTGTCTTTGTCTTGTTTTGCAATCTTCTTTACAAACTATTGTCATTCGAATGTGTATGCACTTCTCTCACACTTCATGGTGCTCTTGAGAATAAAAATAATTTTAATTGAATTAGGTTATCTAAGAGATCACCTCCACACTTCAAATTTGGGTTTTAAAATTGAACAAAACATGTGAGTGTGAAGAAAAGGAATTGTGTATGCTCCCTCCTAAATGCGTTAGGTGGTTGAAATATAAATGCACTTCTTCACTATTGTTTACCCTTAGAGAGATTGCCTTAGTGGGAAAAAGTACTCACCCCAAGAGAACGACTCAAATCGGTAATGAGCTAAACACCAAGCTACTCCCAACCGGTATATAAATTTGAATGTTGAGGAAATCTCAACATTACAGGAGCTCCTACAGACAAGCAAGTGATACTCTTTATATGGGTTGATCTTGCCTCTCATGTGGATTTTTGAATGGGTGCCTTGATTATGAACCAATTTGTGTAGAATCCAAAATCCTTATCTATTTTTTAGTTTCAGGAGGTCAAACCTCTGAAGTCGTCCCATGTACTTGTGATTCATAGTAGAGATGACAATTTTGTCATGGGAGATTCATGAGAACTCGAAGCTTGGTTGACCTGAGAAGTGTGTGCCAAGAAAGGGGGATCCAGTGTGGTTAGGCTTCTAATCATCCACTTTGAATAAGAATAGCTGGAGAAATCCAAGTGGGAGTCTAAAAAATATTGCCTTTTTATCCTAGGGTTGTGCCTTGCTATGGAATCAAAACGCATTGCTTGAAATCTCAAAACTTGTAAACAAATATTCAACAAATCGTCAAAATTTCAAAACCCTTTGGGAAGAAAAAGTACCTTTGAAAATCACATATATTACTGCTTGTCCCTAGGGATTCTATCCTTAGAGGCTCCTAAATATTTGGGTCTATATCTCAATTTGTTCTCTTTAAAGTCAACATAGGGAACTATTGCCTTGATTCTTTGATTTGCACATAATGGATCTTGTGGGATGAAAAAAAGTTAAGAAATAGACATTTAGTTTCAAACTTAATCAAGATATTTAATGTGGTAAAATAAATTCATTAATCAAGGGTATGTGTAGGATCATCATGGAAAAAATAGGCCCTTAAGTGGTAATGAAAATTTTGAAAATCAGAGTTACACAACTTGATGTAAAAATTTGAATAAGTTATCTATATTATTTCCAAAATATGTAAGAATAGAATCTGTATAAAATTGAATGTAGTTTCCAAACTACTAGGTTTTTTTTTTTTAAAATCTATTTCATGAAAATTTGAAATTTCAATGCAGCAGTACTTAGATTTCAGGGAAAAAATAAGAATTAGGTGTCTGTCTGACCACCCTAACCACAATAAAATGATAATATTTTTTTATAAGATTTTAGATATAAGTAGAGGACTCATGTCCCGATGTGATGCATATTTTTTTGTAATTTTTTTTCAAAGCAAATATTTAGTTATGAATTTTTTATTACAAATTTTTAAAAATATAAAAATGTGTATGTCTAACCACCTTAACTTGGTCAAAAATTCATGAAATTCAATTTTTTTTTAATCCTATAGTATGCAAAACATAGAATGTGACAGATGTTTCAGATTAGGAAATTTGATACCGTTTGAAAGCTATAGATGTTTTTCAATCATCCCATCAATCAACACTTTAGTCATAATTCAAATAGAAAATGAATAATAATAATTTATTAAATTCAAAGTAAAGCATAATTTATATTGGTGGAAAGATGAGAATCTCCTTTAAAAACCCTTTTCGTTTCATCAATTTTGGGTAAAAACAAGTCGTCAGCCACATGGGCCATCATATCACTTGCATATTGCCATGTTTTGGCCCATCATGATCCTACACATACCCTCAAGATGAAATCAATTTAACCCCACACAAGTGCTTGTTTATCTTTTGGTCATATGGTTTTCAAGAAAACATTTATCTTTTGGTTTGATGTACTCTTAGGAAAAAGCATGTTCTTCAAAACCTCGGTCTTGTAAACAAGTCCTCTTAGGTTCATCTAGGATCAAAATCAACACTTTCATCCATCCCCCAAACATTAGTCAAATCCCATCTCACAAACAACGTTTGAAACTTTTTAAAAATCATTCATATTAGACTTTTGGTAAATCTCTCAATCAAAATCAAAATCCCCTTTGTTTGGCTAAGTGTGTATGGATGAATCCTTCCCCACACATTTAGTTAAATTGTCATCCTTTTGGACAAGTTTATCCCAAGGTAACATCCAACATCTTTGGATTTACAAGTCCATCATCCAAATCAAAATCCAAAAAATCCCAAAGTCTAACATTAATCCAAATTTCTCAAAATTTCAAACACCCATATCACTCACCCTTTCACCTTTCATCACATCATTGGTCCTAAACACCTTAGAGGTTCACTTTTGCAACAAGGTCAAAACACAAAAAAAAAATGGAATATAAAATTGATTCATACATCATGAGTAATCCAAGTCAACCAAATTATCAAGGCCTTAAAATACCAATTGAGAATCAAAACTCACACTTATGCAATCCATACATGGGATCCTTATCTCCTACAAACCTCAATGATACAACATATGTGAGTTTTCCCAATCTAAATTTTGGACCACCTTTCCCTATGGTAGATTTAAATAAAATTCAAAACCTACAAATCTATCAACCAAACAATCAATGCATGAGTCTTATTCCAAACAACATTATCCCACCAAATCCATACATGCCAAATGTGACTATACCAAATCCAAGCTTACCAAACATGAACATATCAAAACCACACTTGGTAAACTTTGGGATAGATATGTTTGCAAATCATAGCAATGTTGGTCAAATTCCAAGAAATATATTGACAACTCCATGTGTTCATCCAAGTCAATGTAACCTCATGCAAAATCAAAGTTACCAAAATCAAAGAAATATGTTTCACAACAATGTTCAATATCAACCAATAATGCCAAATCTAAACATCATACCAAATCAGAACATTGTCCAAAATTCATATGTTCATGATCCTATTGGCACTCTCAAATTTTGTAAATTTGAGGTGCCCATTTCTAGAATTTTGCCTCTGCACTTTCAGAAGTGCACTTGAGGGGTCAGTTGGAATGACCCACTTTGGAGAATCAGAACTTGAGGCATGTTAATTTTCAAGCAAAACCCATTTGCAGATGTATTTGATTGACATATTTGAGTGTGTGTGTCGATTTTCAGCTTCCCATGATCAGTTTAGTCAGGGTTTTGAAAAGTGAAGTTGGAGGGTTTTTGAACTGTTCTATTGTTTGCAGATTTGTCAGTTTGCGAAATAGCCTCCTGTTTGAGCTTGGATTTCGTAGCCAGTTGACTGTTATGTCAAAATGAATGTTGTTCTGTATTCTCCATACCTAAATGATCTCGATTGTTAGTTTTCAGAACTTCATGATTTGATTTGCTATTTTTAGCAGACCAAAACCAAACACAGTTTGCTCAGTTTCACATTTGCATTCCTGACAACCTTTCTGAGTGGTCAATTTCGATTGTTAATATCTTTCGATTGGTGATGTTTCATGCAAATTCCTTTTGCACACGTGCCCAGGGTATCTTAATGTTCCACTGTGTTTGATGGCATCTTGTCAGGATTTGATTTGTTACGTTTACAAATTAACAGTTGGGTGTGTTCTAATTGGTTCAGAACAGCTGTTGTTTCAGAAAGGATCAATTGAACAAATTCGCGGATTAATATCTTTCACCTCGTAATTGATTTCTCTGAGCCATCTTTTGCATTGTACTCATGGATAAAATTACTATGTGCTTGCAAGTTTTTGAGGTCTCACGAGGTCATTTTCCCAATTTTCAAGATCGATTCCTAAACCAACTTGGCCTGTTTTGACCATTTTTCAAAAGTGCTAGAAAACAGTTTGTAAGGGCAACCCAGTTTAACATTCCACTTCAAATGCATCCGGTTGTTGTCCTGGGATGGTTTGAGTTTGAAAGTTGTTTGAAAACAAAAAAAAAAATTTAGCCGAGCTCACATGGAGCCCGACATGCTTTGCACAATTATAAAGTTATGAGTATTGCATCATGGCCATCTTTTGATAGGAGTTGTTCTAATTAGTGAAGCAAAGTGATCATAAAGAATATAGTGAAATTGAAGAGGAGTGTTGTCAGGAAACATGATTGCACTGGTAGATGCTTGTCTCAATTGGGTTATTGTGAGATCAGTCATAGCAAACTCACTTTTTTTGGATTATTTGAATAGCTACAGAGTACTTGTGAAGCATTTGAGACCCTTAAATGTTTGCTAAAACACATGCAAATGGAATGCCAAGATTGCAGAATATGAATCAAAATCCTACACACACTGGATTGATTTGTTGAAAGGATTTTAGAAACTTTCAAACAAATGATTATTGGCGGTCATCGCACCATTTCAATAAGGAAAATGTGGAAGCTTTTACTGGCGAAATGAAGGAGATTCTCCATGGAGTGACATTATTGCAGAGTGGTTGTGTTGATAATGCCCCGGAGACTTTCAAGCAAGATAAAATTGGCAGAGGGGTATGGTTTGTGCTTATATCAGGGTGCTAACGCAGGGTATGGAAGCCCATCAAAGCATAAATGATAGTAATTTCCATGGTTAGGAATCTTTTAAAATAAGGAGGGCACAACTAGCATATGGAGTGGGGCTCGAACCGAATAATGGAGGTTGATATGACCACCGTGAAGGAGGGTGCAGCTCTACTTTAGGTAAGGACATCTATTAAAGCATGAGAGGGAGCTTGGACCAGTGTGTGAGGGGCTCGAGCCAGATGTTGGTGGGATGCACCTATTGCAAGAAACAACACAGGAGGCTCACGCACTAGCTAAAGACCACCACACAGAGAGAGAATCTCACGTAGAAAAAGGAGAAGCAACAGTAAAGGCCCGCGCCAAGAGGAGGAGGCGCAGCCAGGAAAATGGAGGCTCGGCCTACCATTTTGAAAAGGCTACACAGTGAAGAGGCTCGCATAGCATTTGGGATGGAGACTTAGCAAAAAGCATGTAGCCCGTGCCTGCAGTAGGAAACCCACGCCAAAGGCAGAGCATGAGCAAATGCTGGGCGCGGATAGCAGCAAATGGAAACACAATTGACAGGGGTCACTGTCAAGTGTGAGAGGCACAAACTAGAGAGGAGGCATGGCTAGCAAGCAAAAGAGGCCTGCGCAAAACAAAGAGGCCAGCATGAGAGAGTCCCAGGCCAGGAGATAACTTGTGAGCAGGTAAGGAGAGTGCGGCCAGTAGGAAGGAAATGGGAATGGGGGCGGCCAACAGAGGATGGACGTAGCCAGTATGATGGGAGACCACCATGGGAAGCATGGCCGGAGCAGGAGAAGACCGAGAGTGTGGAGGCCTGCCATCAAATGGAGAAGACTAGGGCGTGGCTAGCAAAGAGAGTAGATGGGTAGAAGGCATAGGCCGATGGAAATGCAAGGAGCCCACAATTGGAAGAAGAGAAGGAATGTAATGGAGGAAGCCACCATGAGTGGAGCTGTAGAGTGCTCAAGCGCGAGCACGAGCAAACAAAGTTAGGGCAAAGCAAATAACAGAGGAAGCAAAAAAATCCAACTGTGGAAATTTTGGGGGTGAATGCAGCCAAATCTTCGCCACTGCCCGCCATTTCGTGATCCCATGTTGCTCACGGGATAACCATTGCATTATCGCGGGGAGATGGGATGGGAGATTTTTTTTTAAACATTTAAATTTCATATGCTTTCCTTAGGTTCGGCCAAACATTTAAATGGTGGGCCCCATAAAATTAAATAGCTCGGGTGAAATTGAATAGCCCGAAACTGCAGAGGGGTAATGTAGTTTGATCAAATAATTTTTAAATGGGAGGTGGGGCCCATTTAGAATTATGTGGCACGGGTATTCCAAAGTGACAGGGGGTAAATTTTAATGGAATGTCCATTTTCTTTTGGGGAAGTATTTTAAAATTTAATTTTACCCAAAGTATTAAATATGGGGAATTTGTTAAAACAGCCCAGGAATGTTTTAGTAAATATTTAAATGGGGCTGGGTAGATATTTTTAAAATCAAGTGAAATATTTCACTATGTTGGGGTAAAATACTTTGTTCAACTGAATCGATAAATGGTTTGCTGTTGAGTAAGGTATTTTTAATACCTTGCATAAAGATTAAGTTGAACGTAATATTTTATTTACTGGTCATTGAATGAAATAAAAACAATAGTAAGTAAGCAAACAGAGGTAAAAATGCAGCAAAGGGAAAACAGAAAACAGCTGAAGAGGATTTTCACAGGAAGAGAGGTTTTCTTTCAGCTGCAGAATCAACTGCAAATAATGAGTGAAGAGTGGACACATAGCATTTTTCTGTTGAGAAACAAATTGGGCACATGTTGTTTTTGAAACAGAATCAAGTTTGTTACAGGGAAATGGAGAGAATATTTTGCATATCACTATTCAACGGTGGAGATGCTTCTAGATGGTTGTTCCTATTCAGATTTAGGGTTTCTTCTAGAGTATCTTCTCCTCTTCTTATTCTATTCTCTTCTCATTGTAAAGGGTTAGAAGTTAGTGGGCAAGTCAGAAGTCTGAGTAGAGCTACATAAAAATTGTAAAATCTTTAGTTACAGAGGCAATGCAAGTGGGTTTTGTGTCATTTTATTGTAGAATTTGAGTTTATTAGGATTTAGTGTTTCATAACAGTACTGGCATTTGAGTTTACCTGATAAATCCTAGCTCATGTCTCTCCTTTGTGCAAGTGTATTCAAATTTTGAATGAAATAATCAAGGATTATTTTGTTCTTCTCACTGTTGTGGTGTGTGCAATTCTAGTTTTAGACTTGATTCAAGGAATTAATTAAACTGTTTAAATGAGATTGCAAATTGATATGTTTTGTACAAGGATTGGATAAGAAGTATTGAGTTGAGGTACAAATTGGTGTATAATCAGAGATATTACATGTCCATGTGTTAAAATCTGCTATGAACCATTAGTTGTTGATGAATTTGACTCCTCCAATGGATATGGCACTGGTCTAATTTGCATCTGTTCTTTGTGATGCAGTGTTTTGTTTGTCTTCATCTAGGGCTTGCTACCACAAATTTTAAAACTTATGATTTATCCTTTACCATGAAACTGTGTTATAACCATCTCACACTCCAAGTGGTTGATATCACTGATGAATAGTCAATTCATTTCAGTCTTATCCCATTCTGTTGAGCTATTAAGTGAGATTATCTACTTTTGAAGTTAATGATTGTTTATGATTTTTGTTACAGAAGTTGTAAACTCATTACTGGGATCACCCTCCTGTGTCTTGCAGAGCCCAAAGTGTAGGAGGTTATTGTTAAAAGAAATCCTTGTCAGTTGGTCTAGGTCTTGCGAGCTTCCTTGTCAGTTGGTCTAGGTCTTGCGAGCTGCCTTTGATTGGAAATTTGGAAATTCCAAAGGTAGATTACAAGACAAACCTAGTTTACATAAAAAACAACCAATAGATCCCATGCAAACACCACAATAATAGATTCAAAATATGCTTACTCAACAACCAAATCAACTGTATCAAGGATGTCATGGTCAAAATCAAGAACAAATTTTGTGAAATCAAATTGCTATACTTAAAAAATTCATTAGGTCATATCACCAAGAGACATCTCCACCCCAAAATCAATACACTCTTCCATTGGTTAAACCATGTCATCAAAGAATTGAGTTGTGTCCACAACCACATCAAGAACAATATCTCAAATTTCAAGCGGTTGCATATAAAGATAAACAACAAACCCAATCACCCCATCTTGAAGATCAGTCATCACATCTCCAAGATCAGTCACAACTATCCATCAATGACCACCTTGAAGATGTTTCTACCACATCCAATGATCAAATCAACATATATCAAGAGTCACTTTTCAATCATGGTCAAAATCCAACAATAATACCCAACGATGATCCAATCCAAGAAGTGTTAACATCATTTGATCCTATGGTTGAAAACATTGACAATCACTCAACCACAACTATTGAGAACAATGATCAAGATCAATCCATCAATGAGCACCTTGAAGAAGTTTCTACCCCATCCAATGATGAAATCAACATGCATCAAGAGTCACTTTTTGATCATGATCAAAATTTATCAACAATACCCCACAATGATCTATTTTAGGGAGTGTTAAGAATTATTTGATCCCATTGACATAATCCATTATCCATCGATCAATGATCATGTTGAAAATGTCTTTACATCACCTAATGAGTTAGAGGACATATCTCAAGAAAGCATTCCAAATCATGATCATCATCTTTCACCAAAGTCTATCAATGGTCCTTTCCAAGACATATTGACATCCTTTGACCTCATGGTTGTGTATATTGAAGGGATCCTCAACACAACACTTGATCCAAATCCACTCAAATATCAAAAGGATACTAAGCCACTCCCCATGCCTAATGAAGAAGTCCAATAACCCCTTATAAGCAATCCATCCTTTGAAACTGACCCATGTCAAGAACTCAATCCAAAATATTTCAAAATAAATTACAACATTTACCAAGATCAAGAACTTGTATCTCCACGATACTAAAATGATCTAATGAGCACTCTCCTATCTATAAAAGATGTCACAAATGATTATCATACCCATATAGCACATACACCTCCATCAACCCATGAGATGTTTTCTTTAGATGGAAACATACATGATCTCCATTCAAAACAAGAGTCCCATACTCTTGATATCATTACCAAGGAACAAGAGTCTCCTACTCTTAACATTTGTACACATGATCAAGATATAGAAAAATATAGAGACACATTAGAAATGGGTCATGAAGAAGGCTTCTACAAAAGTTGTGAATCAAAAACATCTTGTGAAGTTATATCAAAAATGAATCATGAGGAAGACTTCTATGTGGATAGTGAATCATTAACACCTCTTGAAGAAGCATTAAAATTAGGTATTTCACAATATCAAGCCAAAGATATCAATCAAGAAGTCATCCAACATATGGAGGATCCTATCACTTATAAACTTGGATCACTTACCTCTTTTAGGCAAGATATTTTATCAATGAAGAAGCTATCAGCTTTGAAGATCCATGACAGAGCAGAGAAGGATTAGCATCTTTTTTCCAAAGTAAATCATATCCTATTCCAAATAAAAAAGTTAACAGATGAATTATCAAGGCAGAGGATTAGGCCTACATGAACAGGGTATCCTAGAACTAGTGTAGATTATTGGCAATCATAAGCATCAAGGTCTTGGTTACTTGACAATTATGGGATATAAACATATCAGTGATACCTCTATAAAACTGGGGGAAACTTCATCTCAATCAAGCATCAACATAGGGAGCATGAAGAATCCTTATGATGAAACCAATGCCAATACTACAACCAACCATGTCACGAATCTTCATCCACCCGTCACCCCATCCACAAATTGGGACCAACATCAAAAGAAGGATGTGAATCAAAGCAAGTAGAACATCATCAAAGGAAAAGAAGTTGTAAAGAATGAAGGACAAATCAAATACAAGTGGATACCAAAGAATACAAAGAAATATTATCCCTATTGTTGATGGTTAAAATTACACAAACAACATTAAAACAGAATATTTCTACTCTATTTCTCCTGAAAAAGAAAGACAACATGTAGTAGCCTAACTCCCAAGGTCCTCATAGTTGGTTCTCAACTATCTGATGTCACTCAATCGGTTCATGCAACTGTAATATTCAAGGGGCCTGTGCTAGTAACAAAGGATTCAAGCTATAACTCTTTTTATCGAAATAGTAACTGTAAATCAATGGGTTTTAAATAAAAGAAAAAGATAGATCCAAGGGGTAAATCAGTAAGTATGAATTAAATTTATCTAATATCCAAACATATACTTTTAACAATGAATTTTTTCTTAATCGATCACAAAAACCATAGCATGACACAACCCACAGTATGACTGTACCATCGTATACATCTTAGGCGCTTAATTAAATTCTACTATTCGCATATCACAAGTATTTCCAAGATTTCAAAACAACACACATTCATTCATCATCAAAACTATAGATCAACAGACTTCAATAACTTTAATTCAATGACAATTTAACAAGATAATCTTTAAACCTGGTTTCTTCTAATGACTTTCATCACATAAGAAACTATCATGCTTCAGCACAATCACTGGAATTCAGGTGGATTATAACTCATTAACCTTATCAAACAACACAATTCAATGTAAACTCCATATTTCGTAAACCTGTAATTCTATTAACTATGAAAAGATCTAGTACAATGTATCTCTACAAAACTCTATAAAATTCTATCTCCTAGCACTAGGTAAGCCAATCCAATTCTCAATTAGTTGACCTTTACAATGTGATACCCATCTGGTATTTATAACTATACAAAAATTTCGAACCTCACTTCTATTTTAGGCTTTTCCACCTTTTTAGGAATTTAGACTCTCTTGGAAACTTAGATCAATTTGATCTTGAGTTCTTACATTAGACTTTCAGTCTTAACTAAAAATAGAAGATAGAAATAGAAGAAAAGAAGTCATGCACCCTCAAGACTGTCAGTGATGCATGCATGCAACATGCAAAGAAGAACATCATGCATGCAACATGCAAGGAAGAAGAACATCATGCATGCAAGATTTTATGCATGTGAAGCTGGATCCGCCATGAACTCATCATAACTGGTAAACACTTGTTGTAGCATATCCATATCTGGCCCATCAATCTAGTCATCTTCAAATTTGATGCAATCCAACTCAACTGCAGCAAACTCTTTCATGCTTTTAACCTTGATCAATTCTCTCCCTACAACTTTTATTTCTTCTTTGACTTCTACAAGCCGATCTATTACCAAGTCTCCTCCATCATCTTTCTCCTGCATGATTCCTTGGAATCTTTCATTCCATTTCTCTCTAACCTAACTCAAAGGCATGCCATCTTTTGTCATTACATTCACATCTACAATTATGGCCATGACCGCTTCCAACTGCTCCGTCAAATTATTAACTGCTTCCTGAATCTCATCCTTGTGTTTGCTCAAAAAGTCAATTCTAAACTTGAGTATGTGAGAAGTCTTTCTACAAAGTCTTTGTTATCATCTTCAAGTATAGATTGTTCTAGAAGAGTGGTTAGAGGCAATGTATTTATCTTTTCTAACCCTTCACTATACTCCTTATACTCTTCTTCTTGTTTTTCTGATGCCTCAATGTATTGATGCATCTCTTTTATTACTCCCTCTGCTTCCTTGTAGGCCTCAAATCCTTTTGTTAAAACCTCACCTACCTCTCTGTTCACTTTGTCTATCCATTTGTCAACCATCTCCGCCTTACCTCTAACCTGCACCAAATCATCAACCTCCTTTTTGCTTAGCAAAATAGGAGTCTCAATAGCTGCAACCTATTGTGACCTTGGAGAGGAGACACTCTTCAAGAATGAATGTAACTGATGCAATTGAGTCTTAAGCTCATCTTTCTTTTGTTTGTCCTCCATCATTCTTGATTTAGTTTTTGAAGCCACCACATCAATCAGATTCATTTGTTGATTTCTAGTGGGTCTTCCCAAATTAACCATACTCAATTGATAGTTTGTTAGCTGCATATCCCCTACCTCCTTTTCAGTCATAGGCATGGCACATTTAGTGACTATCTCCCCTTTATCTATGAGTCTGGTAGAATGTAAGACTTTAGCCTTCTTCTTAGGCCTTTCCTATTTAATCCCCTTCATCATGTCCTCCCAATTAAGAGGTTGAGGAGGTGTGCTAGCTCTCTTCTGCAGGTCTAACTTCAACCATGTAGGAGCACTGGGAGCAGTCATCATCATGGAAGAGGAAGCAGCAATTGTAGAGGGTGGCTGAATATTTACCTCATGTTGAAAATCAACCTTTCCTTTCTCTTGTTGCTCCTGCAGCACATGCATCTACACCAACTTCTCAGCCCCTTCTCTATCTCGTTGTTCCTACATTTTCTTGTCTTCTTCTTCTTTTCTCAATCTCTCTTCTTCCATCTAATCCTTCTCTAATTTCTCTTTTTCCAAGGCCTCTCTTTCCAACTGTTCTACCTCCAAAGCATCAAGTTTTGTAGCTTCAACATCTTCCTTTTGCTTCCTAATTAGCTCTTCGTTTTCCTTTTCTTTCCTTATCTTTTATGATTCTTCATTTTCTATCCTTTCCATTTCTAAGGCTATGAGCTTCTCTGCCTTTTCCCTTTCTTCTTCAGCTTGTTGTTTCTTTATTAGCTCTTCAGCCTCTTTTTCTTTTCTTAGAACTTTTGCTTCTTGTTCTTTCTGTCGAGCTTCCTTCTAGCAACTAGGGCTTCCTTTTCCCTTCGATTTCTTGCTTTCTCTTCCTCAAGATCATTGATTTTTTGTATCAACTCCAATTTCTCATTTTTTGCCTTAACCTTGAGCTAATGCTCTCATTGCCTCATTTGCTCCTCTATTTCATTAGTTGTTGTGCTTGTTTCAATTTGTTTTTCCTTTAATTGCAAATGTTGAAGTAGAGCATCAGCTTGTAACTTTGCATCCATTTCCTTTTGCTTCTCCGTTGCAGCCATTGCATCAGACTCTTTTGTAGCATCTTCAAACTGTTTCCATTGCTCTTGTTGCGTCAGAATCTGCTCCATAGTCCCCTCTAAATGCATGTTTTCTTGTAGGTCCTTCTCTGAAAGAGTTTCATCCGAGTCTATCTCAATTTCTACCAATTCTTCCTCCACTTCCTTTCCTTTAGCAGCTTCAACCATAGAATGAAGAGTTCCTTCTTGAAATTCTTTACTTTTCTTTCTTGTGATTGGGGCTTGTGTAAATGACTCACCCAATGTGGCCATAGAAACAGTAGATTCTATTGGAACATCTCCCTCTGGTGCCTCTTCTTCTTCATCGACTACCTCAAGCTCTATTTCTTCAACATCTGGAGGAAAGAATTCCAATGGCTCTTTGGGAGGTGTCTTTCTTTTAATACTCTTATACCCTTTACCTTTCTTAATGACTGGTCCTTCAGGAGCTTGAGCTTTCATCATCAACCATTGCACACTTCTATCCAAGACTGTTCTTCCAATTTTCTTAATATCAATTGTTTCTTCCTCATTCTAGTCTATTGGATCTAAGGTTTTGGTGCCAATGTTCAAAGCTTCATATGAGGGATCTAATACAATTCCATCATCCACTAAAGTGTCAGGAATATTTTCTTTAATACCAAGCTCTGACATGAGTGAGACTGATAATCTCTCATAATTCTTCTTTCTCAAGTCATACTCATCTTGCCTATCACACCAAAAGTCCTCTAACAAATTAAAGTGTTTAGTGAACACTGAAGGTAATAAAGCATGCATTTTCTCCCTTGGATCCAAATACTTAAGAGTTGTATACAATCCTAATTTCAATTGTATCAACTCATTACAAACCACCTTTTCTCCCTTCAAACGTTGACAATTATATTCACCTAGTGTCATGGGAAATTTATGGCATCCTGTCTTATGCTTAATCCCAAACCTAGCATTAACTCCAATAGCCTGATACACAAACTCCATAAGCACTATTCTATTACTGCAGCATCTTGGAATCAAATGGGATGACCTTCAAAACCAAACAACTTGAAGTATGTAAATTTGGGGTATTGGATATACCAACTTCCCCATTCAGCAATAAAAGCCATAGCTTCTTGACTTAACCTGTATCCTGCATCTCCACTCAACTGGTTGATAACCATATATAAAAATGCGTCATTGACTCTTCTGAAATTAGTCTCAGCAACCTAAAGAGATAATTGATCATAGTGCTCCCATACCTTCTTTTATCCATCCAAGGATCCCATTATACCTACTATGTTTAATCCTGGGAAAATCCCCAATCTTGCTGCAGCATAAACCACATAAGAAGTCATGAAGAAAGATTTAGTCTGTCTGACCCTTGTGAGTTGATCATGTATGGCATTAGAAACAATCATTGACCAATCAAACTGGTAATCACCCTGAAAGATTACTTGAATAAAATGAAACATCCATTCCTTGAAGTGGAAGGCATCCCTCTTCCCAAATACTCTGGACAGCATTAATATCAAATCAGATATCTCCTTAAAATCTGCCCTCTTTGGCTGGTCTGCAAGCTTGCTTAAAGATTTCTTCTATGTGCTTAACCACTTTTTGTTTAAATAATACTTATTGGAGTCTTTATGCTTGCTATATTTCTCTAATGCCTCTACTTCAATTAGCTGCACCAACTTCTTGGGATCAGGAACATTAAATATGCTTTGGAAAATTTGTGGAGTAAGATCTATAATCACATTATTTTATGAATCCATGCATAATCTTGTAGCAAGATTGTAAGTACTGGCCACTGTCAATATCAACTCCAGACACTGAACTAATAAAGGAAACATAGTGATATGTGCAAGACCGGAATCAACAATCCTTTTTGTTCTCCCTATCAAGTTTGCTCATTCTGCAAAGGTCTCTTCATGTAATTCTTCAAAGCTATACTGGCCCAGATTTGTATCTGTGATATCTGACCAGTCTAATTCCACCTTGCTCACTTTCACCACCGGATTCCTATGATCATACCTCAATGTATAAGGCAGTTGTTCTGGTTTCACCTTCTTTATTTTTGGTGTTGTCTTTGATGTTCTAGCCGGTTGATTCCTTCGAGCAGCCTCCCCTGACATTCCTGACATCTTTCAATTTTCCTGCAAGGAAACCTCTAATTAGATCTTCAGATATCATCATAAAACATGTTTTTAAAACATACTTGTTACACACATACACCAGAGTCGGAACCAGATAGAAACTCAAAACAATCTCTTTTACAACACCGGCAGACTCGGAGCAAAAACTGATATAGAATCTTCACCTAATAACAAACGGGCTCAGAGTCGGAGTCGAGGAGGTTATTGAAACCAGGATCGGAACAAAAAAATGGATTTGGTTTTCTTCGAATTTTACTTTTTTCATATTCTATTTCCACTTCGCCCCCGCCTCCAATTAGGTTATAATTACTTTGAAGAAAGACTTTCCTATTATACGTGGAACCGAAAACGGGATGAGAATAGAATCGATAACTTTTGCAAACAAAATTCTTAAGTTCAAGATCGGTTCCGATCCCACCTCCGCCAATGTTATCATATATTTCAAGGAAAACCTTTTAGAACTCAGAATCGGAAAAGGAATAAAAATGTAATCGATAACCTTGTAAAACAAAACTCTTAGGTCCATAATCCATTCCAATCCCACCTCCGCCTATGCTAATCATGACATCATCAAATTTATTCATTTTCAACATAACTTCATGATTTAGACCTAGGTCACTATAAAATGGCAAAGGAGCTTAAAACTCTACAGCCATATGACCGTGGGGAACAATTGCATTTTAGGGCCATTATTTAAATCTTATTAAAGTAATTACAGAGACCAACGAAACCCTAATCTAACAAACCCGATAAAAACTAGGGCACATGTTTAAACCCTGCCATCCTACCAGACGATGAAACCCTAATTTAAACAATAAATGTAATCTACCCTAACTCACTGTGAAATCTCTAATCTACCTCACTGTAACTTCTAATCTAACAAACACCATTAAAGACCCTTAATCCAATCTAATCTACTGTAAACCAAAAATGACACGACGCAATCACGATTAAGACGTGAAAGCGACAATGCCCTAAAAATAGAAAGAAACAACACGAATGTACAAGACAACAAAAAGACAACCCGACCAACAATATAAAAGACCCACACAAACCAGCATGCCAAGAATCACGAAATTATAACGAAACGACAATGCGACTCAAAACACGGGCAAACATATATACCAGACACACAACAGCAAATAAACAATTAACAACAAAGACAAGAAACCTACCTCAAAAGAAAACAAACCCGTGCTAACTTTTTGAATTGATTCGCACACAATATCCCTTCTCTATCTCGATCAATTTGCTCAAACGAACTCTGCTATTGCTCTTCGCGCTCTTAGACTTGTAATAATAACAATAATGATCGGCTTTAACCCTTAATAAAGGTCAATATGTGAATTTCTACCTACATCGGCAACCACCATTAATGCATTAAAATGCAGTAAAGGCGGAGTCGGAACTATAAGAGAATGAACACTGGTCTGTAGTGCAACTTTAGTCAAAAAGTCAATGACCAAAAAGGCGGGGGCGGAACTAAAATGGAAACAAGATCTTAAATTTATAAAATTTCCAAACCTTATTCCCATTCCGGCTCCGCGTCCGACAACTAAAAACAAAACAAAAACAAATACAAAAAGTTAGATAAAAGACCAACCTAATAAAACAAAACACAAAAACTGAGACAAAACAAAAATAAAAAAAGTAGCGGAGGAGGGATCAAAATCGATCCTGATTTTGCAAATTTTGATAACAACCATCCCAATTACCACTCTGGCTCCGCTTCCGCTAAAGACCAAAAACAAAGGCAAAGAAAAGACTATTGGGATAGAACCAAAAACAAGCCTCAAAAGAACTTTCAGAACCCGATTCAGCTCCGGTTCCGATTCTGACAGAGAAACCAAAGAAAAACAAAGCATCAGCAAAACTAAACTCCAAACTTTGTTTCAAAAACAACTAAGTACAAAAATAACAAAGGGGGACCCATTTTGACCAAGGCAAAAGATGGGGTGGTTATGCAAGGCATAACACCTATCAAACTCCATTAGTCAAAGAAACTATGGGGAAAAATAAAAAAGAGAAAATTATCCATCATAGATGTCCACAAATGAAAAATCAGGCTTCTCAAGCAACATATAAAGTATATCAAGTAGTTGGTCATAATTCCATGCACACATTTGTATCCACCCATCATTTCTCATCTTCCCAAGTTTGGAGAGTCAAAGGTTCCAAACTATCAACTAATCCATATTGTATTCCTAAACAAACTCCACCATCCATGCATCCATGCATGATATCCAATTCTCACATTGACCATGTATTGGTAGCAACCCTTCATTATAAGGATTCAGAAGGCACTCTATTGTGATGTGCGCACATAGACAAAGTTAACCTTGGTATCATCAAAGCAGAAAAAAATTCTCAAAAGTTACACTCAAGTGCGTGTATCTTATCAAGGAAGCTTCTTTGAGCAGGATATTGATGGCACATTATGATAGAAGCATCAATGTCGATAGTACCAAGTGGTTCAGCAATAGCTTAAAATTATTCAACAAAAAATCATGAAAATAGTAACGATAAAAAATTATCCTCTAGTGAAAACTTCTATGGTGGTACTTTGGATAGATACCATGATGAAAACCTAGAAAATAGGAGTCATGTGTAGAATTGAGCATCTACATGCACCAGTTCAATTGGAAGAATCTCATCCCATCCATAATAAATCCAGCATTCCATCCATCTCAACCATAATAAATCCATTCATCCATGAACCATTTATCCAATCCATTTTCATCCATCTCCATCCATCTTCTAAATTATATCTTGATCTTGAGAAAGTTTGGTGCACACTTTACACTTGCTTATGTTAAACATCTTGATGTGGGTCATTTTCATTGATCCTATCCTACCCAATATTATCTAAGCCATGAAGAATTATCCAAATGAGCATCCTCTATTCGAACACCTTATCTTATCACAAGACAATCCTTGGCATCCCTTGCATGCTTACCATATCCATCCATCCATACATCTATCCAAGAATCCACCCATGGCATTCCATACATTGCTAGACACTGGGGGAAAATATTTACATCTTGCTTCGAGAATAAATCTTGATCTATATCCTCAAACTTATGTGGTGATCCAAACATTAGAGAACATAAAAATATAATTAGTCAAAGCATTTGTGAGCAAAAAATTCAAATCACTAACCCGGCATATTCTGATGAGACAATAATCCTTATCAAGCTTTATTTTTTGTCAAACATCAATCCAAAAAATCAATATCAGTTGCATCTAATGTGTACTTTAGCATCACATAAAATCATCAAAAGAATTTTGTTCCAAATCAAGCTTCAAAATCTTGATCAATCAAAATCTAACCAATCCATCATCATCTCAGGATATCCTTCCCAATCCTCATGTTTCTTATGTTGGAAAAATAAGGATAGACAACTAAGAGGGGGGATGAATCAATTGTTACCAAAATCAAACTATACAAATTTAACCAATCCTTATATCATAGATCTGATCATTAATAATGCAAGCATAAAAACAACACATCAGAGACACATGAACACAAAGATTTTATACATGGAAACCGTGTGAGGGGAAAAACCATGGTGGATGTTAGTCCACAAGATTATACCCTATTATAAGTATAATGAATAATAAAAAGAGAATGCACTTGCATTTAGGCACACAACCTAGAGAACACTGCTTAAAGGGAAGGCTCACTACCTTACATACAGTAATCAAATTAAATCCATCTGATGAATTTGAACTGAGAAAATAGCTTCTGCAAAAGCCTGATTACAGTTCCAATTAGGCACACTACAACCTCTTCAAAATCTTCCACACTATGCTCTGAATTATCTTACCTTTATTCACACTTGTACATCACTTTTACACTTAAGCACACTCTAAATGAGGAAAACAATCTTGTATATATATCTATTACACGGATTTGCATCTACTAATCAGTCGGCCACAAATAAGGAATAAATTACAACTGTCATTCTAGATACATGAGTAAATTTCAATGCGTACCAACACAAGTCATCCATAACATATTGGGGACCCAAAAAAATATCTCCAAACACTCCAAACAATAAAATATTAATCCTCTTGGATCCACAACACGCTAACACCACAATGTCGGCCAAGAACATGAACACTCAGGCACATATCAAAAAAATATTTGATCACGAACACTCCAATCATTGCAGACATACATCAAGGATAGAGCATGATCTAGACTCATCCATGAATGTCATAGGCACATGAGCAACACATGATATTACCATACTTTCATCCGCTTTGACCAAGAACACCATCTATAGAGACTAAATAACTGTAGGTAGATAGATCATCATAACTTCCACAAAACTTCATGTGCACCACTGAAAATTTTGGACAACATACGAGAAAGGTTCAACACCAAACCCTTTGAAGCACACCTTCATATCTTCAACACATAGAGCTTTCCAACATTCTGACCTTCTCGGCTACACTGGCTGCCTATACTATATTTTTTATAATTTTCTCAATCTCCTCGACATATACAACCTTAAGAAGATTAAAATGCAAATAGTGTTGACATCAATGAAAACAATATATCAGAAACACAACTACAATATCCCACAATCTCCTCCTTTGTCATTGGTGGCAACACATGATGTAAAAAATAATACCATCAAGCCAACTAATTCTTCTTCAACAATCTCCCCCTGAGATTGTGCACTTTTTTTTTCCTTCTTCTTTCCAATTTTTTCACATTGCTTCTCTCCCCCTTTGACATTAATGGCAAAGGTACATATGCTCTAATTTCAATCTTGAAAACATCTAACTACTACCCCTGAGTAGCAGTCACCACAACATCAATCCGGAATATGATATAGTAATGAATTCACTGACTGATGCAAATACTTGCATCTTAGTTCTGATTAGGAGGAGAAATTACCCCTAACTTGCCTCTGAGGTACTCAAAAGTATCCTTAGGCAATGGTTTTGTAAATATATCTGCAATTTTCTCTTTGGTAGGTATGTACTCTAGTCTGACCTCTTTGTCACTTACTTTGTCTCTCAAGAAGTGATACTTAATAGATATATGTTTTGTCTTTGAATGCAATACCGGATTCTTAGAAATGTTAATGGTGCTTGAATTATCACAGAGTATAGCAATGGGTTCTTCATACTCAATTCTGACATCTCTCCACATTTTCTTCATCCATAATACTTGGGTACAACTGTTTGCAACAACAATGTACTCTGCCTCAATAGTAGATAATGAAACTGAGTTTTTCTTTTTGCTTAACCAAGATACCAGCTTCTTACCTAAGAAAAATGCATCACCACTAGTACTCTTCCTGTCATCTATATATCCTGCCCAATCAGCATTAATAAAAGCACTTAGAGTAAGATCATCATTCTTAGGATACCAAAGACCAAGATCAGTTGTCCCTTTCAGATATCTGAATATTGTTTTCACAGTAGTCACATGTGACTCTTTAGGATCATCTTAAAATCTAGCAACCATGCACACAACATTCATTATATTTGGCCTTGTCTGAGTCAAGTAGATCAACCCACCAATCATCGATCTATATCTTGTTTGATTTTCTTTAAGGGATTCATCATTTTGTGTGAGTTTACATCCGGTCACCATA
Source organism: Sequoiadendron giganteum (assembly GCA_007115665.2). Lineage (NCBI taxonomy): Eukaryota > Viridiplantae > Streptophyta > Pinopsida > Cupressales > Cupressaceae > Sequoiadendron > Sequoiadendron giganteum. The sequence continues at coordinate 67,036,991 of CM021109.1, read as the reverse complement.
GGTGTACGAACAGGCTTTACTTCTTCCGTGCCAAACTTTTTCAGTAACTCTTCTACATATTTGGACTGAGATATAAAGATCCCATCTTCTAACTAAGTGATTTGCAATCCCAAAAAGAATTTTATCTCTCCTATCATTGACATTTCAAATTTACTTTTCATTTCATGAACATACTTGATACACAAATCATCATCGCCTTTAAAGATAATATCATCAACAAAGACTTCAATGATCAATTATTTATTCTCATCCAACTTGAAATATAGATTGTTGTCAGCAGCACCTTTACTAAATCCAAGCTTCAATAAATATTTGTCCAATCTAGCATACCAAGTTCTAGGAGCTTGCTTTAGTCCATACAGAGATTTCTTCAATCGACATACCATGTCCTTTTCATCAGTCAATTGAAATCCATCTGGTTGTTCAACATAAACTTCTTCTTCTAGTTCACCATTTAGAAATGTTGATTTCACATCCATCTGATAAACTTTGTAGTTCTTGAAAGTAGCATAAGAAAGAAGTAGTCTAACAGCCTCAATTCTAGCAACAGGAGAAAAAGTTTCTCCAAAATCAATACCTTCCATCTGTGAGTAACCTTTGCACACCAATCTTGCTTTGTTTCTAACCACATCACCTTGTTCATTCAGCTTATTCTAGAACACCCACTTGGTTCCAATCACATTTTTGTTCTGAGGTCTAGAACAAGATCCCATGTATTATTCTTCTATATCTACAACAATTCTTCTTTCATGGCTTTCATCCAATTTTCATCCTTGCATGCTTCATTTATATTTCTAGGTTCAGCTTTAGAAATTAGACAATATTCTTCTAGAATTCTTCTTCTACTTTGCACACCTTTGGTTTTTTCTCCTATGATCTGACTATCAGAATGATTTCTTCTCACATACTTAGGATTTTTTAATTTTTCTCTTACCTCTTGTTCTTGTGATCTTTCTTTTGCACTTTCGCTTGTTTTTGCTTCTTGATTTTCTTGATTCACCAGAACAATCTGAAGTTGGTTATGTGTATGAGTATCATTTTCAGCATCATCATGTTGATCATTTGAATCATAATCACTGACTCTGGATGATTTACCAATATCTTCATCAACCTTGACATTTGCACTTTCAACCATTTTCTTCAACCTTTTATTAAAGCACCGGTAATATTTTCTTTTAGTAGAGTGTCCTAGGAAGATTCCTTCATCACTTCTAGCATAAAACTTACCTATATCATCATCTCTCTTGATGTAGCATTTTCTTCCAAAAATTTTGAAGTATTTGGTAGTAGGCTCATAACCGAACCATAGCTCAAAAGGTGTCTTACCAGAATTATTGTTGACATTCACCCTATTAATAGTATGTACAGTAGTAGTTACAACTTCTCTCCAGTAGAAATGAGGAACATTTTCTTCCAACATCATGGTTCTAGCAGTGTCTAGAATGGTTTTGTTCTTTCTTTCAACAAATACATTCTGTTGAGGGGTTAGGGGAGCAGATAGTTGTCTTTGAATACCATGCTCTTCACCAAAAAAATTGAATTCTCATGAATTAAATTCACCGCCTTTGTCTGACCTTAGACATTTGATCTTTTGACTTGTCTCATTCTCTGCCATAGCTTTAATACTTTTGAACTTTTCTAGTGCTTCATGTTTTTCTCTTAAGAAAGCGACCCATATCATTCTAGAAAAATCATCAATGAGTAACATAAAGTACTTTTCACCTTGTAGGCTTCTTATTCTAGAAGAACCACATAGATTAGTATGTATCAAATCTAGTACTCCATTAGATTTGTATTGTTTGCTCCAGAAGGAATTTCTTGTTTTCTTTCCCATCTAACATTCCTTGCACCTAGTGTTAGTAGGCTTCACTAACTTAGGTAAATCTCTAACTACTCGAGTAGAACTTATCTTGACAATGTTATCAAAGTTCACATGACATAACCTCCTATTCCAAAACCAACTTACATCAATTTGAGCAATCAAACAACTTTGACTAGCAGTACTTAAATGAAATAATATTACCTTTTGTCTTTGTTCCTGAAGCAATTATATTTTCTGAACTTCCTATTATTCTGCACTTACCATTCTTGAACTTCATATTGTAGCCTTTGTCAGTCATTTGTCCAACACTCAAAAAGTTATGCTTTAGGCCTTCTACATAAAGAGCATCATCAGTATTGTGTTTACCACCAAAAGAAATAGTTCTTTTTCCACGAATCACACTAGAAGTGTTGTCACCAAACCTCACTACACCACCATCATAGTTTTCCAAGCTTACAAATTTTATTTTGTCACCAATCATATGATGTGAGCATCCACTGTCAATTACGCACTCATCTTTCTCTTCAAATTTGGTTGCAAGAGCTTTCTCAACATTTACATTACTAGTAGATTTAGTGGACACCTGACCATTTTCTTTGATAGCAATAAATACCCATTCATCTTCATTTCCAGTTTCTTTATCAGATTCATCATCAGTTACACCTTCTTCAGCATAATAGCATTTTCTTTAAAATCTAGTATTCTCAAGCTTATATTTTGAAACTCTTTTAGGACATCTAGAAGCAAAATGACCTAACTTACTGCAAGAAAAGTATTTAATAGGTAACTTTCCTTTGTGCTTACCATGACCTCTTGATTCTCTTTTCACAATCAATGCTTCTAGTTCTTCCAATTCTCTTTCTTCATCTTCAATCAGCTTCATCTCATCTTCATATCTGAATGTTCTCTGAGAACTCTCTCTTGAATCATATCTCTTTTTCCCAGATATAGTTGCCTTGAAAGTAGATTCAGTCTTAGGAGCAGACTCACCAAATTCACTTAATTCAAATGCAACAAGTTTTCCAATCAACATGTCTTTTGTAATATTCATCATTCTTCTGAGTTCATCAATAGCATGAGCTTTTATCTTGTAGGAAGGGGGCATAGATCTAAGTATCTTAGCCACAATTTCATCATCATTCATAGTTCCACTGACACATCTAATATCCATCACCAATTCATTTATCTTATGCGAGAAAGAAAAGATGTTCTCATCTTCACTCATCTTCAAGCTCTCCCATTTTCCTTTTAGACTTTGTAGCTTAGCACTTTTTACTAGTGCATCTCCTTCATACAATGTTTCCAACTTTTTTCAAATCTGATATGTAGTCTTCAAACCCATCACATTTGTCATTTCTAAATCTGTCAAATCACTCACTAGTGTTTCTACTAACCTGGTATTAATTTCTTCTTGTTTGATCTCATCTTCAGAGGAGGGACCATTCTGAGGAATATTATATGCAATTTGTGTCATCTTCCAGAAAGGTTCACCAATGCACCTCAAATGACGTTCCATCCTGAATTTCCAAAGAGAGTATCTTGTGCCATTGAATCGAGGACTATCGTTTTTAAATGATTCCATCTCAGATCACCTCAAGTTGTTAGGCTTCTTTCAAAGGAACTAGCTCTAATACCAATTGTTGGCAAAACAAGGATAGAAAACTGAGAGGGGGGGTGAATCAGTTATTACCAAAATAAAACTTATACAACTTTAACCAATCGTTATATCATAGATCTGATAATTAATAATGCAAGCATAAGAACAACACATCAGAGACACATGAACATAAATATTTTATACGTGGAAACCCTATGAGGGGAAAAACCATGGTGGATGTTAGTCCACAATATTATACACTGTTAGAAGTATAATGAAGAATAAAAAGAGAATGCACTTGCATTCAGGCACACTACCTAGGGCACACTGCACAAAGGGAAGGCTCGCTGCCTTACATATAGTAATCATATTAAATCCATCTGATGAATTTGAATTGAGAAAATAGCTTCTGCAAAAGCCTGATTACAGTTCTAGTTAGGCACACTACAACCTCTTCAAACTCTTCCACACTCTACTCTAAATGATCTGACCTTTATTCACACTTGTAAATCACTTGTACACTTGATCACACTCTAAATGAGGAAAACAATCTTGTACATATATCCACTACACGGATTTTCATCCACTAATCAGTCGGCCACAAATAAGGAATAAATTACAATTTTTGGCCTTGATACATAAATAAATTTCAATGTGTACCATCACAAGTCATCCATAACATAGTGAGGACCCAAATAAACATCTCCAAACATTCCAAACAATAAAATATTAATCCTCATGAATCCGCAACACGCTAACACCACAATGTTGGCCAAGAACATGAACACTCGGGCACATATCAGAAAAATCTTCAATCACGAACACTCCAATCACTGCGGACATACACCAAAGATAGAGAACAATCTAGACTCATCCATGAACATCATAGGCACATGAGAAACACATGAGATTACCATAATTTCATCCACTTTGACCAAGAACACCATCTACAGAGACTGAATAACTGTAGGTATACAGATCATCATAACTTCCATAAAACTTCATGCGCACCATTGAAACTTTCAAACAACATACTAGAAAGGTTCAACACCAAACCCTTTGAAGCACACCTTCAGATCTTAAACACACAGAGCTTTCCAACATTCTAACCTTCTTAGCTCCACTGGCTGCATGTACTATATTTTTTACAATTTTCTCAATCTCCTTGACATATACAGCCTTAAGCAGATTAAAATGCTAATAGTGTTTACATCAATGACAATAATATATTAGCAACATGACCACAACATCCAAAAACTTAACACTACCCTTGCATTGTTGAATATCCTCAACAATTTCATCATCACAAATCCATCAATTTGATCAATTAACCTAGCTTGGCTTTCAACAAAATCCCAAAATAGAGCAGTGATATCATCACATATCCATATCCAAATCATCAAAATCATGCAAAAATCCAAAAACATTCAAAACATATCAAAAATAAAAAAACATGAGAAAAACAAAAAATCCAAAATCATTCATAAAACCAAAAAATCAAAAAATAGAGTCCACCATGTTGAACTGCGTCATCTCTGAGCTTGAATTTAGGCAAGGTTGATCTTTGATCATCCCCCAAGACACACTAGGTTAGTCCTTTAGGAGTCCGTCAAAATAAGCTAGGAATCCATTTGCTCATATCTCATCAATAATCTAGTCTATCAGTCAAACTACATGGTCTTTATGTGTATGACATAGGCAAGGCTAATCTTTGATTAGCCCTTGAGGCCCCTAGGATAGGTCTTTAGTTTAGGTTATTGGTCAAAATATGAAAAATACCAAAAAAATGAAAAATTTGAAAATCAAAACATTTGTAAAACATCTCAAAAATTAGCCTCAAAACATTTCAAAAATCCCAAAATCTATCCATCCCATCATGCTTTTGCCTGAAATAAACTTTCACTCATAATAAATCATCCTCACCCTTAACCTTTTGTAAAATAGTTGGAAGTAAGTCAAGCAGGTTAAAAGTGAAAACTCAATCATCAAAGGTTTAAGTCTAGGTTAGTAGGTAAACAAGTTGGTCAACTCTTGATATCAATAGCTTATCTTCCAATCAGTTCCAAATCATCTGATAACATCATGTTGTAGGATGCATCCTTCCTACAATGGATATCAATGTCAGGCATCACCTTAGTTTAGTCTTGGCTAGCGGTATGAAGAACATTAGCTTGTTTGTTTGATTTTTTCCATTTGAATTATCTTATTGCACTCATTCTGATGACCTCTTGATGATGTCCAAACAAAGGGATTTAGAGAAAAGAATGGGGCAACAATCATTATCATTTTATCTATTGTGCTTGTTGGATGTTCTTGTAATATAACCTTGGTCATGCATTCTTTGTTTGGTTTGTAAAGAAGATGTTTTAGGTACCTTATTGACCACATAGGAAGGATTGCCTTTCTATGTTTTGGTATGAAGCATTTGAAATATTTGAACTGCATTCTAAATAAGGTTTCGTATGCCAAGTTTGAACAGGAGTACACCTATCTGATTGTTGAGTCAAATTCAATCACACTAGGTGCAACACCATCTTGGTTCTTCATACCTTGATGCATCATGCCTATGTGTGTTATCAAATATAAGGTAAGTAAGCCCTTTTAAAATCCCAATTCCTAATAAGCAATACATCATCATCATTCATCGTCATCTCTAATAAAGTCTGAACAAATCATAGACTTATCGAATCCTCCTTTCATCATCTTATTTCTTCTTTCTTCTCTTTGCACTAACATGGTATCATGATGGTCAATCAAAAGCATCATCAATGCATCCATTTTGAACCTCTTTGTCATGAGATCGACCCTCAAATTGAACTTCTCACTCGATCTCTTGAGGGGGCAATGTACCAGCGTACTTCTTCCCACTAGGCAAACAATGGGGCATCCAAAAAAAATCAAATAATTTTTTACTTTTAATCTCACCAATTTTATTCTTTGAATCAATGTAGTAGGTACATTGCTTCAAAGAGGGGCAAAATGTAGACACTAAAAATATCCTGATTGATATCATACACTTGATCCTAATTCACTAACATCATTTCTTATTGAAACACTTCTTAACTAACCAATTAATTGAATAATCCTTATTTAATTAATTCATTAAGTTTCCTCTTTTAATTAAATAGATCAGCTTTATTTGATTAAATCATCATCTTCTTTTAATAAAATAAATCATTTTATTTAATTAAAGCTAATATTTCTCTTTGATTAAATAAATCAATTTTATTTTATTTTATCCTAATGTTCCTTTTTTTAAATAAATCATTTTATTTAATAAATTCATCTCCTTTAAATTGAATAAATTAAACTTTTTTCGTTTTAAATTCTAATGTCATCTCTTTTAATTAAATAGATCAAACTTTATTTAATTAAATCTAATATCTCAAATTCCTCTCATTTTGATTTAAATAAATCTAAATATCTAAGTCAAATTTTAAATCAACTAATCTTCATTTAAGTTAATTAAATCCTAATTAACTCTAACTCTAATCCATCAAACCCTCTAGATTTTGCAACTTCCACATGTAAATCAATTTAACTGATTTATAAATTCTTCTATTTTCATTCAAAAGGTTATCTCATTGGAATATTCCTCCAATTTGAAATACCCTCCCAAAAGGACTTGTCCTCCAACATGGAATTTAAGTCTCTTACAAGTCCTTTTTCTTGAGCCAAATTGCATTAACTCCTCTTTCACATCTTCCTCCACAAGCCACCTTTCAAATTTCAAATTTCCACCAAATTGCATTTATTTGTACATTGATCAAAATGTGCTCCACCTCTCTTCAATAGCATGTTGACAAATGGCACATTATTATTGGTTCATTTTTAAATCCCACATCCTTCATATTTCACATTCCTCCATCCTTCTTTTCTATAAATAGAGAGCTTCTCTATTGATTTGGGATCCACAACTTTATGCAAAGTCATTATCTACAAATTTATACAAGTTCATCCACCATTTTCATCCAAGTCATCATAGAATCCATCATCCATAGCTAGGTTATTGGCATTTTTCATCAAGGAGAACACAATCATCATCAAGTTCATCCAATTTTTGCAAGGAATTGGGAAAGGGCTTCTTTCCACATCAAAGAAGCACCAATTCTTCCATGGGATGTTGGTTTGAATGTTTTGAACAAGGTTTAGTAGCTTTCATTTGATTTTCTATCTTGTTTTCTTGTTCATTGTATTTGAATGAATTGCATGGGGAATGTTTGTTATAGATTTATTTATTGACTAGCATTAGTTTGTTCGATCATGTTGGAGCAGGTCTAGACCAAGCATTCACACCTAATAATCAGCAAGAGTAAGGATTGGCCAACACACAAGCAAGGGTTATGAGGCCTTTACTTCTACACTTCGGGCTCTATGAAACCAAGGATGGAAATCCCTATTATGTTCATATGATATTCACTTGATCAAGAACATCTCTATACATAGATAAATTCCTATAGAACACAACTAGATAACATTCTTTAAAGATTTAGCTGACCTTTAAACAAATAACTATTTATTACAAGGAATAAGGTGATACTTCAGATTGGCATATTGTAATTGAAGGTAATTTTAGATGATTTTAATTCTCATTTTGGGCCCTTGGTCAAGTGCATAAATAACTTATTTTTCTTAAGGATAACTAAATGAAAAGACCAATTCCTTGTCTTACGGTAATGGAGTCATATTCATAACAAATAGTAATACCTTATCTATTTGAATCAGTAATTAATGGACTATTGATATACTAAATTATAGTATTCAACACACTGTGCCCAAAACACAGCTACTTATGAATCATATGCTCTTTCCTCTCAAATATGTGACCTCACTTTAGAATTTAATCAATCCTTCGAAACAAAGCAGAAATAAAATCACTCATTTAATTAAAACAATTGAAGACAAATGAAAAGGTCATTAACCATTTCATTTATAATTAGGAAGAAAACTACATAGGAGAGAATGTATTTTGGAACTATCATTTTCATTTATAAACTGTTGCTACTGTAAAACTATTTGAGATCAATACAAACCAACTCATACCCTATACTCCTTACTAACCTATTCATATGTGCATGAGTTTACAATCTACTCTTTCATGAGAAAATTTTCCCAACTTAGACCATTTTGAGACTCCAAACTTGAACCCCTGTAACCAGCCCCAATATCCCATTTATACAAGAATGGGAGCAATAAGCTTCAAGACAAATTACTATTTCAATTACATTTCATTTGGCACACATTTCATTTCAGGTTTAGATACCACCCAAACGGTTACATTTAATCATTTCATAATAAGGGAAAGTAAAAGACAAAACTCCACGTATTCAGTTGAAGTAGACTAGCCTTCCTTCCAAAAGGTGTCATTCATTGTTGTAGCAGTGCCAAAATTCCTTTCTTAGGTCAACCAAAGAATATTCTCAACTAGCACTCAAGGAAAAAACTTATATACTAACCGAAAAAGGTATAATTGCCATCAGACACGAAGTCCAACAACTCTCCATCACACTAGCTAGAAATATTTCCACATTAGCACAAAAGAAAAAAAACCATATACATGTTAAAGAGAATGAGTTTGTTGTAGTGGCAATGGTGTCATCAAAAATAAAAATAGGGCTTCGACACTACTTTGATTCATCATCATTAGAGTATGCCAGCTCACTCCATGTTTGTGCTAAAACTAGAGAAGCTACTACTCCTCCCTCATTAGAATCCTCATACGACACCAAAGAAAGTAGATAATGGTTGTACTTTGGGTCATTATCTCCTCCATCACCTGAAGGGTTGTTAGAAAGCTCAATGGGGGAGTTGTGCCTCCCTAGATAAGCCTTGTGATACTTATTCTTCTTATTTGCTTTCTTCTCAGGCTTAATTGATTCCTTCTTTCTTACTTTGACCAATTCTTCAGAAACAACCCAGCTCCTCAAATTATAGGTGGTTTCAACACCACCCTTCTTAGTTTTCTTATGGGGATTTCCTTTCCCTTGATGTTATAGGAGCTCCTTGCATGCCAATTTTATTATCATGTATATAATCTTGGGACTCACGCAGATTGAGTCTATTAGACCTTCAAACCAGGCTAAGAGACACACTAGGCTTACTCATTCTTACATGGCACAAGGTAAGGACTAGAAAATCTTAATTACGTGAAGACTCATTGGCCTAAGCTTTTGAATTGAACTTGCAAGAAAGAAAACCCTCAATCCTAGACAATTTCTACTAGCCCTAGTGACAACTATAGACAATCAAAACTCTTAGTATCGCAAAAAGTGAAACTCTTAAACCAACTAATCCATGACTCAAGCCGAGCTCATATGAAAACCAACTTGCTTGGGATAAACACTTCAATAACACTGTAACTAGAAGCCAAAGGATCACACGCTACCTCTCTGGCTCACACTTCTCATTCTTGATGGTTGCAAATGGTGAGATAAAACAATAGGCAATCTATATTAAAGTAGAAAAATCAAGAGTGTATAGCCATTAATGATCAAGGAGAACCTCATGCGAGTGAGCTGACAACTTAGTCACTCAGCTTTCAGTCTGGGCTGTCAATATTTTTGGATTTAGAACACCATCAATGGTGATCCATACACATTACTTCTAGCTTTTGCAACTTATGCTTCAAAAATAGTGATACCACCTCATAAAGTTGCCACGTTTACCCTTAATTTCACTAGTCATCTTTAATCTTACAATCGCCATGCATGACCATTCTTGGTCCTTTCTTTTTCATTTACATTAGTGAAGTACAAAGAGCTAGCAATTGAAAGAATATTCCCTCAAGTATCCCATCGACCATCATAGATCTTCCTTCACTTTCCAAACTTCGATCAACAATAGGATCATGGGAATAATGAGAACATGACCATTGGATCACCTTCCACCCTTGCCAACCCTCACCATACATCGTGTGTCACTAATTTACATTTCAAATTCTAGACCACATCATTGACAAATGAAAAGCAGCGATGGAACCAAATCAAGCCACATTCACCCTCCTTCAAAATCAACACAAAAAATATCACTCATTCAAAATTTTAAAGTAGTGATGACTCATTAGCATTAGGGACCTCATTGCTCATCACTAATATGAGCAAGACAAGTGCACAACTATCTACAATGACTGATGGAAAGTAATACATAGAGTATTAAGTTCATCGCTCATCGCTAATTCAAAACTCAAAGCTGAAGAGCAATTAGCGATAGCCAAAACCTCCAACGATACAAAGAGAAATTCAAGAATCGTGCATCGCTTATATGAATCAAACATTCTCAAAGCTATCTGCGATGAGCGATGGACAAAGGCGGTGGACAAGACTTAAGTGAAACAATTTGCACATTCTCATAAGTTCTATTGAGGAAAGGGGACCTCCTAGGACAATGTATAAAAAGGCCTCAGAGGACTTAAAACATATTATTTCACAGGATGTAAAAGCCAAATAAGGTCGATCAAATGACCTTATAAAATAAAATGTGTTTCGGACCTAGGTAGAAGGGGACGGTCATTTCATGGACTTTCATGGCTCAAGATATTTTAACATGACCAAGGATAGGAAATAGAAGGTCAATGACAGATCTTAACATTGACAAGTGCTAAGACCTAAGGATTTTTAGGAGAGACTTGACTATAAAATTCAAAGGAAACAATAGTGAGCAAAACCCTAAGCCCAAATACTTAAAACTGGCTAAATTTTGTAGAGTTTAGAAATGGAACCAAAAAAATTATGGGTTCCATCATTGGCTCCAATTGGGTACATTTTTCCTCTAGAATAGAGTGAGGTTCGAGAATCTTAGGTGAACTAGACTGAGCATAGAGAACCAAAACCAAGGACCTGCCTAGACCAGGCAAGAAAACTAGACCAAAAAAAACCACATATGAACAATATTTACATGAGCTACAAGGCTATACCAAGAGATCCAATCTCCATCTTCTTTGTAGCCTCTTTTGATATGCAATCTTTCAATCTCCATTCTATAATTCTACCAGACTTCAACTTTATTTGGTGGCCCCAAGCCCCCAAACTTAGGACTAGTACTTTCCCTTGTTAAAAACCTTGTTTTCTACTATTTGTACCATGCCAATTCTAAAAATATTCTCATAAATTACCAAATTGTTGATCATGCTGCAACAACTAAAATCAACCATTATGGACATATGTTTGAACTTATTATTATCATTGTCATTCATGTCCAACTGAGAACTGCAATAGAGCATTGACCAGAACACATTATCAGTGTAGCATTCTATCTGACTTAGCTTGCAACCATATTTCATCAAATACCCATCCAAATTGACAAGAAAAGTGATGCACTCATAATCCATCTGATCACTATCATCATATAAACTAACATCAAATTCATTTTTCTCATTAAACTAAAATCCCTTATACAGACTCTTTTCAAGATTCCCATCTAGGGGCACATACTCTAACCCTTTAGAGTGATATTGCAATTTCATTTCTAGTATTCTAGGGTCATTATCATCTCGTTTCTACCCCACACCAAACACACATTCACTTTGTGTGATAAACATGAAATGTTCATATATAGGCTTCTTTTCAAAATGGTGTTCACATTCGTCAGAGCTAAATAAACTAGTTATGCTTCCATATGCTCTACTTTCTTGGGAGATTGATTCATTAGAGCCTATAGCATTCTTGCTTTCATTCAGATCAGGGTCATCCCTACAAAAGGTATTATATGTACCATCCTAGGCATGAAAGAATACTTTTATTTTAGGTTCATCAACATACTCCAATCCTCCCCTCCAATCATTTCTCAACTTGAAACAAAATGCATCAAAGGATGGATCAAATAACTCAGGATTGATGGGATCAATAGTAAGGTATTTAAGTGCACCATCAATTGATAGGTTTTTCAACTCACATGTAGAGGACTCATTGCAACCTAAACATTTCTTCTTTTCAGTCGAGCAAGTTTCTTTACTCTTTTCTTCAACAAATTCTTTGCTAAAAACTATCATGCCCATCTTTGCTACAAGATTTGCACATCCCATTTTTGTTTCATACAAACAACCAAGAACATGACCATGTTGACTAGCATCACAAATCCCACCATTTTTTGAATCGAATTCAAGCTCAAGACACTGAATACAAACATTCTTACCTTTAAATTCATCATCAACCATATTTCCAGGAAATTCCAATTCTGATGTAACTAAATTGCATTCCAACAATCCATCACATGAAATTTGTTCATTCACTACTAAGGGCAATACCTCATGAGTATTAATATTGTTACAACCTTCATAAAAGAAGGATGCCTTTAGGTAATTCTTCCAATAGGATTCATATTCTTCAGTAGAGTAATCAAAATTCTCATTTTCATTATCTTGATTATCAACCCTCAAAGGTACGTTGACAATACTTAAAAATATAATAATTTCATCATCTGCACCACTAGACATATATTCATCTTCTAAAACATCCCTATCCATCACCTGGATAAACCCTTGATCTTTGACAATAGGGTGAGCACCAATATCATTTTGAGACCCTATTTTTTGTATATATTCACACTTATCCTCCTTAGCAATTCTAATCCAACCAACTATTTGATCAAAATCTCAAGGTTTCAAATCCTTGGGCAAGGTACTAAGCCCAGGCTCATAAATTTCATAGAATAAGTCAATACATACCAAATCTTCAGGTCTCAACCTTTTAGGGATTTCTAACAAGGGATCCAATAACATTTCTAACAAATCATATGGTGATTCTCCCTCCTTTCTTTTCATGCTAGGCAGTCTTTGAACAAATGACATATAATCATCACTACTAAAAATTTGTTGAAGTCCATCTTGTATTTGTCCATGATTAATATAATATGAGTCTAAACAAGATAATGCATCAAAATAATCATCACCTTGATCATCCCTTTCATCCTTATTTATTCCATTTGTATGATGTGCATTGGGAAAACAAACACTTGTAGCCATATATCCCCTCATCATTGAATATTTCATAGTATTTTCAATGTCCATAGCAATGTGATATGCCTAATGTAATGTTTTAGTCTCCTTATCTCTTATCAAGTAATCCACTTCATTATAAAATGCACCTAAATACACAATTAAACATTTTGCATCACTAGATCTCATGTGTTTAGGAATATCTCTTACTGCTTTTGCAAATCTGAGGTTAAAAGCAAGGACCAACTCCTCTTCATCCTTTTAGATTTCCATAAATCTTTTTCTTATCACATTTGGACTAACCCTTTCACCAAATATTTCTGCAAATGCTATCATGAAGTCATTCCATGAAGCTATGGAACATACTGGTAAATATGAAAACCAGTCTCTAGCATCTTCTTTTAGAGACTAAGCAAAATTCATTACAACATCCTCATGATCTATCTCAAAGTATCCCATCAAATCCATGAATGCATTCAAATGTTTAGAAGCTAACTATGAAATTTTCCCTGTAAATTTCTAGGCAAATGTTTCCTAATATCATTAGGAATCTTTCTAGGTAAGCCTTGAATCCACTAAAACTCAACAGCTTATATCTCTCAATAGAGAATCTCTTTTGATGGCATGATAAAGGTTACATGCCTTGTATTTTTTTACTTCATGTTCCACAAGGAGATATAGGGGAATGATATATTTCTCTTGTATTCCAATTCAATCCTTAAATATCAATTTCATAGTTGATTTTTTACTGCCTTATTCCTCAATTTAATAATAATTTTAAAGTGTACATTTCAAACATATTCATGCTTTAAAACCTTCTAAGAGGAAAATAAGCATACTTCTTCAACCCAATATAGATTTTACAAATTGCACCTTAGAAGTATGTAAAATGACTACCACCCTTCCCTACACTAGTGCTCAATTCACTTAATAGGGGACAAATATTTTTTTTAGATCATGCAATATGGCGTTCATAAAAATTTACACTCCATGAAAACCAAAATAGGGGAAATACTTGGATATGATTGTAATTGCCTTTAATTATGCTTCTAATTGGAAAATTTTATAGAATTGAAGCTATCATCACAATTCCTTCTGGTTCTTTGCATAGAGTCACCGCCTTTTCTTTTATAGAGGAACGAGCTTCAACAATATGAAGCATCCTTCAAAGGTTAATTTCACTTATCTTTTCTTAGAAAACTTTCATGACTTCTTCAAATTATGCATACTAGTGCAGAGATATCAGAGTCACCACCCACACTTAGTGAGAACTTTTATGCAATTATTAATAGAAGTGTGGTAGATATTCAATCAGAATTTGTAAGGGGTAAAAGAAAAATAGAAATTTCATGAAACATTTCTTAAGATTAACTCATTGACCCAAAGATAGACTTGAAAAGTGAATTTTCCAGCAAAATATAAAACCATTCTCAACCCAAATTCTAAATGTATTTCCAAAAATGTTTGAATCTCTAGTTCCCCACTATCTTAGAACTGCCATGACTCTTTAAGGCAAGATGATATCCTATCAGGGCTTTCTCAAGTTACTCCTTAGTAGATTCACCATTCCTGTTGGTGACTCAGATGGGAAATAAAGACTCCACAATTTTCAATCTCTAGCTACAAATAATATTTCAAGATTTCAATGACTCTTTGATAAGACACCCTACAACCAAATTTCAAAGTTCATCCCTAGTAGAGTCTCCATTTTTGTTGGTGACTCGGATGGGAAAATAAGACTCCATAATTTTCAATCTCTGGTTACAAATAATATTTTAAGATTTCAATGACTCTTTGATAGGACAGTTTGCAACCAAATTTCAAAGTTCATCCCTAGTAGAGAGGCCATTTATGCTAGTTATTTTTAAGAACCAAACTTAATCTTACCACTTACCTATGAATCAGCCAGAACCCAATAATCAACAAGGGTATGGATTGGCCAACACACAAGCAAGGGTTTTGAGACCCATAATTCTACTCTTCAAGCTCTATGAAACCCAAGAGGGTAATTCCTATTATGCTCATATGATATTCACTTGATCAAGAACATCTCTATACATAGATAAATTCCTATAGAACACAACTAGATAACATTCATTAAATATTTGGTTGACCTTTAAACAAATAACTATTTATTGGAAGGAATAAGGTGATACTTCAGATTGGTATATTGTAATTGAACATATGTTAGATGATTTCCATTCTCATTTCGAGCCCTTGGTCAAGTGCATAACTAACTTATTTATCTTTAGGATAACCAAATGAAAAGACCAGTGCCTTGTCTTAGGGTAATGGAGTCATATTCATAACAACCAGTTTAATACCTTAGCTATTTGAATTAATAATTAATGGACTATTGATATAGTGCATTACAGTATTCAACTCACTGTGCCCAAAACACAACTACATATGAATATTATGATCTTTCCTCTCAAATCTATGACCTCACTTTAGTATTTAATCAATCCTTTGAATCAAAGTAGAAATAAAATCACTCATTCAATTAAAAAAATTGAAGACCATTGAAAAGAACATTAACCATTTTATTTATAATTAGGAAAAAAAAACTACATAGGAGAGAATGTATTTTGGAACTATCATTTTCATTTATAAACTGATGCTACTATAAAAATATTTGAGATAGTTACAAACAAACTCATACCCTAGACTCCTTACTAACCTATTTATTTGTGCATGAATTTACAGTATGCTCTTTTATGAGAAAAGTTTTCCCACTTATACCATTTTGAGACTCCAAACTCGAACCCCAATAACCATCCTTGATATCCCATTTATAGAAGAATAGGAGCAACAATATTTAAGTCGAATTACCATTTCAATTACATTTCATTTGGCACACATTTCATTTCAGGTTTAAATACCAACCAGATAGTTACATTTAATCATTTCAAAATAGGGGAAAGAAAAAGAAAAAACTCCACATAGTCGATTGAAGCACACCAACCTACCTTCTAAAAGATGTCATTCATTATTGCAGTAGTGCTAAAATCCCTTTCTTACATCGATGAAAGAAGATTCTCCACTAGCACTTGAGGAAAAAACTTATATACTAACTAGAAAAGGCATATTTTCAATCAAAGACAGGGAGTCCAACACCTCTCCATCACACCAACCAAAAATATTTCCACGTTAACACTAAAGAAAAAAAACCATATACATGCTGAAGAGGATGAGTTTTTTGTAGTGGAAATGGTGTCATCAAAAACAAAAATAGGGCTAGGACGCTACTCTGATTTGTCAGCATCAGAGTATTTCCACCCGCTCTATGTTTTGTCCTAAAATTGAAGAAGCTACTACTCCTCCCTCATTAGAATCCTCATACGACACTAGAGAAATCATATAATGGTCATACTCTAGGTCAGTATATCCTCCTTCACCCAAATGGCTATCGGAAAGCTCAATAAGGGAGTTGTACCTCCCCAAATAAGCCTTGTGATACTTATTCTTCTTCTTTGCTTTCTTCTCAAGCTTAACTAATTCATTCTTTCTAACTTTTGCCAATCCTTCTAAAACAACACAACTCCTCAAATTATAGGTGCTTTCAACACCATCCTTCTTAGTTTTCTTGTGGGCTTTCCTCTCCCTTGGTGTTACATGAGCTCCTTGCATGCCAAGTTCAGTATCATGTGCATAATCCTAGGACTCAAGCAAACTGAGTCTACTAGACCTTTGGATCGGGCTGAGAGACACACTAGGCTTACTCATTCTTACAGGGCATAAGGTAAGGACTAGAAAATATTAATTATGAGAAGACTCACTGACCTAAGCTCTTAAATTGAAATCACAAGAAAGAAAACCCTCAAACCCCTACAATTTCTACTAGCCCCAGTGATAATTACAAACAATCAAAACTCTTACTATCCCAGAAAATGAAACTCTTAAACCAACTATGCATGACTCAAGCAAATCTCATATGAAAACCAACTTACCCAGGATAAACACTTCAATACCACTATAACTAGAATCAAAAGACTCACACACTTCCTCTCTGGCTCACACACATGAATTCTCGATGGTTGCAAATGGTGACATAAAACAACAAGAAATCCACATTTAGAAAAATTAGGAGCGTGTAGCCATTAATGATCAAGGAGAGCCTCTCGCAAGTGAGCTAACAACTTATCCACTCAGTTTTGAATCTAGGTCATCAATCTTTTTGGATTTAAAACACCATCAATGGTGATCCACAAGAATCGCTTCTATCTTTTACAACTTATGCTTCAAAAATAGTGATACCACCTTAGAAATTTTCCACATTTACCCTTAATTTTATTAGTCATCTTTAATCTGACGATCGTCATGCATCGCCATTCCTTGCCTGTGCTTTCTCATTCACATTGGTAAAGTAAAAAGATTCAACAAATGAAAGAATATTCCCTCAAATATCTTATCTCCCATTGCAAACCTACCTTCACTTTCCAAAGTTCAATCAATGACAGGAGCACTGGCATAATGAGATCACTACCATTGGATCACCATCCAACCTTGCCAACCCTCACCATGCATTGTGCATCACCAATTTATGTTTCAAATTCTAGACCACATTAGCGATGGAACCAAATTAGTCTATGTTCACGATCCTTAAAATTCAATGACATAAAAAATATCACTCATTCACCATTTTAAAACAATAACGACTCATTAGGATTAGGGACCTCATCTCTCATCACTAATATGAACAAGACAAGTCTACAACTATCTGTGATGAGTGATGGAAAGTAATACATAGAGTCATAAGGTCATCACTCATCACTAATTCAAAACTCAAAGCTCAAGAGCAACTAGTGATAGTCGAAACCTCCAGCAATACAAAGAGAAATTCAAGCATCACACATCGATGATATGAATCAACCATTCTCAAAGCCATCCACGATGAGTGATGGACAAAGTCCGTGGATGACCCTTAAGTGAAACAATTTGCACGTGCTCATAACTTGTATTGAGGAAAGGAAACCGCCTAGGAAAATGTATAAAAAGTTCCAAAAGTACTTAAAACATATTATTTCATAGGATGTAAAGGATAAATAAGGTTGATTAGATGACCTTATAAAATAAAATGTGTTTTGAACCTAGGCATAAGGGGCCAATAATTTCACGGGGTTTAATGGCTCAAAATGTTTTAACATGACTGGACACGGGCAATAGAAGGTCAACAATGGATCATAACATCGACAAGGGATAAGACCTAAGGATTTTTAGGAGAGATGTGATCATAAAATCCAAAGGCACAAAACATTGGGAAAAACCCTAAGCCCAAATACTTGAAACTGGTTGAATTTTGCAGAGTTTAGAAATGGAAACAAAACATTATAGGGGTTCCATTAGGCTAGATTTTTATAAAGTAGTGGATTTTTCTCCACCTTTTTAAATACTCCTCTTCATGTAATTTTTCCTTGAGTTCAACTAATGAGCCTTCAATAAGGGAAACTAGTTTTGAACAACTCAATAAAATTCCATGTTCTTTCCTTATCCATTTCTTTTCAATTTAATATTTCAATTCTATTGCTTCCAGTGATCCTATCAGAAAATTTAAACCTAAACTTTTTTTTTTTAAATTGATTCACAATGGCCTCTAGAAGACAACCTTTAGAGTCTCATGTTTCATCCACTAATGCAACTATAGCTTAGAGCTCTTCATTTATTTTTGTGAGCATGTAAATCTGCAACATAGCTTAAACTTAAACCCGCATTAGTATGGTTGGTTTAAAACCAACCAAATAAACTGCTCTTTATGAAATACTCGAACATGCTTCAAAATACAAACAAGACAACAAATGATAAAAATAAACTAATTGAGAGCATTAAAAATAATGTTCATACCTATCCCATAGTGGATTGGTGCACCTTTGATATGAAAAGGATCCCTCTCCCAATCCTTGATAAGCTTCAAGATGAAAATGAACAAGAGATGCAAGATCATGAACTCAAAATGGCTATAATAAGAATACTCAAATTGTTGGAAAAACAAGGATAGACAATAGAGAGGGGAGTGAATAATTTGTTACAGAATTTAAACTTATTCAACCTTAATCAACCTTTAATCTTTGATCTAATAATTAAGAGTGAAAGCATAAATCAACAACACATCAAAAACACATGAACACCAAGATTTTATACGTGGAAACCCTGTTAGGGGAAAAACCACGGTGGATGTTAGTTCACAAGATTATACCCTATTAGAAGTTTAATAAAAAATGAATAGGGAATGCACATGCATTCAGGCACACTACCTTACATAAAATAATCAGATTAAATCCATCTGATGAGGGTGAACTGAGAAATTAGCTTCTATAAAAGCTTGATGGAAGTTTCGGTTAGGCACAAAAATGTGCTTCTTCACACTTCACTCAATCTTCTTCACACTTTGCTCTGAAATCAAATGATCTGATCCTTATTCACACATTTCGCATACATTCACAGAGCATACACACCACACACTCACTTCAAAATGAGGAAAAAATAGCTCTTATATATCCACTACATGAAAAAATCTCGGCCCAATTCATGAACAAATCTCAATGCGCACCAACCTAAATTTTTCACATAGTAATGAAGACCTAAATCAACATCCTCGAATATGCCAAACAATAAAAGATTAATTCATAAGGATCCACAAAACACTACCACCATCATGTTGTCCAAGAACATGAAAACCTCAAACACACAAAGGGAAATCTTTGATCACGATCACACCGATCAATGTGGACATACCATAATGATATAGCATGATCTAGAAACATCACTGAACATTATAGCAGCATGCGCAATAACTCAATTTACCATAATTGCATTCTCTTCTACCAGAAACACCTGCTATAGTGAAAGAATAACTGTATGAACTTAGAAACTCATAACTTTCTCCATTCTTGATGTGTACTACTGAAAATTTTGGACAACATACAAGATAGGCTTAGCAACAAACCCTTTGATGTGTGACCTCTGATTATCAATGTACACAACTTACCACCATTCTGATCAACACTTTTTCACAGACTGTCTACAACATATTTATTCTAATTTTCTCAATATCCTCGACATATACAGCCTTCAGAATCATCAATGCTAATAGTGTTGACATCAATGACAACCACATATCACCAACACAACCACAACATCCAAAAATATCCCCCTTTGGTATTGATGGCAACACATGATGTGAAAATACCATCAACACAACTAACTCTTCACATAGTACTCTTCTCCTCCTTTTGTTTTGCACTTCTCCCTCTTACACTTCTCCCCCTTGCAATACAAGGTTTTTCACATTAGACTTCTCCCCTTTTGACATCAATGGAAAAGGTACACAAGCTCTAAACCACATATCATCTGAAGCATTTGACTACTCCCCTTGAGTAGTAGGAACCACAACATCAATTCGAAATAAGATTTGATTGTGAGTGCATAGATTGATGCAAAGAATTGCATCTTAGTTCAGACTAGGAGGGGGAATCACCCCTAACTTGCCTTTAAGATACTCAAAATTATCCTTAGGTAATATTTTAGTAAAGATATTTGCAATTTGTTCCTTAGTGGGCACATATTCAAATCTGACTTCTTTATCACTCACTTTGTCTCTCAAAAAGTGATACTTTATAGATATATGTTTTTTCTTTGAGTGTAACATCAGATTCTTGGAAATGTTTATGACACTTGAATTGTCACAGAATATAGCAATAGGCTCATTATACTCAATTCTAATATCTCTCAGTATCTGTTTCATCCATAATACTTGAGTCCAATTGTTTGTAGCAGCAATATATTCTGCTTCAGCAATAGATAAGGAAATCAAATTTTTCTGTTTACTTAGCCAAGACACCAACTTCTTCCCTAAGAAGAATGCACCACCACTTTTAATTTTCTTGTCATCTACATCTCCTTCTCAATCTACATTTGTAAAGGCATTCAGAGTAAGATCATCATCCTTAGGATACCAAAGACCAAAATCAATTATTCCTTTCAAGTATCTGAAAATTCTCTTTATTGCAATCACATGTGATTCCTTTGGATCAGCTTGATATCTAGAAACCATACACACAACATTCATAATGTCTAGTCTAGTCTGAGTCAAATATAGAAATCCACCAATCATTGACATGTACCTTGTTTGATTAGCCTTAGGAGAATCATCATTTTGTGTTAACTTGCATCCGGTTACCATGGGTGTACCAACCGGTTTTGAGTCTTCCATGCCAAACTTTTTCAATAAGTCTTTTACATATTTGGACTGAGATATGAAAATTGGACATCATTTAACTGAGTTATTTGCAATCCTAGAAAGAATTTTAGCTCTCCTATCATTGAAATCTTAAATTCACTTTTCATTTCATCAACAAATTTCATGCATAAGTCATCATCACCTTCAAAAATGATTTCATCAACAAAAACTTCAATAATCAACTCTTTATCCTGATCCATCTTGAAATATAGATTGTTGTCATTAGTACCTTTATTGAATCCAAGCTTCAAAAAGTATTTATCCAGTCTTGCATACTAGTCTCTAGGGTCTTGTTTGAGTCCATATAGTGCTTTCTTCAATTGGAAAACCATGTCTTTTTCATCAGTCAATTGAAATCCATCTAGTTGCTCAACATAAAATTCTTCTTCTAATTCACCATTAAGAAATGTTGACTTCACATCCATTTGGTAGACTTTGTAATTTTTGAAAGTAGCATAAGAAATAAATAACCTTACAACTTCAATTCTAGCAACAAGGGCAAAGGTTTCTTTAAAATCAATACCTCCCATTTGAGTATCCTTTACATACCAGTTTTTCTTTATTTCTGACAACTTCACCTTGTTCATTCAACTTATTCTGAAAGACCCATTTGGTTCCAATCACATTTTTATCCTAAGCTCTGGGAACAAGATTCCATGTATCACTTTTCTCTATATGCATCAGTTCTTCCTTCATTGCTTCCATCCAATATTCATCTTTACATGCTTCATTGACATTACTAGGCTCAGTCTTGGAAATCACGCAATATTCTTCTGCAATTCTTCTTCTGGTCTATACACCTTTGTTCTTGTCTCCTATAATCTAATTTTTAGAACTATTTAGCTTTACATACCTTGGAACTTTTGGATTTTCTCTAACTTCTAGTCCTTTTGTTCTCTCTTTTGCACTTCCACTAGCTTCTTCTTCATGATTCTCTTGATTCATTAGAACAATTTGAGCTTGATTATGTGTTTGCACATTCTTTCCATTCTCAATACTATCTTGTTGGTCATCTGAGTCATATCCATAGTATCTGGATGATCTAACACTGTCTTCATCAACTCTAACATTATCACTTTCAACCATTTTCTTCAATATTCTATTGTAGCACCAGTATGCTTTGCTCTTAGTAGAGTAACCCAGAAATAATCCTTCATCACTTCTAGCATCAAACTTGCCAACATCTTCATCTCTCTTAATATAACATCTACTTCCAAAGATTTTGAAATACTTAACAGTAGGATTATAACCAAACCACAGCTCAAAATAAGTCTTACCATATTTACCATTACATTTACTCAGTTGATAGTGTATATAGTAGTGCTTACAGCTTCTGTCCAATAGATATGAGGAACATTACCTTCCAACATCATTGTTCTAGTAGCATCTAGAATTGTTTTGTTCCTCCTTTCAACAACTCCATTCCGTTGAGGGGTCTGGGGAGCAAATAACATTTTTTTTATTCCATGCTCTTCAAAAAATGTATTGAACTCCTGAGAAGTGAATTCACCACCTCTATCTGATCTTAAGCACTTATCCTTTAAACCTATCTCATTTTCTGCCAAAGCTTTGAAACATTTCAACTTTTCTAGAGCTTCATGTTTTTCTCTCAAGAAAGCAACTCATATCATCCTAGAGTAATCATCAATGATCAACATAAAGTACCTTTCTCCTTGTAGACTTATGATTCTAGATGGACCACATAGATCAGTATTAACCAACTCTAGCACTCCATTAGAATGATGTTCTTTGCTCCTAAAATAAATTCTTGTCTGTGTTCCCATCTGACATTCCTTACACATAGTGTTAGTAGGCTTCACTAACTTAGGTAGATCTTTGACTGCTTGAGTGGATCTTACATTGAAAATGTTATCAAAATTCACATGACATAGCCTCCTATTTCATAACCAACTTACATCAACTTGAGAAATTAAGAAAATTTCACTGGCAGCACTCAAGTGAAAAATATTACCTCTTGTCTTTGTACTTGAAGCAATTAAATTTCTAGAGCTTCCCAATATCCTACACTTACCATCTTTGAATTGAAGATTGTATCCCTTGTCTACCATTTGTTCAACACTCAACAATTTATGCTTCAATCCTTCAACATAAATAACATCATCAGTATTACATTTACCACCAAGAGAAATAGTGCCTCTATCACAAATCACACCAGCATTGTTATCTTCAAATCTTACAACACCACTGTCATACTTTTCCAAGCTTAGAAACTTTATTTTGTCACCAGTCATATTATGTGAGCATCCGCTATCAATCACCCATTCATCCATTTCATCAATTTTGGATGCAAGAGCTTTCTCAATATTCTAGTTGTTAGCAAATTTAGTGGACACTGTACCATTTTCCTTGATAGCAATGAATACCCATCCATCTTCATTTCTAGTTTCTTTATCAGATTCATCATCAGTAACACCTTTAGAATAATAACTTTTCTCTTGAAATCTAGACTTGTCAGGTTTATACTTAGAAACTCTTTCAAGACACCTTGATGCAAAAGGACCTATTTTACTGCAAGAGAAACATTTAATACGCGACTTTCCTTTGTACTTACCATGTCCTCTGGATTCTCTTTTCACAATCAATGCTTCTAGTTCTTCTAGCTCTCTTTCTTCATCTTCAATATGTCTCATCTCATCTTCATACTTGAATGTCTCTCTAGAACTTTCTCCCAGATCATATCTTTGTTGGCTTTTTCTAGATACAGTAGCTTTAAATGTATATTTTGTCTTAGGAGTAGTTTACCAAACTCACTCAACTCAAAGGCGGCTAATTTACCAATCAGTATGTCTCTTGTCACATTTTTTACTGTTCTAAGCTCTTCAATAGCATGAGATTTTGTTTTATAAGAAGCAAGAACTGATCTAAGAACTTTAGCCACAATCTCATCTTCTTCCATAACTCCACCGACACACTTGATACCCATCACTAGTTCATTTACCTTCTGCTAGAAAGCAGCAATGCTTTCATCTTCACTCATCTTCAGGCTCTCCCATTTTCCTTTCAGACTTGTTAACTTAGCAATCTTCACGTATGCATTTCCTTCATACAATTTCTCCAATTTCTTCTAGATCGCATGTGCTATCTTTAGAACTATCACATTTTTCATCTTTGATTTTGTCAAAGCACTTAGCAATGCTTCTATAGCCCTGATATTATTTTCAGCTTCTTTGATCTCATCAGGAGTAGTGGGACCATTCTGAGGAATATTATATCTATTCTTTGTAATCTTCCAGAAGGGTTCACCAATGCACTTCAAATGACACTTCATTCTGACCTTCCACAGAGAGTAATTTATACCATCAAATTTGGGGCTATCCTTCTTGTATGATGCCATATTGGATCACCTCAAGTTATTAAACTTCTTCAAAGGAACCTGCTCTGATACCAATTATTGGAAAAACAAGGATAGACAACTCAGAGGGGGGTGAATCAATTGTTATAGAATTTAAAATTATTCAACCTTAATCAACCTTTAATATTAGATTTCATAATTAACAGTGAAAGCATAAATCAACAACACATTAGAAACACATGAACACCAAGATTTTATACGTGGAAACCCTATTAGACGAAAAACCACGGTGGATGTTAGTCTACAAGATTATACCCTACTAGAAGTATAATGAAAAATGAATAGGGAATGCACATGCATTCAGGCACACTTCCTAGAGCTCGCTACTCAAAGGGAAGGCTCACTACCTTACATAAAATAATCATATTAAATCCATCTGATGAGGGTGAATTGGGAAATTAGCTTCTACAAAATCTTGATGACAGTTCTAGTTAGGCACAAAAACACTTCTTCACACTTCACTCAATCTTCTTCACACTCTACTCTAAAATCAAATGATTTGATCATTACTCGCACATTTCACATACATTCACCAAGCATACACACCACACACTCACTTCAAAATGAGGAAACAATTCTCTTATATATCCGCTACATGAATTTTCATCAACAACTTTGTCGGCCACAAATAAAGAATAAATTACAACTATCGGCCCAATTCATGAACAAATATCAATGCACACCAACCTAAGTCAGTCACATAGTAATGAAGACCTAAATCAACATCCTCGAATATGCCAAACAATAAAATATTAATCTATAAGGATCCACAACATGCTACCACCATCATGTCGGCCAAGAACATGAAAACCTTGAGGACACAAATGAAAATCTTTGATCACAAGCACACCGATCAATTTGGACGTACCACAATGATAGAGCATGATCTAGAAACATCACTAAATATTATAGCAGCATGTGCAGCAACTCAATTTACCAAAATTGCATTCTCTTCTTCCAGAAGCACCTGCTATAGTAACAGAATAACTGTATGAACTCAAAAACTCATAACTTTCTCCAATATTGATGTGTACCACTAAAAATTTCGGACAACATACTAGATAGGCTCAACATCAAACCCTTTAATGTGTGACCATTGATTATCAACGTACACAACTTACCACCATTCTAATCAACATAGCTTCACAGACTGCTTGCAACATATTTATTCTAATTTTCTCAATATCCTCAACATATACAACCTTTAGAATCATCAATGCTAATAGTGTTGACATCAATGACAACCACAACATCCAACACAAATTGTCGATGAAAATGAAGTAGAAGTGCCATGAATTTATAGGTTGAGGGTTGGAGGATTGAAGGATTTGGATGAATTTCTGACAAAATACCAACCAATGAGAGAAGACCACTTGTCCACATGTGATTGGAGGAGGAATGAGCACATTTTGGAGATTTTGCAAGTAAATGAAGTTATGTGGGTTTGAACCTTAAAAAATAGCTTTAAATGAATATGGTTGAGAGATTTTGGGGGGAAATTTGTTTGGACAAGAAAGTTAAACAAATGGAGTTAATGAGGGAATATTAATTGCGAATATGCCTTGTGAGGGAAAATAGAGATAATTAGATAATTAATTAAAATGCATTTCATGTGCAAGTTACAAAAGCTAGAGAAAAAAGGATTAGTGTTAGGAGTTAATCAGGATTTGATTAACTTAGATGGAGGTTTAGTTGATATGACACTTTATTTAGATTTTTTGGGTTTATCTAAATCAAAATGAGAGGGATGTGAACATTACAAATTTAATTAAATAAATTTTGATTTATTCAATTAAATGAAGAACATTAGGTATTTAATTAAATAACTTTGATTTATTTAATTAAATGAGGAACATTAGAAATCTAATTAAATAAATAATTAAATGAAGAACATTGGATGCATGACATTAATTTGCATGTCTACATTTTTCCCCTCTCTAAAGCAATGTGTTATTTACGTTGATTCAAATAATAAAATTGTCGAGACCAAAATTCAAAAAAAAATTGATTTTTTTTGGATGCCCCAGTGGAAAGAAGTACATTGGTACATTGCCCCCTTGAGAGATCGAGCAAAAATTTCAATTTGAGGGTCGATCTCTTGACAAAGAGGTTCAATATGGATGTATGGATGCTTAGACTAATAGATCTATATGATAATAATGATGCAAATGAGATGTTTGTAAGATGCTTAGAATAAAAAATCTTTATTATTTTAAACAACTTAAATGATGGTGCAATGCATGTGAGATGGATGAGATGGATGATGTTGTCCTATGATGATATGACATGATTATGCAGGATGAGAGTGTAGATGTTTTATGAATGTAGGATGGATGCATGTCATGATAACATGTTAGCATGAAAGAGGATAGAAGAATGAGAGGATCAACCCTTGAATCCAAGAAGATACAGAAGTCCAACAAGTCTATGAGTCATTGAGACTTTATTAGAAATGATGATGAATGATGATGATGTATTTATTATCCAGGGATGGGAGAGATGAAGAGAATATCTTTCCTTATGTTTGATAACACACATAGGTACAATGCATCAAGGTATAAAGAACCAGGATGGTGTTGCACCTAGTGTGATGGACTTTGACTCGACAATCAAATAGGAGTACTCTTGTTCACACATGACACATGAAACCTTATTCAGAATGTAGTTCAGATATTCTAAACATCCCGGACCAAAACATAAAAAAGCAAGCCTTCCCATTTCATCAACAAGACATCTTAAACACCTTCCCTACAAACCAAAGAAAGCATACATGACCAAGTTATATTACAAGAACATCCAACAAGCATAGTAGATAAAAAGATAATGATTGTTACCCCATTCTTTTCTCTCTAAACCGTTTTGAGTAGGCATCATCGAGAGGTCATTGGAATGAGCGCAAAATAAGATAAGTCAAAAAGACAAAGATAAAGTAAACAAACAAGCTAATGTTCTTCATACTGCTAGCAAAGACTAAACTATGGTGATGCCTGATGTTGATGCCCATTGTAGTTCGGATGCATCCTAGGACATGTTGTGATCAGGTGTTATGGGATTGACTAGATGATAACCTAATGATACTCTAAGTTGATTAACTTGTTGACTTATTGACCTAGACTTGAGACTTTGACGATTAAGCTTTCACTTTTGGACCTACTAGACTTGCTTCTGACTGACTTACCAAAGGATGAAAATGATGATTGATTTATTTAGAATGATGATTATTGCGGGTGAAAGCGAGATGAGATGAATGCACCATTTTGGTTTTTTTTCAAATATTTGGATGTTTTTGGTGTTTTGAAATGTTTTAAGGCTGTTTTTGGGATTTTGAGATTTTTTACGAATGTGTTGATTTTCAATTTTTTTTTATTTTTTGAGTTTTCTGAGATTTTGACCAAGAACCTAACCTAAAGACCTATCTTAAGGGTCTCAGGAGTTGATCAATAGATTAGCCTTTCCTACGTTATACACGCAAAGACCATGTAGTTCGATTGGCATAGACTTAATGATGAGATAGATGGACAAATGGATTGTCACTTTATTGCGACAAATGCCTAAAGGACTGACCTAGGGTGTCTTGGGGGATGATCAAAGATCAACCTTACCTACGTTCAAGCTCAAAGGTGACATAGTTCGACAAGATGACTCTCTTTTTCTATTTTTTGGATTTTTGATATTATTTGGATTTTTTCATAAATTTGATTTTCTGATGTTTTGGATTTTGTGAAGGATTTTTTGAATGTTTTTGGATTTATTTTTTCTAATGTTTCAGATTTTTTGAAGGATTTTTTGAAGAATGCTTTTGGATTTTTTATTTTTTGATGTTTTGGATTTTTTATTTTTTGATGTTATGGATTTTTTGAAGGATTTTTTGAATGTTTTTGGATTTTTTATTTTAAGGAAGATCACAAGAATATACACGAATCTGATCTGATGCAGGTAGAGGAACATGCCCCTAGCATGATGCGATAGACTACTTAGATATAGGCAGGACAAACTGACCTTAGGAATGTGCCACGTAGTACTAGGGTGGAACATGATACGAACACAAGATCAAGCTATGGTGCAGACAAAAATGGGTGAATGGAAGGATCAATGGAATATGATGGATGAATGGTAAGTGTGCAGAATAAGTTGTGAAGATCCTGGTGGATAGAGAGTGCTTTATTTACACAAGGCACCTATTTTCTAGGTTTTCACCAAGGTACATGCCCAAAGCGACACCAAAGTGGTTTTCACTAGAGGACGATTTTTTTCTTATAGTTTTCAATCCTTCTTCTGATTCTTTTTGGATTTTGATTTTATTTTGATTTTTTTGTATTTTTGGTTTTACCCTTAAAATATCAAGCGTAAAACTTTTTGAGATGAGAGTTTTTCATGGGCTCATGTAGAGGTTCGCCTTTGGGTGTTGATAGTTGGTAGGATCCTGATTTGTAGCTCGCAGTGATGATGAATGGTCCCAACTAGTTGTGCTCGAACTTGTTTTTCTATTCGGATTTGGCATGTTCTTTTGATTCTCCTTCAATACTAGCTCACCGAATTGGAAGGTCTGCCTCTTGATTTTCTTGTTGTAGCTTCACTTGAGGTGATTCTGATAGACTTTCAAGTGGTTTAAGGCCTCCATACACTGATCATCCAGCAGTTCCAGCTAATTTAGCCGTGAGACCTAGTATTCCTCATCTGTAATGAGATTTTGTAGTGATATCCTTAGGGCTGGAAGCTTGATCTCAATGGGGAGAATGGAATCTGATTCATAGACTAGAGAGAAGGGGGTGGCACTTATTGGTGTGTGGATGCTTGTGTGATAGGCCCATAAGGTGGGATTTAGCTATAGATTCCAGTCATGACCAATGTCATTCACTGTTTTCTTAAGGATTTTTAGAATGGTTTTATTGGTGTCTTTTGCTTGAATATTTCCTTGGGGATAATATGGAGTGGAAAATCAATGTTGGCTATTGAATTTTTTGCATAAGTTGTGAACATCCTAATTTTTGAAAGGTGTCCCATTATCTGAAATAATGGCTTGAGGGATATCGTATCAACAAATAAGGTAGTTCAGGATGAACTTGGATATCTGCTTTCTAGTTATGTAGGTCATGGTAATGGCTTTGACCCACTTTGTGAAATACTCTATGGTGGTAATGATGAACTTTGGCCATTGGATAAGGTGGGGGTTATTTTACCGATGAGATTGAGCCCCCACTACGAAAAGGGCCAAGGTGTGATAATGGGGTGGAGTTCCTGTGTTGGTGCATGGATGAGGTCCCCATGCTACTGACACTACAAACACCTTTCGGCATAGTCATGTTCTTCTCTTTCCATAGTAGGCCAATAGTATCCAGTCCTCAATAGTTTCTTGGCCAAAGTCTTACCTCTCGAGTGTGAACCACAAATGTCATTATGTACCTCAGTTAAAGCAGTCAAGGATTCCTTAGTGTTTAGGCAACGTAAAAGAGTCCCTTCCATGCTCCTATAGTATAGGGTATCTTTTAGGATGATGAAACGAGATTACTTTTAGATAAAATCTCTTTTGAGCTTCAGGGTTATGTTGGCGGGAAGGACTCCTATACTCAAGTAGGTGTAAATGTCATGGTACAAGGGATCATTGGGACCAATGATTTCACATACGAATTCAGACTTTGGTACCTCAAACGCTGGTATGAGAAGCTGCTCTACGAGGAATTCCTATTTTGGGATATTGGTGCGGGATCTCTAGGAGTGATCCAATCATTGCCATTGCATCCCCTACTTTTTTGTTTGCTTTGGGTAGCTTTTAAAATGTAATATCAATGAATGACTCCTTAAGGCTCTCCACCAATTTCTTGTATGGAGTCAACTTATCATCCTTTGTTTGATATTCATTATTTACTTCGTTGATTATGAGTTGTGAGTCTCCATATACCTTAAGAGCCATAATCTACCACTGCATTATAATCCTTAGCCCTATGACAAGAGCCTCATACTTTGTGATGTTGTTTGTGCATGAGAATGATAGCTTGTAAGATTTAGGTATGCAATCCCCTTGTGGAGTGATGAATAATATTCCCGCTCTTGACCCGTGTTGTGTGTAGGATCCATCAAAATACATTTTCCAATGATTTTCCACACTTAAGTTGAAGATTGATTCGTCAAGGAACTCTGAGATAAGTGGATTTTTTGCATAAATAGGTGCCTCAGCTAGTTGGTCTGCAATTGCTTGCCTTTTGATGGACTTGCATTAGACATATTCAATTTCATGCTCTGTTAGGATCATAACCCACTTAGTCATTTCTCTTGTGAGAGTTGCTTTAGAAAGTAGGTATTTGAGCGGATCTATTTTTGTGATTAGCTTTATCTGATGTGCCAGCATGTAATTTCTAAACTTCTGAGCTGCAAACATGATTGCTAGATAAGCTTTCTCAATAGGTGTGTAGTTTAGCTCATGTCCCACCATGGTCATACTGATGTAGTAGATAGTCCTTTCCATTATGTTTTCATCATGCTGGGCTAAGAGAGCACCGAGGGCTATCATTGTTGCTGATATGTATAAGATTAATGATTTGCTTGGAATTGGTGGCATTAGCACTAGTGGTGTGAGTAGGTATTCCCTGATTTTTATGAATGCTTGGTCATATTTTTCATCCCATTTTTATGCTACCCCCTTGTGGAGTAGATGAGAATATGGGATCTATTTATTTGCTAGTTGCGCTATGAATCTGCAGATAGACTGGAGTCTTCCCTGTAGGCCTCTTAGCTGATTTAGTGTCCTGGGTGCTTCCATTTTGAGGATTTCCTTTGGTGGGATCTACCTTGATTCATCTCATTAACACAATATACCCCAAGAGCTTTCCTAATTGCACTCTGAAGACGTACTTCTTTGGGTTGAGTCAGACCTTGCACTGTTCCAACCTATCAAAAATGGAACTCAGAGCTAATATGTGGTCCTGTCTTTTCCTTGATTTAGCCAATATGTCATCCACATAATCTTCCACCATCTTATGAATCATTTTGTACCTCCGATGCTCCTATAGTATAGGGTATCTTTTAGGATGATGAAACGAGATTACTTTCCCAGACTTCCATTCCTATTATAGCCCATGCCCAACATTAATTGGAGTCCTCTATTTGCATCATCCATAGGAAGGGCTGGTATTGGTCTTTCATCTTGATAGAGGAGACTAGATACATCTCTCTCATCCACCACTTCCTAGCCTAGATCACCCCAACTTCTAAATCGAGACGGATCCACTCTGAAGGTTTGAGTTGTTGTATTGGTGGGTTGTGGTTGTCCATGGGATCGAGGGGATTGAGGTAACTCCCCAACCACAAAGTCTCCCTTCTTTATTTTGTATTCCCAACACCCATTGTCTTGGATTATAAGCTTGATTTCAAATATTTTGGGGATGGTGGGTGTCTTTGTCCCAGAAGTGGAGTCTATGTTCAATGGGTCTATATACGAAGTTGAGGTGCCTTCATCATTCTTTCAAACTTAGGGAATTTTATAGTACTTGGCTTCTAGGTTCCTGCAGTAGGCGAAGAGCTTAGGATCACCATAGATTATGACCTCTTGATTTTGGTAATATGAAAACTTGATGCAACTGCTTGCATCTCATGGATCCATGGGCGCCCCAAGAGGATAATATAAGGCAGATCAAGGTCAAGAACCTGGTAGGTAGTTTCCATAATGGCTGGCCCTACTTGAATAGGGAGTTGAATAGTGCCCTGAGACATTCTTTCTTGATCGTCATAAGACCTGATTGTGATACCCTTACCTTTTTCAATGGAATCTCAGATTCTTTATAAGCTTGAGTGAACAAATTTTGAGGCTTGCACCGCCATCCACCAAGACCCTTTTGACCTTATTTTTATGAACCGGGACTTCAATGTTGAGTGCACGGTTGTGAGATGGTTGGGTGGAAAAGTTATGATCAAAAAATGTGAGGAGATTTGAAGTGGTGATGTTTCTGACCATATCTTGGAATTGTTTTGTATCAAGATTGGTGAAGATGGTAGATGAAGCCAATGCTTCCTCAAGGATTACCCTATGGGCGACTGAAATATTCAGTAACTCCATGATGGGGATCTGAGCAGGGGTTCTTTTTAACTGGTCTAGGACATTGTAGTTGTTAGGAACAAATTTCTAATTTTAGGTGGATGTCTTAGGTGGTTGTGATGCCCCCATAATGGTGATCTTTCTGCTTCATGTGGTGACTCCACAATCAACTTTGGTCCCTTGATGCTAACAATAGTGATCAATTTTCCAAGACATGTGACAACTCCTTCGTACACATGGTTCACATTGCCATATTTTTGCTTCCCTTTGTTATTTCCTTGGTTATGATCTGGCATTGGATTCATGTAAATCTTTAGATCTTGATTGCCAATTGGTTGCTCCACATTTATGATCTTGTTATAGATGAGGTCTTGGATGAAATTTTTTAGTTTCATGCAATTGGCTATTATATGGCCCTTGATTTTATGATAATCACAAAAGAAATTTTCATTGTACCATGGTGGTTTTACCTGGGGCTCTTGATAATTATCATAAGTGGGGATTTTGATGAGGTTCTCATTGACCAATTTTTTCATGATAGACTCAACCGATTCCCCAAGGGTTATGAACTTCCTCTTGGGGGATATCTATTTTGTGAAGGTGGTCCTCCTTGATTATTTAGATTGTTGACACAATTGTGGGTTGGTTGTTGTGATACCGCATTGTTTTGGACATTGTTGTGATTGTTGTTCTATGATTGGTGATATGTTTGGGAATTCTATTTCAGAGCATTGGTCATGACCTTGGCATCAACCACACCATCGTTGGTGACATTCCTGTTCTTCACCCATGTGTGATGTTTTTTGTTATAGATGGTGGATGGTCGATTGTCTCAAGGTTTAGGATATGTGGGTGTACTCCCTTATGCAATAAGGTCCCATTCAATGTTGAGTACCTTGGGGATCAACTGGTCATACATGGTGATGCACTACATCTTTAGATGGAATGCCAAGGTTTTCTCGAAATTGGTGATGATAGTACAAATTTGTTGCTCCTCTAGCATGGCCCTCTTGCTCTGATTGGCCTTACTACATCAGTAGGACAATGGTAGGGAATGATCTCAACTATACACCAATAGAAAATATTGTTTGGAAATTGTGTCTGTAGCCCAAAAATTTAGACACTAAATGTTAGCTCATCAAATCAAGTTGATTGCAAAGATAGATCCACTAAAGTATCTTCTCTTTAAGGCCACTCTCATAGGACGAATAGCTAAGTGGGTCATGATATTGACAGAACATGATATTGAATATGTAGAGTGCAAGGCCATCAAAGGACAATTGATTATAGACCAACTAGCAGAGGGTCCAATTCATGCCGAAAACCCACTTATCTCATAATTTTTGGACAAGTCAATTTTCAACATAAGTATAGAAAATCATTGGAAGATGTATTTTGATGGGTCATACACACAACATGGGTTAGGTGCCAGAATCTTCTTCATCACTCCCCAGGGAGACTGTATACCCAAATCTTACAAACTATCTTTTTCGTGCATGAACAACATAGCAAAGTATGAAGCTCTCATAATAGGATTAAGGATTGCAGTAAAATGGTAGATTATGGCTCTCAAAGTCTATGGAGATTCATAGCTCATCATCAACCAAGTCAATGGTGAGTACCAAACAAAGGATGACAAGCTAACTCCATACAAGAAATTAGTGGAGAGCCTCAAAGAATTCTTCATTGATGTCAGATTTGAATAGCTACCTAGAGCAAACAACAGAGGAGCAGATGCTATGGCCACAATTGAATCGCTCTTAGAAATCCCAAATAATGTTCCAAAATAGGAATTCTTGGTAGAGTAACTTTTCATACCAGCATTTGAGGTACTAGAGTCTGAATTCACATGTGAAATCGTTGGTCTCGGTGACCGCTAGTATCACGACATCTATACCTACCTAAGAATAGGTGTCCTCTCAGATAACATTACCCCAAACCTTAAATGAGCCTTTGTCAAAATTTCCTTACGTTTTGTCATCCTACGAGAAACCATTTATTGTAGGAGCATTAAAGGAACCCTATTGCATTGCTTAAATCCTAAGGAAGCCCTGACTGCTCTGACTAAGGTTCATAATGGCATTTGCGGTTCACACTCAAGTGGTATAACCTTGGCTAAGAAACTGCTAAGGATTGGGTACTATTGGCCAACAATGGAAAGAGAGGCACATGACTTTGTCAGAAAGTGTTTATAGTGCCAGCAACATGGAGACCTTATTCATGCACAAGATCAAGAGCTTCATCCTATTGTTACACCTTGGCCCTTCTCACAGTGCGGGCTCGATATCATTGGCAAAATCAAACCCACATTATCCAACGGCCACAAATTCATCCTCATTACTATAGAGTACTTTACAAAGTGGGTCGAAGCAATTCTCATGACCTACATGACCAAAAAAAAGATATCAAAGTTCATCCTAAGCTATCACATTCGCCGATATGGTGTCCCCTAAGCTATTATCTCTGATAATGGGACACCTTTCAAGAATTAGGATGTGTGTGACCTTTGCCACAAATTCAATATCTAACTTCACTTTTCCACTCCCTACTATCCCCAAGGCAATGGCCAAGCAGAAGCTACCAACAAAACTATCTTGAAAATCCTCAAGAAAATAGTCAATGACTCTAGTTGTGACTGGCATCTGTAGCTAAATCCCACCTTATGGGCCTACCACACCAACATTCACATGCCAACAGGTGCCACCCCATTCTCCCTGGTCTACGAATTAGAATTCATCCTCCCAATCGAGATCGATCTCCCATCATTAAGGATATCACTGCAGAACCTCATTACAGATGAGGAATATCGGGTTTCAAGGTTAAATGAGCTGGAGTTATTAGATGAATGGTGCATGGATTCCCTCAACCATCTATAGTTCTATCAGAACCACCTAAAGTGTAGCTACAACAAGAAGATCAAGAGACGCACCTTCCAAGTCGGTGAACTTGTGCTAAAATGAAATTAGAAAAACGTGCCAAATCCAGAAATCAAAGGAAAATTTGAGCCCAACTGGTTGGGACCTTTTGTCATCACCGCAAGCTATAAATCAAGGGCATATCAGTTGTCAACACCAGAAGGAGAGCCTCTATAGGAGCCCCTAAATAGCTCCCATCTCAAAAAAAATTATGCCTAAAAACTTGCAAGGTATAAAACAAAAAAATACAAAAAATCAGAAAATGTCCTCAAAAATGGTCACCTTGATGAAAACCTAGCAAACAGGCATCTTGGTGACAACAAAAAAGTCAAAAAATAAAATAATCCAAAAAAAATAGAAAAAGGATTGAAAATAATCAAGAAAAAAATTGTCCTCTAGTGAAAACCACTTCGGTGGCACTTTGCACAAGTACCTTGGTCAAAACTTGGAAAACAGGTGCCAAACATAAATAAAGCACTCTCCATCCACCAAGATCTCCGCAGCCTATTCTATGCACTCACTTATCCATTACATTCCATCTATCCTTCCATCATCCGTTCAAGTTTGTATCATAGCTTGATCTTGTGCTCGTATCATGGTCCACCATAGTACTACTTGGCATAGTCCCAAGGTCAGTTTGTCTTGCCTAGATCGAAGTAGTCTATCACATCACATTGGGGGCATGTTCTTGTACCCGCATCAGATCAAAATTGTGTATATTCTTGTGATCTCCCTTAAAAGCAAAAAATCCAAAAACTCAAAAACATCAGAAAAACATTCAAAATCGAAAACATGTCAAAAATCTGAAAAATCAAAAAACAAAGTCAGTCGAGTAATCATCCGTCTGAACTACATCATCTCTGAGATTGAACATAGGCAAGGTTGATCTTTGATCATCCCCCAAGACACCCTAGGCCAGTCCTTTAGGCATCTATCACAATCTGGCAATCTGTTTGCCCCTTTCTCTCATCATTGAGTCGAGGCTGTCATCAATCGAACTACATGGTCTCTGCATATATAACATAGTCAAAGCTCATCTATGGATCAGCTCCTAAGACCCCTGGGATAGGTCTTTAAGTTAGTCTCTTGGTCATAAATCTTGAAAATCCAAAACATTGGAAAATCTCAAAATACCAAAACCAGCCTCAAAAGATTTGAAAAAACCAAAATGGTGTATTCGTCTCATCTCGCTTTCACCCAAATTAATCATCATTCCTAATAAATCAATCATCATCATCTTCATCCTTTAGTGATTTAGTCAAGAGCAAGTCTATTAGGTTCAAAAGTGAACACCCTAATCGTCAAAGTCTCAAGCCTAGGTCAGTAAGCAAGCAAGTTGATCAACTCGGAATATCAATAGATTATCATCCAATCAATCTCATCAAAACCCTAATCACAACATGTCCTAGGATGTATCCTTCCCATGATGGAAATAAGCAGTAGGTACCCCGCACTAGTTTAGTCTTGTCTAGTGGTATGAAGAACATTAGCTTGTTTTTTTACTTTATCTTGGTCTTTTTGACTTATCTTATTACATGCTCAATCCAAGGACCTCTCAATGATACCTAAACAAAAACAAGTGTAGAGAGAAAGGAATGGGGTAATGATCATTATATTTTTTAATCTACTGTGCTTGTGGAATACTCTTGTAAAATAACTTAGTCATGCATGCTTTGTTTTGTTTGTAGGAAGGGTGTTTTAGGTATCTTGTTGACCACATAGGAAGCCTTTCTTTTCTATGTTTTGGTCTGAGGTGCTTAGAATATTTGAACTACATCCTGAACAAGGTTTTGCATGCTAAGTGTGAATAGGAATACTCCTATCTAATTGTTGAGTCAAATTCCATCACACTAGATATAATGTCATCCTAGTTCTTTATACCTTGATGCATCATACCTATGTGTGTTATCAAACATAAAGTAATTGGCCATTTGAAAACCCCAACTCCTGGTAAGCAAATCACCATCATCTTAATGACTTGTTGGATCTCTTTTCTTCTATTTCCTTTCCATACTAACATGTTATCATGAAATTTAATCAGAGCATCACTAATGCATCCACCCTGCATCCATAAAAACATCAGCATAAGTGCATATCATATCATATAGATCAGACCACATCATATCATCTCATATTACCATCATCTCAAGTTATGAGGAATAATATAGATTTTTTATTCTAAGTATCTTAAGGATTCATTGCATTATATTCATTTCACATCATACATGAATCATTAAAAGACATAATAGAAATCATTAGAATCCATTATCATTACATAATAATTTTCATATCATTTGAATCATAATCATCTTCATACAGTACATCCATACGATTGTCATCAAAATGCATAGAAAAGTAGAAAAACAAATGCATCCATAATCATCATGTAGAAACATATGTCATATTGCATAAGCATAGAACATTTCATAAACATCTCATTGCATATAGCAAATTAAAATGCATCCATACACCATACATCATAGAACATCTCATAAGTAGAACCATATCATATATATCATCAAAATAATACAACTGTCATGATACAAAAATCAAATCAAGTATATACATCAAAGTACATGATATAATAGGGGAAATAATTAGAGCCCATGGATCAAAACTAGATAAATTATCTATGATCAAAAATCTAGCCTTGATGGTTGTGTCCCTCCCCCTCTGGTCTCTCACCATGATCCTCTGGAGGCCTCATCCCTATTTGCTATGAAAATTCTAGCACCCAACCTACTGGTGGAACTACCGGCCTGTAATGTTGTCGATAGTATTTGGCATCTCTAACCACCTCTCGGTATGCTCTCAAGGATATTGTCTGACCCTAGGTAGATGAGGTTGTACTATCTAGTTGTCACCTCTGACCAATCTCTTGATCCCTCTCAGTCTAGGCCTAGTCCCTCTCGGTGGTAACTGCCAAAATCTATTGCCTAGCCTAGTCTCTCTCTTCCATCAAAATCTGTCTTTTCCCCTAAAGCTACTGAATCAGGGCATCATTGTGGTCTGGTTGTGCGGGTAGCTACTGCTATGGTTCCTGGTCCCGTACCTATGCTTGGTCCCATGTCAGTGCCTCGTATCATGGTAGTGCCTAGTCTCATGGTGTTGTCTGATGTGGAGGAGGGCCACCTCCTCCCCTATCCCCGTCACCATCTTTGTCATTGTTGCCTCTACCTCCCTGTCCTCAACACCTGTCGATTGATCTACCTCTCAGCCTCCACCATGGGAGAACTGTGAATCGAAGAGGAGGCCTAAACCAAGCTTTGTAAGCCTATGTAACCCTTGCATCCACCGGCCCCTAGTCATATGGCCATGGCCTGGCCACTAGCTGCCTAAATGAGGCGACTACCTCTGGTGTTGGAATGGGTTGGCCCCATGTTGTCTCTCATGATGAATGGGTGAAGATCGCCACATACTAGTCATCTGGCCTATCCTGAACCTCAACAAACTATTAGGCCACCCTGTCTAGAAGGTACCACTCTATCATGGTGTGCGTGCGGCCTTCCATCCATCTGTCCTTTTGAGCGAAGAATAGTTGCTCGTGATCATCGTACCATCGGCCTATACCCATCCAGGGCCTCCAAACAAACTCCCGCATCTGATCGAGCACACATCTCTAGTTGGCAATACCTCCTGTACATGTGTGGGTGAAGCGAATCTAGGCTCTTGCATACCACCAAATGATAGGATCATCTATATCTAGAATGATTAGTGTGACAATTGGATGGAGCACTAGAATCTGCTCCCATGCCCAGATGTTTAGTAAGGTGACCCCAGCCCTGAGGGCCCTACTGTCAAGATATCCAAACTCGTGGAGGTCCTTGTATAGTGAGGCCAGCATCACTGGCCCCAAGCAAAGCACTCTCTGTGAACGACCATCTCCTCCCATGCCAGTCCCCAGCCTAGACTGAAGTATTGGCCCCATCGATCTAGTGCCACTAGACCTAAAATGATGGCCGCAACAATCAATCTATAGGTGGGCACTATGCCTCGGTACCTCTCTAATTCAATTTGTCCCTTAGAAAATTAAATCTTGTTGAGATCCATCACATCATAGCAAGCATCCCTACCGGCATCAGGATCATAAATAACTCTCGCTCCATGCATAGGCAATCATAGGATGCGCTAGACATCCTCAAGTGTGATAGTTGCCTCGCCAGTAGGAAGGTGGAAGGAGGAGGTCTCACTGTACCATCGCTCTGCCAAAGTTCTCATCATCCCCAAGTGGGTCTGAACAGGACGAACATACGCAACAAACCAAAGGCCAAGCATACCAAGCTACTCCTCAAGGAATATGTGCATACCCTATAATCTCCTGAGCACTAGCCATATGTGCTCCCTCGAATGAAGTATGTCGAGGTCTTCCTGCACAAGGGAAACCATTGCATCAAATCTCGTACAAAAATTTGCCTCCCAAGTCAGCTTCTCACATTTGAAACAGCAAATGCGACGTTGTTTGCAAATGTGGGGCAGTTTGAAAATTTCCAAAGTGCATTGTCACAGCGGAGTTTGAAAAATTCTAAAACTTCAAAGTGTGTCACGAGGCCCGATTTGCATGTGCGGCTGACTTTGTGCCAAAACCCTAGTTCCTAACTGCATCGCGTGGCCCGATTTGCATATACGACGGAGTTTCGATGGAACCCTAATTTTCCTAACTGGTTTGTGGCGGCGTTATTTTCATATGCAACACTATTTGAGGCCATGGGGCATCGATTGAGCATTTGCAGCAACACTATATAGCGTCGCTTGACCTAAAGTTGACCTAAACCCTATTAAATGCACGTAAAATGATAAAATCAAAAGTCAAGATAGGGGTATATACCACGGGTCCTACACCAACTAGTCATTGATGCACTCGTACCCTCTCTGAAACATGCCTAGGAAGTTGTCATGCCATCTCGACCAGAAATCAAAGCTCAAAGTGCAGGAAATTCTAAAGGCTAAATGTGCAAATGAATTGAAAGTGACCCCTCAAGGTCTATTTAAGCCTCCAAATTAGAGTTTTTTGACCTGATTTGACCATCCAGCTAGGGTTTTGGTCCCTCGATCCTGATTTTGTCCAACTGAGGACCATGTTGCATCTCTTTTTGGCATTTTAACGTGTTTTTTGACATCCTGGGACATTTTTGGACCTATCAAACACCTTGTCCTCTTTTTTTCGCGAGATCATACAAAAATCAAAATTTTCATCCGATCTCTCGAGGGGGTAACATATCAGCATAATCTTTATGCTGGGGCAACAGTGGGTCATCTAAAAAATTAGAAAAATTTTGAACTTTGATCACAGTAGTTTATTCTTTGAACCAATACAACGAGTGCATTGCTTCAAAGAGAGGCAAAATGTAGACATAGAAAATTGACCAACACACTTGATCCTAATTACTAACATCATTTCATCCTGAATCATTCTCTCAGCTTGTCATCACTTTTCATATCTTAATTAAATAAATCATTATCTATTTAATTAAGTCATTCTCCCCTCTATTGATTAAATTAATTTAATTAACCCTAAATCTCTGTTCATTTAAATAAATCATTTTATTTAAATTAAATCTCTAAAGTCCTCTTATTAAATTGAATAAATTAAAACCTTATTTGATTTACTAACATTACCCCCTTTAGTTAAATAAATCAAAACATTTATTTAATTAAACCTTTCCTCTCAATTTGATTTAAATTAACTCATAAATTTAAGTCTAAATTTTCACATCTCCTAATTCCTCATTAAATTAATCAATCTTTGATTAATTAATCTTAAAACATGTCACATTCTCTAGAGAATGCAACTTGCACAATAAATCAATTACTTTGATTTATCAAAATGCCTATTTTCTCTCAACATGGAATAAGGGAGGAATATTCCTTCAAATCTGAATTCAAATCCAAGTGGATTTGTCCTTCCAACAAAGCATTCACTCCTCTTACATGTCCTTGTGCATTGAGCCAAGTGGCGTTAACTTCATTCTTTTTTCCCTCTCACATGCCTTTTCACTATTTTGAAATTCCATCTAATATCATTTATTGGCACTTTGATCAAAATGTGCACAACCTTCAACCATTCACATCTTGACAAGTGGCACTTGGCCATTGGATGTTGAATGATCCCACATTGCTCATTTTCTCTCTCTCTTCCAATTTGGAAATCTATTAATGAGAGACTCTTCCTCGCATGTTATCATCCACACTTGAGTAAACTTACTATACTCAACTCATCCTCAAGCAACATCTAGTTTCATCCATTTCATCAAGATCTTATCTAGGTTATGCAAATTTTTCATCATGGAGCTTGATTGAATCTTCATCAAGGTGGATCACTCATCAACATTGCAACAAAGGAGTTTGGAAAGGGACAATTTCTACACATAATTGGCACCAATTCCCCCATGGGATCAAGAGTTTGCATTGCTTAATTAGGATTTCTTTCATCTTTTATGTTTGTTCTTCATTTTTCCAATTATTGGGCATTTTTCATGGATTTCATGGGAAATCTTAGTTCTAACTTGCATATGAGCTTGCTAATGTGTTTGTTTCTTGTGTTTGTGCAGGTGTAGGATTGGGGTTCACAGAAGGCTACATACATTGTTTCTTTATGCAATTTTTGCATGAAGTAAGGGAAGATTATGCTATAACAAGGTGAATCTCGTGGATAAATTATTTAGCAACATGTGGATTACTTGTACAGTAGTGGCTTTTATGGAGGCCATGTGAATTACTTGTGCAATTTTTTCTATGTTGAAGTTGAGTATTAAGGCCATGTCTTGTATTTTTCCTTTATGGAAATTATGTTAAGTGGTTTTGCATTCATTGTATTTCCTTCTGCAAACTTGTTTTTACAATGTGCTTTAAATTGCATGTGATGTTTCAAATATTAATTTTATTAAAGAAAAGGAGGCTCAATTTTCTTTTATTGTAATAAAAATTTAAAAAATAATAAAATTAAACTATAATATTTTGAAAATTTTATTTCTAAGCTAGGTGGATATGATTTTGCACTATTTATATAGTGTCGTTTTTTGTTCTAATTAGACAAGCCTATGCACTAAATCATAAAATTTCCACAATCCAATGGAAACAAAAACTTAATCAAGGGGGGGAGGGTTCAAGGGCATATTATGTTGTGTTTTGTGTTCACTTTAGCATTGATTCCTCACTTTATTCTACATTTGTGCTAAAGTAAAATGGTTTAAAAAATATGATCAACCATTTGGATTTTTATATCTTACAATTTCTCCCAAACTCTTCTTTCATATTGAAGCTTTAAATACATGCCCAATAAACTTTGGAATATTTTATAAACTATTTGGAAATTTAAAGGTGGAAAATTGTAGATCTTATGTTTTAGGATATAGAACTACAGGTTTTTTTCTCTTTCATTCAAGGAAACCCTAGAGATCTCAATCTAAATTTAGAAAGGGGGAAGAGATCTTGCAATAGGCTAGTCTTATGGTATGATTAATGATTAAAGAAGGGTTCACTACCAAGCTAGGGCTTGGAAAGAATACTATTATACAATATCTAATTATGAAACCTAATAATATGCAAAGCTTCACTAAATGACCTAGAAATGAATGAAAAATAGAATATAAAATTGGAAAAGTATAGAGGGGTTGGAAACCTATGGCAACTTGAATGGAGACTTGAAATGTTGAAAATTTTGAGTTTAATGTCCATTGGGACTCATATGCCAGTCTAGGTGATTTAGTCCCAGATTAGGATTTCTGGGAAGGAACAAAAATTCGGCAAAGACAAGTCTCAAACTCCTGAAAACTATAAATTTCACTATACTACCAAGACTCATATGTCAGAAGTGTTGTATCAGTCCTGCTTAGACTTTTCAAAGGATCAGGATCTAAATCTACTCTTCAATCTCTGCTCTATCTTCTCAACTTGATTTCTAGATTTGAATTGTTGAATTCTTCTTTGTAGGTGTCTTTTAATGATCTTTTAAACAAGGTGACAACTTGGACAACTTTGCGACTTTGACAACTTCTTTCCAATCTTTCTCTTCAATATTTCTTCAACCTAGATCTACAAATCACACACTAAAGAGAGGTAAAAATTTTGTTTTGTTAGTGGAAAGGGTTTTTCCTTGGTCAAACCTCGTTTTGGTAATCAAACCTTGAAATGAAGTCAAATGTAAAGGAGGAATGATGAATCAACAAATAAGCAATGTTGCAACTCACCAAACCCTAGAATAAAATGTTATAAACATGTATGAGATGGCTCCAATGGATGTGGATCTTGACTCTTGCTTGAATGATATGGATCTTGAATTGAATACTTGCTTGAATCGTGAAACCCTACATCACAAATTTTAGCTCAAAAACAAACATGATGCATGATGACTTTGACATGATGCTTGATACTTCAATAATGCTCCAAAACAGTTGATAATCAGCTCTTGAAGGCTCTTGAATGATATTGTGAACTCATATTTTCTATAATGCATAAATAATTGAAAGCTTTATCACTTGATTGCTTGCTAGGTGAAAATGAGTGTAATAACCTTGTATTTATACTTGTTTATGCCAAATTTCCTAAAATTACAACACTACAAGCCAACATCAGATCTGGGAGGACAAAAATCCCACCAAGAATTTGAATTTAGTTTTAAGCCACACGGGACTCATATGCCAGAAGTGGTGTATGAGTCCCATTAGGCTAGGCTATGGGACACATTTTTCAAGAAAACCTTATATTCATGTGAAATCAAGATCAGGGCCCTAAAACTTAGGCGGGACCCATACACCCAAGGTGGAATATGAGTCCTAGATCACTAAATCTAGGACATACAATCCAAAAACACCTAAATCATGACTGGATGTTGGTTTTTGTTAGGATTATCCTCGAAAAGATGCATTAATTAAGGCTTGTGGATGCAAAATAGGGCCAAATAAGGCATAAAGGAGCCCAATTAATTAATAAAACCCT
The DNA here is from genome assembly GCA_007115665.2 of Sequoiadendron giganteum. Classification (NCBI taxonomy): domain Eukaryota; kingdom Viridiplantae; phylum Streptophyta; class Pinopsida; order Cupressales; family Cupressaceae; genus Sequoiadendron; species Sequoiadendron giganteum. Next base: position 66,992,154 of record CM021109.1, on the reverse strand, counting down.
AGATTAGTGTGAAAGTGTGGTAAAACACTTTACAACACCTTAAGTAAGGTACAAATAGGTCTATTTAGTTCACAAGGTCCCAAACAATTGTGAAAATGTAACAAACAACATTTTTTGACACTAGCCCCCACTTTAGTGAGAGGAGGAACTTGCTTCAAACTCACACTAAAGTAGACAAAAATGCCTCAAGAGGGGTCCTAATGTACCAATTCCAGTAAGATAGGATGACAATGATGAAGAAGGTTATGTAAACCCCTAGGATCAAGATCCTATGGAAAACCAACATAGGCACAAAAGAACACACATATTAGTTTTACCATGAATATATTTCCAAATAAAGTTATGCAATGAAAATGAAAAGAGGGGTTACCCCCAAAATAAAACTCTAAACACATGAGGGATCTGTGGATTTACAGTCAGTGTGTCTTTGCTACAATGTTGTTTAGAGATCTCAGAACTATCATCATTCCTCAAATACTCATAGACCTATCTAAAGAATGACACAAAGAGAGTGAAAATGAAGAAAAACCTTTCAGGTCAACATGGAAGATACATGAATGCCTTGATGCCTTGTGTTATACCCAAAAGGAAAACATAAGACAAATGAAAACAAGATATAAAGGAAAATATTTTGGTTCAACATGGAAGAGACATAAATGTCTCGACACCTTGCATCATCCCCAAAAGGAAAACACAAGACCAAGAAAAGATAAAGGAAAAGTTAAAATATTTTATGACATAGAGATGAATGTAGATACAAATAGAGGAATTCCACAAAGAGAGAGAGATACCTCAAACAGAATAGTATGGGGGTCACATTATAGACATGCAATCACATGAAAAAGAAAATAATGAAGAAGACTAGTAAGGCACATACGATTCAACCTGTTAGTAGGTCATCTACATCCCAATCATGTCCATCATATACATAAGGAAAAAAAATAACCAAAGGGACAATAGCAAGTTCCAAACTAGGGTTGTCACCAAGTTCAACACTCTTCGTAGGAGAATTATCATTTAAGCTCATAGAAGAGTAAAACAATGTATTCAATTCATAATGTACCTCCTCGTCAATTTAGCAATCTCATCATTGTCATCTAAGTTAATCACAATAGGAGGTCGAATGATAATTTCTAGAGAAGGGTTTGGCTCCTGTTGCGATTGTAGCATAGGATCTTTTTGTTTCGGTGAAGAGGGAGACTCATCATGTATTGCTTCAGTCAAGTTTGGATTTTGATTTTCTTTGTTTGTTTCTTCATTTAACCTTTGAGCAAGAGCATGATGTTTACGCCTACACTCTCTAGCATTTCTATTTATTTTATTATGAATTTCAAGTTTCATTTTTGTAGGAGTGGATTTATCAACCATAAGTTTCTTTTCTTCCCTGAGGGGAGGAACAAAAGCAGCCATGTAAGGTTGTTCAACCACTTTCTCTTTAGATTTGTAAAAAAAAATTATCTTAGGAGGCATGATAGGATTGTTCTTGTTATCTCTTGGTCTTTTTTAATAAATAGTCAAAGGATCTGTCTTAGGTTGGTCTTGGTTGTTTTTTATATCTTTAGGTTCAATCATGGTTTCTTCTAAGATAGTAGATTTGGTCATAGGATGAGGCATGTTTTTAAGGGATGGTTTCGCTATATATTTTTCTTTAAACATTTGATAGGATTTGAAAAAGAATTCCTCACAAGGTTTAATAGGTTCCATAGGCTCAGGGTAAAATAAATCTAATGAAAAGTTCCCTCGAGAAGACAAAGGGTTAAAGCCACTATGGTGCACATTAAAGATTTCATTATTAAAGGGGAACTTTAAGAATTTATGCACGATCGACAGGACAACTTCCATGGAGTGTAGCCATGGGTAACCAAGCTTCAGACGGAATTGGATTGATGTTGAGATGATGGAGAATGAGACATATAACATTTTTGGTCATATTTGTAAGGGAAGGGCAATTGATCCCATCGTGGGGAAAGCAAAACCATTATGCGTCTTTATCCATTCTTTTTGTTTATCATATATTTCTTGATAGAGCTCATGCAAAAGTGATAATTCTTTCATTATCACATTCTCTCCATAGATGGGATCAATTAATATCCCATTAGTGGGCTTAGCATATATTCACCCGGCTATGTAAAGATCACCATCCGGTGCATGTTTAAGTGTATCTTCAGATGAGAGAAATTCCAAGAGGATTTTTAGTTTAGCCCTTATGAGGTATAACTTTGATCAATCAAACCATATCATTTGTAGGACCTTTTTCATCACCATCTATGGGATTTTGTTAGACAATATCATTGTTGTCGTTGTCTGTGTCAACATTCATCACATCATTGTTTTTAGTTTCACTACCTTTGACAAATGAAATGTTATGATTAGGCATCTAGGGTTGGTAAATATTTGCAAGTTTTATTTGGGAGGGGCAATGGACTTATTTCCTTGATCATTAACACCTATAATTGAAATAGGACCAAAATCAATGAGGTTTTATACAAGATGTTTAAGATGCTTACAATGTTCTGTATCATGTCCATTTTGTCGGTGATAATGGAAATAGGAATTGGATCTAAATTTTGGGGCAAATGGTTTATTAGGATCGAGAGTTTTAATGGGAGCCAAGGTAATAATTTTTTATTCTAAAAGTTGTTATATTATGTTATGAAGGGTATCGGTTAAGGGAGTTAATTGCCTAGCTAGATCCCCAAATGTGAAAGGAGTTTTCTTCCTTATAGCAGCTACTTGGGTATCAAAATGTTGAGTTGGTTGAGGGGGATTTAGTTTCAAAGGAAGGCTTTTTTTTCTAAAAGGTTGGAAAGTTTTTTGATTTGCAGATTTTGAATTCTCAGCACAGCTAGAGGTGGGTTTTGTGTCATGACTATGAATTGAGTTTTGATAATCATGAAGGGCAGTACGCAAGTGCACGAAGGAGGGAAACTTCATCATGGTAAGCTTATCTTGTATCTTAGTTTGCAAGTTCTCATTGAACACCCTTTGCGGGTGATGATAGAGAATCTTTACATCAGTTTGGGAATAAAGTGATCGGTAGCATGAAATGAAGTCAGTAATATTTTCATCTTTTTGCTTACATCTCATCAAATCAGCTAATGTCATTTTGGGAGTCATATGCACTTGGAAATGGTTTATAAATCCCTCAACATGTTCATTGAATGAACGAATGGAGTTATTCGGTAACGAGGAAAGCCATTCTAAGGTGGTATCCTTAAAGGATCAAGGGAAAACTTTGGCTAAGAGCTTATCCTAATGAATAAAGTCACTACATAAGGCGGTATAAGTGAAAACATGGTTAGAAGGATCTCCTTTTCCCCCATATTTCTCAAATCTAGGCACCTCTATACCTTGTGGCATCGGTATTCTTAATATCTCCAATGATAAGGGATTTCTCTTGACATAATATGTTGGTTGGCCATTTTAATTTTGGTTTATAGTGGAAACTTACTTTTGAAGAGATGAAACAGTTTGCATAAGTTGATTTATGAGGTTGTCATTGGTTGTGTTTTGAGATGGAGGTGAATATGGTGGAGGTGTATATGTGTTTGAGGGATCAGTGAATGGAATTCTTATGGGAGGTAAAGTAGTAGGAGATATGACATGTGATGCCACAAAGGTACTAGGGATGCTAGTATAAATACCTTAGGAAGGAATCACAATACTAGTAGGCTACATCATTGTTGTAACTTGAGGGTTGGTATAGGTAGGAATAGAGGCAATGGTTATGAGAGGAGGAATTTGAGTTCCTCCTTGGCTTGGTACATTATTTGTAGGTAAAGCACAACTAGTGGTTGAGGTAAGATGTTTTGTAAAAATTTGAATTATGTTACACACAAGGTCAAGTCCTTCACTTTCAATCATGCAATGTATGTTATCTATGGTAGGGATAGTGGTGGTTGAATTTTTTTTGGTACTTATTTGATTTTGTAGGTTTTTTAAGTCTTCATGGATTTGGATTATGTTTTCTTGCGAAATAATAGCAACCATTGTTTCAACACTTTTCATGCTACTTGAAGGCAAAGAGTTGTTAAGGGTATGGTCCATACCTAGTGAACTAGTGTCAACACTAGTAGTGAATGAACTAGATAACCCAAGATCCATGATGTTTGTTCTATCACGAGATGACATGAGTCTCGAACTACATCTCACCATAGTATTAGCAATAGGACACCGAGTAGAAAAGCTCATACATGGGACAATCAAGGAAATGCAAGATGCAATGAACACAAGATAAATGTTATGCTCTAATTCTTATTCAAATGAAATTAAGCTAGATGCAATGAAATAAAAGTAATAGAAACTCTGTAAACTGAAATAGATAACTAACAACAGCAAACAGAAACACAGAAACGGAGAATTTAATATTGTAAAATGTAGTTTAAAATCTCAAATGGTACTAAATCACCCAAAGGGGCGTATGAGTCCCAATCAGGGTTTTTTAAAGGTTTAAATATTGAATAAAAATCACCACAAAATACCCAAAAATAAAGAAAAATCACCTATACTGGGACTAAATCACCCAAAGGGGCATATGAATCACAATTTAGGGTTTTTGCAAATATTTCAAAAAATCATAAGTAAAAGTTATGCTTTTTTGGTTTTTATGATGTCTAGTCTAAGTGCAAATGTAGGTTGTAGATGATATTCAATGATACAAGATGCAAAAATTCAACGTATACATGCACTTTCACTAATTCAAGATTTAGAAACCCTAGAATGTCAATTAACTAATGCAAATCCTAGTGCAAATTTAATGCAAGCTAAATCTAGGACTATGATGCACTCCAAATCAAAAAATAGAATGTTATAAATGCATGTTCACCAACATTAAAGGTGGAAAATGGTAGATCTTATGGTTTAGGATATAGAACTACAAGTTTTTTTCTCTTTCATTCAAGGAAAGCCTAGAGATCTCAATCTAAATGTAGAAATGGGTAAAGAGATCTTGCAATAGGGTAGTCCTATGGTATGATTAATTAATAAAGAAGGGTTCACCACCAAGCTAGGGCTTGGAAAGACTAGTATTATGCAAGATCTAATTATGAAACCTAATGATATGGAAAGCTTCACTAAATGACCTAAAAATGAATGCAAAATAAAATATAAAATTGGAAAAAGTATAGAGGGGCACCTGGAAACTTGTAGCAACTTGAATGGAGACCTGAAATCCTAAAAAAGATGAGTTTAATGTCCACTGGGACTCATATGCCAATCTGGGTGATTTAGTCCAAGATTAGTATTTTTGAGCAGGAATAGAAATCTGGTAGAGACAAATTTGGAACCCCTGAAAACTATAAATTTCACTATATTGGGATGCATATACGAGAAGTAGTGTATCAATATTTATTTTCTTTTTAGAAGGATCAAGATCTAAATCTTCTCTTCAACCTCTACTCTATCTTCTTAACCTAATTTTTGGATCTGAATTGTTGAATTCTACTTTGTAGGTGTCTTTTAATGATCTTCTAAACAAGGTGAGAACTCAGAAAACTTTGCAACTTTGACTTCTTTCCAATATTTCTTCAACCTAGATCTACAAATCACACACTAAAGAGAGGGAAAAAAGTTTTTTTGTTAGTGGAAAGGGATTTTTCTTGGTCAAACCTTCTTTAGGTAATCAAACCTTGAAATCAAATCAAATGAAAAGGAGGAATGATGAATGAACAAATAAGAAATATTGCAACTCACCAAACCCTAGAATAAAATGTTGCAAATGTGTATGAGATGGCTCCAATGGATGTTGATTTTGACTCTTTCTTGAATGATATGGATCTTGAATTGAATACTTACTAAAATCATGAAACCCTACATCACAAATGTTAGCCCAAAAACAAACATGATGCATGATGACTTTGACATGATGTTTTATACTTGAATAACTCTCCAAAACACTTGATAATCAGCTCTTGAAGGTTTTTAAATGATCTTGTGAAATCAAATTTTTTATAATCCATGAATAATTGAAATCTTAGGTCACTTGATTGCTTGCTAGGTGAAAAATGAGTGAAATAACCTTGTATTTATACTTGTTTATGCCAAATTTCCTAAAATTACAACACTACAAGCTGACATCAGATCTAGGAGGATAAAATCCTGCCAAGAATTTGAATTTAATTTAATTTTAAGCCACACAGGACTCATACACCAGAAGTGGCATATGAGTCCCATTAGGCTAGGCTATGGGACACATTTTTCAAGAAAATCTTAAATTCATGTGAAATCTAGATCGGGGCCCCGAAACTTAGGTGGGACCCATATGCCCAAGGTGGTGTATAAGTCCCAGATCACTAAATTTGGGCTATACAATCCAAAAACACCTTAATCATGATTGGATGTTGGTTTGTGTCAAGATTATCCTGAGAAAGATGCATTAATTAAGGCTTATGGATGCAAAATAGGGCCAAATAAGGCATAAAGAAGCCCAATTTATTATTAAAACCCTAGATTAGTGTGAAAGTGTGGTACAACACTTTGCAACACCTTAAATAAGGTACAACTAGGTCCATTTAGTTCACAAGGGTCCAAATAAGTGTGAAAATGTAATGGATGATGTCTTTCAACACTACAAAAATATAGATGAAATGAAGAGTCATAATTAGAAAATGAGCTCATAAGTTTGAACCCTTGGAAATTTAATACACTTCAAGACCTTTTCACTAAGCTTAAGTCATTGAGGTTACAATTGAAATAATATTGAATAAAGAAAAAGGATGATCATCTAGTCCTTTCTATACTCTCCTAACTAGGTCTTGAATATTGTGTATCCTTTTCTAACTTTTACTCCAACAAAAGGGCTTTGTGGAGCTACATGGTCAATTCCTTCACTATATTACTTTATTACCAACTTGACTAGGAGTAGAATAAGGTAATTAAAATGGGCACAATGAAGTCTTCAAAACCTTAAGCCCTTGTTGATGAAAACAAGAAACTAAAGGCTTCAAAAAAAAATTAATGAATAAAAACAGTCAGAAGGGAAACAAGACTAAGAAGATCAAGAATTTGACTCCACTAAAATCAACACTAAAACATCTTCAAATCTAGAGAAACCTAAGAAATGAAAATTTAAGATTTCTTATTTTAAGAAAATTGGGCATTATGAGCATAGGTGTATGAAGAAATAAATGAACCACCTTACTCATCTTCTTGAGAAGAATAACATAGGGGTCCTTGAATTAATCAAAACATCCTCACCCACTCAAGAACCTACTAAAGAAAAACACCTAAGGGCAAGGCTTTAGTTTATAATATATTTTCATCAACTCCATCTTGGATAATTGATTCAAGTCTTTCACATCACATGGGTTCCTCATAGGTTGCATTTTCTTCCCTAGATTCCTCTAGCATGTCTTTTGATGTAGTCATGGATGGAGGGTCCAAGGTAAGGACTCTCTAACCATGTAGCCTTAACAAACCCAAAATACAGTCACAATAAAAATTAATAGAAACACATAGATAATAGGAGAATACAAAGATCTCACATCCAAATGACACAAAATTTATCCTAGGAAAACCTTAAGAGGGAAAAACACAAACTCTAGAACAACTATCCTTATTATATTAGATTTCAAAATTCAGTATATATTACATTTACTACTAGGGCTTCTTATCCTCTAGACCATAGCCCAGGATTACAATAACTTCATACACTAATTATAAAACACAACATTGCCTCTACATAACATACAATACTCCATATTGAATCCCTCATCTTGTTTACCTTAATGTTACTCTTATCCTTTTCAACCAACACTTCCTTATAACTTCCTTTCCACACTCCCCCATTTTATTTTTACATGTAGTCAGCCAGACACACACCTCGATACCAAATCACCTAAGGTAATATAGGAAGGAAATAACACCATGAACTTATAGAGGAGGGAGACCAATTGCTCAGGGACCCCAATTCACAATATATTCTAGAACAATAGGCTATCATGATCTACCTCAGGTTAGATGAATGGATTGAAATGGTTTAAGGTTTCAAGGATCAAAAAGGAAGGAAAATTGGTTTATCACTTTCCTTCTACTAACATGAATTTTTCAAGTGATCAAGAGAGTTGGTTTTCAACATTTAAACTATAACTCGAATACCCCACTACTAGAGGACTACAATACGGGTCACAAACTCTAGCAGAGTGCGCTAGGGTTTTAGGGATGTGCTAGCGTCCACATGGATAGAGAGTGTAAAGTATAGTATAGAACATCATAAAACCTACCAACTACCCGATTAATAGAGTTTTACACCACGACAGAGATAGACAATGTAGAAAAATAGAAATAACAAAGAGAATTTTGGCAACAGAAGGCCAGACAACTAAGGGGGGGGGGGTGAATCAGTTGTCACGGAATTTCAAACTTATTAAATTTTTTAACCCTTATTCTCAGATCTTATTAATAACCATAAAAGCATAAATCAAGAACACATCAAAAACACACAAAACACCAAGATTTTTGTGTGGAAGCCCTATTAGGGGAAAAACCACGGTGGAGGTTAGTCCACAAGTTTATACTCTGTTAAAAGTATAGAAAAATGAGGAATGCACATGCATTCAGGCACACTGCCTAGAGCTCACTGCTCAATTACAAAAAGGCTTACTGCCCAAGGGAAGACTCTCTATCTTACAGTAATATTCAAATTAAATCCATCTGAAAGATCTTGAACTGATAAAACAGCATCTACTAATGCCTAATTATAGTTTCGATTAAGCACATGAACACTTCTTCACTCTTCTTCACTCTCTGATCTGCCTTTGAAATATTTAGAACATTATTGGTGCACACACACTTGCTTTCTCACTTTGTTGCTCATTCAAATGAAGAAAAAATCACTTATGTATATCTGCAACAAGGAATTACATTGTTACATGACGGCTTCAACAAAATAATAAGATGAATGCAAATTGTCGCCCCAAAACAATAAAGATTATTAATGTGTATCTACCAAGATTAGCCACAACATAGTGGAGACCCAAAATAATATCCTCAAACACAAAACACCTTCAAAAATTATTCCTCAAAGATCCACAACATGCTACAAACACCCTCTTGGCCATGAACATGAAAAACATGAACAGGCAAGAGAAAATCATCGATCACGAGCACAATGATCAATGTGGATGTGCAACACAAATAGTGTGTGATCTAGAAACATCCAAAAACATCTGAGGAGCATACACAACAACTCAGATTACCAGAATCACATTATCTTCTTCTAGGAACACCTGCTACAGTAACAGAATAACTATCAAAACACAGAAACTCATAACTTTCTCAAATTTTCATGCGCACCTTTGAAAATTTTGGTGGATAAACTAGATACATGTGAAAAAAAACCCTTTAATCTACAACTTCGCACCATCAACATACTAAACTTTTCGTCATACTTATATTCACTACTTCATAGACAACCTACAACATATTTTATTACAATTTTCTCAATATCCTCGACATATATAGTCTTAAAGACATTAATTCTAATAGTGTTGACATCAATGATAATCACATATTAGAAAAAAAAACCACAATATCCAACAATATCCCCCTTTGGCATTGATGGCAACACATAATGTGAAAAGCACCATCAACGTAACTAACTTCAACTCTTACTCCCCCTTAGGTTCTGACTCTTTTCTCCTCAGATAATTCCCAATTTTTCATATTGCTCTTCTCTCCCTTTGACATCAATGGAAAAGGTGCACACAAGCTTTGAACCATATATCTAAATCATCTTACTACTCCCCCTGAGTAGTAGCCACCACAACATCAATCTGAGTCAAGATATGACTATGAAATGCACAGACTGATGCAAGACAATGCATCTTAGTTCTGATTAGGAGGGGTAATCACCTTAACTTCCCTCTAAGATACTCAAATTTATCCTTAGGCAATGGCTTGGTAAATGTGTCTGTAATTTGTTCCTTAGTAGGCACATACTCCACTCTGACTTCCTTTTCACTCACCTTCTCTCTCAAAAAGTGAAACATGATAGATATATGCTTGGTCTTTGAATGCAACACCGGATTCTTAGAAATGTTAATTGCACTTGAATTATCACAGAATATAACAATAGGCTCATCATACATAACTCTGGTATCTTTCAACATCTGCTTCATCCACAATACTTGAGTACAATTATTAGCAGCAGCAATTTATTTTTCCTTTGCAATAGACAAAGAAATGGAATTCTTCTTTTTACTTAACCATGAAATCATCTTCTTTCCCAAGAAAAATGCACCACCACTAGTACTTTTCCTATCATTCAAATCTCCTGCACAATCAGCATCAATAAAAGCACTCAAGGTAATATCATCATCTTTAGGATACCACAAGCCAAAATCAACTGTTCTCTTCAAGTATCTGAAGATTCTTTTCACAACAGTCACATGAGATTCCTTAGGATCAGCTTGAATACTTGGAACAATACATACATAATTCATGATGTTAGGTCTAGTTTGATTCAAATAAAGTAATCCACCAATCATTGATTTGTATCTAGTCTGATTTTCCATCTAAAAATCATCATCAATTGTCAACTTACATCTAGTCACCATGGGTGTACCAACTGGCTTGGAGTCTTCCATACCAAATTTCTTTAGCAATTCTTTCACATACTTGCACTGAGATATAAAGATCCCTTTATCTAGTTGAGTAATTTGCAATCCCATAAATAATTTCATCTCTCCAATCATTGACAACTCAAACTCATTCTACATCTCATCAACAAACTTCATGCACAAACCATCATCTCCTCCAAAAATGATATAATCAGCAAATACTTCCACAATCAAATCTTTATTATCATCAATCTTGAAATACAGATTACTATTAGCAGTACCTTTATTAAATCCAAGCTTCAGCAAATACTTTCCCAATCTAACATACCAAGCTCTAGGGGCTTGCTTGAGTCCATACAAATCTTTCTTCAATCGACAAACCATATCACCCCAATCAGTCAATTGAAATCCATTAGGTTTCTCAATATACAGTTCTTCCAATTCACCATTTAGAAATGTTGACTTGGCATGCATCTGATAAACCTTTTAGTTTTTGTAAGCAGCATAAGCAAGAAACAATCTCAAAACTTCAATTCTAGCAACAGGGGAAAAATTCTCTTCAAAGTCAATTCCTTCCATCTGAGAATATCATTTATAGACCAGTCTTGCTTTGTTTCTGATAACTTCACCTTACTCATTCAGTTTATTCTGAAAGACCCATTTAGTTCTAATTACATTTTTGTCCTTAGGTCTAGGAACAAGAATCAATGTATTATTCTTCTCAATTTCTTGTAGTTATTTTTTCATTGCTTCAATCCAATATTCATCTTTGGATGCTTCATTTACATTATATGGATTAGTCTTTGATATCAAGCAATATTCTTCTACAATTATTCTCCTAGTTTGGACACCTTTGTTATTATCACCTATAATCTAATTTTTTGAATGATTTAATCTCACATACCTTGGAGTCTTAGGATGTTCTTTAATTTCAGGCTCTTGTGATCTCTCTTCTGCACTTTCACTAGTTTCTCCTTCCTCTTGATCTTCTTGATTCACTAGAATGATTTGAACTTGATTTGAAGTCTTCTCTTTGTTTGTACTATCATTCTGATCATCAAAATCATATCCATAGGTTCTAGATGGTCTAGCAATGTCTTCATCAACCTTAACATTTTCACTTTCAACCATTCTATTCAATCTCTTATTGTAGCACCGGTAGGCCTTACTCTTAGTAGAATAACCAAGAAATATTCCTTCATCACTCCTAGCATCAAACTTTCCTATATCTTTATTTCTTCTGATATAGCATTTACTCCCAAAGATTTTTAAATATCTAACTATAGGCTTTTGACCAAACCATAACTCAAAAGGGGTCTTACCAGTATCACCTTTTATTTATACCCAGTTGAGGATATAAATAGTAGTACTCACATCTTCTCTCCAATAGATATGAGGAACATTTCCTTCCAGCATAATAGTCCTAGTAGCATCTTGAACTATCTTGTTCTTCCTTTCCACAACTCCATTTTGCTAAGGGGTCCACGATGTAGATAATTGTCTCTTTATCCCATGCACTTCATAAAAAGAATCAAAATCATGGGAAGTGAATTCACCACTTCTATCTGATCTCAGAGACTTAATCTTTAGACCTATCTCTGTCTCAACCATAGCCTTAAAAAATTCTTGAACTTCTCTAGAGCTTTAGATTTCTCCCTTAAGAAAGTAACCCACATCATCCTAGAGTAATCATCAATAGGCAACATGAAATACTTGTAACCTTGTAAGCTTTTGATTCTAGCAAGACCACACAATTCAGTATGTACAAGCTCCAACAATTCATTTTAACAATGTTGTTTGCTCTGAAATGAAATTCTAGTTTGCTTTCCTAATTGACATTCCTTGCATATGACATTAAAGGGTTTTACCAACCTAGGAAGATCTCTCACTGCCTAAGTAGAACTTATCTTGATAATATTGTCAAATTTTACATGACACATTCTCCTATTCCATAACCAACTTTCATCGACTTGAGAAATCAGACAAATTTTTCTAGCAGTATTCATGTGAAAGATATTACCTTTTTTTTTTGTACTTGAAGCAATCACATTTCCAAAACTTCCCAATATTCTACATTTTCCATCCTTGAATTGAATATTGTATCCCTTATCAACCATCTATCTGGCCCTTAAAATATTAGGCTTCAAACCTTTCACATAAAGAACATCATTAGTATTATGCTTACCATTAAAATAAATGCATCCTCTGCCACGGATTATACCACCATTGTTATCACCAAATCTTACAACACCACCATCATACTTTTCCAAGCTTACAAATTTTCTTTTATCACCTGTCATGTGATGAGAGAATCCACTGTCAATTAGCCATTCATCCTTCTCTTCAACTCGAGCAGCTAGGGATTTCTCCACATTTGTACAACTAGTAGATTCAATAGACACAGGATTAATTTCCTTGATAGTAATAAACACAAACTCATCTTCACTTACATTCCCTTTATCAGATTCATCATTTTTCACACCGTCATTAGCAGCATAATAACACTTCCTTTGAAATTGAGGCTTGTTAGGTCTTGACTTAGGAACTCTTTATGGACACCTTGATGCAAAATAACCTATCTTATTGCAAGAAAAACATTTAATAGGAGACTTTCCTTTATACTTACCTTGTCCTCTAGATTCTCTTTTGACAATAAGTACTTCAAGCTCATTTATTTCTCTCTTCTTCTTTAATTTGTTTCATTTCTTCCTCATACTTGAATACCTTTCTAGAAGAAATTTCACCTGGATCATATCTTTTCTTATCTCTTCCATCGGTAGTAGCTTTGAATGCAAATTCTATCTTAGGAAGGGCATCACCGAATTCACTCAACTCAAAAGCAGTAAGTTTACCAATCAACATATCTCTGGTTACATTTGTCACGATTTGGAGCTCTTCAATAGCTGTAGTTTTGATTTTATATGCATCAGGAAAAGATCTAAGCACTTTAGCAACAATCTCTGATTCATCCAACTATCCACTAGCACATCTGATACCACACAAAAATTCATTCACTCTTTGCATGAAAGTAGTAATATCCTCATCATCACCCATTCCCAACAATTCATATTTCCCTTTCAGACTTAGTAGCTTAGCAATCTTCACATTAGCATCACCTTCATACAAAGTTTCCAAATTTATCTAGATCTCATAAGCAGTCTTCAGATCCATAACATTCATCATCTCAGAATCAGTCAAAACACTCAACAATGCTTCCTTAGCCCTAATATTGTATTCAGCATCCCTCATCTTAGTAGTAGTAGGACCATTTTGAGGAATAACATACCTATTACTTGTAATACTTGAGTAGGATTCACCAATGCATCTCAGATGACACTCCATTCGAGTCTTCCATAGAGAATAGTTTGTTCCATCAAATCTCGGACTATCCTTCTTGTATATCATCATCCTAGATCACCTCAAGTTGTTAAAATTCTTCCGAGGAACATGCTCTGATACCAATTGTTGGCAAAACAAGGGCAGACAATTGAGAGGGAGGGTGAATCAGTTGTCATAGAATTTCAAAATTATTAAATTTGTTAACCCTTATTCTTAGATCTGATTAATAACCATGAAAGCATAAATCAACAACACATCAGAAACACACATAACACCAAGATTTTTGTGTGGAAACCCTATTATGGGAAAAATCATGGTGGAGGTTATTCCACAAGTTTATACTCTATTAAAAGTATAGAAAAATGAGGAATGCACATGCATTCAGGCACACTTCCTAGAGCTCACTGCTTAATTACAAAAGGCTTACTACCCAAATAAAGACTCACTATCTTATAGTAATATTCAGATTAAATCCATCTGAAAGATCTTGAACTGAGAAAATAGCATTTGTTAATGCCTAATTACAATTATGGTTAAGCACATGAACACTTATTCACTCTTCTTCACTCTCTTCTCTTCCTTCAAAAGATTTAGAACATTATTCAAGCACACACACTTGCTTGCTCATTCTGTTGCTCATTCAAATGAAGAAACAATCGCTTATATATATCCACAACAAGGAATTACATCGTTACATGTCGGCTTCAACAAAATAATAAGATGAATAAAAATTGTCAGCCCAAAATAATAAATATTATTAATGTGTATCTACCAAGGTTAGCCACAACATAGTGGAGACCCAAAAAATGTCCTCAAACACAAAACACCTTCAAAAATTCTTCCTCGAAGATCCACAACACACTACAAACACCCTATCAGCCATGAACATGAAAAAAATGAACATGCAAGATAAAATCATCAATCACGAGCACAACAATCAATATGGACATGCAACATAGATAGAGCACAATCTAGAAACATCCACAAACATCTCAGGAGAATATGCACTAACTCAGATTACCAGAATCACATTATCTTCTTCTAGGAACACTAGCTATAGTAATAGAATAACTGTTGGAACACAGAAACTCATAACTTGCTCAAATCTTCATGCGCACCTATGAAACTTTTGGTGGATAAACTAGATACATGTGAAAACAAACCCTTTAATCTACAACTTCTCACCATCAACATACTGATCTTCACTACTTCACAAACAACTTGCAACATATTTTATTACAATTTTCTCAATATCCTTGACATATACAGTCTTAAAGACATTAATGCTAATAGTTTTGAGATCAATGACAACCATATATCAGCAACACAACCACAATATCCAATAGAGAATACATTAACAATACCATACTAGAATTTGATGAGAGAAGGGTGGTAGAAATGGACCTTCAAACCCGCGAGTTGAGATCTCTACGAGCTTCAATTGATGATCAACATACACACACAAGAATGAGAAAATTTTAAGGTTGTGTTTAGAGGACTGCCTTAGTTAGTCCCCTTCTTTGATGTTTCCACCTCCATGAAGAACCAGATAGAAATAATTACAGAAAGATGATAAAGAAGTACGTAGAAATGGAAATACCAAATAGTACTCAAACAATAATATGCTACTATGCAAGAAGATGATGCAAAAGTAAATGGAAATGTATGGATATCACCTTCTCAACCAAATGCCCTTGAGGCAAATGGAGGAATATGTGAGCTCGCAAGCTCTCCAAACCCAACGTTGTTACAACAATGAAGAGGAGGATCCAACAAAGCAACAACTTGCAGCTACAATGATGGTAGTGAAATGTGAAGGAGTTGAAAGTGAGTGTGTTTGATCAAGAAGCTATTGTGAAGTGTGTCCAAGATTGAAGAAGTCTGAAGAAGCCGGATTGATTGAAAGAAAAGGAAATTTTAATGAATTAAGGAGGCAAAAACTTGTTTGAATTTATTCCAAAGAGAAATGAATGTTACACTTCACATCCAATGGAGGAGTATAATGCCTCTACAGATTCTAGAGGTAAGAATCTTGTCAGGATGGAAGTGTGCCACACGAACATTTGTGCACCATGCAAATGTCCTTGACAGAAATTCCCCCACCAACACATAAATGAGTTGTCATGTTGATGTGGAAAATACATCATCAGGATTGTGTTTTATAAGGTAAGGGGTTTATACACCTAAAATTGGTTTGGAGAAAATTAAATAAATACTAGTTATTTAATTAATAAATCTTGAATTCCTCTACTTATAAATAAATTGCAAAATTTATTTATATAGTTCTTTTTCTAATTTCTTCCTATCTCAAATCATTTTCTTCTTGATTTAATTAAATAAATAAATTTAAATAATTTTTTTTATTTGATTAATTCCCTCTCAATTAAATTTGAATTTCCATAATTATCACATTCCTACATAATTCTCTAACCTCCTTCTGCCTCATCATCCACCTCACCATGTGTCACATGAATTTAAATATTTCTGATTTCTAAATGGGAATTTCCATCAACAAACTCCTAACAAGATTGGGGACACATGACGTCTTCCTCCATTTGATGATCTTCAACACTTGGACACTTGTTCTTCTAAATGGAACATCCTCAATGATTCCCTCCAACTTCTTCATCCTCCACCATCAATCTCTCTAGAATAAATATTGACTGTCAAATCTTGTCACATCACTTAATGCCTTGGAGAAGTCTATAAATAGAGGCTCATTTATAGCTTTTAGGGGAGGAAGAGCAAAGCATAAATCTACTTTGCAGAAATCATATCAGCATTGTGAGCTTAGTTTAGCATTTTGCATTTAGCTTAAATTAGTGTTATTATGGAAATTTTATTTCTAGAATCCTAATTCTTGTATTTTCATATAGCATTTCATATAGCTTTTTCATTATTATCACAATATTATCTCAGCAATCATTTAAACATGACAATAGCATAATCTTAACATCATATCATTTAGCATTGCATATCAAATACATCAAGCATGTAGATGTACGAATAGAATGCCTACATTTCATCATGGCATCACATTTTTTAGGTTGTCATCTAATAATTCATGTGAAAAATAAATACAATCTGATAGTATTCATGATTTAGAGGATCCTTGAGAATAGAGAACAATGGAACAGTTTTAAGGAATAGTTTTATCAGTTTATTTGTTATTTTGATTTCCTTAATGTAAATGTTTCATTAATGTGTGGTTTAGATTGATATTTCTTACACATATTTTATTCCCCACATACAAAATGGCGCCCAACATGGGGCACAAGCCCCATTTTTAACATTTTATGTCAAGTTCTTGTCTGCAAATTTGATCATGAATTCTGAAGTAGCGCACCTGAAACATTTTCTGGCGCATTTGATTGATCTTTCAACGCATACAGTTGATGTTTTAGTGCATTCAGAAGTTCTTTCGGTGCATACAGTCCCTATTTCAGTGTATACATGTGATATTTCGATGCATCTAGGAGTTCTTTTAGCCCATACGGGAGTTTAACTTTCATTTACTGCTTTCTAGTTTAGCACATATAGTGCATCTTTTGGTGCATTTAGTAAATCTTTTCGGGCGTCTAGTTGTTTTTCTACCGCATTTGGTTTTCTTTACAAAATTTTCAAATTCTGGAAGATGATTAATACCTCTATGTTTTGCAAGTATTTTAAATGCTATCAGAGACTTTGCTAAAAGTATAAGAATGTGGTCAAAGATAAATAATCTAAAACTACTAAGGGTTGTTTTGTACCTGGGTTGGAGTTATTGTTGTTTATTTTGATTAAATTAGGAACCTCGTTTAATTAAGAGGTAAATGAACACCATGTATGTTGTGCTTGTAGAGTGGTAGGCATATGCTCTCCCCTTAATTAGGTGATCAAAAAGTCAAACCCATTCTTTTCATTTGGTTGCAAATTTACCCTTAGAGGGCTTGCCTAATGGGAAAAATTAATCACCCCAAGGAACGACCCAAATCGGGAATAGGCTAAAGCCAAGCAACTTCCACCCAGTATATAAGTGTGGATACTTGAGGAAATTTCAAGTATCCTAAGGGGTATTCTGACAAGAAGGGCATCAATGGTCTCTTGTTTTATGGATAACCCCCCATGAATGGATGCACTTTCTAAAACCTTCTTGTTATAGTAAGCCAAAATCCCATTCATTTGCTCATGCAAGAGGTCTAATCTCTAAAGTCATCCCATATTCTTGTGGATTTTAGTAGAGATGAAAATTTCTTCATGGGAGATTCATGAGAACTAAAGCTTAGATGACCCAAGAAGTGTGTGTCAAGAAAGGGGGAGCCAATGTGTTCAAGCTTCTAATCATCTGCTTAAAGTAAGTACAGCTGGAATAAAATCCAAGTGGGAATCCAGTGAATATTGTCATGGACAGCCTTAAGAATTGTACTTGTTTGATGTGTCTTACATATGTGTTTTAAAATAACATTCAAACAAACACCACACACTGAAATGTACAACCACTGATTTAGAAGAACATCTATTCAAACAATCAATTCCTCACTAGAAAAACAAGAAGAAAATCAATCAAACTATCAGAAAATAGTGGCATTCCCAGTTTAGCGCATCCATTGATTGTTCTGGTGCATACAAGCCATCTTTTAGTGCATTCGCTCCATTCTACAGCACATACATTCCATATTTTAGCGTATTTGTGCCATTCTACAGCACATGCATTCCATATTTTAGTGCATTTGTACCATTCTGAAATGGATACATTCCATATTTTAGCACATTTGTGCCATTCTGCAGCACATACAATCCATCTTTTAGTGCATCCAAGGCATTCTTTAGCACATCTATCTTTTAGTGCATATGTGCACTATTCTAGCACATCTAGCAAAATTTTAACCAGGGAGCTAAATTTGAGTTTTTGTCTGATAATTGAAACCAGATTCAGAGATTTCTTCTTAACCAACATTTATTCCTTATCCCAACATTTCTTTTAACTTGGAGAAACTAGCATTTGCAAGTGAAAATCCTTTACCTAAACTTTGATCAAACATCTAAAAGTGCCTCATCATTACACCTATCTCTGATTAGCAGCTGATTTTCACCATCAGGATTCATCATCCTTTATCAGGATGTATCATCCTTCATACCAAAACAAACATTGTATAATCATATTTAACTTAGTCATCTTGGCACTCCTAAACAATTATCAAAGCTTAGTAAATCTTCCTCACTTATATGCCCATTTCAACGAGATCGCAAAAGAAAAAACTTAAACAAAAGGAAACTGAAACTCAAAACACCATGGTTGAACAAGAAGAAATTCCCTTTTTCAAACTCCATCAAAATCAAATAGACAAAATAACAGATGAAGATGTAGAAAAAGCACAACAATATCCCCGATTCCACAAATTCATGGAAAGGGTTTTTGAAAAGGATGGAGAAAAATACTTGTTGATGTTAGCAAACAAAGGCACCAAATTACCTCCTAATTTTGATGTCAATAAATTAAAGGGAGCACCTAAGATAGTAGAAATTGAAACATGAAATGAATCAAGAACCAATGATCTTGTGGATGCTTTGACACAATAGATGCAAGCCCTCCAACACCAAATACAAGACATGCAAAGGGGAACTACGAAGAGATACTTACTACAAGACATTTTTCCATACACCTTTGATAGAAATCTAAACATGATACCATTTCCACCCAATTGTGACCTCCCAAAATACGATAAATACAACAAAAAATCTGATTCCATAGATCACATAAGAGAATTTTGAACCATGAGCCTAGATTTTGCACACAAAGACACCTACTTGATGAGATTATTTCCATGAAGTTTGGGTGGACATTGTATGGAATGGTTCTCGAAACTACAACCGAGCATAGAATCTTTTGAAGAACTAGTCAATAAATTTATCACACAATATTCTTATAACATTCAACATGAAATTACAATGAAAGGTCTTTGCAATATTAAACAAAAAAATGGAGAATCATTCCTCATATTCTTGCAAAGATGGAGAAGATTGTTTGCTCGATATGCTTGACCTATACCTGAGCGAGAAAAAATGGAAATCTTCATTGAAAATCTAAATAATGAAATGAGCTATAGATTGCAATTACAATGTCTGCCTAGCTTTGAGAAGATGATTGAAAATGGTCTCAAAATTGAAGAAGCTTTGGTCAAGAGAGGTGTATTAAAAATCTACAATGATGGATCAAACAATGCAAATTTGTCCAATCATCATAACAATAATGCAAAATCAAAATTTTGGATCAGAAACAAGAATACTAGTAATGATGGTGTAACTAAAACGCATAATACCAAACTGGTCTTTAATCTATCAGGAATCACACCTAAGATCAACCTAAACCCCAATTAGAACACCAATCCAAACAACAACCAAAACAACACCCAAAATAGTAACCAAAATAATGCTCCATCTCAACCACCACCATATCAAATGTCATCAAATCCTAGGAAATTCACACCTATAGGTCAATCACTGGAATCTGCATTGAAATAAATTCTTGCAGAAAATATTATCACCTTACCTAACACCTGAAGTTTTAAGCCAAAAGTGAAATCGTCATGGTGGAATGATACCTATTACTATGAATTTCATTGGTGCAAAGGCCATCCAACGAATAATTGTATGCAATTAAAGCACAAGGTGCAAGACTTAATAGACTAGAATATCATACAAATAGAAGGACCGCAAACAACGTTGATCATGGTGCATTAAAGAATCCCCTACCAAATTATGAAAGGGGGAATCCTCTACAATGAACATCAAAGGGAAAAGTGTAAACTATGTGCATGATACTCTCATCCTTCATATTTCGATAGTTGAGGATTAGACAAATGTCATTAATATCAATGGCATACAAGACATTGTTGTGGTCAACAATCAAATTAATGACATTCCAATTCAACATGGACAAGACACCACCATACCTGAAAAGAAAATTAATACCACCAACATCACATCAAATCAAGTCCATAACATCAAACAAGACATGGCTGCAACAAACAACCAAATAAATGTCATTAAAATCAAAGGGAAACAAGATAAGATGCTCGTAAATGCGACCACAAGAGCACAGTCCAAATATGTATTAAAAGGAAGCACATCAAAAACACCTACTACCCTATCACATCAATACAACATTGTTGATCAATTGCAAAAGATCCCAGCAGAAATATCTATATTGGAACTCCCCAAGATTTCACCTACCCACAAGGAAATTTTGGAAAAGGCCCTAATGGACACAACAGTACCAACGGATTTGGAAGTTTGTACATTCTGAGCCATGGTGGGGCATTTGATTGCACCTCATTGCCTATCATTCTCAAAAAATTATGATACATCCATCACTCATCCCCATAACGCAACACTCCACATTGAGGTCTTAATACATAAAAATTGAGTCAAGCGCATTCTAATAGATGGAGGATTTGGTCTCAATATATGTAATTTAAAGCTCGTATGTGCATTGGGATTCTTAGAGAATGCAATAGATTCAAGGAAAAAGATCACTATCAAAGCCTATGATGATGAGGAAAGATCTTCACAAGGACTAATTGTGTTGCCAATTGAGGTGGGGCCAATTCAAAAAGACATCATTTTCCAAGTTTTGGACAAAGACTTGGAATACAATATACTTTTGGTTTGTCCTTGGATCCATGAGATCCAGGAAGTCCCCTCAATTTACCATTTATGTCTGAAATTCCCTTGCAATGGGAAAGAGATCACCATTTCGACTGACTCCAATAGTCCTCAATATTACAACACCCTCAAGTCGGTCTAGGATGTCTTTGTGCCCCATAATGGAGAATCTCTTGCTTCCACATCCGCCACCCCAAGTAATTCAAGCCAATCAAATTCCTTGTCAAAACTACTTGACACATCCTCAAATAAAGAAAGTCATCCAAGTTCCTTGCCTAAATAGCCTGAGAAAAAGAAAGAAGCTACCCCTTCTACCTCTTCCAATCATGAAGCCCAACTCAACACTTTGTCCAAAAAATTTGAGAAAAAGGTCCAATTCAAATATAAAGGCATGGATAGAGAATATTCTATTGAGAAATCCCTGTCTCTCGCAATTATCTTCTCCAAAGTCCTATGGTCAACCATCAACCTCAACACAACTATCATACTTTTTAATGGTTGATTTGTGAAAGCAGGCACTATAGTTGATGAGGTGGAAGACAAAGATGTTCTAAACTAGATTTACAAGGATGAAGTTGAATCTCAACCAGCAACAGCTAATGTACAAACAACACAATATGGCAAAGGGTTTTCAATCTTGGAGAAAATGAGATACGAAGGAAAAGTTCTTGTGGGAAAGAGAAAAGAAGGCATCATGGAACCAATCCAACCCATCTTAACCAATCCAAAAGACAAGATAGGGCTGGGATATAAAGAGGAAATAAAGGAAGAAGCCACCCAGAAGGTTGTTGAACAAATCCTACAACTACAAGCTAGTAATGACTATGAGACTGACTCAAATGAATATGAGTGGGATTCATTATCTGAAGAGTCTTTTCATGACAAGGGAATTGATGTGATACAAAAGTATGCACCCATATGTGAGGAGGGACAAAATTTGGGGTCAACACCAGTTGAATTTGGATCACAACATATCGATGGCTCCAGCAAGGATGATCAGACTCCGAGCGAGACAGATCATTCAGAGGAGATTTACATCATAGACCTTGACATTGCAATCAGATTGCTTGAAGACATCACCATTAGGACCCTCACTACCTTTGACTTAAACCAATCTGATGATTCCCTACCTCTAGTACATCCGAAACTTATCGATTGGGACCAAACTGAGCCTCCTGACATCCCTATCTTTTCAAACAATGATGCCATTGTCAATTTCCTTTGTACTGACAACCCTAAAACATGTTCCACCACTAAATCTCAAAACGAAGCTTCCAGTCAAGGGAGTGTCAAATCTCTTAGTTGCAAAATAAATAATACAGAAAATCAATCTAATGGTGAAAACCATTCTATGGCAATATTAGATCAAGAAAAAGTAAAGATAAAGAGCGCATCCAATGGTGAAAACCTCTCTAAGGTGCCAAAGGATGAGAGATTTAACACTCTTCCCAAACACTTTCAAGAGAGATCAAAAGTATTTATTGAGCCCACCCAATCAATCAACATTAACACAGTAGAAATAGTGAAGACTCAACATTTAGCACCATCCCTGACAGAACAAGAAAAACCAAGCTTCACCAAATTCTTTGAAGAGCAAAAAATCAACTTTTCTTGGCCCTATGTAGACATGCCAAGGATAGATCCATATTTAATCATGCATCATTTATCCTTACCACTAGGAGTAAAACTAGTGAAGCAGAAGTTAAGGAAAATGCATCTCTGTATTGCCCTCTTCGTGAAATCAAAACTGAAGAAGCTATTGGATGTAGGGTTCATCAGACCAATTGATTATGCCGATTGGATCTCCAATATTGTACTAGTTTCAAAACCTGACAATAGTATCTGGATTTGCACAGATTTCAGATATCTCAATAAAGCTTATCTGAAGGATGATTTTCCTCTACCCAACATAGACATCATTGTGGACCTAACAGTAGGACATGCCATGTTGTCACTTATGGATGGGTTTTCAAAATATAACCAAATCAAAATTACACCTGAGGATCAAGATAAAATAGCCTTCACATGCCCATGGGGCACATTTTGTTGGAATGTCATGCCCTTTAGACTGAAGAATGTAGGAGCTACTTATCAGCGAGCCATGATGACAATCTTCCATGATATAATGCACACATTCATGGAAGAATATGTAGATGATTTTTTGGAAAAATCATACACCAGAGAAGGACACCTAGAGATCCTAGATAAAATCTTCACCGGCCTGGAAAAATTCAATGGATGACTAAATCCAAAAAAATGTGTATTTGGGGTGACATCTGCAAAGCTCTTGGGATATATACTTTCAAAAAAGGGAATTGAGGTGGATCTCATGAAAGTTAAGTAAATCATGGAGATGTCACCTCCCAAGAACATCAGTCAGCTAAGATCACTCCAAGGAAGATTTCAGTCTATCAAAAGATTCATCTCACAACTAGCAGACAAGACCATTCCTTTCACTCACTTGCTACACAAAAATGTTTCCTTTAGATGGGATGTGAAATGTGAAGTTTCTTTCAACCAAGTGAAACAATATCTACTGATTCCACCCATATTAGTACCACCAGAAGAAGGAAAACCACTCTTAATATACATAGCAACAACTGAGGCATCATTGGGAGCTTTACTAGCACAAGAGGATTCAACAGGAAAAGAAAGAGTGATCTATTATATCAGCAGAACATTAAATGGATATGAAATCAATTACACATCCATTGAAAAGGATTTTCTAGTAGTAGTGTTCACCACTCAACAATTGCAACATTATATGCTAACTCATACCATCAAGTTAATAGCCAAAATTGATCCATTAAAATATTTTCTCAACAAGGAAAATTTAACAGGAAGACTGGCAAAGTGGGTAATAATACTGAGTGAGTTTGACATCCATTATGTCAATAGGAAATCCATTAAGGTTCAATCCATCACAAATCAACTAGTTGAAGCACATTGAGTTTCTAGATGTTGATGTCCTTACCATAACAGCAAAACAATAGATATTATACTTCAATGGATCATACACTCAACATGGATCGAGAGCTGGAATTTTATTTGTCACCCCTCAAGGGCATACCATTCCAAAATCATACAGACTGATGTTCCCCTACACCAACAACATGGTGGAGTATGAAGCACTCATCATTGGCAGTAAGGTAGTTATAGGGTAGAAAATCATAGAGTTGCAAGTCTATGGAGATTCTCAACTAGTCATAAATCAAGTCAATGATGACTATCAGAGAAAGGATGACAAACTAATGCCCTAAAAAAATAATGATTGATGACTTTAATAAATACTTTGTTACTATCAAATTTGAACAAATCCTAAGAATAGACAACAAATTTGTTCATACTATGGCCACTATTGCTTCTCTATTACAAATTCCAAATAAATAGAGACATTATGAGTTCATGGTGGAAAAACTATTTACCCCTGCCTATGACAATCATGAGTCCCAATTCATTCTCCATTTACTTGACGTTGATACCTCAATCTATGGGAATATATAAACCTATCTAAGAGATAACACCCTTCCACTTGACCTATCATGGAACCAAAAATGAAACTTCATTTGTCAAGTCGCTCGACACACCCTTATCATGGATGTACTTTACTGATGAGGTCTTGATGGAAATCTCCTTCGATGTCTGGAATGTGACGAGTCTGAAACATCCTTATAGGAATTTCATGAGGGTATCTATGGAACATATTCAAGTGGTCTTATCCTAGCGAAGAAACTCCTACGTTTGGGGTATTATTGGATGAATGTGGAGAAAGAGTCTTTCTAGTTTGTCAAGAAATGCAAGAAGTGTCAGATCCATGGTAACCTTATACATCCACCAGCACAAGAACTCCAACCATTTACATCAACCTGGCATTTTTGTCAGTGGCGACTTGACCTTGTGGGGAAAATCCATCCATCTTCTTCCAATGGGCACAAATTCATAATCACGGCTACTGAGTACTTCACGAAGTGGGTTGAATTTGTTCCTTTAACTACAATCACTGGTAAGAAAATTGCTTCCTTCATCCTAAATTACATTATATGTCAATATGGTATCCCTAGCTCCATCGTCACTGACAATGGAAGACCTTTCAAGAACTAAGACGTGCAAGACCTTTGTGAAAAATTCTAGATCCAACACTGATTCTCCATGTCTTACTACCCTCAAGGGAATGACCAAGCAGAGGCCTCAAACAAAACCATCTTGAAGATCCTAAAGAAAATCATCCACGAGGTTGGACGTGATTGGCATGTCCAATTGAACCTTTCTTTGTGGGCATACCATACTAGTATCTGCACCCCACAGGAGCCACACCATATACTCTTGTATACGGATCAGAGGTTTTTTTTCCCATTGAGGTTGAATTACCTTTGCTTCGAGTGTCATTGAAAGGCATCATCTCACATGAAGACTACCGGGTATCTAGATTACAAGAGTTGGAACTGTTGGATGAATGTCATCAGCTTGCAATTGATCACCTGAAAGCATATCAACAAAGAATGTCAAGAAGTTATAATCACAAGGTCAAACCAAGAACATTTTAGGTCAGTGATTTGGTACTGAAGGAAAATTTGTGCAATCAGCAAGATAGAGAAAAGAAGGGAAATTTTGAACCGAATTAGCTAGGACCCTTTGTCATTGTATCAGTCTACGGATCAAGAGTATATCAGTTATCCACACCTGAAGGGGATCTATTTGAGGAACCTATGAACAGCCTCCATCTCAAAAATTTATACACATAATTCATCCATTGCACGATATAAAAGTCCTAAAGAAATCCAAAAAAATCAAAAAAAAGTCCTAAAAAAATCAAAAAAAAATATCATCAAAAAAATCGTTACCTAGATGAAAACCTGGCAAACAAGCGTCTTGGTAGCAACAAAAAAAATCATAAAATCTAAAAAGTTGCAATAAAAGAAAATAGTGAAAACCTAGAAAACAGGCATTATTTGTGATGAATTGGCTTGTCCATCTATTGGAACGTGTGTCGATCACCAACTTTTCTATCATTGTGCCTACATGCCTATCATAAAGTAAGCTTCATAAACATATTTGGTTGTTGCGGTCATGTCCCACCTTGGCTTGGTTATCAATGTACATATCCTTAATAATTGGTTTGTTTCTCACTGGAGGTGAAATCCTAAACTCATTGGGGGCAACCTGCTTTGAGCTTAAAACAACAAGCAAACAACAATCACACTAAGCATCAAATTGAACATCAATCACAATCAATCAGACAATCGACCATCCAAATCAAATCTCACTAGATGATCATCTTTTGAATCATGGTTTGATCACTTTAGCACGTATGTTCAATTTTTGTATCTTGATTGTTGTTATCATTTCTCTGGAGCAACTCAAGGATGTCATGAACTAGAGAAGCTATGATCGAGAATGATATTTTTATTTGTTTTTTGTCTGTTAGTTGATCATTATTACTATGTAAATCATCACAAGATGTGATCTACAAAGTATCATTGATTGTATTCTAGATTGATATAGGAAAAGGATTAACTCTTGTCTATTTTATGCAAGCAATACTCAGGTCATCTTGGTTCAATTATGCCTATATGCTTGTATTAACTTGCAATATCAAAAATTCATGGAAGTTGTACTCAGGTCATCATAGTCTAATTATACCATTGTTCTGTGTATTAACTTTCAACATGGCAAAAAGGCTCAATGATGATACTAAGCACAAGAAATCATTTGGCAGGATGACAAAAATGCATATTTAGGTTTACAGGGCTAAGATAGATTTGCATCCATACTAGTTTTGCATCTGCATTTTAGATTTTTCCAAGGTGGGAAAATTTCAAAATGATGTTATCTCTCTCATTTAAATATTGAGTACATTTGACATTAACAAAAACATAATCATTCACATACTTGCATAATTATTCACATGTAGTTTCAGAAGCATTTTAAATTTACACCATGCATTGGAGACCAATATCATATCATACATCCATTCATGCATTCATCATACCTTTGCATTAGAAAAATCCAAAAATAAAGCATTTTTCTAAGTCATTCATTATCATAAAATCATTCATCCACACATCTCTCACACATTTACATTATCCGTCCATCCATACATTTATTATTATCTATGCATTTATCATATAGTTGTATTTGCAAAATCCAAAATCATAAACCATCCATCTATGCATTTATCATGCATTTGCATTTGAAAATCCAAAAAACATAATCATACACATTTACATTAATCATACATTTGCATCACAAAAATCCAAAAACAAAGCATTATCATGATCCATTCATTCATACCCTTAGCATACATTTGCATTCATCATAATATTTCCATTGGAAAAATCTGAAGAAAAAAGCATTTCTCATAAATAATAATTCATCCATCATGCATTAGAAATCATATATTTACTTAATTCATCCATCCATATATTAGATCATGTATTCACATTTCACAAAATAAATCATTTCCCATTTATCATCCATACATTCCATCATATACTTGCATCAGAAAAAAAAATACAAAAAATAAAGTACATCCCATATCATTTACATGATTGCATCCATCTCATACGTCATAATAAAAACATCATCCATACACACATAGAACCATACATCATCAACTCATTAAATTCATCCATACATAACCATACATAATCATGGCATAATCATATAAAACATCACATGACATATAGCACATAAAGGTAAAATGCATCCATCATAGGCACCCATCATAAAACAACATATAGACCACTAATCACCGTTGCATCTCATATAATCTCAAAATAATAATGTCAAGTGTACAATGATATCATGAATGGAGAAAAGATACATCATCAAAAATGGCAAGATAATCAACAAGTCTCTGAATGAATCCATGTATACATCATCAAAATGTCAACATACATCAAATTTGGCCAAAAAAAAAAATGCTATGTGGTGCTCCCCCCAGACGATGTTGGCCTTGCTACACCTGCTCCTCCAACACCAGATGGACCTACACCAGGAGATTTTCCTGGTGGACCTCTGGGAAGTGGCTAATTCGCACCCCTGCTAGTGGTCCAAGACTAACTTTGACCTGATCGAGACTGTGCATAACTCACACACTACTCGAAAAGCACTGCCTCATAATATCTCAATCGTTAATACTCTACCTCCTACGCAGTACGACGAACCTCCCTAAGATAATTAGTTGCAGTGGTCCCCTCAACCACTCTCTATAATCTATCAGATAAAGCGTGTGCCTCCTCACCCTATTGTCTAGTTGCATCCCTCTTAGTCGTCAAAGCAGTAACCTACGCCTGTGCTTGTGCCTATGTCACTGCATGTGCCTATCCCTATATCTGTCCCTAGGCCTGTGTCAGCTACCCCTATAATTTTTGCACTTGACCCTATAGAGTCTACACCTATGTCTGTAATGCAACTATTTGTGTCTGTTGTTGGTGCGAGGGCAACCGAATGTGAATCTGTTGCTTCCCGACCAATACCAAAGATCTCTTCCTCCAAGGTACTATGAAATCTAGTATTGGCCCACCTCCAACACCTCCACCATCTCTGCCACCATCACCCCCCCCTCCATCATAACCCCCATCATCACCCTCATCATCTCCCTCCTCACCCTCTCCCTCCTCCTCATCCCCATCTCCTTCATCCCTCCTCTGTCTAAGTGCACGTTGTGGCCCTCTATCATCACCCTCCAAAATTGGTGTCGACTCATCAAGACTAGAAATTCATGGGAAGGGATGTGTGTGAAATTACTGGGCATACTCATCTTTCATATGTTCATCTGCTATATCAGGGTGATACTGCCATAGTAGTGGCTATAACCTCAAATACTCATCACATGCAGCCTCATAAGACAAAGCAGAACTCGACTCTACAATATCCTGACTCATACATGCATAATGGGCCACTCCTTGGGGCATGCCCTATACTCTGTCAAACTATTGGAGCACCCCCATGGCTAAGAATCTCTCAAGTATATACAGTGTCTGACCAATCAGATATCTAGAAATGAATACATAGGGCATCTCAGTGTCATCCTCTAGCCATAGATTACAATCTATGTACTGTCGCTAGGTGACTGTATCTAGGTCATCCAATACCCCCCTCCAATACTCTAACTTTCCCAGCTTATGCTAGACAAGTGGACCAATGTAACCAAAAACATAAGGTATGCTAGTTGGATGAGCCCTATCTTCCACTGGCCATGTAACCTCTATATGCTCTCATGCCTAGATCTGCAAAAGTGTCACACCTACCAAGAGACTAGCACCACCGAGATATATAACCTGCTATAAATTGTGATATAAATAAGCGAACATGCATGAACCCCACGCATATCAAGTCCCATGTAGAATCATCTGCTCAAGTGTCTGACCCCAACCAATAGATAGTCCCTTCAACCTACGGTCAGGACATAGAAAGCCTCCAATAAAGCCAGCAAGTACACATGGTAATGGCTGATACATGGCTACCATCTCTCTCCATGAAATCTTGTAGCTGCTAATCTGAGCATCCTGTAAAATCCTCCTCGAGGCATCTTTCCTTCCCTACTCCTCATGATCATAAATGACTATCTCCCCGACAATAGGAATCCTCAGGATCCAATATACATCCTTGGGTGTCAATGTCATCTCATCGGTGGCTAAGTGAAAGGTATTATGATCACTATGCCACTGCTTAGCTAGCACAGTCAAAAGCCCCCTATTAATCCTATATTGGGGCATGTCAAATCGCATCGAGCAATAATGTCTAAATCTATATGAACTAATTGCAATATCATATCCCATGTCTTTAAGATGCACTCTCGAATTTACAATACTCCTAGGCCATCATCCTATAATCATAGCATATCGTAAATTAATCATCCTATCAATCAATCAACCTATCATTGATCCTCACCTATCATGAGGTCAATCATCACCTATCCTATCATGAGGTCAATCATCATCTAATCTATCAACAACATCAAATCATCTGTTGACACAATCATGAACCATCAAAAACAAGGAGGAAACATCAAAAATCATCAAATCATGCGCTATCCTATCATGAGGTCAATCATCATTCTAATCTATCAACAACATCAAATCATCTGTTGACACAATCATGAACCATCAAAAACAAGGAGGAAACATCAAAAATCATCAAATTTGGCTTCAATGCGCTAAAACAATCTCTTTATATGCTAAACATCCAAATGCGCTAGAAAATATCATGGATGCCCCAAAACAGGGTCTTTATCCATCCTAGCTCTCTCAATCACTCCAATTTTTTAAATTCAAATGACACAAATGAGCTCTCTTTTCACCTTTTTACCTATTAAAAGGGGTAATTAAGTGAGAATTATGGTGGGATTTATTTTTTATTTTTTTCAAAGGGGCCTTTAATCAATTAATCAAATGTGGCAGGTTCAGTATCAATTTTTTGGGAGATAGATCGTTCTTGCATCATAAAATTTGCAAATCATCATAAAATCATCAAAATTTTGAAAAATTCAAAAAATCATAAAAAATTCCTTGATTTATCTCTCGAGGGGGTATATATCCATCATCACTCAAAAATCAACATCCAGGACATATCAAAAAATTTATCATCACGGTCTAGCAAAAAAACAAATCTTTGAAACAATGCGTAAACACGTCACTTCAAAGAGGGGAAAAATGTATATACCTAAAATTGGTCTCGAGAAAATTAATTAAATACTAGTTATTTAATTAATAAATCTTAAATTCCTCTACTTATAAATAAATTGCAAAATTTATTTATATAGTTCATTTTCTAATTTCTTCCTATCTCAAATCATTTTCTTCTTGATTTAATTAAATAAACAAATTAAAATAATTTTTTTTATTTGATTAATTCCCTCTCAATTAAATTTGAATTTTTAAATTCAAATCTTGTCACATTCCTACATAATTCTCTAACCTCCTTCCACATCATCATCCACCTCACCATGTGTCACATGAATTTAAATATTTCTATTTTCTAAATGGGAATTTCCATCAACAAACTCCTAAAAAGATTGGGGACACATGGCTTCTTCCTCCATTTGTTGCTCTTCAACACTTGGACACTTTTTCTTCTAAATGGAACATCCTCCATTATTCCCTCCAACTTTTTCATCCTCCATTGTCGATCTCTCCAAACTAAATCCGACCTGTTGAATCTTGCAACATCACTTAATGCCTTGGAGAAGTCTATAAATAGAGGCTCATTTATAGCTTTTGGGGGAGGGAGAGCAAAGCATAAATCTACTCTGCAGAAATCATATTAGCATTGTGAGCTTAGCGTAGCATTTTAATTTTGCATTTTGCATTTAGCTTAAATTAGTGTTATTATGGAAATTTAATTTCTAGAATCCTAATTGTTGTATTTTCATATAGCTTTTTCATTATTATCACAACATTATCTCAGCAATCATTTAAACACAGCAGTAGCATAATCTTAACATCATATCATTTAGCATTGCATATCAAGTACATCAAGCATGTAGATGTAGGAATAGAATACGTTAATTTCATCATAGGATCTCATTTTTCAAGTTGTCATTCGATAATTCATTTGCAAAATAAATACAATCTGAGAGAATTCATGATTTAGAGGATCCTTGAGAATAGAGAACAATGGAACAGTTTTAAGGAATAGTTTTATGAGTTTATTTGTTATTTCAATTTCCTTAATGTAAAAGTTTCATTTGTGTGTGGTTTAGATTTATATTTCTTACACATATTTTATTCATCGCATACAAGGGGTGTGTAAACGAGGAATTTGCAAGGGGTGTGAATTCACACCATTACATTTTACCCCCACTTTAGTGAGCATAAGTGTCAGCAAATGCACAGTAAAGTAGAGTGAAAATAGTTGAAAAAAATATACTTGAACTATCAAGGAAGTAGACCACAATCTAGCAAACTTGGGCACAAGAGAGAGAGAGATGGCTCTATAGGTACTTGGTCCTATAGAGATTTCAAAAAAGTGTTGCAGGTACTTAGTCTTGTGGAAGGTGAACAAAAGGCTTTGTAGGTGCTTGGTCCTATAGAATTGGCTCCATAGGTACTTAGTCCTGTAGAAGGTGAGAAAAAGTCTTTGTAGGTGCCTGGTCCTATAGAATTGGCTTTGCAGGTGCTCAATCCCATAGAAGATGAATGAAGGGTTCTACAAGTGCTTGGTCTTGTAGAATGAAAATAATTCATAGGTGCTTGGTCCTGAAAAGGAGGCACCACAAGTGCTCAGTCTTGACGGAGGACAAAAATTAAAGGCTTCACAAAGTTTAACTAACCCTTACAAGTGCTCGATCCTGCAAGGCAACATGTTAATCCACAGACAAAACATTTTAAGCAAGAAAAATTCATGCAAATAGGCAGGTAGTCATATATTAGAACAAGCAATTGAAGGAGAAGCTTTCAAAGGGGTCCCTCGGGAACCCTTCAAAAGTAAAAGGGGGTCCACCCAAGGGATGCTCTATTTGAAAAGTGAAACATTTTTTTGTAAATGATTCTAGCATCAAGGAATCCTTTTGAAAATTCTCTTTCTTCAAGGAATCTGAAAAAAAAAAAGATAAGCCTTCATGAAGGCAAGCTTTCCAATTTTGTTTGTTACAAATTCAATTTCAAAAGAAAATCTTGCGAAGAAGATGCTTAGTGAAGGATGTGATTTTTGAAAAATTTAAATATTTTTAGCAAGGGATTTGTTAGCCACCAAATACACCTTATTGAAAATTGGAGAGGTAGGAGCCCCCCTTAGGATGGTGCATGTGAATCAAAAGAGCAAGTGACATCCTAAGAAAAGGAAGAACATGTAGAGATGTCATGGCCCATGATACATGAAAAGATGTATATGTGGAAATGTTGTAACACACATGAGGGATAGCACATAGGCACCACAACGTTAAGAATTAAGGAAAGAAGAGAGAAAGATAAAAAAATAAAAATAAACAAAGACAAAGAAATCAAGAGATAGGGGGATCTAATAATTCGAAGTCAGAACTATTCATAAATATAGATAGATATAATATAATAAACTTATGAAGGTTCATCAATCCCTAAATGTATTAGAACATGAAGAAGATCACATGAAGACAAAATAAAAATAAAAAATTGGGTCAACATGGAAAGGAAGCCTAAATGCCTCCAACACTTTGCATTGTCCCCAATTGTTGAAAATCAAGATACAACATATAGAAGAATTATGAGCCAAATATAGGAAGTTTACAACATAATTTCACTCCTATATCTAAGCACCTACGAGGGTGAAAAGGGTCTTATAGGAACACATAAAAACAAGAACAAGGGAAACACAACACACACACAAATATAATCTACAGATAAAGAAGAGGAGCTCTCCTAGCCCTGATCAACCCAAAGGTCATTGTTCTCCCAATCTAGATCATTATAAGGGGAGGGTGAATCAACCTGCAAGGGTGGGATAGCAAGGGGAGCACCTTCTAACTCTCCTATGATAAGAACTAAGGAAGAGGTCCTCTCAAGGTCTTCTTCGCTCAACTCTTATGAGGTAAATTTCATCAATCTTACAAAGATTGTTGAGAGAGATGGGAAATTGTCAACTCAATTAAACATGCACTTAATAGGAGTTCCATGTGTTAACTAAGTGGGAGATGAAGGAGGCACCTGAGATCCACAATTAACCTCATCAAGAGAGATGATGACAAACTTGGGAGATGTTAGGGTTGCCACCATCACAAGGATGGTGTGAGGCAAAGAAAAACCCTCTCCCAAAGAAGGTGATCCCTTCTTCTGAACTCTATTGGAAGTGAGGTCATCCTGCAACTTACGCTTCATCAAAGGATGTGGAATCCCCACAGAGGATGTAGAAGGTGAGGAGGAAGAGGACAAGGCCACAACAGACACCACCATGGTATTCAAAATATCCATGAGCCAAGAAAATGAAGGGATGTCTGGAAGGGACATCAGAAGAGGAGGCTCCAATAAGGGAGTGATGAACACCTGCACCCTTTTGAGGTGAGGGTCATCAACATTCACAAGGGAGTTGGAAGCAAGATCGAGGTGATCAGAACCAAAGCAGAAGAATCAGAAGAGGGAAGCACAATAGGAGATGTTAAACCAGGAGCTACTAGCTCCTCTTCTACCTTCCATGAGGTAACTTTCTCAGTAGCCAAAGCCTTCCTTTAGCACTTACGATCACACGCAAGTCAATTTCTTCAGCTCTAAGAACTAGAACTTGTTTCTTGAGAAGGAACAAGAGGCTCTTATTTTTCCAAAGGTGTGTCCTCCATAACCATTACTGATAGAAGAGTATCCTCCTAGATGAGAGTAGGAGCAAGAAGTGTAGGAGCAGAAACTACAATTGGTGGATAAGTAAACCCAGGTGCCTTTGTGATGGTCCTCTTCCCATTCACTGCCCAAGGGGAAATAGCAATAGGAGGCTATAGGGTTGAGATGTAGAGGAAACTCCATGAGGGTCCTTCCCCTTTCCATAGATAATGGGACTTGGCACCATAGGTAAGACGAGAAGCTAGAATACCTGATGCTTGTCCTTTTTCCAAGTGGGCACCATCGTACTCCCCATGTGAGGGATAGGAGAAGAGCCTAAAGGTGCCACAGCAAGGTGAGAGGCAGAAGCAGATGAAACAATAGAGCAAGAGGAAGGCTCTTAGGCATGAGCAGACTTCCCCTTCCCGTTTTGGGAGGAGGAGGTAGACTATTGTTGTATGATCATAGAGGCCTTAAATAAAATAGCATAAGGGGAGATAAGGCAGGTCACCTTCAGTGCTATTCCCCCTTTCTTGTATTTAATGTAAGTGTGATACAATAGGTTCATTCTTGGAGGAAGCAAACCAATAAGGTCAGGCCAGAAGTGATCTAATGAGAAGCCCCCATGTGACACCATAGTCTTATATCTAGTGTCATTTACAACATGCATAGAGCCCTCATGAGAAAAATCCATACACTTATGAACTACCAAAGCGACTGCATTCATGAAAACTAGCCATGGGATGCCTAGTTTCACTCTTAACAAGTTTAACTCCAGGATGATATCAAAAAGAGAATTTACAATCCTGGGTCCTACCAGGACTAAGAGAGTGATGGAACCAATTGGAGGGACCGAGATTCCATCATGTGTATGTATTGTTCTCTTTGATTCATCATAACCATCCTTGTGCAAGAAATTTATTATCATAATCTCCTTTGTTATAACATTCACATGACACATGGGATCAATGAGAACACTAGTCACAATGTTCCCATTGATATGAGTGGGAATGTACAGAGGAGAAGTTTATTTATTCACATTCATAGGTAGGTCCTATGATATAAACATTATAGAAGGTGACCCATTCACAAGTTGAACAAAAGGAATGGGGAGATACATAAAGGAGGCCATGTTTACGTACTTCAAAAGTTCTTTCTCGAGATACCCCAAAGGTTCAACAATCAAATAGTGACCTATTTTAGATTTCACTTCACAATGTTTAGGCATCCTTCTAACTATGTTGCTAGGGGTCATAGGTTGGGTTGCAAGGCTATGTGACCTACAACACACCTAGAACATGAGAGAAGATTCCTCCAACATAACAAAACGGAACCAAAGTAGTTCACGTCAGGTTCACCAAAATGTAGAGGAGGGGGATCAATTGCTCAAGGACCCCAATTCATGGGAGAGTCTAGAACAATAGGCTACCTTGATCTACCTCAACCTAGATCATGAATGGATTGAAAGGGTTTAAGGTTTCAAGGGTCAAAAAAGGAAGGACAACTGGTCTATCACTTTTCTTTTTCTAACATGAATGTTTCAAGGGATCAAGAGAGATGGTTTTCAAGGTTTGGACTATAACTCAAATAGCCCACTACAAGAGGACTATAGCATAGGTCACAAAATCTAGCGTGATGCAGTGGGGTCTTAGGGACACACTTGCATTTGTATGGATAGAGAGTGTAAAGTATAGTGCAGAACACCAAAAAACCTACTAACTACCTGATTAATAGGGTTTTACACTACAACAAAGATATAAAATACATAATAACAAAAATTACAAGAAGAATACTTTAACAATACTACACTAGAATTTGACAAGAGAAGGGTGATAGAAATAGACCTTCAAATCTGTGATTTGAGGTCTCCAAGAGCTTTACTTGACAAATAACATATACACAGAGGAACGAGAAAATGTTGGGGCTATGTTTAGATGACTACCTCAATCAGTCCCCTACTTTGATGTTTCCACCTCCATGAACAATTGGATAGCAATGATTGTAAAAAGATGATAAAGAAGTATGTAGAAATGGAAATACCAAGAAATACTCAAACAATAATATGCTACTACATAAGTAGATGATGCAAAATTAAATGGAGATGGATGGATCTCACATTCTCAAGCACATGCACTCAAGGAAAATGTAGTAATATGTGATCTCACAAGCTCTCCAAAGCCAATGTTACTATAACAACGAAGAGGAGGATCCAACAAAGTAGTAGCTTGTAGCTACAATGGTGGTGGTGAAATGTGAAGGATCTGAAAGTGAGTTTGTTTGATCAAGAAGATGTTAAGAAGTGTGTCCAAGATTGAAGAAATTTAAAGAAGTTGGATTGATTGAAAGAATAGGAAATTTGAATGAATGAAGGAGGAAAAAACCTGTTTGAATTTAGTCCAAAGAGTAGCAAACATTACACTTCATGTCCAATGGAGGAGTGTAATGCCTCTATGGATTCCATAGGTAGGAATCATATCAGGACGAAAGTGCATCACACAGACATCCGCACACTGCGGTAGCATCCCCGATAGAAATTCCCCCACCAACACACAAATGATCTACCAAGTGGATGGAAGATGGAAGAGGATGCGGTAAATACATCATCAAGATCATGTTTTCTAAGGTAAGGGGTGTGTAAATGGGTAATTTGTAAGGGGTACAAATTCACACCATTACAGAACTATATAGCATAAGTTCTACTGGTACCAATTCATCTTTAAATGCTTCCCCTTGTTGGCATACTCCAACTATTCACACAAACTCTCAAGTTTTGTACAATCATCATTCTTGTAAACTAGAAACATAGTCTCCACTTTGACACCTCTAGATATGTTCGTAGTAATTAAATATATGAATTTTGTATATGTCATCTCTTTTGGCCATCTCTAGCTAATCTTGAAATCATGGGTCCATATGGTCAATTGCAATGAAATGTGTGCAATAGTTGGGATAGAATGCTCTATACTATGCAATATTTCGATGAAGATTGTAACCTCCCAAGATTTAAGAGCTTCTATGAAAGTAAAAAAGAGATATTTGAGATAATAATGTTATTCTATCAAATGATGCAAATGATATATTAAAATTTATTGATTTACAAATGAGAACCCCTTGGTTATATAGCCAAGGTGAGACATATGATTAGACTAGATCAAGACAAGTGTCTTAATCCTATTACATGAGACAAAAAACATTAAATTGCGTAGAATAGAAGAAGTAAATAATATAATATAAGATAATATCTAATACCAACTAATACTTCTAGAAATATTCATTAGACCTAAGTAAACTAAACATGTGATTAGGACCTATTAGGTGAACTAGTTAGGTAAACCACCTTATTCACATCAACACCCTCCCTTAAGTGAAATTTAGAGAAGAAAAAACCAATGTAAATGATGTAATCATGATTATGATGGGTTTTGTTGTGCCTTTCACACACACCCCCCATCCAAATGGGGACCCCTAGTTTTTCCCTTTCTTTTTGCTTTATAGGTTCCTTATCTTTTCTCTTTAGGAGAAAAATCCTTAAAATTTTGTTTTTTGAAGTCATCTTTCGATTATTTATCAAATTCATATAAAATAGGGAAGATTTAAAGGTTTTTGACCAATAAAGACCAAGTGAGAAGTCATCAAAAATCATTAATTATTTATTAGGAGGGCCTAAATTTCAAGTTCTCTTGCTTTGTGAATATTTTGTGTTCTTGGGGATTTATTTATCTTGTGGAACCTTAATAGTTTGAAGTGATGTTGAATCTCTAAAATTCTATGACCTCAAATACTCAAAAATCCTTGATGAGGTTGTATTCCTAAAAATTGCATGATTTCCATGGTGAAGTTCTTCCAACTATTTGTCAATGCACTATGGCTTAGTACCCTGAAGGTATAAAATGCTAATTCATTACTTCATTTCACACCATCCCTTCATTTGTAAGCACATTGAGTGTTGGGAGTGTTGAATGAACAAGAAAATTGAGAGAGGGGTGAATCAGTTGTATCTAATCAAAACATCAAAAACCCTCAATAGTAATCAAATCCACATGCGTTCATTAAACCCTTATTTTGTTATCAATTTTAATCATGAAATGCAGATAACAAAAAATGAAATAACAACACCATACACAAGAAAACACCATATTTACATGGAAAACCCCATGAGGGAAAACCATAGTAAGGATTAGCTCATAATATAAAAAATTGCAAAACTAGTACAAATGCGCTCACTGCCAGATAGGATGCACTGTCCAAAAAGGCTCACAACTAGGGCTCACTGCTACAAAAGGAAATACAAGAAGATAGAAGAGAAATGTTACATAGAGAAAACTTTCTCAATGAAACAAGGAATCCACCACAATGCTCCAACACTTTTACATCCTTTCTTGAATGATTTTGGATACCTTCAACTCACTACCTTCAGGAACCTTAACACTTCAAATTTGCACTGCTTTGCTCAAATTCTCATCACACACAACACTTGCATTGATCTCACATCTATATTGCTTTATAGTTCTTTCTCACAACTCATAAAAACTCCACTCTTATTTATATCAACCTCAACCTTAAACATCTTTTCTAAGGTCGGCATTCCATTTGTTGTATTTACAAATTCAAATTAGTCAGGACCTAAACATTCTTGTGATGGATAGGAATGAAAGGGTACCAAAACAACACTTAATCAAGACCAAAAATAAAGTCCCACATGCCACACTACACATCCATTAATACTTGAACATATTTGAATATAATATAGACACCAGGTTAGTCATTACCCATGAAAACACATTTGAACATTAAGTACATGCTTCTAAAACTTTCAATACTCCTAACCATGAATCCTCTTGACACAAACAAGAGAACAACGCCATTAATTATCCTTCAAACCCACAAGTCTTGAAAAGCAACTATGGAGAAATATCAATCAAATACATTTCTTCCTAACACCTCTATACAACACTACAAAACCAATTCTCATACTGGTAAACAAAACTTCCTCTTATCAATGATACAAAACCCAAAATTTTGAATATAGAAACCTATGACAACCTCAAAAAACATACTAAATCTGCATAAGCATAACATCAATATAGAATAAACATGGAGCATGATCCGGAGCACATTCTAAGCACTTGCACAACACTATTTTCTTTGTTTATCAAATTTTCTCAAAAGCACTTGGAAATCTACCAAAGACATCATCTCAGCCCATTACTTCATTCCAAATCATCTCCAGATACTACAACAAAATGATAGCTCTGTGTACTCACAACACTTCCTCAATATCTCAACTACACATGTACAACCTTCAACAACCTATTTTCCTCTTCTTCTCAATTTTCTTAATATGCTCAATATTTTCCACATGTAACAACATGGTTGACATCAATGACAACACCAACAATAGACATCGTGTTGACATCAATGAAAACACCAGTCAATATACATCTTGTTGACATCAATGACAACACCTTCATACTTGTAATAATTTCCCCCTTTGTCATTGATGGCAATAAATTATGTGAAAAAACATCAAAGACAACAATACAACTTTGCACACACTTTCTTTTCTCCCTGAATGATTTGATAACTTTCTCCAATGATACCTTACACTTTTTTCACATGATCCTTTGTCCCCTTTGAAATCAATGGTAAAGGATAGAATGTTTTATATTATTCTCCCCCTTTAACACTGAACCAAAATACTTGCTCTGAATACTCCTCCTTAAGAGTACACCCAAATAAATCAGCAACTCAACAATAATGACAACACATGACACTACCTAATCCCCCTAAGAGGTATCCACCAACATCAATCCATACAATGAATAGATCCATAGATCTACTAGACTGATGCATCTCTATATGCATATAATTTAGCAAAGGAGGGGTAATAACCCCCAACCTCTCCTGAAGATACTCAAAATTATCCTTAGGAAAAACCTAAGTAAATATGTTAGCAAATTGATCCTTTGTAGGTACATACTCAAGCTTCACCTCATTCTCCATAACCTTTCCTCTCAAAAATTGATACCTAATAGATATATGCTTTGTCCTTGAATGCGCCACTAGATTCTTTGAAATGTTAATTGCACTTGCATTGTCACAAAAGATAGATATAGGCTCATCATATAGAACCTTGATATCCTTTAATGTTTATCTCATCCACAACACCTATGTATAGCATGATGTTGCTATAATATACTCAGCCTCTACAATAGATAAAGAAACTGAATCATGCTTCTTGCTCAACCATGACGCCAATCTACATCCAAGAAAGAATGCACCACCACTTGTACTTTTTTAATCATCAACACAACCAACCTAATCATCATTTGTATAAGCACTTAATGTGAAATTAGTATCCTTGGGATACCATAAGCCATAATCCAGAGTGCCTCTTGAATATCTGAATATCCTCTTCACTGCTGCAACATGTGTTTCTCTAGGATCTTCTTAAAATCTAGCCACAAGACAAACTTCATGCATGATATCTGGTCTAGTAGTAATTAGATATAGTAGTCCACCAATCATAGATCTGTGTTTTCTCTAATCAACCTTAGGTGAATCATCATCTTTTCTCAATTTACAACCTATCACCATAGGAGTACATATCGGTTTGGATTCATCCATTCTAACATTCTTTAACATCTCTTTGACATACGTAGATTTTGAAATGAAAATCCCTTTATCTGTTTGATTGATTTGTATCCCAAGGAAGAAATTCATCTCCCCAAACATTGACATTTCAAACTCTTTATGCATATCTTTAGAAAATTCCTTACACATCTCTTCATTTCCTCCAAATATTATATCATCCACATATACAACCACTATCAATATTTTGTCTTCCTTAATTTTGAAATAGAGATTACTATCTATGATGCCCTTACCGAACCCTTGTGTGTCAATTACTTATCCAGTCTTGCATGCCAAGCTCTCGGAGCTTGCTTCAATCCATATAGTTCCTTCTTCAATTTACATACCA
Organism: Sequoiadendron giganteum; assembly: GCA_007115665.2. Lineage (NCBI taxonomy): Eukaryota > Viridiplantae > Streptophyta > Pinopsida > Cupressales > Cupressaceae > Sequoiadendron > Sequoiadendron giganteum. Next base: position 66,950,407 of record CM021109.1, on the reverse strand, counting down.
TAACTGATTGACCTGATAACTGAAATCCTTCTAGTTTTTCCATGTAAACTTCTTCTTCCAATTCACCATTCAGAAAAGTAGACTTCACATCCATCTAATTAACTTTAAAGTCTTTATATGTTGTAAGTGCCAAAAAAAATCTAATAGCTTTCATTCTAGCCACAAGAGCAAACGTCTCCTCAAAGTTTATTCATTCCAATTGTGAGTAATCCTTACACACAAGTCTTGCCTTAATCATTCTTATTTCTCCATTCTCCTTAAGCTTATCTCTAAAAACCCATTTAGTTCCAATTATATTCTTGTTTGCCAGTCTAGGGACCAATTCCCAAGTCTTATTATTTTCTATTTGCATAAGTTATTTCATTTCTTTCATCCAATGTTCATCCTTGCACGCTTCACTCATTATTTTAGGTTCAACTTTAGAAAGTAAACACATATTTACCTCAACTTCAATAGTGTTGCTTCTTGTCAATACACCTTATATCTCCAATGATTTGTTCTTCAGAATGATTGTTTTGTACATACTTAGCCTGATCTTATGCATCTTCTTCAGAGCTTCTTCCTCTTCATTCTACACTTATTCAACATATTTTTCTTCTTCTATTCTATAATTAGGTTCATTTAACACATATCCATCCACTACAATTGAATTCTATAAGTTTTCATCAACCTTACACTTTTCACTTTCAACTATCTTTCTCAAGATTTTACTTTAACATCTGTAAGCTTTTCTTTTAGTAGAATATCCAAGGAAGATGCCTTCATCGGACCTTGTGTCAAACTTTCCTAAGTTTTCTTATTCTCTTTTGATATCATATTTTCTTCCAAATACTCTAAAGTACTTCACAGTAGGAATCCTTTCAAACCATAACTCATAGGGAGTCTTTGTGTTGTTAGTTTTAGCTTGAACTCTGTTAAGTATGTAAACAATATTATGAATAGCTTCTTTCCAATAAAATTCTGGTAGATTTTCCTCTTTCATCATAGACCTAGCAGCTTCTTAAATTGTCCAACTTTTCCTTTCAACAACTCCATTTTGTGGAGTTTTAGGGACAAAAAAATGTTTCTTTATTCCATGAACTTCACAAAACATGTTAAACTTATTGGGGGAAAATTCACCACCTTTGTAGACCTTAAGCATCTGATTTTCAAATCCATTTCATTCTCAACCATTGTTTTATATGCCTTGAATTTATCTAGTGCATCAAATTTTTCTCTAAGAAATGTAACCCATGTCATTCTAGAATAATCATCAATCAAAAGCATAAAGTACCTATCACCTTGTAGAATTCTCACCTTTGTAAGGCCACAAAGATCTATATGAACTAATTCCAATAGTCTGGTAGTAGATTTTTCCTTTCCCTTGAAACTACTCCTTACTTTCTTTCCAAACTGACAATATCTACAAATAGCATTGATAGGCTTCATAATTCTAGGCAAGTCTCTCACTACATGAACTAAACTTATTCTCGCCAAGTTATCAAAATTCATGACACATCCTTTGGTGCCATAGCTAATTTTCACTAATTTGCAACATAAAGCAATGTCCATCAGCACCCTTAAGCTGATAAATATTTCCATCGGTTCTCTTACCAATAGCAATCAAAGTTCTAAACCCTTTTCTGATCTCACATTTTCCATCCTGAAACACAAGATTATATCCCTTGCTACACATTTGTCCAACACTCAAAATTTTATGCCTTAAACCCTTAACATAGTAAACATTATCAGTGTCATGCTTTCCGTCAAAATTGATTGATCTTATTCCACAAATCCTAGCTCATGAATCATATCCAAATTTAACTAGTCCTCCATCATATTTCTCAAGTTTAACAAACTTACTCTTGTCTCCAATCATGTTATTGCAACAGCTAATATCAATAACCCAAAAATTCTTATCCTCTTTAACATGAAAAGTAGATACCAAAGTACCTTCAACCTTATCCTTCTTCAAAATAATTTCCTTCACATAACTTTCAGAGTTAATAAAACTATATCCTTCTTTAATAGCCAAGAGCAATAATTCATTGTCATAAAAATCTCCATAATCAGATTCATCATCAAAATTACTAGCATCTTCTCTAACATAATATGCTTTCTTAACCATCTTTCCTTTATTCTCCTTGTTCTTATTGTTTACAGCTCTCCTTGGACATCTAGAAGTAGAATGAACTATACCACCACAACTAAAACATTTGAAAGACCTAGTTTACCTTGGTACTTACCAGTTCCCTTCTTCATTCTTCTTACAAAGTTAGGTTCCACATTTTCAAGATCTTCCTTATATGAATCTTCAACCTTTTCTAATGCTCTAGCTTTGAAAGCAGTCTCTACAACTATACCATTTTTCAAACCTTTTTTCCGCATTTCAAAAGAAGTTAGTGTACCAATAATTTGATCTTTAGAGTAAGTATCAATATTTTCAATTTCCTTAATAGAATACACCTTTTCACTATAAGAATCAGGAAGAGATCTGAGAACTTTCTTTACCACTTTAGATTCTTTGACTTGTGCACCAAAACCTCTCTTTGCACTCACCATCTCATGAACTCCTTGCATGTAGATTTTGATTGTTTCATCTTCAGACATATGCAAGTCTCAAATTGTGCCTTCAAATTCTATAACTTTTCTTGCTTGACTTTCTCATCTCCTTCATAAATTCTTTACAGCTTATCCCAAACTTCTTTAGTAGTCTTCAAACTCATAACTTTTACCAATTTAGTATTTGAAAGATTATTCACAATAATAAAACTTGACTTAGCATTGATCTCATGTGCCTTAATCTCTGCACTTGTACTTGGACCATTCGAAGGTGGAGTATATGTAGTCTGATAAGCCTTCTCAACCAAAAATCCCTGAGTGGATAGATATCCTTCCATCTTTGTATTCCAAAATGCATAATCAGATCCATCAAATCTAGGGCATTCCAAAGTAACCTTGTTCACCATCCCAAATTTACCTCAAGAATTTAAGCTCTTCTCTAAGGAACCTTTCTCCAATACCAATTGTTGAATGAACTAGAAAATTGAGAGGGGGGTGAATCATTTGTATCTAATAAAAATATCAAAAACCCTCAATAGTAATCAGATCCATATGCATTCATCAAACCCTTATTCTGTTATAAAGTTTAATCATGAAATGTAAATAAAAGAAACTAAAATAACAACACCATAGATTAAAAAAAAAACACCAAATTTATGTGGAAAACCCAATGAGGGAAAAACCACATTGAGGATTAGATCACAATATAAGTAATTGCAAAACTGGTACAAAGGGGCTCACTGCCAGAATAGGACACTGTCCAAAAAGGCTCGCAGCTAGGGCTCACTTCCATAGAAAGAAGTACAAGAAGATAGAAGAGAAATGTTACATAGAGAACACTTTCTCAATGCAACAAGGAATCCACCACAATGCTCCAACACTTTTGCAGCCTTGCTTCAATGATTTTGAATTCCTTCAGCTCACTGCCTTCAGGAACCCTAACACTTGAAATTCACACTAATTTTCTCAAATTCGCATCACACACAACACTTGAATTGATCTCACATCTATTTTGCTTCACACTTATTTCTCACAACTCACAAAAACTCCACTCTTATTTATATCAACCTCAACCTTAAACATCTTCTCCAAGGTTGGCATTCTATCTGTTGTATTTACAAATTCAAAATAACTTGACACCTAAACATTATTGTGGTGGATAGGAATGAAAGGGGGACAAAAACACTTAACCAAGACCAAAAATTAAGTCCCACATGCCATGCTATGCATCCATTAATACTTGAACATATATGAATATAGTGTAGACACCAGGTCGGTCGTTACCCATGAAAACACATTTGAACATTAAGCACATTCTTTCGAAACTTTCGATACTTCTAACCATGAATCCTCTTAACACAAACAAGATTAATTCTCCTTCAAAACCACAATTCCTAAAACATGTAAACCTTCATCTTCAGAACCAGACTTACAATAAATCTACAAAATAGATGGGGGTGGCTATACAGGAGCTTACCTCAGCCAATCCCCTTCTTTGGTATTTCTACCTCCACAATAGCCAAGGATCTAATATAAAACAATGTATCTACCCTAGCCTTAAGTTCTAAGGTTGTTATGAGCTAAAATGCAAAGAAACCTTGATTAGTGTATTAGAGAGAGATTCCTATATTAAAATGAAAAGGTCTACCTTGGGAGAATTCAAACACCCTTAGTAAATATGAAATATAATGATACCTTGCTTTAGGCTACAAATAGGATGAATCTTGAATATGAGAACACTGGGAAACAAGTTAGTAGGTTGAAGGAAATGGCAAAACGCATCTCCCAAACCTAGAATCCATTATGCTCTTCTATTGGCATCAACCTTCAATCATGACATAAGGCTTGATCAAAATCTATAAATAAGCTTGAAGACCTATAAATTAAAGTGTGGTAGAATGATCTCTTGATTCTATTTTCTTCTCTTATTGTTTTTTTTTTAATGGTGAAAAGACTAGGTATTTATAGGTATTTCACTAATTTCTCAAAGATTAGATCTCGAAAGCCAATATTTGAAATTTGAATTTTAAATGTTAAAATGCCAACACCAACACATTAAAAATTGTTATGCAGGAAGATAGGGGGACTCATACACCCATGGGCATATAGGTCTTGGCCCTATTTCCTAGGACACAAAGTATTAGGGGCAAAGCATTAATTGGTTGCATTTTTTCAATGCTTGTAATTTTGTCATAAAATGATCAAATAGGTCCAAAATAAGAATAAATTTGTACTATCACCTACAAGGGATTACAATTTCCTATGCTACATTTAGCCCCCACTTTAGTGGCCATATGACACTACGTGCATATGCAAGCTAAAGTACTAAAAGTAAATCATGCTAACTAAAAATGATACTCATATGGATATTATAAAACATTCATGAATAGCAGAATGAATCCCCCAATGTAGTCATCTACAAAACCATAATGTTAGAAACTGCATCCTATAAAACCGATTTGTTAGCTATTCAAAAACATCTTATACTTTTTGAACAAACATTTCAACTTCTATGAAGAATCTAATTCAAGGGTAGATGTATGCCCCCTAATTCCACTTGCTTTATGGAGGTGGAATCAAGGTAGCAATCTATCCACATCGAATTGCTAGTATTTATGATGAAAATTCTTACGATAAGGTCATAAAATCATAACACCAACTATTGAATAACTTTGCATATGATCGGGGATGAAACAACGGATCCAATGCAATAAATGACACCAAAATCGAAGTTCACTAGGCCCCACAATGGTAAATTTAATGCAATGTGCTATTACTAAATGTTACTATATATTAATGCAAAATCATCTTTTTGGCCATCATTTTCACATTTACTATTTGAAGATTCTGAGAGAGATACCTTTGTGTAAAGGAGTGAAGATGTCGAGTCGATGACCATACCAACCACCTAGGCTTGATGTCCTATGATCAAAGGTCAAGAGACGCATGATAATACCAGTGGTAGTTGTATGTACCTTTTCCTATTGATTTGCTTTAGTATTTTGTACTATTTTGAATTTTTTTTTTAAATCCATATCATCTCTATCCAAACTAGGTAACAGTGTATATTTTGGGTGACTCTTGTATACACCTAAAATTGGTTTGGAGAATCCAATTAATTAAATACAAATTATTTGATTAATTATTCTAATTTCTTCTACTATTGAATAAATAGAAATATTTATTTATATAGTTCATGTTCACATTCACATTTAAATTCATACAATTCTTCTATTATCTCATCTCAATTAAATAAATAAAATTAAATATTTTGTTTGATTTAATTATCATTTCCCCTATTTTATTCTATCACATCAAATCTTAAATTAATTAAATAAAGATCAAACACTTTATTAATTAATTACCATTATTCTTCTATTTTAATTTAATAAATAAATTCCATAGTTTGTTTTATTAAATTATTTATCCCTCTTTTGCTAATTTAAATAAATCCAAAATATTTAAATAAAGGCATAAGGAATATTCCTCTATATTTCCTCAAAATTGAATTAGATATCCTGTGTCTAATTTATGTCAAAAATATGTCTAAATTAATTGATTCAATCTTCACGAGAAGTTTTGGAGAAAAATTGCAAATTTATCTCTCAATCCTCTTCCATCAATCCTTCCTCTTCTCTTGCCTGGTGTTTTCATGGGTAGAAACAATCCCCAAAATCTTCTCAATCTCCTCCATCTCTCACCATTCAATCCTCCAGATTGAATCCAAGCCTCTCTTTGCCATCCCTGTGCATTTCTACAACCAGAAAATCTATAAATAAAGCTTCATTCAACCAAAGATCAAGATCCAGATTATCTAAACTTATGCACTCTTACTCTAAAGGAATTCAAGCATCAAGCATTCAAGCATCAAGTATTCAAGTATCAAGAATCCAAGTATCTAGAATTCTAGTCATGGCTGCCTCTTGTAGCTTCATCCATCAATTTTCATGTCAATTCATGTCATATTAGTATCTTTTGTCATCTAGCATTATCATATTAGCTTCACATCATTGCATCAAGATTATTTCGTTCTTTAGATTATCATTTTAATAGTTATAGTGTTATTTAAATCTGAGAGCACAATAGCTTAATAAATCTTTGAGGATAGGAGATAATGAGATGCTTTCAGTAGATTATTTGCTTGATCTTTGATACAATGTTTCATTAAGAAGTGTTTTATTCCTTTCTACTTATTCTCACTTACATTCACTATGTGGAATATTTTCTCTTACAGAAAGTATTTTCTTTGGGGAATATATTTCATTGGCTGCAAAATATAAATTGGATGTAATGTGAAGTGCACGTGGGAATATGAAATGTAAAGTGAATTTAATATTCACTTTGTGGCCAAACATTAATATTTGCTGAGAAGTGAAAGTAATGTGCAGCAAATAAAGAATAGAAATAAGGTTGTTCATGGGCAAGCTGATAATTTTTACACAGCAGGGTAAAATGGTGGAATTCATCACATGGGCATTTTTTTTGTTGCAAAACAACTTGAAACAAAGATAATTTTTTAGGCAGAATAAGTTTGTTGTAGAGAGAGGAGAGAGGCTTTGTAAATTGATGTTTAACGATGGATGGAGCTGCCAGTTATCTTTAGCAGATCAATTTTAGGGCTGCTCTTGTTTTCTTCTATTCTCTTTATCTTCTCTTCTCTTCGCTTCTCATTGTAAAGGGTTCTGAAACTTTGTATTGGGCTAGGTAGATAGATAATTGTAAATTGTGAGTTATTTCTTGAGTCTGTAAGCTATAATTTTTTGATTTCATGAGCAAATACAACCAGTTTATGCAAATAAAATCATGAAGGTGTTTGCACATTCATGAATATCTTCATATTGTCTCCATATTTGTACGCATTTAGTCATATCAATTCAATAATACAAAGTATCTTTGAGTTTGTCATCTCAAATTTCATGAGATTGTGTTATTTGTTTGTGGGTCTATTTCAAAGAAATGGTTAAATACTATGAGCAGATAATAGTGATTTCAAGTGTGCAGGTTGGATTTAATAAGGAGAAAAGGATCTAGATGATCTAACTTATGCACTCTTACTCTGCAGGATTTCAAGCATCAAGCATCCAGCATTCTAGAATCATAATCATGGCTGCCTCCTGTAGCTTCATCCATCAATTTTTATGTCAATCCATGTCATATTAGCTTCTTTTATCATCTAATATTATCATTATAGCTTCACATCATTGCATCAACATCATTTCGTTCTTTAGATTGTCATTTTAATAGTTATAGTGTTATTTAAATCTGAGAGCACAATAGCTTAATAAATCTTTGAAGATAGGAGACAATGAGATGCTTTCAGTAGATTATTTGCTTAATATTTGATACAATGTTTCATTAAGATGTGTTTTATTCTTGTTTACTTATTCACACTTACAATTTGGTGCCCATCGTGGGGCCTAACCCCATTTTTTTATCAATTTTTCTAAAAAGTGTCGCACAGGTTCCTGGCGTGTTCTATTTCAGCACTTCAATCAAAAAGTATAGTGCATCCATGGAAAACTATGCACTTTCGTGCTCTATTTCGGTGCTTCTGTGATACTATAGTGCATTCGTTAAAAGTTTTAGCGCTTCTATTATAGCACTTACATGAACTATTTCAGCGCACCGGTTACCCATCTCCAGAAAATTTGATTTAGCGCTTTCGTGAAATACTTTAGCACTTCGGTACTCTGTTTCAGTGCTTTCAGTTTTAGCGCATCAGGTAAAAACTATAGTGCTTTCATTGACTGTTTTAGCGCTTCTATAATTTTGATCTGGATCTGACGCGACCGCAGCTAGAATTTCATTTTGATACATTTGGACTAAAATGAACCAATCCTAGGATAATCATTTGGTTTAAAATTTATCAATCCTAGGGTAGCCATTTCTAGTTTAAAATTTACCAATCCTAGGATAGCCTTCACACTTTTTCTATATCAATTAAAATGGACACCATGATTTTTGTGAAGCAAAATCTTCACATAGATTAGAAAAATTTGTCTTTTGGGCTTAAAACAAATCATTTATTTGATGTGCTTGTGTGGTGAATAGGCTTATGCTCTCCCCTTAACTAGGTGACCAAAGAGCCAGACTCATCCTTTATTTTCATGCAAATTTATGTTTTTTGTTAAAACCTTTAGAAGGTCTATTGTAGTGGAAAAAAGTACTCACCCTAAGGGAATGACCTAAGTGGGAATGCCTAAAGCCAAGGATTCCAACCCACTCTAATCAAAATACAAGTTGTTGATGAAAGTCCAACTTGATGGTAGTGTGAAAGATAACCATCCCCAAAATCTTTTTTCTAAAGATTAGGAGGTCTCCTGAGGGAGTTTATCAATTGCCGCACTGCACGGAAACCCTATCTACGAACCATATTGTAGTATCCAGCCAAGTAAGTAACCAGACATTGTAATACTCATGGTGCAAGGGGAGGGAAGAATGTGCCCCCAAGACACTCACCATATAAGTTCCAAGGACTATTTGCTCAGAGGACGATAAATCCAACTCTAAGTACACACCTGGAAATGACAAAAACATGGGTGCCCTCTAGGGGTGACACGGCTGTGTGAGTCAACACAATTTCAAGATGTGAGTTGTTGAGTATAACGATGACCTATTTGAACTTAAGAGTGAGTCTGTCTGAAAGTGTACTTTTTGTCAAAACAAAACCCGTGAAAATCAATAAGGACCATTCGTGGTTCTTGATTATACACTATCTGTTTAGATTCTAAAAACAATTATTCTACAATTTGCTTGTTGTGTTTTTGAAAATCAGATAAAAGATCATCCAAAAAACTACAAGTCAAAATAGGTTAGAAAAATTCATGATTCGAGAGTGGAAATCAACCAAGTTTTTCAAGAAAATCGTCAAAATCAACAAACCCAAGAGGCCACTTGGTTATCAAAATATTTTAAGGAAAAGGCATTTCTTATATCAAATTCGAAAGATCTTATTACAACATAGAACCTTCATTCATAGGTATCACAATTTTGCTAGAGGTCATACTCTTGATTACGCAATAGAACCTCTTTATTCACGAGCTTTCTTCCAAAGGAGAGCCCTCACACAATATCACAATCATAGTCAATGCATACATCAGTCCTACATTCTACAACCGATGATAGAATACGCCACAAGGCCAAGTCAAATTTCGCAATAAAGAGTCTTAAACATCAACCCTTTTTTTTAGCGCTTCCATAATTTGTTTCAACACTTCGGGACTTTGTTCTAGCAGTTTCGTAAAATAGTGCTTCCAAAAACTATTTTAGCACTTTTGATCACTATTATAGCGCTTTCATCAAATAGCACTTCCAAGCACTATTTCAGCTCTTTCGAGCACTATTTTAGTGCATCCATAAGAATAGCGCTTCCATCATCTATTTCAGTGCTTTTGAACTCTCTTCTAGCGCTTCTGCAAAATAGCTCTTCCATCACCTATTTTAGCGCATCTAAACTTTGTTTTAGCACTTTCAAAATAGAGAGTTCCAAAACATATCAGTTAGTTTTTCTGTCATCTAAACACGGATTTTTACCAAAGCAGAAGTATCTTTTTATCAGAGTCACTGTCTAGAAACCAAAATCAGATAGGTCACTACAAGTTTCCACTCTTTTCAACTAAAATGCAGATCTTTTAAATCATAAAGTGTCAAATCAAATCAAAATCTTGATTATTTACGCTAAAGTTTCATCATCAAGATATTATCATCCTATCATCACGAAACAAGGCATAGCAATCAAATTTTTAACCTAGTCTTATCAATAACATATATCATCTTATTTGACTTTGTTAAAAATTCACTTGACATTTTCCAACATAGAAGATCAATGTTTGGTGGAAAGAACAGAACACTTGTATACCAATCTTCACCAGGTTACAAAAAAAGAAGCTCTTAGAAAAGGAACTTGAAACATCAAATACAATGGCAGAAGAAAATCCCTGGAATAGTCTGCATCAAAGTGACAAAAATGAAATAACTCCAGAAGACATACAAACAGCCCAACAAGATCCAAAATTCCATAAATTCATGGAAAAGATCTTAGAATAGGACATGGAGAAATACCTCTTAATGTTGGTTGAATCAGGTGCTAAGCTTCCCAAAGACTTTGACATAAATCACCTAAGAGAAGCACCTAGAACAAACGAAACCAAAATACCACAACCCACATGAGGTATAGATCCGGTTATTGCCTTAACATCCCAAATGCAAATCTTACAACAACAAATTCAAGACATGAAAAAAGGAAACACAAAAAGGTATGCAATACAGGACATTTGTCCTTATCCTTTCGACTCAACATTCGACATGATACATTTTCCTCGACATTGTGAATTCCCCAAGTATGACAAATACAATGGAAAGACAGATCCAATCGATCATATCCATGAATTCAAAACCATGAGCCTAGAGTTTGCTCAAGAGGAAACTTACCTGATGAGATTATTCCCAAGAAGCTTGGGAGGTTCATGTATGGAATGGTTTTCAAAATTACAACCAGGAATCAAGACTTTTGAAGAAATTGTTAATAGGTTCATCTCCCAGTATTCTTTTAACATCCAACACGATGTCACGATAAAGGATTTGTATAACATGAAACAAAAAAAGGGGATAAATTCTTGTCCTTTCTACAAAGATGGTGATGACTATTCGCTAGATATCCTCGCTCCATTCCAAAGGAAGAGAAAATGGAGTTGTTCATTGACAATTTGACGGAGGAGGTGAGTTATATACTTGAATTGCAATGTCCTACATTCGAAAAGGTGATAGAAAATGTCCTTAAGATTGAAGAAGCACTAGTCAAAAGAGGGGTTATTAAACATTTCAACGAAAAATCAAATTCCTCAAATCAATACTCGAATAGTGATAAACCAAAATTTTGGCAAAAGAACAAAAATACAGGGACCAACGAAACAGAAAGTGATTACAAAATTCCAATCCAATTTTCAACTTGATAGCATCTACTTCAAAAACAAATCAAAACAATGATCAAATCGTCAAGTCAAATGTCATTCAGAACAACGAAATCACAAAACCACAAACATACCAAAAATCATCAAACCGGGGTAGGTTCACACCTTTAGGCCAAACATTGGAATCAGCGATGGAAGTAAGATTGTGGGATCCAAAGGTCAAACCACCATGGTGGAATGACACAGATTACTACAACTTCCACAACAATCAAGGCCACAAAACTAATGATTACATAGAGTTAAAACACGCAGTTCAAGATCTGATCAACAATAAAAAGATATATGTGGAGGGACACCAAAACAATAATGATCATTCAGCCTTCAAGGACCCTTTACCAAACTATGGCAAAGGAGCATCATCTTCTATGAACAACAAAGGTAAGAGTATCAATCATGTCTATGATAAAATGATCCTTTATCTTACTGAAGTGGAAAATGATAATACCATTGGTCATAACGTGGACGAACATAAAACCAACGACACTACCCCTTTGGATTTCCTCCCAAGAATACTAGTCTCTGAAAATCAAATAAACGTTTTAAAAATTAGAGAACGAAAAGACAATCAACTAGCAAATGTAATAACAAGGGGGAAATCCAAGGTAGTCTTAAAGGGAGTTGGGCCTAAAAACACATATCCACCTCCATCTCATTATAATATTGTCGATCAGCTTCAACACATTCTAGCTTTGATATCAATATTAGAACTCCTCAAACTATCACCATCACATAAGGAGGTTCTAGAGCAAGCACTAGTTGCCACTAAGATATCGAAAAATCTAGATGTTTGCCAATTCCAAGCTATGGTGGGGCATCTGACTACACCACACTATCTATCATTCTCTGAATAGGATGATGTGTCACTCAACCATCCCCATAACACCGCACTCCATATCAAAGTCTTGATCCATAATAATTTTGTCAAAAGAGTCTTAATAGATGGGGGAGTTGGTTTGAACATTTGTACTCTAAAGTTAATTTGTGGACTAGGGTATTCAGATGATGCTATTGATGCCTAAAGGAAAATGACTATAAAGGCATATGATGAAGAAGAGAGATCTTCAAAAGGACTAATTGTGTTACCCATTCAAGTGGGATTGATGATGAAACACATAGCATGTCAGGTACTGGAAAGAGAGTTAACCTACAACATACTCTTAGGATGCCCATGGATCCACGAAATGTAGGCAGTGCCTTCCACATATCACCAATGCTTAAAATTCCTAGTAATTGGACAGGAGGTGACTATATCAGCCGATTATAATCATCCTCAACATTGTGACACACTTAGGATCTCTCAAGATACCTTTGTGCCTCACAATAGGGAAGCATCCAATTTGAAGTCATCAAATGAGGAAAAACATCCAAACGTTATCACCAAGTGGGTAGAGAAGAAGGATAAAGAAAAAGATACAAATCTTGTTGACACTCAATTAACAGACAATCTAGATCCCCAAACTTCTTTATCACAGAAATTTCAAGAGCAAGTCTAGCTGACAGATAAGGGAATGGGGCAATATTCTATGGAGCAATCGCTTAATCTTTCACAGTTAATGCCATCTCCAAAGACATATGGCCAACCACCAATGGTCAAACATCAAACATTCCTACCTGTCACAGTTCTAGAAGAAAGGTTTGTAAAATCCGGTACCATAGAGGATGAATCAAACAACAAAATAATCCTTGATTGGTTATACAAATATGAGGAACCACCGACATCAAATATCAATATCCACAATATTAATATCAATACAGACAAATATGGAAAAGGGAAGGCTATCCTAGAAAAAATGGGTTATGAGGGACAAGGACTTGTCAGAAAAATGAAGGAAGGCATCATTGAACCTATTCATCCCCTCACTCTTCATTCAAAAGAGAAGACAGGACTGGGATATTTTGAAGAACAAAAACAAGAAATGACAAATAAAGTTGTTGAAAGAATCCTTCAGGTTAGAGATAGCTCTAAAACAGATTCAAATGAATATGAATGGGATCTGTGTTTTGACATATCTTGCACCGATATCCAAATTGATGTAATACAACAATATGCACCTACGCATGAAGAGTGACAAAGCTCTGGGTCTAGACCATTCATATCAGGATCACTAAATATCGATGACTCAAGTGGGGACGAACAGACATCAAGTGAACTAGATGATCTTGAAGAGGGTACCATCATTGATCTCGATATCCCAAATAATGACTATAATGACATAGTTGTACTAACCCTTACCCCCATCAACCTAATTCAATCCGATGACTTCATTCCTTTAGTACATCCCGAACTTATTGACTGGGAAACTGTTGATCCTATAAATGTACCCATATTTGCAAACGATGATTCCATCGTAAATTTCCTATGTTGTGATGAACCTGGTATGAGTTCTATCCATAATTCTCATAACAACATGACTCAGTAGGAGGGTGTCAAATCTTCTAGTTGCAATAGTAAAAACAGGGAAAATAGATCTAATGGTGAAAACCATTCTATGGCAGCATTAGATTTTGAAAAAGAAAAAATAAAGAACGCATCTAACGATGAAAACATTTCTGAGGCACCAAAAGATGGGAGATTTGACACTCTTCCAGAGAATTATCATGAACGATCATCAGTTCAGGTATAGCCAACACAATCTATAAACATCAGCACTGAAGAAAGAACAAAAATCCTACATTTGGCAGAATCCATAACAGATCAAGAGAGACCATAATTCATCAAACTCTTTAAGAAAATCAGTATTAATTTTGCTTGGTGATATTTTGATATGCCAGGCTTGGATCCAAACCTTCTCATGCATCATTTTTCTTTGCCTGCAGAAACCAAGCCTGTAAAGCAAAAATTGAGAAAAATGCATCCCCATATCGCATTAATGGTAAAAGATGAGCTAAAGAAATTGTTAGATGTTGGATTCATAAGGTTTATTGATTATGCCAACTGGATATCAAACATTGTACCTATCTCAAAGATGGACAATAGCATCATGATATGTATGGATTTTAGAGACCTGAATAAATCATGCCCAAAGGATGATTTCCCATTACCTAATATAGACATCATTGTGGACTTGACGGTAGGACATGCCATGCTGTCAATAATGGATGGTTTCTTCAGATACAACCAAATTAAAATAGCTCCAAAAGATTAGGAGAAGATTGCATTCACATGTCCATGGGGAACCTTCTGCTGGAATGTCATGCCATTTGGTCTGAAAAACACAGGAGCAACCTATCAAACAGCAATGACAACAATCTTTCATGATATGATGCACACCTTCATGGAGGATTACGTGGATGATATCCTAGCTAAATCATGTACTAGGAAAGGACATCTACAAATTTTGAGCAAAATCTTCACAAGGCTAGAGAAATTCAATGTCAGGCTAAACATTAAGAAGTGTGTCTTTGGGGTCACATCAGTAAAACTCTTGGGATACATTGTCTTTGTAAAGGGCATCGAAGTAGATCTAGCGAAATTCAGGGCAATAATGGAAATGTCGCCTCCTAGAAATATCAGTCAACTCAGGTCACTAAATGGAAGGCTCCAATCAATCAGGAGATTTATCTCCCAACTAGCATAACAAAGTCATCCATTCAATCATCTATTGCATAAAAATGTTTTCAAATGGCATAATGGGTGTGAAACAACATTCGATCAAATAAAGCAATATCTAATGTCACCACCTATTTTCATGCCGCCTACAGAAGGAAGACCTCTGATCCTGAAAATTACAACAACAAATATCTCTTTAGGAGAATTATTAGCACAAGAAGATTATGAAGGAAAGGAACACGTCATCTATTATATCAGTAGAACATTAAATGGCTATGAGATAAATTACACTTTCATAGAGAAATCTTGCTTGGCGGTGGTGTTTGCTACTCAACAGCTGAGACATTATATGTTGACTCATAAAATTAGGCTAATAGCAAAGATTGACCCCTTAAAGTATCTACTCAGTAAGGCTGCCTTAACAGGTAGACTGGCCAAGTGGGTCATGCTATTAAGTGAGTTTGATATTCAATATGTGGAGAGAAAATCCATCAAGGGTCAAGAAATCGCTGAACAACCGGTTGAGGCTCCTTTACCAGATGATCAACCTATGACAATGGAGTTTCCAAATGCGGACATTCTGACAGTGATGCCACAACAATGGATATTATATTTTGATGGATCATACACACAACGAGGATCTAGAGTAGGGATTTTGTTCATCACTCCCCAAGGACACACCATCCCGAAATCATATAGACCGATGTTTCAATGTACCAATAATATGGTGGAGTATGAAGCATTAATCATTGGAGTCAAGATTGCAATTGAATGGAAGATCATAGAATTACAGGTATATGGGAACTCTCAACTAGTCATTGATCAAGTGAAGGATGAGTATCAGACAAAAGATGAAAATTTGATGCCCTATAAGCAGCAAATAGATGATCTAAAACAGTTTTTTGTCAATATCAAATTTGATCAGATTCCAAGGGCAGAGAAAAAAGTTGCGGATGCTATGGCCACAATTGTTTCACTCTTACAATTGCCAAAGAAACATGGTCATTATGAGTTTATGGTAGAACAAGTATCACGTCCTTCTTACAATAGTTCAGAATCCAATACCATATGCCATTTAGATACCATTGAAACCTCCATCTATGAGAAAACCTATGCTTACCTAAAGGACAATATCCTCCCTCCCGATCTTTCTAGGAACCAAAAATGCAATTTTATCTGCCAATCCGCCTGACATATTTTGATCACCAACATCCTTTATCGTCGAGGTCTTGATGGTACCTTACTCTAATATTTAGAAAATGATGAATTTGAGACAACCTTATGAGAGGTTCATGAGGGTATTTGTGGCACTCATTCGAGTGGAATAACTCTACCAAAGAAACTCCTCCGTTTAGGATATTATTGGCCATGTATGGAGAAAGAGTCTTATCAGTTTGTAAAGAAATGTCAAAAATGTCATATTCACAATAACCTAATTCATGCACCAGCTCAAGAATTGCACCCGTTCACATCAACATGGCCCTTTTGTCAATGGGGACTAGATTTGGTAGGAAAGATAAATCTGTCTTCATCCAATGGACACAAGTTCATAATCACAGCAACAAAATACTTTACGAAATGGATAGAAGCAGTTCCTCTTACAACTATCACTGGAAAACAAATCTTGTCATTCATATTGAATTGCATAATCTATCAATATGGCATACCTCAATCTATTATCACTGATAATGGATGGCCATTCAAAAACCAAGATGTCCAAGAATTATGTGAGAGGTTTCATATCCAACATTGTTTCTCAATACTGTATTACCCTTAGGGGAATGGCCAAGCAGAGGCCTCTAACAAAACAATTCTAAAAATACTCAAGAAAACGGTTAATGATGTTGGATACGATTGGCATGTTAAGCTTAATCTTGCACTATGGGCCTACAAAACCAGCATCAGAACACCAACAGGAGCTACACCATATGCCTTGGTATATGGATGAAAGGCTATACTACCTATTGAAGTAGAGATTCCATCACTCTGTGTATCACTAAGAGGAATCATTTCAGATGAGGACTATAGGGTATCTAGACTTCAAGAACTGGAATTGTTGGATGAATATCATCAACAAGCTATCAACCATCTAACGGCATATCAACAGAGAATATCAAGGAGTTATAATCATAGGGTAAAACCTAGAATCTTTTAGGTTGGCAATTTGGTTATAAAAGAGAACCCTAGAAATCAGCAAGATAGGGAAAAGAAACGGAAATTTGAACCTAACTAGCTAGGTCCTTTTATTATCATATCAATGTATGGATCAGGAGCCTATCAACTATCAACATCAGAAGGGGATTTTTTTGATGAACCTATCAACAGTATCCATCTCAAAAAGTTCTATACTTGAATTTCCTAGTGCATGGGTCAAACTTCTGGAAAATAGTTTCCTTGATGAAAACCTGGCAAACAAGCGTCTTGGTAAAAAAGAAATACAAACAAAATATATATATATATATTATACAGAAAATACAAAAAGAAAAATGAGAAAAGAGAAAATACAAAACAAAGAGTGCAATCAAAACATATGATGAAAACCTGGAAACAGGCGTTGTATGTAATTCTAAACCAGCTTTCCCATCTATTTTGATACATATCAAGATCATTAGTCTAGAATTCATTACCATTTCATATCATTAATCTTGCCATCATTGCATCCATTATCAAATCAATTCACATGGTCATGTCTCACTCTAGCTTGGGGGCAACATCTGGATATCACTGGGGGTAAAAAAACATCAGCTTCACCATATGGGAAAACAACAGTATGACAAGAAACAAAAACAACGATCAAAGCACAACATCAATCACCATCAGAAAGGTATCAAACATCTATATTGTATAAAAAAATCCAAAAACAAGTCAAAAAGTCAGTCTAGAAAAGAAACCAAAAACATAACTCTATGTCAGTCAAACTATGTGGTCTTTGTGTGGGTGACGTAGGCAAGGCTAATCTTTGATCAGCCCCCGAGACCCCTAGGATAGGTCTTTGGTCAAAATCTCATAAAATCACAAAAACATTACAAAATCAAGATGGATGATCTAATCAGAATAATGATTGAAACACACTAAGTAAAATATGAATAAAATTATTTTCTTTTGATTAATTATTATCATTTCTTTGGAGTAAACTTGATGATGTAAATGAACTAGAGAAACAAGGAAGAAGAATGATGTTTTATTATCTGCTATCTGTACGTTAATCATATAAATGTGTGAATTGTTGAGGGATGTGCTATGTAAATGTATCACCAATGACATTCAAAATTCACACACTAAAATGATTAATCTTTGCCTGTTTTATGCAAGAAATGCTCAGGTCATCTCAGTTCAATTATGCCTGGATTCTTGTGTTCACTTGCAATATCAAAAATCATGAAAATAGTATTCAGGTCGTCATTGGTCTAACATATACCATTAACGCTTGTACTCACTTTCAACATCCTAAAAGCTCTATGATGATACCAAGCACAAAGTACTATTAAAATGACAATGGTTTGCATATAGTTGCATGTTAAAATTAGACTACATTCATAATAAATTCATCATCTGTAGAGTGTTTGTTGCATAAAGAATTCCAATTAATGATTATCTTTTTCTACAAATGTGATTGAGTATACTTGACATAAACCAAAAATCATCAAAAACATATAGGAGCATCATCTCATCATTCACGCATTTAACATCAAATAGTTGTACATTTATTGTACCATATTTTCCACACCATATCATAAATAAATACATCATGTTCATTACACCATATCATTCATTTACATTATCATCTGTCACAAAGTATCATTTTTTATAAATACATCATGTTCATTGCACCATATCATTCATTACATTATTATCATATGCATTTGACCAATTTACATCATCATTTTCATTTCATCACATTAAATGCATCAATCATAAAATACATCCATACATTTCATCATAAAATGAAAATCATGTCATTATTATCCATACATCATTTATCACAAATTATCATTGTCACTCATCATTTAGAACATCATACATCCATACATCATATATTCATACATACGCATTTAAAATTAGAACCATCACATAAAATAAAAAAAATCATCATAGAATCATCACATGATATATAACACATAAAATAAATGCATCCATCATAGAATCATAAATAACCATCATAGAAATCAACTGCATCATCATATATATCATCAATTTCAAGTATACAATGAAGTCTGAAATAGGAAAAGATGCGTCATCAAAACTGAGCTGACTCGTAATATACATCATGTCTCAAAATCAATACAACATATAGGATCTGTTGTTGCCAGATGGTGCAGGCATCACAGGACTATTGATGGTATTTTCTGCACAACAACAACTCAGACAGAATATGATATCCTCTCTCTTGAAAGGTAAATCTCTATGAAAAAAGAGATAACCCCAAGGTCTCTAATGTCAGGTCTTGACAATGCAAATAAAACAACTTAGAGATAATGTGAAAATGTTGGTAATCACAAAGGGACCTTACTACGAGCAAACACTAGACTATGAATTTATCAGATCTAGCAATAAATTGATACTTGAAATCCTCAATTGAACTTGGATAATAAACAAAAGAGTAAAAGATAAAGGTTTCAAAGATAATTCTACGACTAATTCTAACCCTAAGATTGAAAATGCCAAAAGATAAGATGCTCAAAATGGATCGATCTCTCATAAACTACTTTTTGTTTGACCTAGATAAATCTACAATCTCACGTGAATAGTGCAATCTTTTGAGGTATTTAAAGATTTTCAAATCATAAACATTCATTCAAGACAATCCTATTGCAACTGAAATGAACAAACATTCATAATTGAACTAAGAACAATTTTAAGTCCAGGCTAACTTTGCAAAGCAGCTAACAATCAGCTAACTGCAAAAAGTATGGACTAGAGATCATTGCAAACATTCCAAACATGAAACCCTAAGCATCACCAAACTATCTAACATTGAACTTAAGAAATTTTAAAGATAGAATAGCAAGAACCATGCCAGGTAAAACTTCACACAAGAGAGATACCAAATCACAATATCCTTTCTTATATTAGGTCATCCAAAATGGCAACAATTCCAGTCTTCTGTTACAATACTTGCTTGAAGATAAACCCTAATTCGCTCAAATCTATATTCTATGTGTCTATTCTATATCACTTATCTCTCTACTACTTTCTATCATATACAAAATGAGGCAACATGCCCAATTTATAGAGAATCCCTAAGATAGGTCGGCCCAAAATAAGAGTTTACAATAAAATACCACACAAGAGGTCGGCCTCAAAATATATTCGAACATATCATGAAATGCGCAATTTGCACCAATTTCATCCAAGTCAGCCTGGGGTCTCAAAAGGTCAACCCAATGCATGTGGATAATGGGAAGCACAAACTTTTATGTAGCCCCATATAATTATGTCCCATCCTTGTCCTTAGCTCAATCCACTTCAGCATGCACTACTAGCAACACCCTGTCCAATTCAGTAATGGGTGGCATAGGAAAAACCCTAACTCTTCTTTCAAGAGACTTAATGTCATCTCTTTCCTGCCTTACTGTGCCATCCCAATCAGCCCTATATGTTAAATTCCTATCAATAACTGCAATGTAGGTTGTAGCATCATCTAGCTGATGTTCAGTGACTAGACCCTCACTGACTGGAGAATAGACATCTCTCCACCATTTCCTAAGTTGTTCCAAATTGAAATGCTTTGGAGCGAACTTCCTCCTCCCTGTCATAATCTCAAAGAATGAAATGCACTTATCATGAATTCCATTCAAAGTGTCCTCAATCTACCTTCCTTGTTTGTGAATCTTCTTCAAGGCTCTTTGCCTCATCTGCAAGATCTCGAACCATTCCCAAGGCTCTGAAACCCTTGGAAAAGGAAGAATCCCACTCTTCACCAGTTTACCCTCAGTAAACTCCATGATTGTTTTTACTTTCTACAACAAGAGATCAATGTCTTCTTTGTCTTTAGCCAGCACAGTCTTCAACTAGTCCACTGACCTCATGGCATCCCCTACAGTTGACAAGATATCCTTGATGGCACCATCTCCTTTGTTCTGGACTCCCTACAACCAACCAACCGTGGCATGTGTAGTGCCTTTCATTCTTTCTAGTTTGGAGATTGTTTCCTAGGGCAAGAAACCTACAGCAGAGGAGGAAGATCCAATAGACTGTAAGGGTTTCATCAACTCCTACAAGTACTTCTTCAATTTCTCATTCTCTCTTTCCAACTCATGCCTGGTTTGTGTCTCCTTCTTCAATCTACCCACAATTACAGCACTAGAGCCTTCATACTCCTCAATATCCTGCTTCATAGAAGCATGCCCTAAATCAATAGTTTGCACATGATATTCTTTTGCAGTCACATCACCTCTATCTTTTTCTGGATCAGGGGTAGCAATGTGAGCCACCTTGTTTCCTAACCCATCCCTCTCAATTCTGGATACAACCCTGGCCTTCTTCTTTGTCTTCCCCTTACCAATGTTAGCCATTAGGTCTTCCCAATTGGGAGGAGTGTCTTCCATGATCACCATTTTACTCTTTAACTCCCTATTCATCTAGTTTGGGACAATGGACTTTGTCTGCATTTTGTCTCGACCATCATCATTTTCCTTTTGAGCACTGGATGCATCCTTCTCAACACTTGATTCTATAGGGATTTCCTTAGTCAAATCCTCCTTATCCTAGGACTGTTCCTCCCCTTTGTCATGTGCTGGTGAGGGAGTCTTAGCTGGTACCTCCTCCTATTGAGGGGATTTGGCCAATTTTCTCATCTGCAGGTGAATCCGCATAAGTGACAAGGGGAGACTGGATTACCTTATCTATTTCCACCTCAGCATTGTAGAGGTCTCCTACCTGAAACTCTTCCTCACCCAAGTTCTTAGGATCCTCATCCTTCCTTGGCTCCTCTTGCACATTTCTAGTGTCTTGAGGAGGGGGAATGCTCTCCTGTTCAATGATAGGAGTAGTCACAGGAACATCCTCCTTTATTATAGCATCCTTTGGGGAAGGATTCATTGATCTCCTCATATATACCTATGTTCTTTCCCCTAAACTTTCTATTTCCACCATAGGTGTCTCAATCTCCTTTTCTAATTTGGAAGTGTCTTTTTCCTTTTGTGATATTCTCACAAGTCTTCTTCTTTTGATCAAGGGAGCAGCAGCCTCTTCCTTCTCCTCCTTATCTTTCTTAGCCTCTTTTCTTGAAACATGCCTTCTCTTTTTGGCAATAGGCTTCCTTTGCTTACTCACATCTGCTACTTCCTCAATTTGAACATCTCTAACTTTAATCTTGAAGGGAGAGTCCACCTCAGCTTTACCCTTAGGATCCTGTTCATGTGATTCCTCGAAAGTAGAATGAGACTCCAGATCTCCCATCAAATCATAAGTGCACTGGACACCATCACTTTCCAATTATAGCATCCTGTGCTTCAGCCACATCTTGGTGTACTTAATTACCGGAGCCATAATTTTCTCCAACTTTGTCTTTTCTTCTTCTAGCCAATCAACTTCTCCAACTGGCTTGTCCTTCACAGCTTCAAAGACATGACCCTAAATCAAATTTCCATCCTCTTCCACCTGGTTAGGAATGGCCTTCATGTTGTATAACCTTACTAAGTCCACTGGCAACCTAGAGAATTTCTTCTTCCTTACATCAAATTCATCGCCAACGTTAGCCCAATAATCTTCAATGTTGTCCTTGTGGTTGTACTCCTTGTTGGCCTTCTTTTGTGCTTCACCAGTAATATCAAACCTTGCTCTCTTAGAATGGAAAGAGAGACCAAAAGTACTCATCTCTTCTTCAGAAGCATGAGAAGACTAGATGGAAGGGCAAACCTCATTTGTTCCTATCTTCAAGGGGAAATTATTCCTAAATCCTATTTTATGCTTATCTCCCTTCATGATCACATCGAAGTCACAAATCTGCCTAGTGACTTCTAGCAGTATGACATGGTCAATTGGGTATCTTGGGAGTTTGTAGGGAGCCCTTTAACAGCCATAAATCCTAATGTAGGAGAAAGTGGGGAACTGGATGAACCATGCCCCATACCTCCTTATCAATTCCTTGGCTTTGTCTAAAATTCTCTCATGCTCTGCACCCTACAGCAACCTAGTAATGTACATTGTAATAGAATTATTTGCTCTTTTGTAGCTCCCTCCTACCAAGTGCAACTATGGATACACCTCATAGATTACATCCTATCCAAATACACCTCTAGTGCTCAACCCCTTGTATGGGTGGAATCTTGCCAATGCATATACCAGGTAGGAAGTCATGATGAAAGTCTTGGTCTGCAAGACATTGCACATTTATTCATGAATTACTGCAATTATGGGACCTGCCCAATGGTAATCTAACCCTGCTCCATCTGAGCAATGACATTAAAAATCTAGTTTCAAAAACTCCTACACTCTTCAGCCCTACCAACCTACTGAGGAGAGTGATAACATTGTAGTATTCCCTTTTGAACTTAAGCCTGAATAGCTATTTTGGCAACTTGGAGAAATGGGACTTGGGCTTCTCCAATGAAGAATTGATCACCTACTAGGACTTAACCACATTCTCTTCATAGTACTTCTTGGCTGCATCCATATCAAAATCCACCACATGTGACCTATCAGATATATCAAAGGTCCGAACAATGGACACAGGGTCGAAGCTGGACACAATCCTTCCTTGAGGACCAATTATTCTTTGTGTACCTTGGTCATAATTTCTAGCACATTCCAGCACCAACTCATAGCATTGTACTGTGGAGGGGGAACTGGCTACATGTGCTAACCTAGACTCTAGAGTTCTTCTAGCCAGCAAAGGGAGATTATGTGCTGCCATCTCAGCCTTGAACTCCTCGTAATCCCACATGCCCACATTGGTATCGGTGATTCCTGACCAGATGGAAGTCAATTTGCTTGCAGGAATCCTACTCTTTATGTCTATTTTTCACCTTTTCTGCATCAGAGATAGTAGAAATTTTAGTACTTGGGTCTGTTGCCTTTCTCTTGCCATGCCCAGCAACATCTTGTCTTGATCTTGCCTGCAAACAAGTAAAACAACCACAATGAGATCCAAGACAAACAACAAGCGTCAACATCAATTATTTCAATGTTCAAGGTTTAGCCTCCTCCTTGGAATCCAGACTCTAGAGGAATTCTGGGGAAATCCGGACCAGGTAGAATCCAGTGAAATAAACATATAAACCCCACAATATCAATCAATCAGTATAATAAAGAAATAACTTGAAACCACTTAGCATAAGTTCATTTAATCATCAAAATGCATTATAATTAATAAAATTCCTCTTGTAATCATCATATTCTTCATTCCCACAAAACTTCGGAAGAATCCGCCAGAGACGGAAATCCCCGAAAACAGCAACGGTTTCAGTAATCCGGGAAAATGAAAGAAGCGCAGAACATTCGGGAAAATCCCAACAGAGCGGATTTTAGTGGAAGTAAGACAAATTCACCATGGAAGCATGAACTCGGTAAAATGACTAGGCAACAAACATCAAGAAAATCCAGAGGAAGCAAAATTCCGTGAGGCAAACAAAAGTTTGGATTAATTAGCAAATTATGAAGAAAGAAGGAAAAACAGGAAGACTCGGGGAAATCCAACAAGGGCAGAATTCCATGAAGGCAACAAAAACCCGAACGTCTATGTTTTCCTCGTCCTCACGTAAAATAGGTCAAATGACATGAACCAAGAGCTTGCAACTTGACAATGACTTAACCTACACCTCCAATGGATCAACCATGAATTTTAAAACTCCCCTCTCAACAATTTGAAAGAGATTGGCTATGCCCTAAGTCAAGAACCCCAAAAACCTCCACCATGAAAGCACAGAAAAGCTTGGGCACAACTCGCTTGCAAAAAAGGATAGCAAGTTTGCGGTAAAGGCAAGCAAGCCCCAAAAACACCAATGAAAGACAAGCCCAAAGCAGACATTCAAGACAATCACCTGGATGGACTAACAGAACATGGAAACCCCAAACGCCAGACATGGCACGCACACACAAGCAAGAACGAAGCAATGATTGACATGAAAGCACACAGCAAAGCATCAAAACTAGAAGAGGAAGAGAGCATATCCACATACCATGAGAATAGAAGAAACTGAAACCTGGGATGCCAGCAAACAACCTCCAAGCACGAGCAGAATATAAGCAATGCCCTAGAAATCTGAATGCAGCACTCGAAATCTCCTCAAATGCAAAATCTAGCAACACACCTCAAGCTCCAGCACTCCAAGCTCAAATGACAAGTAAATAAGCAAACTCAAATGGAAAATCACTTCACAAAATTCAATATATCATTTCCCCAAAAGGTTACGTAATCACCATTAATGTGATCGACAAGACGGCCGAGACCAAAATCCAAAAATCCGACGAAGCCATGGACTTCGAAAAAATCTAGACATGACGGATTTCCCTCCTGGACCTTAGCAGAAAGGCAGCAATTTCCAAATGCCAAAGGGAAACCGGGAAAGTCTAGCCAGGGAGGATTTTCTTGAACACCGTGAAAATCCTGAAATTTACCCAGAACTTAAGGTTTGTCAATATAAATCACAAATGGGCCATTTCAACTGGGAGGATGAACATCAAAGCACATGCCCGAGCAAGAAAAATTCCAAAATAGAAAGACCAAGACACCAAAGAGAAAAAAAAGAGGGTCCCTACTTTCAGTGGAGCGTGTGTGCAAAAACTGCACAACAAGGACCAGTACCACCGCCACCATCGGATGAACCAGGATCTCTGGGATCTCTCCGAGGAGGTTGCATCACACCCTCACTAACTATCTGGGTATGTGTCCTTGCAGATCTAGAAGGAGCATAGCTCACTCTATGCTCGACCGGAACTACATCATGATATCGACCTCTGTAGAACTCTACCTCTCGACCAGCCCAAAAAACCTCCCTCATATAATCATCCACGGAGGTACCATCAACTACCCTCTGAAGAGTCTTTGCAGTCTCTTGTGCCCTCTCTGCCACCTGTCTGGCACTATCCCTCTCAGCTGTCAATGTGACCACCTATAACTGGACCTGTGCCAACTGTCCCCGAACCTGTGCCAATGTCTGTGTGTGTGCCTATGCCTGGGTCTGTAGTTGTGTCTGTGTCTATACCAATAACCCATGTGCCTACACTAGTTTTCCCTACAAGGTCTGAACCTGCACCTATAGGCTTGCAATCTATCTTTGTTGGTCAACAGATGACACCTCCACCGCTCGCCTCTTATGAGGCCTACTCAAAGATGGACCAACACTACCTAGCCCAACCCCTCTACCACCACCACCACCATCCCCATCATCACTACTGCTCTCCTCACTGCTGCTCAAGTCAGTGTCAGATCCACTATGCTCCTCGCCCTCAATGGCTACGACAGCATCCTCCTCCACAGGTAATGTTGTTGGCTCATCAAGAATGGTGATTTGAGGACATGGATGCAGATCCAAATATGCGGCATACTCCTCTGTCATGGGTGCCTCTGTAATATCTTTGCGCATATCCCAAGCTCATGCCTGCAGAGTTTGATATCCCTCAACTAATGTCTCGTAAGACAAGAACGGCCCCTAATCTGTTGTATCACTTCATCGCAGGGCATAATGGGCAACCCCCTAAGGCATACACTATACAATACCATACTGTCTATAGACCTACCGCAATAAAAATCTCTCTAAAACAAAAGGAGTCATGTCGATCAGATACATGGAATTGCACAAAAATCTGAGCACTCGGTCATCCTCCTCCCACTGCTCACAATCTAGATAAGGCCACCAAACAACACTCTCCAAGTCATCTAAAACCTGTCTCCAATGCTCTTACTTACCCATCCAAAACTAGGTAAGTTGACCTCTGTAACAAAAAACATAGGGTCTGCTTGCAGGTCTGTCAAGTACTAGAAGTGATCGAGCAATAGAAAAATGCTCCCATGCCCAAACCTATAGTAAGGTCACCTCTGCTGATAGGCTATGTCCTCCCAAGTACACCACTGAGTGTAAATCTTGATAAAGGTGGGCTAGCAAACACATCCCCCACGCATATCTAGTCTCGTGCATGACCATGCTCTCAAGAATACAACCCCAATCCACAGAGAATCCCTTTGACCTACGATCAGGACAAAGGAAGCCTCCGATAAATCCAGCTAGCACTGGTAGTAGGCTAGCATAGACATCAGCCATCATCCACCATCGAACAATCGGGCCAGCAATATGTTGATCCTAGAAAACTCTGTGGAGTGCATCTCTCCCCCAGCCTCATGTGAATTATAGACTACTACCTCTCAAATAAAAGGTATCCGTAAAATCCACCACACATCCTCTGGTGTGACTATCATCTCACCGGTGGATAGATGGAAGGTTTTATGGTCATTGTGCCGCTACTTGGCCAAAGTAGTAAGGAGACCTTGATTAATCCTAATATGGGGCATATCAAGAAGACTAGACAGACCACATCGAGCTATGATATGAATCTCATCAGGAGTCAGATGAGGAATCAAATCAGTAGTCCAAAGAAATCGCTCTCGCATCTGGAGGATATCTAGAGGATCCTATCATCATAAAGAAGGTTTAACAAATCAGTGCACTATGTCAAATTCACAAAGTCAATCTACAATCAGATCCAATCAAAACTTTGGTATGAATTTTTGATCAAAATTCATGAACAAACATCAACTAACCTCATCTATCATGAGGTTCATCAAAAATCCACCTATCATGAGGTTTATCAGATATGAAATCATTCCACACCTATCATGAGGATCATCACAAATAGGATTATTTCTCACCTATCATGAGAGTAAGTCTTATTAATCATCAGAATCAGTCATTAAGGAATTTGAATAATCAAATCATACCAAACCGAAGAATGGACATGATCGAAATTGACGAAATCAAAGTTAACTATGTCAAAATCTACAAATCTAACATGGATGCGCTAAAACATGCATCCAAAGCGCTATTTTAGCATTTTGTTGCACTAAAATAGGCATCGAGGGCGTTAAATAACCATAAGCATTATTTCAACAATTCGATGCACTCTAATAGGCAGCCAAAGCACTACTTTAATCAAAGCGCTATTTCATCACATCGATGTGCTATAACAGACCATCAAAGTGCTAGAACTTTTTAGGCGCTATAACAAACTATCAATGTGCCAACTTATTGCATCAAAGCACTAGAACTTTCTAAGCGCTACAATCGGGCATCAAGGCGCTAAATTAATCTATCGAAGCACTCATTTATGATAGCGCTAAACTTTTCTACAAAAGCGCTAGAGAAATTAACGAAAGCACTAATTCCTCAAAGTGCTACAATAGCGAACGAAAGTGCTACACCGGAGTGCAAAGTGCTACAGTGTGACATTGATGCGCTAAACTACGAAAAACACGTGAATACATAAAAGAGGCATGAAAATCGAGAATGCATAAAATACGAGGTAGATTATGGGTACGTACGAAAGGTCCATAGGCAGTCGGTTGCTGGTGATGTCGCATATGCTCTAATCGGTGAGTGTGGTAGGGGATCGGCATCTGGCTCCAGCTGGCTCAAATGTCTCTCTCACTAGGTGTTGAAAGTCAAAAAGTAGAAGTGAGGATGAAAAGGACCTTTTTGACCTTATATAGGTTTTGAAAAGGGATTTTTAAGGGGTTTTATTTTATTTTAATTAATTTTATTCATGAAATTAATTAAGATTCATCCACGAGCTAAATTTTCTTCATCAATGTCGGGAGATAAATTATTTCTTCATCAAATCTTCATCAAATCATCATAATATCATGGAAAAATCATATAAATTTGAAAAATCACAAAAATCATCAAATCATTAATTTATCTCCCAAGGGGGCATATTATCTATCATCATCTGAGAATCAATGTCTAGGGCATGTCTGGGGCATACTAAATTTTTTTCGTCGATACTAGCAGTAGAAGCAAAATTTTCTTTGAAGCAATGCGTAAACACATCACTTCAAAGAGGGGCAAAATGTATACACCTAAAATTGGTCTGGAGAATCCGATTAATTAAATACAAATTATTTGATTAATTATTCTAATTTCTTCTACTATTGAATAAATAGAAATATTTATTTATATAGTTCACGTTCACATCCACATTTAAATTCATACAATTCTTCTATTATCTCATCTCAATTAAATAAATAAAATTTAATACTTTGTTTGATTTAATTATCATTTCCCCTATTTTATTCTATCACATCAAATCTTAAATTAATTAAATAAAGATCAAACACTTGATTAATTAATTACCATTATTCTTCTATTTTAATTTAATAAACAAATTCCATAGTTTGTTTTATTAAATTATTTATCCCTCTTTTGCTAATTTAAATAAATCCAAAATATTTAAATAAAGGCATAAGGAATATTCCTCTATATTTCCTCAAAATCGAATTAGATATGCTATGTCTAATTTATGTCAAAAATATGTCTAAATTAATTGATTCAATCTTCACAAGAAATTTTGGAGACAAATTGCAAATCTATCTCTCAATCCTCTTCCATCAATCCTTCCTCTTCTCTTGCGTGGTGTTTTCATGGGTAGAGACAATCCTCAAAATCTTCTCAATCTCCTCCATCTCTCACCATTCAATCCTCCAGATTGAATCCAATCCTCTCTTTTCTATCCCTGTGCATTTCTATAGCCATGAAATCTATAAATAAAGCTTCATTCAACCAAGAGAAGGATCCAGATGATCTAACTTATGCACTCTTACTCTGTAGGATTTCAAGCATCAAGCATCCAGCATTCTAGAATCATAATCATGGCTGCCTCATGTAGCTTCATCCATCAATTTTTATGTCAA
This sequence comes from Sequoiadendron giganteum, assembly GCA_007115665.2. Taxonomy (NCBI): domain Eukaryota; kingdom Viridiplantae; phylum Streptophyta; class Pinopsida; order Cupressales; family Cupressaceae; genus Sequoiadendron; species Sequoiadendron giganteum. The sequence continues at coordinate 66,920,502 of CM021109.1, read as the reverse complement.
TCCATGTCATATTAGCTTCTTTTATCATCTAATATTATCATTATAGCTTCACATCATTGCATCAGCATCATTCCATTCTTTAGATTGTCATTTTAATAGTTATAGTGTTATTTAAATCTAAGAGCACAATAGCTTAATAAATCTTTGAAGATAGGAGACAATGAGACACTTTCAATAGATTATTTGCTTAATCTTTGATACAATGTTTCATTAAGATGTTTTTTATTCTTGTTTACTTATTCACACTTACAACTCTATCCCAAAATGGTGCCCTTGTCCCAAAATGGCACCTATGTACCGAGTTAGATTTTCTTTATTTTTAATTGTTCAGTTACCAATTTTATTGTGGGGATGATGATTTCCTTTTCTTCTTGTAGATCCCACCACGTGCTCAACAATGTTTGGGAGGATGACTATTCTCTCTACTTCGAGATCAGTTCACATGACATACTCAAGAGGAGGAGTGGATTCTTCACACCACTAGATTGTACTAGATATACCTCATGTCACCTATGAGGTATTATGATGCTATGATTATAGCACTTGTTGAGTGATGAAATGTAGATACTTCCACATTTCATCTCCCAACAAGGGAAATGAGAGTGACATTAAATTATGTGCACCATATCTTTAAATTACCCATGTAAGGTGAGACTATTCATTTTGATGACTTTCAAACTCCTTGAAAAATAAGGGGTGATATACAGTATTATATCACCCACTATATATCTCATACTGATCTTAAATCTCACATCAATCTCAAGTGGCATCTCTATGTTGATGTTACCTTGGCTCACCAGATCATGTGTGTTATCGCCACTTTAGCCTTTGCACCTAATGGATGAGGCACACACCTTGATAGGGGCCTCGTCCATACCATACAAGAGATGGAGGATAACTAGATAGTTTATTCCTAAGGATGGAGTATGCTTGCACATTTATATTATGATCTTGGTTGCTTTGTCTATCAGGAAGCTCAAAGTATCATACTTTATACACTGCTTCAGGTATGGGAATTTGAGCATATTAGATGTACTAGACCAACTAAATTTCCCACAACAAAAACCTTTGGTTATCCATGAGCTTTCTACTATACACTTAGACAATCCTGGTAGTGCAAATATCTATCGCACTAGAGAGTCATATTTGATCATCTAGAGGATGATGACATAGTATGGAGATCATACAAGACTCTATAGTAGTGGCCAAGTCTTACATGATCATTAGCCAAGATGTGGTGAGATACATTATTGGTTGGACAACATTATTATATCATCATGCCCTTTTATTATGATCATGTGATGAGGTGGCTTGCTTAGATACAAATAGCACCCATCCTATGACCTACTTTCCTGAGAGCTACATGTAGTGGTGCCAGACCAAGGGACATCTTTCATCCCACATTCATAGAAATATCCTCTAGTGACTCAGAGGATGAGAAGTGAGATGCACCCCCAACATCTAATGTGGATGATGTAGGAACTTTGATTGCATACATTAGGTAGTGGTTTATAGCATGACCTTGACACGTCTTCCCTGATGATCATCCCACAGGTGATCTTGGACCTTTTTCATATCGAGGGGATGTGAGAGAGGATGGGGGTGTGGATGGAGATATGAAAGATGATTATAGTGATGATATAGTAGAGGAGGAGGGGGATTTGTACCCAATAGGAGAGGATCTTAAGGAGCAAACATAGGCCACAAATTTCCCTGAGGAGAGACCTAGATCTCATCCTCGCATCACTTGAGCACATCCTACTACTATAGAGGAAATTTGGTCCCACAAGAGTGGAGAGATTAGCTATGCAACTCCTACCACACCACCAACCCTTGATTCGAGTCCCGATACAACACCTATAGTGTCTTATCGAGATCCCAATTCATAGGTTGGAGATCTAGGTGATGATATGTTTATTTTTTATGTTTTTTCCATTAGATTTAGATGTGTTTAATTTGACTTATGTTATGTTTTCTTTGTTATAGTTGGTACATGAGATTGGATTGACTTCTTTAGTCGAATCATCACTAACATAGTTCCATTGATTCCCCCACACCTGTTGATATGGGTTGAGCATAGGCCACCACTAAGCGTAGGGAACCATGTTGATTTGTTTGAGCTCCTATCTTGATGGAGGACATCCTATAATGATGCGATGAGTACCATTGAGGATATTTAAGATAGAGAGGAGCAAGTTACAACTACCTATACAAGGAGCTCCAAGCTACGCATGAGGAGCTTAGGGATACATATGAGGAGCTTAGAGCCACCTGGTTTCCTTCCAAGAGTGAGACACTAGCTATCTTATAGGCGAAGCTCAACAAGGTGTAGATAGAGCTTGGTAGAGTGTAGGCAAATAGGGATCAGATCAAGCAGGATTGTATCGCAACACTTGTATGTGAGGGTATAGTCATAGCCCAAGTATAGGGCTTACAAGAGTGTATGAACTCTAGGAGAAACTCCCAAACCATTGTCTCCTGATGGGCACCACCACCACCAAGCTCCAAGGAATCTAGTAGCCATAGGCCTATTTAGATGTATCATATTATGGCACACCATATTTTTCTTATGTGATTACTATTTATATAAACATTATTATCTTTTATATATGAGCATGTTTTTGTTTCTATACAATATATGTCAATGTGATATTTTAAATAATATTGATGAGATTATTTAATAAATGTCTCTATGATCTAATTTGTATGTGATGAATGTGATCTAATAAAAAATCTATGTCTATTTAGATGTTACATTTTTTGGTTAAGTGTAATCATATTAAACTAGATGCCCTTATGATCTAATTTATAAAATTAAATGCATGTAATGATCTAATTTAACACAATACACATGATTGAAAAGTATGCAAAAAAGTAACAATTAAAGTAAATGAACAATTACTCATAACAATTCCAAACACACAAAAATGTTTGTCAAGAACGAAGCAATGCGAGATAAAATAGAAAACCATCTACTTAATCTAACAACATGCTTTAAAATTTACATACTATTCAAAAATATTGCTAAGTGTAATATTTGTACAAATTCACAACATTGATAGGTTTTTTTAGAGGTGTACCATCCATTTCATTATGTTCATATTCTCTAGACCAGTAAACTTCGTCAATGATATAGGGTCCTAACCAATTTGGGATGAATTTTCCCTTCTCATCAAGAGCAATGTTGACATTATGTTGATTTTCATACAACACCAAATCTCCCTTATTGAAAGAATGGGGAATGGCACTATCATTATATTTTTGTTGCATGCTTTTAGAATAGGCTTGAATATTCTTGAGAGCATTTATACATTGTTCATCAATCATTTCAAGTTGTTGCAAAGTTTGTTCCCTATAAGCATTATTATCGATAAGGGCACTAAGAGAAACTCACAAAGGGAATTTCTAACTCTAATGGTATTATTGCATCAGCTTCGTAAACAAGATTATAGGGTGTGTTTCTTGTAGATGTGTGAATACATGTGCTATAATCCCATAATGCATAAGAGAGTTGAGTATGCCAATCTTTGTTATGCTTACTAACCATTTTTTTCAAGATTTGCTCAATTGTTTTTTTTTTTCTTTTTCTTGACCATTAGATTACAAATAATATGGTGTAGAGAAATGATGTTGACTGTGAAATATGTCCAAAAATTTCTTAACTTCCTTTTTTTAAATGGTGTTCCATTATCTGTGACTAGGGCTGAAGGAATACCAAATTAAGTGATAATGTTTTCTAGGATAAAATGATAGATTACATCAATAATCGTGGAACAAAGAAGAATTGCTTCTACCCACTTCATGAAATAATTTGTAGTGGTGATTATGAATGTATGTCCTAAGGATGAGGGAGGGGATGTCTTCCTAATCAAACCCAAACTGAAAATGGCCAAATAGCCTCTTGAGCATGAAGTTCAAATGCAAGAGCATGAATCAAATTGTTATGTTCTTAACACTTGTGACATTTCTTAACATGATTACAGAAATCTTGTTCCATGTTTTTCCAATAATAACTGATATGAATTAACCTTTGAACCAAAGATTTACCTCTAAAATTCCCCTCATAAGCATTCACATGAGCTTCCTCAAGGGCTATAGGGATTTCATATTTTTTTAGGAACCTAAGGAGAAGACCATTGAATGATCATCTATACAACACATTGACTAGAATTATGTAATGTGCTGCCAGTTTTCCTATACTAGCCCTAGTGTTCTTAGTGGTTGGTTTAGGAAAATTTCTATCCTTTAAGTAATTAAATATTGGTGTGTACCATTTATTAGAAACTTCAATATTAGCAACCATTGTATCCTTTGTATTAACATTTATTGATGGTTCTGTGAGAGCATGAATAACAAATGTGAAGTCTAAGGAAGTATCATTGAGAGATACAAGGGAAGCAACACTTGCCATTGCATCTACATGTTGACTATCCTTTCATGGAATATTGTCAATAGTATATAATGTGAAATGTTCCAATATTTTTAATGTGAGGTCTTTATACTTAGATAACTTATCATGTTATGCTTGATAAGATTCATTGATTTATTTGATGATTAATTGAGAGACTCCAAAATATGTGAATGTGTTGAGCACCCAAGGACAAGGTTGCATGTAATCTTGTGATAAGAACCTCATACTCAATGGTGTTGTTTGTACATAGGAAATTTAAATGATAGGATGAGGGAATTGACTTCCATGAAGGAGGTATTAATATAACTCCAACACTAGAGATAGTTTGACACTTAGAGCCATCAAAGTATAACTCCCATGTTTTATTATCATCAATGTTCAACACACTTTCATTGGGAAAATAATCATGATTTGGTAATGTTAATGGTGAAGAGGCCTTAGCTAAATGGTCAGTCAACACTTGTCCTTTGTTTACTTTTTGAGAAATTAATTTATGATCGAACTCAGTTAACAACATAACCCATTTAGCTAAGTGTCTTGACAATTTCATTTTAGAAAAAAGGTGTTTTAAAGAATCAAACTTTGTGATAACTTGCACCTCAACGTTTAATAAATAATGCCTTAATTTGTTAGTTGAAAACACTAGATTGAAAATTTGTTTTTTTATAGTTGTGTAATGAGTTTCATAATCAATCAATAGTTGACTGATGTAATAAATGTGATGCTCCTTGTTGCTTTCATCTTGTTGCGCTAATAATGCTACAAGAGCATGATTTGAAGCTGATATATAGAGGATAAAAGGTTTCCCTTGTATGGATGGTTGTAAAATAGGAGGATTGGCTAAATATTATTTCAAGTCTTCAAAAGCTTTGTGGAAATCCTCATTCCATTTAAATTCTAAATCTTTCTTAAGGAGGTGAGTGAAGAGAAGATTTTGATCCACTAAGGATGCCACAAAATGACAAATAACTTGAATATTTCCTTGTAAGCTACACAATTGTGAAATATTCTTAGGAGGTGGAATGTTTATTATTGCATCAATCTTATTTGTTTCCACCTCAATGCCTCTATGTGACACTGTGAATCCCAAGAAATTTCCACTATCCACACCAAAGACACATTTCTTCAGATTTAATCTCATGTTATACTTACAAATTCTTTCAAAGATTTTATGAAGAATTTTGGCATGGCCTTGACGTGTTAGAGGGTTAGCCAAGATATTGTAATGTTGCTTGCTACTTCTGATCTAGATTTTTGCACTCAAGGAATATCGTAAGGGTTACCTTACTATGTTCTTCTCACACCTTAGGATTTTTTACCTAAAGGAGAGGGAATAGACCAAAATGTCAATGTTTACACTTCTTAAACCACTATAGAAATTCCTTACACAATATGGTCTAAGTTCACTTCAGGGAATATTGTCAAACACTTTGCATACAGCCCATTATCTTGTTGTTCTGATTTTTTAGTTTGTTTGCTTGTCTTCAAATGGTCTTCAATTGAATGCAAATGCTTGTGAAACAATACTACAATATCTAGGCAATGATCTAAAATGATAATGCAATTCTTTGGGTCTTTATTAGTGCAATACATGAACAACTACATGAGAAATGTGCACCTAAAACCAAGTAGCATTTTAATAAACACTTGGCATACATACTAATAAGCTGAGTATAAATGATATTAAAATGCTCAATGACAACTATAATTAACCAGCAACTTATATCTCCTTAATTGAAATGAAATGTCCAATACAATGCTCATATAAAGTGTCCAAGACTCTTGGCATTACAATATTTTCCAATGTATAATAATGTTGGTAATGGCATATGCACCTATAGCTTCAAATGTAACTATACTATATGCAATGATAGGAGCTGATAAAAATTAGGAGAACCTAGCCACAAGAAGCACCTTGGATGATAGATGAAGTAGCAATCAATAATAGGCTCAAATAATATTCTCCAAGCACAAATCGAATTTCTTAAGCTACCGCCCCTCTTCTTTCCTGGAAAATATTTAAATAATTAATTGCAGCACCGAACTCCTTCCAATTTTCTCCTAAAACGATTGTCTCGTCGATAGGAATTGAATGCAACAATACCCAAAATGATTAGCCTCCTCAATCGAAAGATATGAGCAAAAACATGAGACTCACATAGGTTAATTGGACTCCACGATAGTAGATTATGAAGGTCTGAAAATGAAACTGAAACCTAACAAAATATCACCCAAAATACTCCCAAAGGGAGCGCCCTTATTCTCCTCAATGAATCAATGCCAAAATGGATGTCAACAAACAATCTTCTGCATTCTTTAAACCAAGTCGACCTCCATGAAAGCTAAAGTAAGATGCAATAAGCTAAATGTGAAAGACTGACTATCTTCCACTCACAATGCAACCCTTCAAAGGAATATTTCACCACCTCAGTTATGCTAATCAAAGGAAGTTTTCATTTCCTATGATTCAAAGATGAAATATGCCGAAACCCTTGGCTCCACAAGAGAAATTATCAAATATCAATATGAAATCTAGATATCCAAAAATAAGCTCTTAACATCCTTTTATACTTTTCTTGGGAGAGCTCACACACTTTTCTTGCCAATGTGGGATAAAAGATATATTTTCCACTTTAATTTTATTTTAGTGACTTTATGATATAATATTTTATTTAAGTCACTTTATTAAATTAATTAAATATAAGGTTACTTTATAATATTGATTTATTTAATGGTTGAATCAATTGGGACAACAACTAATAATACAACTAAAATGTATGCATTGATCATGGGACTGGAAGAGTGTTTCAAAAGGAATTGGACTGACATAGAGATAGAAGGTGATTCAATGTTTTGCATCAATAGCATATGAAGGAAAACATGCAGTAATTGGAAACTGAACATACTGGTCTCATTGGCATGGAGTAGATTAGAAAACATGAACTTCATAATTTCCCACACATATAGAGAGGCTAATGGTGTGGCAGATTGGTTAGCGAATCTCGGGGTAGATTCTCTGAGTTAGTCCAGTTTTTAGGTGGTGCCCTCATAGCATTTGGCCCTGCAAAAGATTGTAGAGAAAGCAAAAGGGTGATTCCCTCTCCATGGCGTTGGCCCTTGTGCTAGAATTGGACTTGTATTTTCCATTTTGCCACCTCTCAAAACAAGAGGATGGCATGTTCTTGTTTTCTTAATCTCACAATATAAATTATAATGGGAGTCACCCCCATAGGTGACACTTATCTAAGAATAAAAATAAAAAAATTATTGATTTATTTAATAACCTTACAAATAATTAATTTAATTATTATCTCCCTTATTTTCCCTCAATCCAACTAAGTTCAGGAAACCAACGATCAACTAGATAACTGCCAACCGAGACCCTCTGAACAAATTCATTAGCCTACAAAGGTCAGGAATAGGCTAAACCCTTTGAAACTGATGCTCATGAAAAATTGGGACATTATAGTCCACCCTTCCTGAAATTGCTTGTCTCCAAGCAATTTCCACTGCAAATAAACTCCACTCCTCGAAAGGCCCAAAAGAAGAAATATGAAAAATCCCACACAACCCCAACTAACTCCTATAGCACCATCAACCACAACTTCACAAAAATAGATAACCAACCAATTGTCCAATCTATGTGCGTTGAAACTATGCATCAAACTCAACGCATGTACATGAGAACCTAAAGTGGAATTACAAATGAACCACACCATGTACATGCAGCATTACTCCCTAGTGAACCCAGAATAGAACCCTGATGCACTCAAAGAACCTTTGACATTCTAGAGAGTGTCCAACATAATATACCTAGATCCTAAATCCAAAATAGAAGTCTGTCATTTAAAAAAATCCTAGATTTTTTGATGCTCAACACTGATCTCAACTTCACCATGCCAGATGTGGTGAAGCCAACCCATGTAACCCACCCAAACTATAATACTAACTCTATCACCACCTAGATCCCAATACAATCTGAACTCACATCCATCTGTCATGCAGAAATAAGAGGTTCTAGGAGCATCTGCTAATCCCTCCTGGATGTGATAACTACCCAAGCCATGATTTCCATAGACACCATAATCATCCTGCAACCATGTATCCATATGAAATCTCTATGACGTAGGAGTAGCAAACCCTGTTAGATACATATCAAAATGATGGATAGCTGATTGCAGACCCTAAAAGTACTTCCCCATACACAATTGAGTCAGGTGCTTGCAGCCTCTAGTCCCATCTTCTTAAGATGGAAACTTGCCATCCCATAGTGGATGGTATAAGCCCTCTATCAATCCACATGGATGCATCAACAATTCCTCTGCATGAGGACTAAAAGAGGAGTGATAGGCACTCCTCACTATGCAGTCAAGGTAAAAAGCACCAACCTTCATTAATGACTAACTGACATAGTCCTGAATCAAGTGATAATCATCATGAGAGAACAAGGTAGAAGACTTTCCAAACTCGAAATCACCATTTGAGGTTGGAAACAAGTCAGACCAAAGCTTACTAGAACACCCCTTATTCAACCCACCTTTATGTTCCATCAAAGACATTGTCAAATTTTGTGTATGTGGGTTGAAAGTGAATGGATGAGTATAGCTCAAGATGTAATGGAAATAATACTCCTTTGACTGCACCAAGGGAAATCCAAATAGTCATGTGCACTCCCTCTTGTACTGGCAGTATCTGAAGAAGACTCACAACTCATTGTAGTCATGTCATCAATTCCTCTCTCAAAAAGAAACTAAAAATTCCTTGACTCACTATCAGAAGTGAGAAGAATACCATCAAGAATGCCATCTACTCTCTAGAAAGAGGCTATACCATCACCAACATTTAGTGTGCAAGAAATCATCTCCTCCTGATAAGGTTGTCCCAACTCAAACTCGCCATCAGGAGTTGTAGGAGTATAAACCTCAAAAGGAAGCAACTCAAAAGTCTACCCGTATTTGCGTCTACTCTTTGCACAAGGTAAGTTATCATACAAGTTGTCCATCACATGCGCCCCTGAACTGTGCATCTAAAATAAATTATGTACATGAGGATCAAATGAAAAGTTGTACACACTCCCTACCATGAATTCCACTGAAATCTCATCCATGAATCCTATTTGGAATCCTAATGCACTAGAAAGATCCCAAACACTATGATTAACACTCAACCTGAGTGTGATCGGCTTCAAACTTGAAGAGTGGATTATCATAATTCAAACCACCATCAAACTCAAAGAATGGATTATTCACAAACTGCACAATCAATTTTTTTTTATCTGAATCATCCATATTTGAGTCCCTAGAACAATAAATTGAATCATACTCATGAATTGGCTCAATAAACTACCGATCAAAAATAATTGCATGGGATGAATTGACTGCTTTGCTTCCAGGAGAGGGAAACCAATCAACATAAGAACTACTCTCCCAACTGGATGATACTCTGCATCTCTCAACCAATGCACTCATCCCATTTGTATCAATTGCACCTATATCTATGAATGATGTAATCACATTCTCAACCTACTCACAACCACATTATGTGGATATACGCTCCTTACCAATTGTTGTCATAGAAACCTGGGTTGATTTTGTAGATGGTGAAGACAGTGCCAAACTCAACTCCATGATAAGCTCCTCTATCTGTGATTGTGACTCTTGAAGGGCCAATTGGGTGCTCTTCAACAAGTCCATAGTCACCTCAAGCTCATGAGTGAGCTCATCAACCTCCTCTTCCTTTCCCTTCAGTGCATCATAACAAGTATAATCTCATTCAAGAAGATAGTCCCTATCAGCAAGTAACTACAAATAATTTTGTTTGATTATCCCAATAGCTTCTCAAAGCGTATAAAACTTTGGAAGGGAAAGACCACTATCATGGTGCTCATTTGTCATGAGAGTACTCCCACCATAAGTTTCCAACATCTGACAAGCTACATCAAAATTTTCTAATGTTGTAGTGATCATATCATCACTAACCTTCAACTGCCCAACCAGATGATAATACCCTTGTGACTCATTCTTTTCACCTGAAACTGCACTATGGTATGAGGTTGAATCAACATCACTCACCTCATGATCAACAGTCTCATATGTTCTATCATTAGTGCTCACATCAACATCTAAGGTATTGTTGCTATGTACCTCATAGGATGTCCCCACATCTTCATACACTTATTCTTCCATAGTAAATGCATATCCATCCAAATGTATTTTTTGTTTTATTTTCTAAGGTCTGATTTTCCTTCATGACTTAATCCACATCACATAATGCACCATGAGTACCCAATTCTTGAGTCCCTTCCTGTGACAACTTACTAGGATCATTTTGCACATGTGAAGTCACGACTGTCTCACGTTGATGCAAATTTTTATCACTGCTATCATGAAAAACAAAACTGTTAGGAGTACTAATAACAACTTCTGGAATGTTGTGAATATCATTTTGTGGCTCCATCATAATATTATCATGATGTAAAATTTCCTTTTCAATAACCACTTTAGTTTCAATATGATCTATGCCAACCTTTAAAGTAGAAGCCTCTTGAGAATCCTCTTGCAAGGATGATGTAGATAAATCACTACCTAAAGTTGTCCCAATGTTTTCTTCAATCAAATCAGCATGTCTATCAAATTCATCGCATGAATTTCTACATCAATTCATGAGCTATAGTGTGATATTTATTCCTTACAAACTCATTCTTGTGGCAAAGACTCGAGTGCAAATCCGTGTAACACTTGAAGTACCAAATCTCTTTAATATGTTGAGGAAGAGTGCCATATTCCTCAAACATACTAACCACTTTTTTTTTTTTGTGGTGTTCTTTTCTGATCCATTCTTGCTAGCAACCATGACATTATATCTATCATCCCATCAAATTTATTTTCCATTCTACTAAATGAAGTCATGCTTTGCAACTAATCTCCTGAACTACAACTGAAACCTACCCAATAGGTTGGCAAGAAACCACTCTGATACCACTGTAATGTTCCTTTCTACTTCTGATCTAGATTTTTTCACTCAAGGAATATCTTAAGGGTTACCAAAATGTAAAACAAAGATCTTCGTTACTATGACCTTCTAACACCTTAGGAATTTTCACCTAAAGGACAGGGAATAGACCAAAATGTTAATGTTTACACTTCTTAAACTACTGTAGAAATTCCTTACACAATCTGTTCTAAGTTCACTTCAAGGAATAATGTCAAACACTTTGCATACTGTGTGCAAGTGATTTTCTACCTGTAATGCAAAACAGAGTGGAATGCAAATAAAGAAAACACAAACAAACACTCAATGATTAGCCAAAGTTGAATCCAAACAACAACAACAAAGAAATGAAACGTTATACCTTTTGCTTGGATTCATAAGTTGGTTGGTCATTTGATGATGCTTGGTTGTATGCTCCTTTGATAGAAAATGCATGCAATAATGAATGCAAAATGGAAGGGAGTGGATGAGTATTGCAATAATGGAGATGGGTATTGGAATGAGAGTGGTAGGTGAATGCAATAAAAGCTTCAATGGCTGCAAATACTAAGTGTGCTAATGGCTCGGTTTGAATACTTGAATGCTCTAGTTGCTTGAGTGAATGCAAAAATGATTTAACTCTTGTCTAACCTCCTTAATTTGAGACCAAGTCTTCCAATTTAAAGAAGAATGGATGGCTAAGACTTAGCCACCATGGACAAGATGGAGGGTTGTGGTGAGTTGAGGACTCACAAGTCTTCACATCTTGCCATGTGGAATGTGAGGTGGAAAGATGAAAAATGACATGGAAAAAGACATATGAGGTGAAGGTACTTGCAAGTACCTTGGGATTAGGAGAGGATTTCCTCCAAAAGGAAGTCCTTATCCCCATATGAGGCTGATGGTGACAAGTGAGGAATTTTAGAAAGTCCTCTCTTGTCACCATGGGGATGGGAGAAGTTGTTGAAGAAAAAATGTGAATTTTAAATTCACATGATTGGAATTACCCAGTGGATAACACAAGGTCCTCCTAAAGGATGTCCTTGTCCCATGTGACTAATGTGACCTATGAGGGGTTATAGGGAAGAGAAATGCATGGGATAAATAAATGTGAATTTTAAATTCACATGGGGAAGAGGACAATACCTGATAAGGCAAATACCTATGAAAGGTTGACTTGGAGGACATACCTGAAAAGGTAAGTGATTAGATTAAGGTTGTGCAAACATGTGATTATTAAAATTAATGAAGATTAAAGGCAAGTGGCCAAATATGGAGGATGTGACATTAATCCTGATTCAAGATGTACACATCTTAGTCATGGATTAATTAAATTTATCCAGATTAGAGGAAAGGTTATGGAGGATGGGACAAGGAGAGAGAAAAACTAAATTTAAAATTGATTTAAATTTAAAAAGGTAAATGACTAAAATTGATATATTTATTTAATGTAGAGAAGACATGGTAAAGATAAAGTATTTAATTAAATACTTTTAGAAACCTTAGAGGAAGGGGAAATATTAATTAGATAGGTCATTTAATTAACATAGACAAATTAGATGAATAAATGATAGGAATTTTGACCATATGGGAGTGGTCAAATCTAGATGTCTACATTTTTCCCCTCTTTGAAATATTGTTAGAATAGTGATGTTTCGAAGAAAAATAAAATGCAAATGACTCTATAGAGGAAGGGACTAGAAAGTGATTCCATAGCATGGGAGAGGTTGCGTGAGTTGCCCAAATGGAGGGAAGTGGAGGGAGATGCCCCAATCTCGTGGGAAAATGACCAAGAAGGAGGAATGTATGAACATGGTAGGGTATGCCCCCTCAAGAGGGTATGGGGAAGAAAGAGGGGCCCTGGGCGACTTCTCGATATGAAGAAACAAAAGGTACCATTGGAAAGAGCTCAAAAAACCATGAAGATTGGCTTTCAAATAGAGTGAAACAGACACATGGTGGGAAAATGGCGGCCTCAAGAAGTTAGAGGATTAGTGGAATTAAAAGATGGTTAAATAAAGGAAAAAAATACCCTTAATTTTAAAAAGGGGGGGAAAGTTATAAATAGTAATTATAGAATTACTATTCCTCATTTGCACACCTAGTAGTTGAGTGAGAAAGAGAAGAGAGGAGAAGAAGAGGACGAGGAGAGAAGATGTCAGAGGACTATGATAGTGACATCATCCACCAGGGGGATGAGGTATGGTGGTTCTACCACGAGCGCGCGGTTCCATGCCAGGTTAGGTCCAAAACCCTCTTTGTGATTTTAAGCATTTTTTGATTTATCTATAAGTTTGTTAGGCATTTAAAAATATGGGTTTTGGGATGGATTAGTTTAGAAAAATGGGTAGATGGCGAAACATTTGTTTCGCCCATCGGGTATGTAGAAACGTCGATTAGAGGTGTGGAAAAATGGGGAAGGAATGGTCATGCCTCGTCAAAGGGTAGCCCTATCCCAAGAGAGGCAGTCGCACCCCAAAGAGGGACACTCGCGCCCCTGGAGCAGTGACCCCACCCCTAAAGGGGCAGCCCCGCCCCTTGAAGGACAATCGTACCCCTACAAGGGGTGACCCCGCCCCTTGAAGGGCAGTCGTGCCCCTACAAGGGGTGACCCCACCCCTTGAAGGGTGGTCGCGCCCCAACAAGGGGTGGCAGTGCCCCCGCAAGGGCGACTCCACCCCTAGAGGAGCGACCCCGCCTTTCCAAGGGGCGGCCCTGCCTCGACAAGGAGCGACCCCGCCCCAAAAAGGGCAATGACGCCCACAAAGGGTGGCCCCGCCCCACAAGGGATGATTGCGCCCCTTTGAGGGGCAGCCCCACCCAAAAGGGGCGGTCATGCCCTTCGAGGGGTGGCTCCGCCCCGAAGAGGGGTAGGAGGGGGGATTGGAAGAAAGGATAGCAACAAAAAAGAAGAGGGTAAAGAAGAAAATGAAACCGAGCAAATGTAGTATATTTTTCCAAGGGAGGGGATAGGAAAAAGTAGTGAGAAGGGAATCTAGGACTGAGAAAAGAGAGAATAGGAATAGGTGAAGGAAAGTAAGAAGATAGCTGACATGTTGTGTTATATGGTTGCAACACTTTCACAGTCTACGAACGCAGGAGAGGTGATTAGAGGTATTGGAGGTGACGAGACAAGTGATGGCCAGAGTAGACCATGAGGCCCTGTCCCAAGTGGGGTTGTTACATATGTTAGGATATCTATCAATCAGAGTGCACCAAGCGATGCTGACAACCCTTATTGAGCATTGTGATTCAGTGACCTCGACCTTCCATCTCCCAACAAGGGAGATGATAGTGACCTTGGAGAACGTATGGTGGATATTGAGGCTATCGATAGCAGGTCGCCTGGTGAGCACGACAATATCAGAGGAGGTGGCACTAGACCAGACTATATGGGTCCTATTCAGGCAAGAGGACCTACCGGTGTAGAAGAAGGGGTTGTATGTGGATAGGTGTTTGGGATTGGGGGTTCTAGCATTGCCACTATACTTGTGTGGGCTGATCAATGGGATATTGATATCGGATAGGAGTTGACGATTCTGCAGCCAGAGCTACATGGAGGTGATTCGACACATTGTCAAGGGGAGAGAGGGGGATTTCACATGGGGTCCATGCATCCTGGCACAACTATACAGGGATATGCACGTAGTGTGTTACCGAGAGGGGTTCAACGTGACATAGGTGATGTTGTTGCAGGTATGGCATGGGAGCACATTAGTGTGGTCAGGTCGGACGTGACGAGAGCAAGATCAGAGGATGAGACACTACCAATGGCATAATGGTATGGTGTAGAGTACGGCTAGGTAGGGCGATATCAGGGTGATATCAGGGCTGTGGGGATCTAGACAGACGGAGGAGGCTATTTGATGATCTCCAAGAGGAGGAGATAGTGTGGAGGTTGTATATGACACGATAGTTTTCCAGATAAAGGAGAGATGATGAGAGGCACAAAGGATATTTTATAACCCGATGCTATATAATTGGTAGGGAGCCGTGAATAGTAGAGTCATGTAGGTCGGACAAGGTGACTAGACAGTTTGGGCTGACACAAGACACTTCTCATGGACCAGAGGGATTCAAACGGCTTACAAGAGAGTGACCATGGGGGGATCTGATTATGCTAGATTTTGTGAGGGAGCATTGGGAGACATTAATGTGGGACCTAGTGACCTATCCAGGTAGGGCTGGAGGGATGGTAGACGTAGGGGTGACAATCAAGTTTTCCATGTGGTTTTCCCATCATCGACCCCCATGGATTACGCCAGAGGAGTCGATCATAGATGCATTGGGGTTTGGATTAGAGGATGAGGTGAGACTAGCAGGATAGAGGAGAGGGAGAGGGAGGAGACAGCAAAGGAGAGAGCCAGAGGTGGCCAGAGCAGGAAGGAAGCAGAGGAGAGGGCCAGCGGCAATCAGAGTAGGATAGCAGAGGAGAGAGCCGGAGGTGGCAAGAGCCAAAGGGTAGTAGAGGAGAGAGTCGAAGGTGACAGGAGCTAGAGGGCAGTAGAGGAGAGAGTCGAAGGCAGCTGGAGCCAGAGGGCAGCAGAGGAGACGGCCGAAGGCAGCCGAAGCAGGAGGATAGCATAGGAGAGGGTCAGACGCAGGTGGAGTAGGAGGGCAGGAGGAGAGAGGACAGGGGGATGATGAGGCAGGAGGTCAGCGGAGGAGGGCGAGAAGGAGGAGGAGATCACAGAGGAGGGGCCCAGTGGAGATCGAAGCAAAGGAGGAGAGATATGAGGCTGAGGTGGAAATGATGGAACAGAGGGAGGATGCGGAGGTGATGGATATGGGAGATGAGGTAAGGGCAGAGGTGGTGGATATGGATGTGCATGATATTCCTCCATTGGCCATGATACCGCCGATAGCGAAGGATTTGTCTGTGTTGTTGAGAGGAGTTGAAGAGAGAGTATATATCGCCAAGTAGAGATTGAGGGACACAGAGGTGGTGAGGTGTAGAGTGGAGGTTGAGGTGAGCATGTTGTGAGCTAAGGTAGCCAGACTGTGGGCAAAGGGTGAGAGGTTTTTTCAGGATGTATCCGAGATAGTGCCATGACATGAGGTAGAGATATGGAGGGAGAGAGATAGTCTATGAGTCGAGGTGGATGAGTTGTGAGCAGAGGTGAGTGAGTTATGAGTGAAGGTGAGAAAGTTACAAGTAGAGGTGACTCATCTAGAGGGAGAGGTGTCCAGGGAGCATGAGATAGGTGAGACGGAAAGATGGGAGGGAGATCAATTAGAGGCAGTGGTGATGATACTGCAGGCAGGGGGTTAGTGGGAGTTAGGAGGGGTGACATAGCAGATATCAGCAGAAACTTTAGCGAAGGCAAAGAGGGATATGGAGGATTTGAGGAGGTAGGTAGAGGTTCTATTGAGAGAGAGGATGGAGTTGAGACATGAGCGAGATGAGCTGTATGATAGAGCTGAGGTAGTAGAGGAGATAGTGGGAGACATGGGGCAGATGCAAGAGAGGGAGGAGGCCATGAGGGCCCAAGTACAAGTGTTGGAGATAGAGAGGGATGCCTTACAGATACAGGTGTAGGCCCAATAGGATGAGAGGGATGCAAATGTGGCATAGATATGGGTGGTAGAGAGGGAGAGAGATACAACATGGGGGTAGGCAGAGGTAGCACAGGGTGAGGGTAGCCAGACAGGGGCAAAGGTGCAGAGATTATAGGCATAGATACAGGCCATACAGGAGAAGAGGGACAGAGCTATGGAGCAAGTCTCTCGGATGGGAGGAGAGGTGGAGCATCTACGGTTAGTACAGGGTGCATCGGCACAGGAGAGGAGATCCATATGTGGATTCTGGGACAGGTATAGGGCAGAGCGGGATTCAGCCAGATAGTAGGCTACAAAGTAGGATGAGTATATGTGAGAGGCCAGCTACTATATGTGTGTCTATTTCTCGGTAGTGCCAAATCTAGGACAACGGGTACCCACCTATGTTCGAGCAAGGCCATAGATGCTAGTGCCATCCTAGTCAGCAGGGACGCATACTCGTGGATATAGTAGCTTGAGAGATACTACCCCACATAGAGGGCCAGTTTGAGAAACACCATAGAGGTCAGATGCAAGCAGCTCATGGTTTAGAGGATTGGAGGGACATCATCCTGGTATTTGATAGGTGCAAGGTGGATACAGTATAGAGCAATAGAGATCAAGACTGAGCCATAGCTTTGTACTCATACTTTATTTGATGTCATGTGAGGGATATGTATTTTGATGTATATGATGGACATTATTATGGACTATGTGATGGATATTGTATTTTGATTTTTATATGATATGTGAGAGCCCTTCATGACACTATGTGATGTTTATGTGATGGATGATGTATTTATGCATGTGTGTATGTTCATGGTTTTATTATGGATGATTATTATGATGTGATGTATGGATATGCTTATAATGATTTATTTTTATGCCTATATGGATAATATGAATGATATGTATGATGTCTAATGTTTATGATGTAGGATGTGATGAATGATTTATAATTGTATATGTTATAGATGTGGATATGGACCTAACAATTTGAGATGTAGGTGATGATGCATGGGAGATGTGAATGACATGAACTAAGATGAATTTGCTAATGCAATGGATTAATAATGAAATGAATTTAAGATGTATAGAATAATCAATTAAAATTGATCTAAACAACTTAAAAATGATTATGATATGATAATACACATGAGATGAAATGCAACTTAGCAAACCTAAAATGTGGGGTTAAAATGCAACTAAATCCTAATAAGTAAACGAATGTAAATAAGGGATTGCATAATGATGGAAGCGAAGGAGAGGATGGGTGTGAAACTGCACCTGTCAAGAACCATAAGAGTCCTGAGGAGAAAGGAAAATGGAAGGAATCAATGTTTGCACAACCAAAATCATAAGTTGTGGGTTGGAGAAAAAAGAGATGGTAGATTCATGCAATACAATGGAAGAGAAAATGAAATGCAATTTCCTAACGCAATTTGCCATTTTTGGAGCACTGATTTTTGCTATAGCATAAGACACTAGGTACCATGGTATGTGGAACCAAGGCGGATTAGTGTCTAATGCATACACAAACACAACAAACAAGAAGGCTATATCCCAACAACCCAAAGTCATGATGAATTTGGTCGGGCCAGGTATTGGGATAACCACAAGTGCAGAAGGATGTCCCGACCTAACACAAGACCATAGGGATCTTGGTGGATACTACATGGGACAACCAAGAAGACAACAACAAATGAATACCAAGATATGCCCCTATGTGAACTAGTCAAAACACCCCATAATATGATAGATCATGGCGGCCTTGATAAGTGATGATAGGGAGCTCAAATGATAAATAAAAACCAAAAGTATCAAAATATTGCAATTAATTTCAAAACATCCTTTTCCATAGGATCGAAAGGATGGATGGGGTTGATGAGTTCTGTTAGGAAGGATACATCCTGTTGAGACCAAAGATGGATACTAGACTAAAAGGTCAATAATGATGTAGGAGATTGTAAAATTGATTAAATCTTGTGACACAAATGGATTCCATTTGTGAAGAACCAGTTAGATAAGGACATACTTGACAACACAACACAAGACTGACACACCCTAAAGACCTAGGGGCTTCGGGGTTGATCAAAGATCAGCCTTGCCTATGTAAAAGCACAGAGCCCTCATAGTTCAAGAAAAGGCCATGGATAAAAGAAAAAGAGGACAATGAAGATAGATGATGGAGGACAATGAAAAAATTGACCAAAAATAAAGCAAAGCAGAGACAAAGCCCCAAGGGTAGATCAAATGATCGACCTTGCCTACATGCAAGCGCAAGGGCAATGTAGTTTGAAAGGATGAAAGACCAACGATGGATAAGGGTGAAAAGGGGACAATGAGGATAGGTGATGAACGACCGAAACCAAATGGAAAAAATGCCTCGGGGTGGATCAAATGATCAACCTTGCCTATGTGAAAGCGTAGGGGCAACATAGTTTTACATGACAGGATGGGATCTAGATGAAGACTGACATGATGAAAGAACCTAGATGGAAGCAAAAAATGGACAAAACGACAAGACGACACAAGCTCAAATTAGGATAAAAGCTCAGGATGATGGATAGCTGATAAAGTTCATCTATTGCTCAACCAAAATATACCAAGCAGCCAAATGATGCATGTGGATGGAAGGATAGGATTCATAGGGTGATGGGGATATGAGAACAGGATGGGTGAAGCATAGAATAACTAGGACGCAAGGTAGATAATGATTAATCCCTATACAAATGGCGCCCATGGCTAGGTTTTCACCAAACGTACATATCCAAGGCACCACCAAAGGTGGTTTTCATGATAAGAGAAATAATTTCTCCTATTTTTATATTTTTCTAATTTTTTTGATTTTTTGTTTTTTTTTACAATTTTTTACTTTTTTTGTTTTTTTTTTTGGATTTTATAGGATAGGATACCCCGGCTGACTTAAGTATAAAGCCTTTTCAGATGCATGATATTAATGGGTTCTTCCAAGGGCTTTCCTTCAAGTGTAGCAAGCATATATGCTCCTGAACCATATTTTGTTGTTATGACATAAGGGCCCAACCAATTTGCTTCGAACTTGCCCTTCTTTTCTCGATCCTGCTGGGTGCGCTGATTCTCCTTAAGAACTAAGTTGCCAACATTGAATTGGTGAGGATAGACCTTTTTGTTGTAGCTTCTTTTCAGGTGATTCTGATATGCCTAAAGATGATCATATGCTTTGATTCTTCTTTCATCAAGGAGTTCTAGTTGACTGAGTCTTGCAACTTGGTTATCTTCATCGTTGATAATATTCTTCAAAGAGATTCTCAATGATGGGAGTTCTACCTCAATCCGCAAGATTGCATCGACATCATAGACAAGAGAATATGGGGTGGCACCAGTAGGAGTACAGATGGAGGTGTGGTAAGCCCAAAGGGTAGGATGGATATGGAGGTGCCAATCTCGACCAATGTTGTTGACCAACTTTTTGAGTATCTTGATTAGAGTTTTGTTGGTGGCCTCTACCTGTCCATTACCCTGGGGGTAATAAGGAGTGGACCAATTATGTTGTATGTGGAAGGATTCACAAAGGTGTTTCATGGCTTGGTTTTTGAAAGGTTTTCCATTGTCAGTAAGGATGGTGGATGGGATTCCATATCTATAGAGAATATGGAATAGGATGTTTTTGGAAATTTGAGTACCTGTTATTTGTGTGAGTGGCATTGCTTCCACCCACTTGGTAAAGTACTCAGTTGCAGTGATAATAAAGGTATGGCCATAAAAGGATGGGGGATAAATATTTTCAATTAGGTCGAAGCCCCACTGAGAAAAGGGCCACAGTGCTATAAGAGGCTAGAGATCCTATGCAAGAGCATGTATTAAATTTGCATGTTGTTGGTAAGGTAGACATTTCTTCACAAAATCACAAGAATCTTGTTCCATTGTGGGCCAATAGTAACCAGCCCTAAGAATTATTTTGGCTAACGCCATACCATTTGAATGGGCCCCACATATAGCACTATATACTTTGGTTAATGCAGTGTGGGATTTGGTCTTGTTTAAACAACAGAGGAGGGTTCCATCATACCCACGTCGATAAAGTGTATCACCTACAATGGTGTAACGAGATGTTCATTAGATAAATGATTTTCATTTGTTTCATGTCAGTTCAGGGGTAAGATGTTGTCATGCAAGTAGGTGTAGATGTCGTCGTACCAAGGTGATGTAGGACCTACAATGTAACACACCATCTCACTTTCAGGGATGTCATATGCTAGGATTAATAGTTGTTCTACTAGGAACTCGCATTTGATCCAATCTTTGGGCATGTATAGGAGAGAACCAATGGTAGCCATAGCATCAACTGCTTTGTTCTGCACTCTAGGTATCTGGTCAAACTAGATGGAGGTAAAGTACTTTTTGAAGTCATCTACCATACATTTGTATGGTAATAGCTATGTATGTTAGAATATGTAAATCAAAATGAATCTAATCTAATACACCAATGAAACATTAGATTAAAGAAACTAATTAAGGAAAGAAAAATGCAAACTCTAAACCACAGCTTCTTCAAATTCGTCCCATTGTCCTCTATCTCCAAGGATTCGTTTCAAGATGCTTGCTCTCAGTTGTTTAAAATAGCAGCTTGTAGAATGGCAGCTTGAGAGAATGAGATTAATAAAAATGCATATGCGTTGCTACAAGATTAAGCTTTATGAAAATTGAAATGCTATGAATGTGACTATAGTGACTACGCATGAAAATCTAAGATTCGAGGTCCTTTTCCACTCATAAGAGGGTTGTATTTATAGATTTTTGAAGGTAGGAATTCAATTGGCCAAGATCAATGGTCAAGTTCAAACCTGTTAAAATGAACGGTGAGAGATCGAGAATTCGAAAAGAAGATGGAAGTTTAAGAGACGGATGGAGAAATGAAGAGACAATTGAAAGGTGTCTCTCATAATTTAGATAAATAAATATTTAATTATGTGTGAGAAATGAAAAGGTTTTAATTAAATATTGAAAATATTTAATTATGTGAGAAGAGTGGGAAATTTAGAAAATGTTTTAATTAAATATCGAAAATATTTAATTAAATGTGGAAAGAAGAATATTATTTAAATTTAGAATTTAAACTTGTGATAATTAATGGAAATAAATTGTGAAATCTATTTAATTAATTAAGAGGGAAGATAACATTAATTAAATAAACTTATTTATTTAATTAAATTAGAAGAATTGAAAAATGAACAATATAAATAAATAATTAAATTTATTTATATGTAGATGACTTAAGAATATTAATTAAATAATTCATATTTAATTAATTAACAGGTTTGGTAAACCGTGACCATTTTTAGATGTGTACAATAGCTTATCATCTTTTATCAAAAACTCATCGTTGACTTGTTTGATAACAAGTTGGGAGTCACCAAAGACTTGCAGGTGAGTGATATGCCATTGGATTGCAATTTTGAGGCCAGTAAGAAGAGCTTCATATTCAACAATGTTGTTGGTACAAGGAAAGGCCAATCTAAATGACTTCGGTATGTAATCACCTTGGGGGCTGATGAGAAAGACTCCTACCCCCGATCCATTGTATGTGTGTGATCCATCAAAGTATAGTGTCCATGTGCTAGCTTTTGAAACTCCAAAGACCCCTTCATTAAGAAATTTTATTTCTAAAGGATAAGCATCTACTAATGGAGCATCTACCAATTGGTTTGTTATCACTTGTCTTTGATTGCTTTACAATCCACATAATCTATGTCAAATTCACTTAACATGACCCACTTAGCCATGCGACAAGTCAAAGTTATTCTGGATAAAAAATATTTAAGTGGATCAACCTTGGAGATTAACTTGACTGGATGGCTAAGCATATAATGTTAGAGTTTTTGTGAACTGAAAACCATGGCTAGACAAGCTTTCTCCATTGGGGAATAATACATTTCATAGCCAACCAAGGTCCGGTTGATGTAGTAGATTGCTTGTTCTTTGGATGACTCGTCATGTTGTGCCAACAATGCCCCTAGTGCCACAGAAGTAGCAAAAATATATAGCAGGAGTGGTTGACCCATAATTGGTGGCATCAGGATGGGTAGGTGAGCCAAATATTCTTTGATCTTATCAAAGCTAGGTTGACATTGTTGATTCCACTTAAAGGCAGTATCTTTCTTTAGGAGATGCGTGAACGGCTAGCACTTGCTAGCTAGTTGAGCAATGAACCTTTAGCTGGATTGGAGCTTACCCCGCAGACTTCTTAACTATTTTAGATTGCACGGTGGAGGCATTTCCATGATTTCCTTAACCTTTGCAGGATCAACCTCTATACCTCTACGAGAGATAATGAAACCCAAGATTTTTCTAGATGTGACACCAAAGACACATCTCTTCGGATTTAGGTGTAACTTATACTATTCTAGATGTTCAAAGATATTCTTGAGGATTATCGGGTGTTCTTCCCTTGTTCTTGATTTTCCTAACATATCATCAACATAATCTTCCATTATGATGTGGATGCGGTCATGGAAGATGACTCTCATGGCTCGTTGGTAGGTTGCACCTGTATTTTTAAGGCCAAAGGGCATGACATTATAACAAAAGGTATCCCATGGCATAGTGAAAGCGATTTTATGTTGGTCCTCAAGTGTGATTCTGATTTGATTGTATTCGAAGAAGCCATCCATGAGGGAAATCATCTTGTGCCTTGCAGTTAGGTCTACTAGCATGTCAATATTCAGTAAAGGGAAGTCATCCTTAGGATAGGCCTTGTTAAGATCCCAAAAATCTATACAGATCCTGATATCTCTATTTGGTTTGTCAAATGACACTATGTTGGAGATCCAATCAGAATAGTCGATCGGTCTGATGAATCCCACCTCCAACAACTTTTCCAATTCTTTCTTAACCAGTAGAGCCACTTGGGGGGTGCATTTTTTGAAGCTTCTGCTTGATAGGTCTGGCATCAGGATGGACATTTAGGTGATGTACGACTAAAGCGGGATCGAGACTTGGCATGTCTGAATATGTCCATGCAAAGTTGATGATTCTCTCTTTGAGGAGATTGGTGATGGTAGAGTATTCTTCTTCTGACAGTGCTTTGGCTACATAGGTGATTTTGGGATTTTCCTTAGTTCCCAAATTTATTGCTTGCATTTCTTCGATCAAGATGGATGATCATCTAAATAGTTGAGTTCCTATAAGGGGAAGATGAACATCCCCATCTTCTAGCACCTCATCGATATTTTTGTTATTAGATATGTGCTTTGTTTTTACTTTTTCAAAGTCACAAAGTGCCTTAGGGAGGTTTTTACTAGGTGACGCTTCTTGATTTTGTTTCTTTTTATTTTTGTGGTCGGAGCGTTCATCTTCCCCCAATCCCATAAGATGCACGTACTGGTCCACTAAGGGAAATGTGTTGAGAGGTATGCGACCTTGAAGATCATAGTCGATATGTTCAGGGTGTTTAAGGGATAGGCTAATGGTGCAAACGGATAGGCATTCGAACATGGAAGGGAGGTCAATGTGATCTACATCATCGTATGAATGTATGATGGATTCCTCCTCTGGTATGTCTTCGAGGGAACTATTGTCCACACTGACAATGTTGGATGCACTAGATGATGCCATAAGACCCTTTTGTTTGGTATCATAGCCCAAGCCCATCTTTTTTGGATGCATAGAAGCTTCTATCGGTTGTCATCTTCCTTTCTCTTCCACACCAAGGCCTCTCCCCCGATAGTTATGTTTTTTTGAAAACTTAGAAGGCCAAGGATAGACCTCTTGGAAGTATTCTTTTAAAGGGGGAGAGGGTTCAGGTTCCTCATGATACACCCACTAGATGATGTCATCTTCTGGTGTGTCTTGTCGTAACCCAGGAGAGTGGAAGGTACTGGATCCCACATTTGGAGCATTGAGGGTGATGGTCTTCTCTTCTTCTTTTAGGATAGACTGAGAAGGTTGGCCATATGTATGTGGTGAGGGTGGCATGGTTACCACATTCAATGTTGTGCACATTTCATATTCACCACACCCCTTGTCGATGATTTGGACCTTGGTAATGGTGGAATCAAATGTGGATGATGGAGTGGATGAAGTGGTGGTTAGTGTGTTGGTGGATGAATGGGATGTTTGTTGGAATAATGGATGTTGAATCATCCAATGAAGCTGCGCACACTTCAAAGAGGACCTGCCAAGAAGAAATTCAACCACACAGAAAGTATTGCAACTAAGGGCATGCAAATAGAGATTATCTGATTGATATTCAGAATATATTGAATATGATCTATCTGATATAGATATTTTACAAAGAGTACATATGCCTGATTATATAGGCAAGAGCAAAACCTAAAATGCATAAGATGTTGCCAAGTGTTCAAATCACACTACATGTGACAACATGAAACCCTAACCTAGGGAATGATAACAAGATGGAGATAAGTTCTAGAAAAGACAACTCATCTTCTAGAAGGGAATCTTATCTCAACAACATTATTAAATGATTAAAAAGTAACCTAGGACTAATATGATTAATTAATGCCTAAGTTAACTTATGCTAGTGTAATAATTAATTAATTAATTACACTAACAATGTTGATGTCTGAGATTCCCCCATTTCTACCCTAGGGCAGTATGAGAGTGGGGAAAGGAAGCTTCTAATGTGCGACAATATTTGAATGGTTGAGGATCAATTTGTATGGTTACTTCCATTCCTTGAAATGGGAATTTTAGACATTGGTGATAGGTTGATGGAATAGCTTGCATAGAGTGAATCCATGGGTGGCCAAGGAGGATGTTATATGGAAGATCAAGGTCTAGAACATGACACATAGTATATTGCACAATGGGCCCCACTTGAATAGGAAGGCAAATAGTGCCCTCAAAATCTCGTTTTGCGTTATCATATGCCTTGATGGTGATGACTTGATTGTTTAGGTCAGCTTGGGTGTATCCCACGTATTTGATGAATTTCAACGTACAAAGATTTAGAGCAGAACCATTATCTACCAAGACCCTTTTTACCTTATGACAATTCACACCAATCTCAAGATGAAGGGGATGGTTATGACTTGAACCAATGTAGGGCATATCCTTTTGACTAAAGTCTAATTGGTAGGTTGCTGAGAGGTGTCCTACCAATGCTTGGAATTGCATGGGATCTATGTCATTGGGAACTTGAGTGTTTTGTAAGGCCTTATTTAGAATTTCTTGGTGCACGGGAGAAGACTTAAACAAATCCAGGATATAAATTTGGGCTAAGGTCTTTCCTAAGTGATCAAGAATGTTGTACTATGAGCTGACAGATGGCCGTTGAGAAGATGCAGAGGCTCCCAGAACTGTGATATGGGTACGATGGGTGGTAACAACACATTGTGGGTCCTTGCCTTTGATGTGTATCATAGATACACATGGTTCTACTTGTTTGATGTGCATGACAAGGCCTTGATAATTATACATAACATTTTTTTAACTGATGTTATTAGTGTTATTCTAGTTATTATTTTCGCTAGGCCTAGGATTGGATTTTGATGTGCTAGGACCTTGGTTATGCTTTGGGAAAGTATTCTGATATATTTGCAATTGAGCATTAGATGAGGATGACATATTGGTATCCACATGAATGTCACCCCGATCTATGAGATCCTAGATGTATGTTTTTATACCTTGACACTTGTTCAATGTATGCCCTTTACTCTTGTGAAATTCACAATACTCATTTTCTTTAAACCAGTTTCGTTTAGGCTTGGATTCGTCAAGGGACTTAGTTACATGATATGTGATCGGGTAGTTAGCTTGAAGAAGCCTGTTAAATACAACACTGAGGGGTTCTCCCAATTGAGTAAACTGGTGTTTGTTTCCCCCTTGGTTGTTTTGATTTGATTGTTGGGGAGGACGAGGTGCTCCTTGTGGCACTGATATGGCATTTGGGATCGACTGTTGTTGGGGAGGATACTATGGCTTTTGCAAGGCATTAGCCACTTGGACATGTTTGGTGTCAGTGACACCATCATTGACAACATTTTTATTCTTGTTCTAATAACGAGGCTTGTCAATAGATGACTTCTCTTTATCAAAATTGAATATTTTGACTTGCCCTTTGACAATAAGGGCTCTCTCTAGGATAGGACCTTTCTCCACTATTTTCATGAAGGTTGTGACATAGTGGAGTCTAAAATTGTGGGTCATATCCGGATGAGAGTTTTCAACAAACAGGGTGACCATGTCCTTCTCCTTCAGTGGGGATTTCATTTGACTGGCTAAGGCTTTCCATCTTTGAAGATAGCTTGCAAACGTTTCTCCATCTCGTTGTTTCTCTTTCAAGAGGTTTAATGTGTCGATATCCTTCCCCAGATTGAAGGAGAAGTGGGAGACAAACTATTTTGAAAGTTATGCGAAGGATTTAATAGATCCATTCTCGAGACCCATAAACCAGTCAAGAGCTATTCCTTGTAAACTCCTAGGAAACAATTGTATGAGGTAATTGTCATTATGCATGACTTCTTGACAATGGGCATAAAACTCTTGAAGATGAGCCTTGGGGTCTTTGGTTCCCTTGTACTTATCAAATTTTGGCATTTCAAAATGTTTAGGAAAAGGTACTAAGTAAATGGAGGGATCAAATGGATAGGGACAAATGTCCTCAAATTTAAACATTTGTTTGCCCGTCCCTACTTGTAAATCCTTTAGCACAACTTTCACTTCTTCCAAGTCTTTGTTGATAGGTGTTGCAGGAGTCGGAGTAGGCTGATTATACGGATGATATTGTTGGATTGTAAGTGGGTTGAGATGCATATGGAGGTGTTTGTTGGCTTTGATTGATATAAGCGAATTGTAGATTAATGTAAGGTGGATATGAAGATGATAGATTTTGATGGTAAGAGGTGGAAGTTTCTTGTTGGTAGGGCAGCTGCTATTGATAATATGCAGTGGATGGAGCGCCCTATTGATATTGTGTAGGATTTTGATAGTATAAATAGGTGGAAGCCCCTTGTTGATATGGGGGTGGTTGTTGATATTAGGGTGGATTGGATTGGTAATGGTATGCAATAGTGGGTTGTTGTGTGACATATGGAGATGGTTGTGGATTGGATGGTTGTTGATAAGGATATGTGTGTGGAGGGTTGGTGTAAAGAGGTGGTTGAGTCCACAATGGATTATGAGAGGCCTGATGGGGGTTTGGATTAGAATTGGATGGAGTTGTATAGATAGTATACATGTTGGACGAATGGTAGAGATATTGTGTGAGAGGATTACGTTGTGTTTGCATGGGGATGTGTGTATGTTGAGGTGGATGTTGGTGTTATGGTGGTTTTTGGTAAGATGGGCGAGATGGGATATGTTGTTGTTGTGGGATTGCTACGGGAGAGCCATGTGGCCATTGTGGTGGCTATCATGTAGTTTGTGTCACCCGATGTGATGGTTGCATAGGAAAGGTAGAGTGTTGTTGAGGATTGAAATTTTTTGTTGTGGGATTGCGATGTGGTGTTGTAGAGGTTGTTGATGAGGTGGTTGGGATGAAGCAACAATAGTAATAGTATGTTGAGGGGGAATTTGTGAGGGGATAGCCCCATGTTGGAGGGATTAATGAGAGGTTGTTGGAATGCAGGTGGTGGTAAATTGCCAAGGGGTGTAGATCTTGGAGGTGGCATCAACGCAAGGACAGGTGTACCCCTAGTATTAATAGGTGGTTGACTAGGATATTAAGGTGGAAGTGCTGGAGCGAATGGAATGTATGGTGGCATGTCATAGGTGTAGGGGTCATTATGATCGGGTTGTGTTGCAGAGGTTGAGGTTGGGAAATGAGGAGAACTTGCGATTTGATGTATCACGACATTTATGAACTTAGGGTGATACCAATTTTTTGCGGGTGCACCTTCGGGGACATATGAATTCCTTGGAACATTTTGTGAAGTTTGTGGATCTATAGGTGTTGGAAGGGTGTGGGTACTGACATATTATGATGCATCAAAATAGGATGGTGGTTTGATTCCTCTCATGATCAAAGTGGCGAGAATCTTATCCCCACGCTCGTTGAGGAGGTGGTCCATCATCTAAACATTAACAAGATCATTAAGGTATTCGACAACTATGACTTCGAGTTGATTGACCATGTTTTCGTCATCAGGTGGTCTGATGTTTTGGATATTAGTATTAGATTGCGCTAAAGCACCGTTATGAGGATCTTGCAGGATATTTGGAACGTTGTTAGGATCTTGTGGGATATTTGGCTAGGAACCTATGGCTTGTTGTTCTACCATTTGCTTCTTTGCTTGTGATCAAGTCTGAATGGGCATGAAAGTGCAAGGCAACTAGGTGAACTAAGATGTAGCTAAACTCTAGGGTGCAATGCAAAGATGACCTAAATGATGATTGAAGGATTGATTGGATGAAGGATCGATTGATTGGATAGTTGGATAAAGATGTAATTGGATTAGATTGGATAAGATTGATCGATAAAATGACTGATAAGATTGGATGATTGGAAGGGATTCTAAATTGAGTTCAAAAATTACCCTAGGTGACTTAAGATGTTGATTGATCGGATTAAAGGATGAACTGATGATCACGACATTGAATCTACCTTGAGATGGAAGGGGATTGATTGGGTCGAGGATGATGACTGGCCTAGGATGGATGGTGATCCTAAGCAGATGTTGAAGGATGATGATTGATTTCAGACACCTAGGTCAGTTCAGATAATAACTTCAAACAAAGTTTAGAAGATTTGGATTAAGAAAATGATAATGGATGTGTAACCTAAGGATGATTAAGGATTTACCTATATGATCTGGATAATGACTAGATGCAGATGGGTTGGGATGCAAATGGACTGACGTAAGAATTATGAGTGGATGGAATGTGCAAATGGTTGAACAAACAACAATCTTTTCGGGATCCCAATAGGTTAGCTTTCTGGACAAAGATCAGGCTCGTGTAATGGGTGCACGGTCACTTAGCTTTGGGGTAGGTTCACCCAATCCAAGTCAGGGTCACCCAAGTTAGGGTAGGGTCGCCCAAACTAAACTGGGGCAGGGTCACTTAAATTGGTGCAAGGTCACCCAAACTGGGGCAAGGTCGCTCAAACAACTTCCAGATTCGACTAAGTCTAAAAAATAGTCAAGTGATATCGATAAACAGGGTGAACAGACTTTCAAGACGGGCTAATGGATGCACAGAACAGGTGAACGGACACTCGGAATGGGAAAATGGATGCTCAAAATAGGCGAACGGATACTTGGAATGGGTAAACAATGCTTAGAATGGGAAAATGAATACCCGAAATGGGCGAACGGACACTCAGAATGAGAGAATGATGCTCGGAACAGGAAAACAATTAAAAAACTGAAGACGAGATTGACTGTCCGAAAGGCAAGGTCACCCCTTTGAGGGTAGGGTCACCTGTTTGGGGGCCGGGTCGCCTGTTTAGGGAAAGTTGATCAAATTGGACTTGGACAAGGTGGAAAACAACTGAGACAGAAGGGCAGGGTCGCCCCTTGGAGGGTAGGGTCACCCCTTTTGGGGTAGGGTCACCCCTTTGAGGGCAGGGTTGCCTTTGTTTGTTGATCTGGACTTGACTTGGGCAAAAATAGCTATGGCAAAGGATAAAAACAACAAGCAAATGACCAAGACTAATTGATAAGCACTAGTTTTGTACAAAGAAGATAGTTCAAGCAACACAATCCTAAGATTAGTGTGAAGGTATGGTCAACACAGTCCTCTAACTAGACTAAACAAGGCAACTAAGGGAGCCCCCAATATACACACGGTACATGGGGCACAACTGTGAACACTAGCCCATCTACATGCGTGAGTCAGGAACTTCCAGCGAGATACTGAAAGCTCGGACCAACTCTTCACATCTTGTCTAGGTATCACCCTAGCTTTGACACTCCACCAAACACAACATGACTAGATTGAGGTACAAATTTTTCTCTCCCCCCTTTATATACCCCGTTGGTAACATGTGGTTGGGATTGTCCCTTAGGGTGATGAAATCCCCAAGCAGGTCCCGCTAAAAAAGAAAAATAAGGTACACAAAGGACTAAGTGGACTGTGATTTCTCTTTACCTGGGATCGCCAAATGGCACAAATGGATTGAATACATATATAGTCCACCTTTCAAACACAACAAACAAGTTATTTGACCCCCCCTAATTAGAACTATGTGCCTAGTTAAAATGAAACCAATAAGTAAAAATCTAACTAATGAAGGTTGTTCTCTCCCCCTGCAACAAATATGTTAGAAGTTTTTTTCACTTATGGCCTTCAACAAATGTGAAATAGCTGCACAAATATTAGCACAAACCAACACACTCACAAACAAAGCAAGTTAGAGGGCCAGTGACTAAAAAACAACAATAAATAACCCTGAAAATGAACCTTTTAACTCTTTGTTTTTACTTTTGTTACCTCTATCTAGGGCGAGGCCACCTTTGTGTTAGGGCCAAGTTGCTTGTCTGTGAGGGCTAGTTCACCTGTCTATTAGGGCCAGGTCACCTATTAGGGATAGGTCACATGTCTGTTAGGGCCAGGTCACCTATGTGTTAGGGCAACGTCCCTTGTCAAGGCCAGGTCACCTCTGTGTTAGGGCCAGGTCACCTCTGTCAGGGCCAGGTCGCTTGTCTTCTGGGCGAGGTTGCCTCTGTGTAACCTGAACCTGCAAAATATTAAAAAAGAAAAACATAAAAGACAACAGACCTGTTTGTGGGTTCCACCGGGCATGCCAGAAATGTGTGCAAGTGATTTTCTACCTGTAATGTAAAACAAAATGGAATGCAAATAAAGAAAACACAAACAAACACTCAATGATTAGCCAAAGTTGAATCCAAACAACAACAACAAAAAAGATGAAATGTTATACCTTTTGCTTGGATTGATAAGTTGGTTGGCCCTTTGATGATGCTTGGTTGTATGCTCCTTTGATGGAAAATGCATGCAATAATGGATGCAAAATGGAAGGGAGTGGATGCAGATTACAATAATGAAGATGGGTATTATAATGAGAGTGGTAGGTGAATGTAATAAAAGCTTCAATGACTGCAAATACTAAGTGTGCTAATGGCTTGGCTTGAATGCTTGAATGCTCTAGTTGTTTGAGTGAATGCAAAAATGATCTAACTCTTGTCTAACCTCCTTAATTTGAGACCAAGTCTTCCAATTTAAAAAAGAATGAACAACTAAGATTTAGCCATCATGGACAAGATGGAGGGTTGTGGTGAGTTGATGACTCACAAGTCTTCACATCTTGCCACGTGGAATGTGAGGTGGAAAAATGACAAATGACATGGAAAAAGACATATGACGTGGAGGTACTTGCAAGTACGCTGGGATTAAGAGAGGATTTCTTCAAAAAAGAAGTCCTTGTCCCCATATGAGGCTGATGGTGACAAGTGAGGAATTTTAGAAAGTCTTCACTTGTCACCATGAGGATGGGAGAAGTTGTTGGAGAAATAAATGTGAATTTGAATTGCCTAGTGGATAAGACAAGGTCCTCCTAAAGGAGGACCTTGTCCCATGTGACTGATGCGACCTATGACAGGTTATAGGGAAGATAAATGCATGGGATAAATAAATGTGAATTTTAAATTCACATGGAGAAGAGGTAAATATTTGATAAGGCAAGTACTTATGAAAGGTTGACTTGGAGGACATACCTAAAAAGGTAAGTGATTAGATTAAGGTTGTGCAAATATGTGGTTAGGAAAATTAATGAAGATTAGAGGCAAGTGGCCAAATATGGAGGATGTGACATTAATCCTAATTAAGGATGTGCACATCTTAGTCATGGATTAATTAAATTAATCCAGATTAGAGGAAAGGTTATGGAGGATCGGACAAAGAGAGAGAAAGAATGAATTTAAAATTGATTAAAATTCAAAAAGGTAAATGATTAAAATTGATATATTTATTTAATTTAGAGAAAACATGGTAAAGATAAAGTATTTAATTAAATACTTTTAGAAACCTTAGAGGAAGGGGAAATATTAATTAAATAGGTCATTTAATTAATATAGACAAATTAGGCGAATAAATGATAGGATTTTGACCATATGGGAGTGGTCAAATTTGGATGTCTACACATAGAACCTATTATCTTTTTGTTTTGAGTTTTGAGTTTGTTTGCTTGTCTTCAAATGGTCTTCAATTGAATGTAAATGCTTGCAAAACAATACTACTATATCTAGGCAATGATCTAAAATGATAATGCAATTCTTTGGGTCTTTATGAGTGCAATACATGAACAACTACATGAGAAATGTGCACCTACAACCAAATAGAATTTTAACAAACACTTGGCATACATACTAATAAGCTGAGTATAAATGATATTAGAATGCTCAATGACAACTATAATTAATCAACAGCTTATATCTCCTTAATTGAAATGAAATGTCCAATACAATGGTCATGTAAAGTGGCCAAGACTCTTGGCATTAAAATCTTTTCCAATGTATAATAATCCTAGTAATGACATATGCACCTACAGCTACAAATATAACTATACTATATGCAATGATAAGAGCTGATAAAAATTAGGAGAACCTGGCCACAAGAAGCGCCTTGGATGATAGATGAAGTAGCAATCAACAACAGGCTCAAATAATATTCTCCAAGCCCAAATCAAATTGCTTAAGTTGCCACCCTTGTTCTTGCTTGGAAAATGTTTAAATAATTAATTGCAGCATCGAACTTCCAACTCCTAAAACGATTGTCTCGTCGATAGGAATTGAATGCAACAATACCTAGAATGATTGGCCTCCTCAATCGAAAGATATGAGCAAAAACATAAGACTCACATAGGTTGATCGACAGGTCTCCATGACATCAAATTATGAAGGTCTGAAAATGCAACTCAAACTTAACAAAATATTGCCCAAAATACTTTCAAAGGGAGTGCCCTTGGATGCTGGCTAGAAGTTGAGTCCACTTTTTGGCCAAAAAGTGGGAGTGTTTTCCCTGATTTTCAGAATTTGACACTTTGACCTTAAAATTTGAAGCACTTAAAGATGGAATCTTCAAAAAATTCACTAATTATAAAATGTGGTACTCGGAGTCTAGTTTCCAAATATGTAATTTATTTCAATACCCAGATTGTACAAATTGAGTTTCAATAGGCACTTCTAAAAACCACTATTTAAAAGTCACTTTTTTTACCATACCATGCATGTGTACGACATCCATATTTTGACCTAAATTATCATATTTTTCTAAATCCTTTTGGGAAAAGATTTGTGATTCACTGAAGCTTGTTTTCGATATTTTTTGTAATTTTTTATTGAATTTTTTTTTGTTAAATTTTTATTAGGCATATTTGTCGGTTTGAAAAATCACCATGTACAACACGCATAAGATGACCTAAACTTATCATTTTTTTATTTTTTAAAAAAAATTGAAAAGAATTGTCTGAAGTTTGTTCTCGTGCAATCCGTTCGTCAAAATGTTATATTGAACAAAAGTTATTAAAATAGTAAAAAACCTTGATATTTAAAGTTTATAGACCAATTTCATTAGAAATTAATTGAAAAATAGAAAAAATAATCCAATTGTAAAAAAAATTACATATTTGGAATTTGCATTGTCTCATCTAAAATGGGTTTTAATTTCGTCAAAAAATTTTGTAAAAAAAGTCGTTAGCCATATGTCCAAACTCGATATTTTTCTTTGACATTGTTAGGACCTTCAACTCGCAGGTCAAACCAGGTTGAAGGCCTAGGTTCAGATTTCCAATGTTTTTCTCCAACCAAAAAACAAAGCACAAACCTAACCAAAAACTCATATTTTAAAAAATGGGATCTCGTTCTAAAACAGGATCCTGTTTTGTAAAAAAATATTTTTTTTATGCTTTTACGAAAGCAAAATGGGATCCCGTTTTGAAAATTGCCAAAAATGGAAAAAATTCAAAACAGGATCCTGTTTTTAAAATGCACCGTTTCCAAAAGCGAAAAGTTTTCAAAACAAGATCCCGTTTTGAAAAGTTGCAAAAAATGGAAATTTCTATTTTTGGAAAAATTTCAAAACGGGATCCCATTTTTTGAATTTAGGCTCGGGAACTCGAACTTAAATAGGATCCCGTTTTTGCAATGCCGATTTCATTTTTTTGGCTAAGGCAAAAACTTCCATGTTTCGTGGACTCAACTTCTTGCACTTGCCCCCTTATTCTCCTTAGTGAATCGATGCCAAAATCAATGTCAACAAACAATCTTCTGCATACTCCAAACCAAGTCGACCTCCATGAAAGTTGAAGTAAGATGCAATAAGCTCAATGCGAAAGACTGACTATCTTCCACTCACAATGCAACCCTTCGAAGGAATATTTCACCACCTCAGTTATGCTAATCAAAGGAAGTTTTTGTTTCCTATGATTCAAAGATGAAATTTACAGAAACCCTTGGCTCCACAAGAGAAATTATCAAATATCAATATGAAATCTAGATATCCAAAAATGAGCTCTTAACATCCTTTTATACTTTTCTTGGGAGAGCTCACACACTTTTCTTGCCAATGTGGGATAAATGATATATTTCCCACTTTAATTTTATTTTAGTGACTTTATGATGTAATATTTTATTTAAGTCACTTTATTAAATTAATTAATTATAAAGTTACTTTATAATATTGATTTATTTAACAACCTTACAAATAATTAATTTAATTATTATCTCCCTTATTTTCCCCCAATCCAACTGAGTCCAGGAAACCAACCACCGACTAGATAACTGCCAATCGAGACCCTTTGAACAAATTCATTTAGCCTACGAAGGTTAGGAATAGGCTAAACCCTTTGAAATTGATGTTCATGAAAAATGGCGACATTACATATATCATCAAAATTTAATCTTCCAAGATATTGTGTATGAAATCATGAAATATTAATATCATAGCTCTTTGATATGTGGCTCCAACATTCTTCAATCCAAAAGGCATGACTACCCAACAAAATGTTACCTAAGGTGTAGTGAAAGTTGTTTTGTATTGATCTCGAGGATTAATGAAAATTTGATTCTATCCTAAAAAACCATCCATAAATGATAATAAAGCATGTCTCGTAGCTGTATACACTATCATGTCAATATTAGGAAGGGGCAAATCATCCTTTAAACATGCTTTATTAAGATCACAAAAACTCGTACACATCCTAATGCAATTATTAGGTTTTACCATTGTCATAATGTTAGATATCCAAGGTGATTCATAATTGTAGACATGGAAAATGTACAATCCAATTCGACACACTTGATCCTGACTACTAACGATATTTCTTCCTGAACCACACTCTTGGATTATCATCACCTTCTGTTTCTTAA
This sequence comes from Sequoiadendron giganteum, assembly GCA_007115665.2. NCBI lineage: Eukaryota > Viridiplantae > Streptophyta > Pinopsida > Cupressales > Cupressaceae > Sequoiadendron > Sequoiadendron giganteum. Next base: position 66,884,313 of record CM021109.1, on the reverse strand, counting down.
TTAAATAAATCATTATTTATTTGATTAAGTCTTTCTCCTCTGTTGATTAAATTAATCAATTTAATTTAATTAACCTTATGTCTCTGTTTAATTAAATAAATCATTTTATTTGATTAAAGTCTCTAAAGTCTTCTTATTAAATTAAACAAATTAAACCTTATTTAATTTAATCTAACATTTCCCCTTTTAGTTAAATAAATCAAACACATTTATCTAATTAATCTTTCCTCTCATTTTGATTTAAATCAATCCTAAAATTTGAGTCAAAATTGTCAAATCATCTAATCTCTCATTAAATTGATCAAATCTTGATTAATTTAATCTCAATCACTAAAATCCTCTAGAGAATGCAACTTGCACATGAAAATAGATTTAATTCATTTATTAAATCTCTATTTTCCCTCACATGGCATAAAAGGGCAATATTCCCTCAAATTTGAATTCAAATTCAAGTGGGTTTGGTCCTTCCAACAAGGCATTTAATGCCTCTTACATGTCCTTTGCATTGAGCCAAGTGACATTAACTCCATTTCTTTCTCCCTCCAACATGTCACTTTCAAATTTTAAATTTGAATCTCATAGCATTTATCATGCACATTGACCAAAATGTGCTCATTTCTCCTCCAATCACATGTGGACAAGTGGCACAATGCCATTGGATTATCTTTTATCCCACATTGATCAATTTCACTCTCTTTCCATTTTGAAATCTATAAATGAGAGACTCTTCCTCTTATTCTATCATCCACAACTTGAGTAAACTTACTATACTCAATTTCATCCTCAAGCAACATCTAGTTTCATCCATTTCATCAAGATCTTAGCTAGGTTATTGCAAGTTTTCTCAAGAACTCATCTTGTTCTTCATCAACAAAGTGGATCAATCTCCATCAAATCACAAAGCTTACAAATGAGTTGGGAAAGAGCCAATTTCGACATACCAATTGGCACCAATTCCCCCATGGGATCAAGTGTTTGCATGATTAATTAGGATTTTACTTGTCTTTCATATTTTGTTCTTCATTTTCCTAATTTAATCTTTGTAAATGGATTTCATAGGGAGTCCTTGTTTTAATCTTGCATACTGATCTAATAACATGTTTGTTTGTTGTGTTTGTGTAGGTACAAAATAGGGGTTCACAATAATCAATAGGTCGAATGAATCCAGGTTGTAATATTTTTTCAATCTCAACATTAACCAACAAAACTATCTTAGGATTCATCTTGCGTATCATTTGTCTCATAGGTTTATCATCTTTCTCAAGAACAATGTTGTGTAACTATCTTAGGGTCAATACTCGACATATCCAAATAAGTCCAAGCAAATATTTTAGGAAAATTATGTAGCAATGTTGCATGATCCTCTTGTTCATCTTCATCAAGACACTTTCCAATTTGTATCACTTTTTCTTTATTAGATGGATCCATTGGTACATCCAAGGTATCTCCCACGAGTAATGCATTATGGTTTGGATCATCAAGGATTGCTTTGGATTCATCTTGTTCCTTGTTGCTATGTAGTGACTGATCATGCAAATACTATACTCGTGACGTATCATGGGGTTCAGGGCATCACCCCAATTTTTTTTGTTGACATGTCAAGGATTTTTCCCTTTGACATGTCAAGGTTTTCTCTTTAACACATCAAACGAAAAATGACCTTGTAAAACCCTAATTCTAGAAGGTTCCAAAAATCTTGTTATAAGCAGTTGGGATGTATGTTGCGGTATGGTGTTCACGAGATTGTAATATGTTTTGCACTGGATAACAAAATCATTTGGTGGCTGAGTTTTTGTGGATGTAGCCCATATTGGGTGAACAACGTTAAATTTTGTGTTGATCTCTTTTGTGTTGTTCTTCATTGTTATTTCTAGGTTATTTAATCTGCATATAATTGTTAATGTTTATTGCTCCAATCTGCTTGAACCCTAACAGTTCCTCATTGCATAGTCCCTTTTCTTTCCTAAAGTTTCTTTTGAAATTTAAACAATCAGGAACCCATTGATTATGATGCTTTTAAGGTAAAGTGCCTTTCATTCCCAAGAATCATTCAAGAGAATCGCCATCTTGAAAGACATCCAATGATATGTCCTCACATGTAGTGTCTATCAATTCAGGATGCACCAAGCTTAAATTTGTCTTAGAAGAATGTTGCATGATAACATTGACATTAAGTGAAGGTCTCCTTGATTCTTTTTTTATTTTGTTTTGAAGGGAAATAGCCAAGACCTTTTGTTGTTTCTTGTGTATTAAGCTCTATAGGAAAAAAAAAATCGTTCTTTCACTCCACATCCTTTTCCATTATAACCAAATTGTTTCAAGAGTTGGTACCCTGTTCCATAAATTTCTTTCATTTCTTTTGAGGAGGGTGGTTTCTCATAATCATTTTCATCATACGTAGATGTGTAGTTCATGATTTCCTCATTAGTAGAAGTTGTAAGTTCTTGTGTCTTAGATGTTTAGTGTCAGATTGTGTTGATACCATCATAAATTATTTCTCTTTCTCTTTTTTTGTTTTTGATTGTGTAACCTTATATCCACCATGAATGTAGGTGTAAAATCCAATGAGCCCCAATCATCATCTAACAACTTTGTCATTGATGAAAGACACTCTTCTTTATCTTCAGGTTGTAGAAGTTCCACCTTTGTAGTTGGTGTTAATGTTCTTAGAAGATTTTGCATCCCTATGTCAGTTTGTAAGCAATTTTTAGATTTTGGATCAACTTTTATCGTGTAAATCTTGTTGTTGTAAGTATATTCCATTAGATGGTGTAGCGTTGAAGGAAATCCATTCATTTCATGAATTTGCATGGTCTACCCAAGAGAAGATTGTATGAAAGTAGCTAGGGAATGACATGGATATGAGTTTGTAACATGACTTTACCAACTTTAACAGGTAGTGTTATCACACTGGGAGGTCATTTTTCCACATTATCAAAACCACAGATAGATAAACAATTTGGTTGAATTTTAGTCTTATCAACTCTAATTCTATCCAAAATGTCTACACTACAAACATTGAGTCCTGAACCATTGTCAATGAGGGTACACCTAATCCCAACCTTGTTAGTAACAACCAATATCATCAAAGCATCATTTTGTTTCTATGTTTCTAATGGAGGTAGTTCACTTTGGTGGAATACAATATCGACATTAACTGAGTTCATACCTTGAATTAGGGTTGTTACATCATTTTGTTGTGCACTAGGAGGGACCATAACTTTTTGCAGAGAATTTTGAAGAATTCCAAGGTAAGTTGGTGAGGTTTGAATTAGATCCCACAATGAAATCTTAGCCAGAGTGTTACAAAGTTGCTCCACAAGATCATACTCCTTCCACTATGTTAAGGAAAATGAGGAGCATTAGGTAAAATAGGTTGTGGGAGTGATATTGACAAAGGAATGAATTGTGTTTGTCTTGGTTGCCTATTATTTCTTGTATTATATGTATGAGAAACTATGTGGTAACTTGGTTGTTGCAACACATGATTACTAGTGAGTTGTTTTGTGAAATTTAAGATAGAACCTAGAGGTTTTGGTTTGTTTTTAGGTGGTCCTATGATAAGCACAGGTTTGGTTTGGACTTGAGGTTGTTATGTAGGTGGATAAATAATCTTAAGTAGAGGTGTGATTGCATTGATTGTTCTTTGTTGTGTGGGAATGTTGCAAGCCTTAGTGGATGATCTTGGTGAGATAAAATCCTCAAGGGCTTCATCTAACATGTCAAAGTCATCACAACTAAAGGGATTGATGGGTATACAATGCACTTGTATAAAGAGATCTAACATGATCAAATGACTATGCTTTCTCTAAGATTAATCATTAATTTCCAACTCATGTTTAAGCTAACTAGGGTTAATAATAGGTTTACAGACCTACGACAGATCTGGAAATCAGATTACAAACCTACAAACTAGTAGAAAATATCAATATGTTCCTAGGTTCTAAAGCTATTTTTGGAGGACTTGGATGCCCAAGGGCATTTGGGTTCTAGTAGTGCATTTCAAAATTGTCAATTTTAGAGACTTTAGTAATAGAGGTTAATTGTACGACTATATGCAAACCCAGTTTTAGAATTGGTTCTACTACTTTTTTGTGAGTTTTTGATTTGTGTAGTGTGTTATAACAATAGACTAGCGTTTTGAATTTTTTGCAAAATGAAAACTAATTTACCTAGATTATGCAATGAATCAAAAAATGGAAGTAATTGTCCTACAGATCTAAAAATTTAAAGTACTAAAAAGTAAAATTCTTTCAAGATTTTCAACAAGCTAAATAAAATGACAACTTTCTTTAACATGCAATAAAACTATTTCATAATTTCAAAACATACCTTTAACAACAGAAATAGAATGAAAGTATAGAGACAAAAACATGTGCAAAGTTTCACTGAGCCACCTATAGCAGGACAAGGATGCCTAGGGGTGTCTAATTCCTTGATAGGGGTTCAAAAAATTGAAAAAATGAATGTCTATGTTGCTAATTTAAGGTTACTATTTATGTTTGCAAAATGGTTTCATAGTGACTATTTTAAAAAAATTTCTTAATGTAAGTGAAATGCAAGTGCATGACAATGTTTGAACAATAAATCACACTTTTGAATGCAAATCTAACCTTAATGACTGAAACAAACCATAACACAAGCTATGATGCAATATGAATGTAATATTTTTGACTTTTTATGATGCAAAAATGAAACCCTAAGTGATAAATGTAGAGGAATGCAATGCACAACCTAGATCTAGGGTGAATGAGTGCAATTTTTAGAAGGTTTATGATGTAACAATGTTAGGTTCACTAAAATGTAACATGAGGAAAAGGGAACCCTAAGTGATAAATGTAGAGGAATGCAATGCACAACCTAGATCTAGGGTGAATGAGTGCAATTTTTAGAAGGTTTATGATGTCACAATGTTAGGTTCACTAAAATGTAACATGAGGAAAAGGGAACCCTAAGTTTAGTGCATAAAACCTAGGATTAATTATCTCATTTTTCAAAGGTACATTAGGATACAAATCAACAAGGTGTTTTGATTGACTTTCAACCATGAAGGTGAGTCAATCAGACCCGAGTTTGATCCTTTTGAGCCTTATAAATATATTATAATTTTTTTTTTAAGATTAACCTAATTGAACTATATGTCCTAATATAAATAATGCAATATTTTGAAAATGCATAGGTTGAAGCAATAATTTTTAGGTAGATCTGGGAAGTACAGAATGATGTGTACCTATCATAAAAAGTTGGATTTAAGTGGTTTAGTAGGATTGGGTCGCCTAGGGACATATGGGCCCTTGTAGGAATTTTTTTAACTTGAAAACTTGATCCTATAACTCTCTGTTTGCTCTTTGTATTTTCCCTTGTAAACCTCTGTCTTCGGATCCGGACTTGCAATAAATCTACAAAATAGATGGGGGTGGCTATATAGGAGATTGCCTCAGTCAAGCCCCCGTTTTTCTATTTTTACCTCTACAATAGCCAAGGATCTGATAGAAAATAGTGTGTGTCATAACCTTAAGTGTGTCTATGGTTGTTGTAAGCTAAAATGCAAAGAAACACTACTCAAGTGTATTAGAGAGAGATTCCTATATGAAAATGACAAGATCTACCATGGGAGAAGTTAAACACCCTCAGTAAATCTGAAATGTAATGATACCTTGCTTTAGGTTACAAATAGGATGAAGCTTGAAGATGAGAACACTGGGAAACAAGTCATTAGGTTGGAGGAAATGGCCAAATGGATCTCCCAAACCTATAATCCATTATGCTCTTCTATTGGCATCAACCTTCAATCATGACACAAGGCTTGAATAAAATCTACAAATAAGCTTGAAGACCTTCAAATTCAAGTGTGGCAGAATGATCTCTTGATTCTCTTTTATTCTCTTGTTGCTTTTTTTTGAAATGGTGAAAAGACTAGGTATTTATAGGCATTTCTCTAATTTCCCAAAGATTAAATCCCGAAAGCCGACACTTGAAATTTAAAATTTGAATGTTAAAATTCCAACACCAACAATTAAAAATTGGTCCCTGGAAAGATAGGGGGACCCATATACCCATGGGCATATGGGTCCTAGCCCTATTGCCTAGGACACAAAGTATTGAGGGAAAATAATTAATTGGCTGCATTTGTTCAATGCTTGCAATTTTATTGGAAAATGATAAAATAGGCTTCATAATGCATAATTTAGGAATTTAGGGCCTAGTTAGGTGATGTCGAAAATGCATAAATACAAGGGTCACTAAATTAGATCCAAACTAAGCATGAAATTGTACTATTACCTACAAGGGAGTACAATTTCCTATGCTATAATATAATATTTTGATCAATTTCTACAAATGTAACATTTGTGTTGATATGTATCAATTCAATTCTATGAATACATTGTATGATGAATCTCATTCATAAGAATTACCTCACTTTGATTCTCATTATCTACCTTTGTAATCACACCACCATTTATTTTTGTATTGATTCTTGCTTGTATGCATATACCTTGATTTCCTTTTTATTATGCATGACATATGATGTATATGCTGATCATTCACCTCTGAATTCATTAATCAATGAATCTCTAGAGTAATATGAGCACTATAAAGTATATGATCCAAAACATGATTAAATATACAAATATTTGCAACATGTGTATAACTAGTAGTTGTTAGTGAAGAAGAATGGCCATCAAATGAGACATCATAGAATAAATAAATTAAAGAATCATCATACGAAAAAAATATTGCATCTTGAAGGTGATCATTAGATTAATCATTGTGAAAGGAGGAAACATAATCATATATCATTAGTATTATTAGAGAAGGAGGGACCATCATTCAATATTTTTTTTAACCTATAACACCGCATTGTATTGATATATTTTGCAACACTTAATAGCTTGGTACCAAAAGAAAATCATATTTCTTGATGGAAAAGCTATAATAATTTTTTTAGAGAACTTTTATGCACAATTCTAGTGACAATGAAGAGGTTCTTATTGTTGGTATGTGGCAACTGATCATGCTGTACTGTACACTTTTTAGTACTGTACACTCTTCATGTATCCTCGTCGGGAAATTTTGTTTTCACCGTTTTTCACTTCGTCAGCGAAAAAGATAAAGGTCGACTTTGTAAACCCTAATTTTTGGAAGCTTCTAAAAGCTTGTTATAAGTGACTGGGATGGAGAGTTGTAGTATGGCATTATTCACAATATTGTAATAGGTTTTGCACTGGATAATAAAATCATTGGATGGCTGCAGTTTTGTGGATGTAGCCCAGATTGGGTGAACCACGTTAAATTTTTGTGTTGTCTTCTATGTGTGTTTTATTACTCTATTTTATTGTTCAAATCTTTATTTAACTTGATATATATCTACCTTCTAACCCTAACACTTATAAGCCTCATCTTGAGATAATTGCTAAAAGGACGCAAAAGTGTGGAATATATTTACTACACCAATCTATGAGAGGAGGTTTGTGTAAAAAATTAGATCATACAATTACAAGAAAAAATAATAGGAAAACAATATACCATAACATAGTGATTTACAAGGAGAAAATCATTTTGGGAGAAAAACCCCACACAAAATAACTCAATGTATTATTTAGTAATCAACATGGTTACAATACACTTGTAGAGTCTAACCCTTTACATGAATATCACAAAATAATAGATCTAGAGCAATTTTGATAACTTAACAATACTTACAAAACTCAAGTTATGAAACTTCCATCTCAAGCACCCATTAAATATAAGAATCAATGCATATAAGCATCAAATGATAATTAAGAAACCATGAGCTAAAGCCACCCAAAATTTAGCACCCAAATCCCTTGTGAAAATCTAATTTCTATATCCCAATATGACTCCACTAACTAAAAATAACATATACCTTATATCTATCATAAGCTCATCATATCCACTTACCAACTTGGGATCTCAATTTTAGTTCTGTTATCTCCATTCAAAGATTACTTATGATGTGTCATAACATGCATCATAAGTTGGCCAACAAGTGTAACTCCCTCTTACAACTCTCTTATGTGACATAAATGCTTCTACATTTTCAATGGGGGAGGCCTAACTTCTAGAGGCCATAAATTTTAATTGGGGAAGTTGATTGAGCCATTTTTTATTGAAGATTTTAGAGAGGTCGATGCCACCATATCCAATTTGCTTCAGTTAAGGCTCATTTCAACATTTTTGGGGCCAAACTTGACCTCTATAGCCCCAAAAATATATTTTTACATTCTATAGCTTGAAAATAACTTTTTTTTTTATGTTCTTAACATTAGGGTGCAAAGTTGAGACACCTTTATTAATAAATGGTCTACCGAATTTTGACATATTTTTTTATCTCATCTCTTAAGACATTTCATTTAATTGATGTAGCTTGAAAGGTTTGAGAGGTGTTCATGGTTAATGATAATTCAACTGGGGTTAAACCACCCTCCCTAACATGTTAATGTTGTCAATTTTATTCTATGATGCATTTTTTTGGGAAATTTATCTCTCAATGCCTTAACACTACACTACACTAGTACTTTTTACAAATCTAATAGTTTGCTACCACAAGATAACCATGTTGAGTTGGTAAACGTCATGACAAGATTTTGAAGAAATCTCATATGCACAACTATATGAATAAACACTAGTTCCTATGTGCCTCGACTTGAGAGAATTATCCTATTAAAGTTTACTATATTTTTCAATTTCCAAATTCAAAATAAAAAATTCAGCCCATGTTCCATCTAGTCATCATGACTTAACTAAAGTACAAAATATTTCATAATACATACCAAGGAGTTGTATAAAAGGATAAACCTATTCATTATTCATATTTAGAAAAATCATGAATCTAATACACATTGTATTGTTGCAAAAGCATGACACCAACATTACATCAACACTTTAGGCATATTGCATGCCTACCTATTGTTTGTGATCATTGTTCTATATTGTTTACTTGATGACAAGGGGTTTGACCAAATGAGAGCTCTCTTAGCGTAACAAGCTCCTAAATGATGATCTATTGACACCTTTCGTTTTATAAATAGGTTTAAGACATCAATGTGAATAAGTTTTCAACATCCAAATCAATGAAGTTCAAATCGACAAGATAGGTCAAGATAGGTCAAGATATGTACATATAATTCAATTCTACACCTGTAAAGATCAATAATATAATCATAAAAATGAACTAGACAAATAAATGATTATTTTATTAATCCCAAAATATTCATTGGATATATCTTATTTTTTTAACATTAATTTTCAATGTACAACCAACAAAATTCTTATAAAAACTTGCCAAAGGTTGTAGCTCAATTGGTTGAACACTCATGGTGAGGATGATGGTATGTGATAGAAAAACCATCCATCAAGATTCAAACCCTTGGAAGCACATTTAGACCAGGTTCGACACTTCGACACCTAAATGTTGCTTAATCAAAGATGACTTTTTCATTTAAATATTTGCTTACTCAAATTGTTGTATTTCCCTATATAAAAAATGAGGATGTCACATCTATATAATAGACCTTGTTTCCGTTAAAAAAAAAAAAAAAAAAAACTTGAGTTCACAAGCACCACCTACCTTACTCAAACGACCTAGTCATGGTTATTATTACCACCGAGAGTAAATGCAAGTAATGGATAATTAAAAACTTTGTTGGCGTTAATAACACGCCAGGAGGCCACCGAAATCTTGCACCTGCCAAGAAATTGCCAATTCAATCAATGCTATTTGGCCACCTTGCTCTTTGGCAATTTAATCAAACCTTGTTTAGGCTATTTAATCAATGCTAATTAAATTTTTGACCAAGTTTACTTTCAAAGCTGACTCGCCCGGAAGAGACTTATTGACTTGGAAAACTGAAACCACATAAAAACCAAATAGCTTCCTTGTGACTCTAAACCATTTCGTTTGCGAAATTCAGAGCAGAAGCAGATTTGGCTTGTTGGTTTTGTGGGTTTTGGATCGATGGCTTCTTCAGTCATGTCAGCCTTAAAGACTGTTCTCATTACAATGTTGTTCACATGCTGCTTCCTTCAGGCTCAAGGCCGCCCTGGTAAGCCCTTCTATGCCTGCAGATCATACATAGTTTCTATTTCATTTTCACTGCCCCGTTATCATCATCCCAAGGAAGAGGGCCTGTTAGTGGCCGTGCCTGTTGAGACTCACAAGCTTGATGTTTTCAAGGGAGATCTGAATGGAGAGCCAAACCAGGTTGTTTATGAATCATGGGGATTCACCAACAATTACAACCCATTTCACAAAGCCGACGATAGGCATAACTCGTTTGAGAAAACTAAACACCATGACCACCAGAAGCAGATGATGAGTACCTTCCAGAAGAGGGCTAGGGATGTTCTGAGCATTCTTATTGCCCTTTTACTTGGTGCTCTCTGTGGCGCCATTACATCTACAATCTTTCATGTGGTCTGGGCCTTGGCCACACACAGGTATAGGGTTTCATCTGCTGAGGTAGAGGGTGTCGGTGCGGATCTCAAAGATTTTGGCTACCAGAAATTGCCTGCCAAAGAAGGGGTTGAGGTGCCCACCAAGGAAGGACTTGAGGTGCCAACCAAAGAAGGGCTTGAGGTAGCCACCAAGGAAGGGTTTGAGGTTTAGGCTAAGTAGGACCTCTGTAATTATCTGCTTTATTGTATAATGCATATGCCTGCATATCTTTGTTAATTATGCTACCTGAAGGCAAACTCTGCTGAACATATTATTTGATTTTCCGTTCATTTGCTTTTCCAACTTTTTCCTATCAAAAAGATGTTAGATACCAGATGATATTTCTTTTAACCAACTTGATTATTATAAATTATTCTGCTAAACATAAGGCTTTATATGTGGATGACAATTATATTCATAGGGTTTGCAGTTTTAACCTTTTTTCTAGAGCTTGTCGATTCTTATTATGGTTTTCATTCTTCAATATTCCATTCTTAGGATTTTACATTTTCAGTAATCTTTTCAAGATACCTCAGATAAAACTGGAATTCTAAATAATAACTTGATGTTGATGAAATTATTCCACCACCCATCAATCTGTATGTGTTGATGGAAATGATGTTCATAGAATTTGCTGTTATAATCTGTATAGATGAAGGATATGTTAGAAAAATTGGTTTTCTATATGCTAAATTGACTATGATAAACTTATTCTGCTATTTATCAGGCCTTCTATCTGGATGAAATAATGTTCATAGACTTGTGGTTTTAACACAATATCTATTCTAGTGACATTGACAACAAATCAGTTTTTCTTTTATACCAACGTGATGATTATAAAACTATTGTGTTGCTTTTATATGTGGATGGAAATGTTACTTATAGGATTTGTGGTCTTAACCTCTTTCTATTCAAGCTCTTGAAAGCATTTATGTTAAATTGAGGATTATAAACTAATTTTGCTACAGATAAGTTTCTGTTGTGGATAAAAGTGGTATTTGTAGGATTTGCATTTTCTCTATTCAATAGATTTGGGAAGCTGGTTGGGTTTTTTAATGCCAACTTGATTATTATCAGCAAACCGCCAGGACTCTTGCATGTGGATGGAAGTGTTATTCAGAGGAATTGCAATTTTATACTCTTCTATTCAAGGTATTTTATAAACAAATTGAGTTTCTGTCTGACTGACTTAAGTTTTAACGATGAAAAAAATGTTCTTCTGCACATCTCTTTCTATATGTGGATATTAATGATATTCCTAGGATTTGCAGTTTTAACATATTACCTTTTTCATAAGCTTGCAGAGTCTTAGTATATTACTTGTTACTTGTTAGCGATCGAGAATTTAATTGTTCAGTTAGTGATAAGGCTGATTTGTATGCCCTCATAAGGGTTTGATGTTTGGGCATTTATAGTTGGTCCTCAGATTCATACAACATTTATCTTTATGATTCTCAATCTATGTGGCAGAGGGTGCCTTTGTTTTTTCATAGCCTGTAAGTCATTTTTATTTTATTATGTTACTGATTGCGATGATAGTCATCTGATTCCCCAGAAGGATGATTTGTATGTTTTCACAAGGGCTTGTGGTGAGGATCTTAATAATTTTCCTCCAAACTTTCACTGCACTAGGCCTAATGGGAATTTACACAGTAGAGGGTTTAACCTTTTCATCATGGCATTCAAATTCCTATTATCTTTTCTTGTCCATAATTGTAAAGATAATTACCTGATTGGCAACAGTGATGATTTGTATGCCCCCAGAAGGGTTGGAGTTTGCACCTGTATGGTTGGTCATCAAACTCATACAGGGACCTGGGATGTGAGTAAGAGACTGCTTTTAATGCTAGTTGCAGAAATTCACCATTGATATATGATATTTCCAAGTTAATTTTTATCTTCAAGCTTAAATGTATTACTTAAAGGCAAACAAATGCCTTAGCTTCTTTAACTTTTCAATAATAATATACTTGCTATTTGAAGGTTATTGTATACTTGCATTGCATATGTGTGTGAATTCAAAGGCAGGATTTTATATTTAGCTGAAATTGACTCAAATTTCTACTCACTTTTGGGATTGACAGTATGGGAAGTCAACGTGCATACTTTACTCCGACTTGATTTTCCAAATAGTACAATACAATGTCAATCTCTTAGCCAATGTCTGAAATGCTTAACCAGGGATCGCTGTTTTTGTATGACATGAGATATATATTTCCAGTTAATGCTCTCTTGTGTAGAATGTGAATGTAATTAATGCTACTTGGAATTTTGAACATGATGTAGCAGCTTGGCTCTGATAGCTCTATAAATTAAGTTTCTCTGTGGAATTTTTTCAATGTACTCATGTTAGGATTCCCATATTTTGAACTGCTAAATATTAAAATCAACAATTCAAAAGCTATTTTTTTTCTAGAAATTGATTGTTAGTTATTGTTAAATCTAGATATACATTTTACTATTAAATATTAATTGACGTTAGTTCTAAATTAGTTTGTATCTGCACTACATTTTGAAAAGATTCCTTAACGTAAATGTGCACCTCAACCTTTGAATAAGGGGTCTCCTCTCACCAGTAACTATTATCATATCCCAACTCAGCCCTAGGCTGATTGGAACAAGGATCTGCGCCTTCGGGTGAGCCATGGCCTCCCCTCAGAACATACTCCCTTTGAATTATAATTCTTTTTTCAGATCTACTGACTCCAATGACACAAATCAGATCCTGCTGCAATTTATATAGCACCATGCACACGAGAAGATTATTGAATTGTATTTACCCACCAAAAATGGAAATAGTTACTGTGGAATAGTAGAAAGCGCACCAAAGGTAATGTTTTCCATGGTTGAAATGGAAATTAGACTCTGCCCGCTTAAGTAAATGACCCTTATTGGTAGATTAATGGGGACATTGTCAAGAAAACTGGGTGCAAGAAAACTGGAAATCTGCAGTATCTATTCTCATCTGGTGCCAAAGGGATATTTCATGGTCGTTTTCTTCAATAAACAAGAAAAAGAATTGTTTTTGCAAGGAGATGTGGTTTGTTCATGAAGGGTTAGTCTCTGGTGTTTAATTTCATAGAAGATCTTTTGAGCATAGTTCCAGTATGGGTCAGGCTGCCCCTGCTTCCCAGTGGCTATTGGGCAAGAATCCACCTTCAGAAAAATCGGAGTGATAGGTGAGTACATTACTGCATCTGAATTTACTAAGTATCACTGTATTCTTAACTATGTAAAGATCTGTGTCAATACTGATCTGGAGAACCTCTACTCAACCACAATCATAATCCCTTTTGGTGTAGGATTTGCAATGAACACAATCATTTGTCCAGGGTTTGCCGAATGCATCAACTTCAAGGACAGAAAAACCTTTTAAAGAGATTAGGGGCAATGACTTCTCAAGAATCCCAACATCAACTGGCCTTCCCAAAGATGTACATGTCCAATCACGAAGGCAAAAGCCTTGCAAAATCTAAGAAGAATCCCACGTGGCATATCCATTCAAAGGGAAACATTGACACACATAAAGGGACCCACTTAAAACCAAAATGCCTTTCGAAGCTTTGGCCTTGGATGAAGAAATCTAATTGGACAGCTAGGTGAGTCATCAAAATTCATTCAAAACCAACTTTGGAACACAAAGAATAAAATGCTCCAACTCAATTGGGTAATCTCCTTGCATCAAACTTTGACCAGATGCTTTTACCATCAAGAACTGATGTCTCAAAATTTTAATATATATCCCTAGGTTCGGGCTTGTTTGTCCAATTTTGAAGCCTTAATTCTCCAGCTCAGATCCTTATTTCAAAACTGAGAGACAATACCAAAAGTTTCCAAAAAAGCCCCCTAAGGGAAAGCACAAGGAAGTGCAGAGACATCAAATCACAAATGGGTGGACACAGATTCAGAAGAAATGCTTGTCTGTATCCCATGAGAAGCCGCTTGTTGAAAGCTCTGGAAGGTTCTCTATCAATGGTAGTTTGAAATGAAGTATACAATTCAGGCGTGTACTACAATTCTGGTATGATTATATGTTTCTTGATTCTGGAAGATTTTATTTTTGATAATCTCAATTGGAAGTATTTTATTTTGTATTATCTCAATTTGGAAGTTGAAATCTGGTTTTTAATGCTTTTCTAAATAATATCCATAGGCATCATTGTTGTAGAATCGTAGATATTCATATTTTGATATTGTAAATTTTTGCGAAACTTTTTAACACGCCACTTTTCATTACCCAAAAAAGTAAAATGTAACTGCGCATGTAATTTAGCATACTACACTGCCGTTGGCTGCAGTGATAAATAACATCACACGATTTCTCTGGCCTAATGCCATGTGTGATGGTTGTCAAATTGTGTGATTAAGAACTGGTTGACACCGTACAACTCTAGTGCCATTCAAGGATTACAGCTGATGTCTAACTGATGATCACAGACAAGTAGTTTTCACCATAGAGAATGAGTATATTTTCTACATTTCTTCTCACCCAATTATTAAGGGCTTTGTGCCAACCAATTAATCCTATTAGAATAACCAGCACTGTGAATAATTTCATTGGAGCAACTAGAGCTATTCAGATATGTTCACCACAGGCGAGTCTACAATGTAACTCTATTCATTCACATCTAATTCTGCTTTGCAGTTGTCTTACAAAATGATACAACATTCATGCAAGGGGCATGATGGTGCTCATCCTGATCTTCCCCCCAATGCCTTTGTTTTCTTCATCATGATCCTCTAGATTGTTTAGATCTTGTCAAGATGCCCACTGCCCACTGCCCATAGCAACTTATGCCTGTGCTCATGCACTTCAGGCGAACATGTTGCTTTCAAGTTTTCTTTCAGTGATCTTATCTTTTACCTTAATTACTGGCTTTTCCCTTTTCTTGTATGACTATTTTCCATGCATAAACTTTATTGAGTGCTTTTTTCTGGGACTTTATCAACATTTAATTTCTTGATGTTTATAGTCTCTAATGCTTTCAATCCTGTACATTAAATCACACGTGATATAATTTTTACAAGGCCTCATGACATAATTATAACCTAGAATACAATATATGCCAAGGTGATACTAGTTTTCTACCCTTGAAGACAGCACTGGTTATGGTGTTAATCATGATCTTTCCTCCATTAATACAGCATTCATGCAAGGGGCATGATGGTGTTCATCATGATCTTTCCTCCAATACCTTTGTTTTCTTCATCATGATCTTCTAGATTGTTTAGATATTGTCGAGATGCTCACTGTCCACTGCCCCTAGCAACTTATGCCTGTGCTCATGCACTTCAGGCAAACATGTTGCTTTCAAGTTTTTTTTCAGTGATTTTCTCTGTTACCTTAATTACCAGCTTTTCCGTTTTCCTGTATGGCTATTTTCCATGGATACACTTTATGAGTGCTTTTATGGGATTTCTATCAATATTTAATTTCTTGATGTTTATAGTCGGTAATGCTATAAATCCTGTACATCATAATCACACACACTATCAAATTTTTATAAGCCCTCGTGATATAACTACAACCTAGAATACAAGATATGCCAAGGTGATACTAATTCTCTCCCCTTGTAGGCAGTTCTGGTTATGGTGCATTCATATGAGTTTTATTGGGCACTAGATTGATGGGTTGCGATTTCTGTGCTCAGACTATGCTTCAATAGTGCTGCTTAGACTTTCCAAGGTTACTGCATCCCCACCGAGTTCCAGTGATCCACAATTTGGCTTACAGGCCCCCCATTACGTCATACCGCTAAGTAATATAAATCAAACATGGTTCATGATTCTCTCAAACCTTGAGGATTTAATTACAATCTAGAACAGAACTTTTAAGGTGATTCTACATCTCTCCCCTCCATAGAGCAGATTCTGTTCATAGTGCATTGGCAGCATCTTTGACCGGTACTGAATTGATGGGTTGTGATACCTTTGTGTCGACTCTGCTCTCTCTTTATTACTTGGGGCTTGCCAAGGTCACCGCTCCTTAGCCAAGCTCCAAAGCTTAACAATTTGGCTTTCATTTACTTGTTACTCCACTTTTGTTATAAGGGCCTCACAGGACAACATATCTTATATTCTTCAAAGACTATGATAAGGTTATCATGATTCCATGTGTTGATTCTGTGCAGATGTTTTGTTTTCTCCTCACTGATTTCTATTGCCTCGGATTCTTTCCATGATTTCTATCATTTCATTCTTATGAGATTTTGTACCATGTACAGTTTAACTCTGAATTGTATGGTGACCACTTGGAGTGTTGAAAGAATCTTGGTGTCCAAGATGAACTGATTGTGGTTTGCAATTGAATCATCCCTACTTTCACATCTTTCCCAACAATTCTGCAGGTCTTTTTTACCACACAACTTTGATTCATGACCACAAGAATTCCCAATGTGTTAGAGGTCTTGTGCACAGATCGATTTTCAAAAGGTTTGAACAACAGGCTTAGACAATGATGAAGTTTAAACCATCTTCAAGATGCTAAGAGGATGCTGCACATTATTTTCTATGATCAGCTTACTCTTGGCTTCAAATACTTTCAAGGCAGCTTCAATCAATTAAAACTATTATAGAAATTAAGCTTTTGCTACTTCAAACTTATCCTGATTCTGACTTATGTCAAATGTACCCTTTGTTTTGTGTGTTTACATTAAGTGATTCTGTATTCCTCAAGCAAGTAGATAACTCTAATAAAGTAGCCAAGCTAAATTGATGGTGAAATTGACCCGCTAACAACCACATGCCTTGATTCCGCAACACTTATATTAGATAAGAACTCAACTTGCCATGCGCAACATCAGTACATGCACCCTGATTATCGGCCATCCTTGATCTCCCATGCCATCCATCTCATCACATAACAGTTTTTTGCCTTAATAGGTCCGCGTGCGACACATGATTCTATCACTTTGTTATAAGATACCTTTTGACCGTAAGAAGCATGCCAGTAAATACAAGAAATTCATATTTATAACAAAATAATAACTCTTTTACCTACTACACAGGGTAATGTCCTCCATATTAATCAACATCACCATACACTAGGACATTTCACTCAAAGAGCATGGTCTTCGTTGCACAATGCTATTAAGATTTATGTTTTTGTATTAATCACGAAAATGAGATTTTTTACAATAGAATGTGTTGGAGAAGAGAGATTTATGGGATTTGTATCTTTCTATTTGTGCTGGAGAAAGCATAAATTGTGGGATTCATCCTAATCCGTGCCTTCTAATGTGGGATTCGTCCTAATCCGTGCCTTCTAATTAAGGCTGTTGTATCCCTTTATATGCAGAGGTGTTGTAATCTCCAGACACACAATTTAAAGAATTAGTAATTTTTCCAACAGACATAAGTTGAACAAGGAAGGATGGAACAACCAAAGCATCAGATGGAGCATTATGAGAAAAGAAACTAATTTTACCACTTCCTAAGGCTGAAACAGTAGTTCCATTAGCAACAGAGATATCATGCTTATCAGTTTTCGGAATAAAATTGGTTATTGAAGAAGGACTATTGGCCATATGATTTGTAGCTCCGGAATCAAGAATCCAGGAATTAATTTTGGAATCGGAAGTAAGATAAGCATGAAGATTACCTGACACGCGAGAGGAAGTGGACGGACTGTTGTCAGAAGAGATAGTCTTATTGAGTTGTTGAAGAAGATGACCCAACTGATTGATTGAAAAAGAGGTCTCGGTTACAGCAGCATGATCCTTCCGACCCTTATATTCAGATTTGAGATGTGGATGTAATTCCCAGCAGCGATCCTTGGTATGCCCAGTTTTCTTGCTGTGATCACATTGATAGAGTTCCTTCTTACCCTTGTAGCGAGAAACATTCTTGTTTTTGTCGGAAAAGTGAGGCTTTCTTTTATCATCCTTTTCAGCCAAAAGGACATTAGATTCAATCTTCTCCGTTGAAGTTTTGGATTCTGAGCTCATAGTCTTTCTTCGAGTTTCCTCTCGCTTAATAATAGCACAAACACCAGCAAGAGTGGGTAATGTGGCATCCATCAGAAGATTGCGCCTTATGTATTCATACTCAGGCTTCAGGCTACGAAGTAGTGAGAAAATTTTATCCTCCTCGACTTGTTTCAAAAGAGTTTGGGCATCAGTGGTATGTGGACGATACAGGTTCAATTCGTCCCACAGTTTTTTAAGATTCTCAAGGTGTTCACTAAAGGTTTTCTCACCTTGTTGGGTTGCAGCAATTTCAAGAGTGAGTTCAAAAATACGAGCAGCATTATTTTGGTTCCCATATAATTCAGCGATTGAATCTCACAGTTTTTTTGTTGAATTAGAAAAAGTAAAAATTTCGGCAATATGAGTTTCCATCGAATTGAGTAACCATGATCGAACAAGCTGATCATTGGATATCCAATCCTTATATCCCGATTCAGTAGTTTGAGGACACTGTTTATCACCATTAACGAAACCAAATTTTTTCTTGCCACCAAGCGACAAAGTAACAGCGCTAGACCATGCTACATAATTGACACCATTTAACGGAACCGATGAAAGTCTCCAACTAGGATTCGAATCGAACTCAGCCATGGAAAAAGGCAAGGACGAAGTCGCAAGGAAAAAACACTTACAATGAAAGTCTCCGCAGGAACCAGTAGGGCAGACGCGGTTTTGAACAGGTCATAGAAGAGCAGAGAAAACCCCAGTTTCTGGTTCACCGACTGGCTCTACAGCAGTTGCTTCTTCGACTTCTGCACTCTGGTTCGATGGATCACAACAAATAAATCGAGAAAGGCACCCGATTCCCTGGTATTATGCATGATAATGAAGTGGGAAAGAAAATATAGCAGGACTATGAGCAAGGGAAGGCGATGGCTGTCCAAGATAACAGCGCTGCTCAAAGAAAACGGATCTGGCAGGGCCTTGGAGCGTCCTTCTGTCTTCACAACTGCAGAAGCTGCGCACCAACACAAAAGACGGCAGGAACAAGCGTTGGGATCTGGCAGGATCACCAAAAACGCAAATTGTGTTTCAGATTTGGCAGGATCACGAAAAACGCGAATCGAACAGAGTCTCCTGTGACGAAATCAGACTAAGACCTGCTTTGATGACATCAGAATGAGTATGCTTTTGATTGACACTAGTTTTCTTCCTTGCCTCGGATACCTATATTAGAATACAAAAATTCAATTAATACTTTTAGATCAACTAGAAATTGTTAACAATTGTTAAATATCACTAAGAAACCAAATGACCCCAAAATTGATCCATAGCTAACCATTAATGGCTTTGATCCTTATCCAAGTTTCATGGTTATCTTATTTCTCTTCATCCATAAAACATTGTCTATAGCTACACTATTACTTGCCAATATAGGTCATTAGAATTGTAGAGTGACATAGATGAATATATGGATAGGTATCAAACAATTTCAACACTTTCAGTCTATGTAGATTTTGATGTAGAGGTACAAATTGGCCAATCTGAGTTTAAGGGCCATGATGGAATCATCTTTTGTCTAAGAGTGAAGGCCATACAACATAGAGGTTGCCATAAATAATAAAGGCCCACAAGGGTGTCACATGTAGCACGAGTAATAAAGGTCACTACTAGGAGGGTTGTTGATAATGGAACTTACATAAACTGGATGAAAAGTAGGAAAAAGTGTTGGAAAGATGTGGTGGGGTTTTTTTAGATAAGAAGATCAAGCATGACCATGAAATAAGAGTCTCTTTGAGTCAAGAATGAATATTAGCTATGAAAATAAACAAAATGATCAATCCATAGAAATGTAAGATGTGTTGATTGGTAAATTGGTCTTCGAATATCACATTTTTTTGGTGCAAAATCATATTTTGAAAGATCAAACAAAGTTTCCTTCAATCTTGATTGATTGACCTTTTGAGTGGACCACAACCCCTATCCTGATGTGTACTAAATTTACTCTCCTATTGGAGGGGAGGGTTAGGAATTATCCTAATCAATAGTGATTCACTAGATATAAAGTAAAGTACAATTTTTTTATTCTATTATGTGAATCATATAATAGATGCACACCACATCTATTAATAAAATACGAAAGTTGACATTAAAGGAGCAACATAACTATTGGAAGCATGTCCAAACCAAATAGATAGATTGTTTCATTACACACAATTATAGAAATCCTTGGAGGCTAGAAGACACATAAAATGGAAAAAACAAAATGATGTGCTAAGTAGTTTGATTGTACTTGGAGTTGGATGTTGACTTGTAGGTCTTTATGCTTGATGTGTAGAAGTCTCTTTCCTCCCAAGGCACCAAGTTGTTTGCATAAGCACTTGATTGAAGGTGCTATAAGGTAGAAGCCTCATGAGATGCCAATTCTAGAGCTTTCCTTGTCACTATATTCACAAAAATCTAGCATGTGACTTTTTGGGGTCAATGTTAAGTTGTTAAGTATAGGATGAGTTGGGCAATATTGCTTATGTGGAGGTAGTTGGGATGGTTGGTTGGATGTTGTTGAAGGGATGGGTGTGGTTGATTAGGATTGTGAGGTAGAGTAATAGGAGGGTGTCTACACCCTTGTATGTCCTTTGCTTCAATAAGTGCCCTTGGAATGTGCTCACCTCTTGCAGTCCAACTTTGTTCATTCAATGTGTTTAATTGATCTACAAGGAGTGGAAGAACCATGGTGGAAATAAATATTCTCTTATAGTTATGTGTCTAGGTTCAACTTGTAAGAGCTGAAGATTAGCTCAATACCCAAGACCACCTATAAAAACAATGAAAACCTTCTACAAGAGAGTATGCAAGAATATGAGCTTGTTTGATGTTAAGACCTATCAAAATGATGAGGTATGAAGTATGATACAAAGTGTACAATGACCTTCCTTGTATAGGCAAGGTTGAGATGTACATGATGTTGACATGTGTCATAATCCTATGACATGAGACAACTAACAAACTAACTACCTAGGAATCATGCAAAATAGCTAGATAAGTTCTAGAAAAGCCAACTAAGACTTCTAGAAAGAATCTTATATCCTAAGTAAGCTCAATCATGTGAATAAGTCTTTTAATTACCCAGTGAATAAATTAACTAGGTACACGATATTTATTCACACCAACAACCCCCCTTAAGTGCAACCCAGGGAGAAGATTATTATGCAAAGATGCAAGGATGGGTCTTGGCTACTAGGCCATTTTAGGTACCTATGTACAAATGCAAAAATAAATCTCACATACAGAGAAAAGGAGAAAACCTAGTGGGATAAAACTTCTCTCCAAAAGAGAGAAAATAAACAAATAAAAGCAAATCATGTGAGAAAGGATGGAGGACTCCATGATACCCCCCAAGTACACCATCTGTCACATATATACATTACAAAAACCCCCCCATAAGAGGGAAAGGAGACTACAAAACCTCCCCATAATAAAGTAACTCC
The DNA here is from genome assembly GCA_007115665.2 of Sequoiadendron giganteum. Lineage (NCBI taxonomy): Eukaryota > Viridiplantae > Streptophyta > Pinopsida > Cupressales > Cupressaceae > Sequoiadendron > Sequoiadendron giganteum. Next base: position 66,862,459 of record CM021109.1, on the reverse strand, counting down.
AAAACCATTGAAAAATATCTAAAGACAAAAGAGAATCAAATGCCTGCAAACAATGTATCTCCCATTGGGAAGAAAAATATCTAATGGTTGATGCTAGAGAAACCTCGTCTCCAAGAAGAAGCAAGAGGGAAGCAGCTCGAAGCATGAAATATCTAAAGATGTGTCAAGAGCCTCAAAAGACGCCTCAACAAAATCAGGTGTTATCCCAATTAAGGAAGAAGACAAAGAATTTGAACACTTAAGAGAAACCTCCAAAGATGAATGATCAAAAAGGAGAGAAACCCCCTCAAACAAGTCCTCCAAATATGCTAAAGAAGTATGACACACAATATCTGATATCCCTATCATGAAACCATCCTGTAAGTGCAAATTTGGAAAACCACAAGTATCCTACTCATCTGAAGTTTGGCCCAAATCTAAAGAGACAAGAGGAGATGCAACCTCATTACATGGTTGATGAATGGCGAGGTTCAAACATCCATGACAACCACCTCCTGGACAATTATCCACACTAGATCTAGGAGAGTCAATTTGAAAACATTCACCATCAGGAACAAAATGAGAAAAGTAATAGATCTTTTTCTGACGATTGGCCCTACCCACTGCAACAAGTTGCTTGGTATCCAAATCTCAAATGAAGACTGAATCTGGAGTAAACTCAATTGATTTGCTAGTTTGTGCTATATGGTATATTGAAAAACGATTGTGCTTAATATCAAGAATACAAAGCACATTATTAAAGATACCATGTGGCACATCAATAACCCTTTGACCAAATACATCAAGATACACATCATTAGCCATCAAGATCCTCATAAGTGAAGTATGCTTCAAAGATGAAAACCTATCAGGTTGCCCTGATATATGATAGGAGGCTCTAGAGTCAAGAATCCAATTTTGAGACTTCTCAACATGTGTTACAACAAGGGCATGTCTTTTACATTTATTCACACCAACACAACTATGCTCATTCTATTGCGAGTTGTTCCATATATAGGAAAATATGAGTAGACACTTGCGTTGAAGTGAATGGACGAATGTTTGACTTTGTGTTTATTGAATTTGTTTGATGTTTACTTGAAATGTTCTTGTTTTGTTTTGATTGATTTTATATTGTTTTTATTTATTTATTAGAAAAGCAGGGAAAGGGCCCTGATCTCATGGTTACAAAGCCAAAATAGCAAACAGAGAAACATGCTAGGAAGGACATCACCAACCCCCACTAGAAAACAACATCAAAATGGCACGCAAACCAAGTAACCAAAACTGCAACCATAGAACCATCATCAACATAATAAAAAACAAAATCCCCAAATTAATCCCAAAATAGTGTGCAGACCATTTATGAGGTTAACCAAAGTCCAACATGTACAAAACCATAACATTGTTATCATGAAATAGCAGTCTGGGATAGTAAAACTAAGCACCAACAAAATCAAAGCAGCCGTATATATAACCAGAGTAGAAAGATAAGTCTTGAGGCCGCACCCAACATGGCACGATGCATGAGTCCATTGGTTACCTTCATATTCTTCCACCACATGATTCCACCTCATAGCTAACAAAACATGCCAAACAACCATCCACAATGCAACAACACAACACCCAATCACCGTAACCTCCCCAAGGGTGGGAAAAACAACCCAAAATTCTAACCAATTATTGCAGATTTCAAAACATTTTGAAACCAATAGATCATGAGACAACCATCTCACAATAGTCTTAACTCTTAGAGAACCAAATTCAAATCCGAACACAACAAAAATGTTGAAGAAGCAAATAAATTTCGTCATCTAACTTACCTATCCACCTCTATAGGAGAAGTTACTATGAGAACCCTATCCACTACAACAAAGAGTCACCAACATACCCAAACTCCACCTTGATAGGAGTGGTCTCCACCTCAATTGGAGTTGCAAGGGAGAAGACTTGCTGAAGAAGCATAAGCAAGCCACCCCACTCTTAGAACCCTTCTCCACCTCCATAGGAGAGGTCTCCACCTCAAAAGGAGAGGACTCCACCTCAATAGGAGACACCATCTACAAAGCCAAGAAGGTAGAACACACCCACGTAGAGAGAATACACATAGTAACCATGAGCAACAAGAGCACCTGGGCCTTCAACAAGAACTTTGAAAGCAACCCCACTGATAGAGAACTCAAAATGGTCAACATTTGTAAGCCTTGCATAAGAAAAATAAGTATTTCAAGAAAGAAACCCACAAAGGAATCCTTCAAAATCACATACAACTTCCCCAAAAGAGCTTTCAAACCAGCCCCAACAAGAGACATAACAACCAGAGACTCAACTAACAAAGCCCAAAAAAACTTAAAATTCATAAACTCAGAAACCACCACTTCTAAAATGATCAAATCTGGGTGTTCACAACACCTTTGAAGATCATCATCATACTTAACAAAGAAAGTTGCAAAACCAGAGTGTATGCAACACTTTTGAAACTCATCAGCAAACCAACAAAGGAGGACACCCTTCCAACAAGGAGGACATTGGAGACTTCCTCATACACCATGTTCATCTTTTCACAAATAGTTTGAGAAACAACTGAAACATTAACCAAGACAAAACACCTTTTGAGCTCAGAAACGTGGAACCCAAAGTCAAAGAGAAGGACTATAGCCATAAACTTGGCAAAGGCATAGTAGAGCAACAAGAGAGAAAGAACCAAACCGCACAACCACAACCACATAGCAACCCGGACAACATGAAGGGTTGAAAACCTCATAGGCCCACAAGGGCATGTAGGAGAAAGCAACAATCTCCAACTACATGGGAGAATAAAGGACAAGAGCATCGAGTAAGACATGGTAGGAGACATGCACATTGCTGCCAATAGTAAGCCCCAACATGAATGAAGAGGCAACATGAGAACAATAGTCACCCAACTAGTCAAAGGCATGCCTAAAAATGGAGCACCAACACCACGGGATAGATCCAAAGCAATAACCAAGATTCCTCCTAGCCAAAGAACACCCTCCCTCCAGCAAACGGATAAGTAGAAAAATACATAGAGAAGACATCTGGTGACCAAGCCAATGAGTCCACCATAGTTGTCAAAACAATGACCACCAATAGATTCAACAAAGAAACGATGCTGCCCGTGGGAGAAAGCATCAAGAGATCGAAGTCAATGGAGTAGAAACCAAGCACTAATGTCCCATTAACCTCACACGAACCGATACTTTTCAGACAATGAATATGCTGAGCACAACTATCTTTTCCCTCAAGGAGATGATGCTGAACAACAAAACAATTGGAGCTCCAAGGCCCGCAAGGGAACCACAACGAACAACTCAAGATACTTCGACCAATTGCCCTCCCCCCAACAAATGGATAAGCAACTAGAACCACAGTGAAAGCAACCAAGGACCAAGCCCAAACACCCACCAAAGTTGACAAATCATCGACCACCAACAAAATAGAAGAAACGTTGCAGCTCATGGGAGAAAGCAAAACTAGAACGATGTCATTGAATTGCAACTCCATTGAAGCGACCAAGGGAGTCCTCAAGCAGACTCAAGGCTCCTAGAGACAACCAAACACAGGAGAGAAGAAACAGATCTTCCACTCTCTCAATCATCCTCCAACCAAAACAAGCACCAAATAGGGGCCAAAATCACCAACAAAGAAACACTTGGCACAACATCGACAAAAACCACACCAACAGAATAAAGGGGAAGCAAAAAGAACCTCTCCCAGTTACCCAATAGGAAAAAACGTAGCTGGAAACCATCAATCAACTAGGATAACTCATCATCATCTTCTGAATCACCATCACTATCACCCTTTCCTTCAGGAATTTTCAAAAACTCCCTCAGCTCCTTTTCCCGCTCAGAGCCATTCACATGGCTCACTATATTGTTTTTGTTTTTGAAAAGATAAGCATCATTTTCAAGGTGCCGTACCCTTCACAAAGAGCCCAAGGGGCCAAAGAGAAACATAGTTCAAAACAGAGATTGAACTATATGAACAACCAGAAACAACTGACAGAAAGCTTTGGAAATTAAAGAGATTAAGCAACCCCAGAAAGAGAGGGTTCAAAGCTGGCTCCACGAGCCCGAGACCGAGAAGTAGACACAGATTTCTTCTTCCGAAGAACAATCGACCAAGGAGGCTCGGAACAAGAAGCGAGGAGAACGAAGCCCCTCCTCAGCCACCACAGGACCACCAAGCATCGACAACAAGGCAGCCGAGAATGGATCAACAATCGACACAGAAGAGGCACCCAACAAAGGGTAGACAGGGTCAGATAGAGCATTGACAACAGGTGTAGGGACAAACCCAACAGAGTCAGCATAAGGGTCTAGCGCAACAGTGTCAGCAGAAGGGTCTGGCGCAACAGAGTCAGTAGAACGGTCCAAAGGTGGAACTAAAGAGGAGAGTTCCGGGAGAGCATCAAACTGAGGGTCAACCAGCATAGAAGAAACCTCTGAAGAAGAACCCACCGTGAGGTGATCAGGGAGAGCATCAGTCCACCAAGTCGCAGCGCCCTTGCGACGGGCATGAGGGCAAGCAGAGGCCAAGTGACCCACTAAAAAGCATCTCCTACATCGAAAGGGGAGACCCTCATAGTCTAAGAGTTGCTTCCAAGGTCTGTCCTTCACCAACAAAACAACATCCCCATGGAGAGGTTTAGAGATATCTAGATCAACAAGCAACCGAGCGACCGTGGTGTGCCCAAAATCCTTAGTTGTAGAATCCACCATCAAGAAACGACCAATGATATTGCCAATGGCTTCGAAGCAAGATTCCTCCTAGAACTGGAGAGGAAGGTTTGGCAAACGGACCCAAATAGGTATGGTATTCAACGGCTCCGTAAGAGGGTTAAAAGAATGAGCCCAGGGCTTGATGGACAGAGAAGAATACCCCACATCCATCCTCTATCCAGAACACAACTTCGCTCATGAGGGGAGCCAAAGGTAGCAATAAAGAAGCCCCTAGCGCTGGGGTAGAGCTCGATTTCTCTAGCAACCAAAGGCTTCCAAGAAGCCTTCACCCAATCATGAAGGTTTGGGAGGGATGGCCACAAAGCATTAAATCTGCAGACCACACCCGTTTTCAAGTAACACTCCTCATTCTCTACAACCTCAGGCCCACAAACCACCACCGGGGAGTCCCGGGCACAAGGAATAGACCTTTGAGGAGGCCGAGCACAAACTCTAGCAACTTCAGAAAAGGATATTGCCTTTCCTGTAGAACACCTAGTAGCAGGAGGAGCACACCCACCAACAAGACCATTCGCAGGCACCGAGGCAGGGGAGAGACGAGGGCCCCCAGTGGGAAGACCAGGGACACCACACCCCTCCCCACAAAGCATCAAGGAAACCGAAACACTCCCCACCGCACAGGAAGCCAGAACCGGCGCAACACTATCCAACGAAATAGCAGACTTGCCATCCCCACACTGACTAGCTGGGACAGAGCCCACAACACCAAGAGCTGAAGAAGAATCCCTAGTCGAGCGCACCAGGACTCCAGCCGAGGCCACCTCTCCATTCACAGACGCAGACAAACCATTGAGCCATTGCGGAGCAGAGCCGTTCGCAAATTTCCTCCCGCCGACGCACATTTTCAAAATTTTCAACAAATGATTTTTGATGCCACACTTCTATTGTACTTTGCTATTATGTAGGTTTTATAACATTTTTGGTGTTCTTTGTAAACATTTTCTTAAAAGAAATAAGCTAATAAATAAGTTTGCTTCTAATCATAAAAATAAAATCTATTTTGATTGAAAAAATAAAATAATAAAATAAATCTAATCTAATTTGTTGAAAATAGTGGTTGAACATTAATTATGCCTTTCTTTTTGTAATTTTTTGAAATTAAAGAGATGCTTGTAATGAATTATGACTTGGATAAATTTTTATTTTCTATTTTGGAAAATTCTAGATGCTAAATTGCTTTATGGAAATGCATTAGTAAATTAAATAGACAATGAATCATATTTCTTTAGGGAATTGAAACCTTTGGGAAACACCTTGTACAAGTTTTTTTACATCTATGTAGCATAAGTTTAAGAATATTTTCACTCACCTTCATTGAAAATTCACTTAGCAATCTTTTGGATGATTTTTTTGGATCCTTATATAGGTTTCCCTAAGAAAGAATCTACAGGGAAAATCATGCTAGGAGTTATGGAATGACATACATTGACGTTGACAAATGAGAGGACCCCATTGGATGAAAATAATAAAATATGCAAAACAGTTATTATGAGATTTACCTAGCATAAATAGATGCATGTATATGAGAGGAATATGGGTTTGAATTCTTAGTTAAGTGTGAATGCAAGAAGTTGGATCTATTTGGTTAAAAAGTAATTTTTTTTCTTCTAAAAATCGAAGCTTGTCATATAGTTGGCGTAAAAATTTAATGCACTTACACATAATATTGATATAGTGTAAAACATTAGAAAATTTAAGATTTTGTTTCTAGTTTTCAAATATACAATCTATTCTAATACCCAAATGATAAAAGTTGGTTTTGTATAGAATGTACACAAGTGACTTTTAAAAATAAAATGTTTTGGATCAAAACATGCATTTGTATGACTAACATAATTTGACCTAAATGACTTATTCTTATAATTACTTTTGTGGAAAAATGTGTATGATGGTGAAGTTTGGTCAAGATATTTTTAAAACAATTTTTTAATATATATATATAGTAAATTCTTACTGATCCTAATTTTTGTTTCTTAAAACCCTTGTGTACAACAAACACAATTTGAGCTAAACTAATTATCACATGATTTTTTAATCATATAGCGAATAATGTACACATTTTTAAAAAAATATTATTTTTTATTAATTCAAGTTTATGAGTCCCTTTGTTTAAAAAAATTAATAAATATAAAATATGTCCAATAGTAAAATAAAATTGTAAATTTGAAAAATAGACATTATCATTTGTAATGAGTTTTAATTTGGTCCAAAAATTAACAAAAAATAGTCATAAGCCATATTGCTAAAGTTAGTTTTTATCTTACTATTTACATGACATTGTAGTTATAGGTGCAAGGTCGAGGGTTGGATTTTCAAGCCTAAAAAAAAAACAAAATGGTAAGTTTCAATCTTGAAATTTTATAGAATGTGTACCGTTTTAAAGAGGAACATGTATGTGGTTTAAAAAAACAAGTACACATTTTAAAATGGGTATGCATTCTAAAATGAAATGAGACCCATTTATTTTTTGAATGTGTACTTGTTTCTATTAAGAACACACACCCATTTAAAAATGGGTATGCATTCTAAAAAGAAACGGGTACCCATTTATTTTTAGAACGTGTACCTATTTTTTTTAGAATGTGTAATCATTTTAAAATAGGAAGCTATTTCTATTTAGAATGCATACTTGTTGAGGAATGGGATCCCAAATTGAGATGGATAACCATTCCATATGGGTAGGAGTTTAGGTTTAGAAAAACATTCCTAAACAAGTACACATTTTCTAATGAAATGTGTACCCATTGCTGTAAAATTGTTTTTCTCCTCATGAGACTTCCATTCAAAGTGGAATCAACTTCTTGCACTCATCCTTAACCCAACAAATCTCCAAAACCTTATCTTATTTCAACTATGATGATGGACTTTAATGAAAGCAATTAATCTAAACTCATTTGATTTTAATCTATAAAGGAAATGAAAAGCTAAATCTATAAGCTAACATAGTGATCTAAATTAAATAAAGTAGTTTATTATCTAAAGAAACAACACATCTTAAACTAATTAATATAAATAAATCTAATCTACTAAAAGAAAAATACATGAAAATTGACAACTAGAGCTAAATGCTAGAGATGTGGAGAAAATTTGGTATTTGGTTGGGTTGTCCTTAGATCAAAATCCTTCTTTTGGTGGCTACTTCCCATGGCATAGTTGATTGATGATGTATATCCAATATAAGGATAAATAGAATGAGGAATTATGTTGCTCGAAACACAATGACTAAGTATTCTTGTCTAATATGGTGTTGTAAATTTTTTTGGTAGAGTTCTAATTTGCTTCTAAATATCTCTACGAAGTAATAACTAACTTTGATTTACATAATTTGAATGAAATGCTCTTGGGTTGTGGGAACATAAATTTTGGATCTTGATTGAACAATATTAAAGAGATGACAAAGGAAAAATTTGTGTTTTAAAAGTAATTCATGCATATAAATCAACTTGATGAAATCATTAGTTTAGAAAAAATTGATAGTTTTAATAGGATGAAAATCTCATGGAAAAATTGAAATTGTCACGATGATTTCATTTTCACCACCAATTACAAGTAGTGATTGCATCAAAGTACAAAGAAGATAAGTTTTTTAGGGAAACATGAACACGCAAAGATAATGAGAGGAAAAAGGAAATTAAAGATAGCTAAGGGGTGCAAGAGGTATGATAAGAAATATTTTCACCTTGGAGAAGTAAGCTAGTTGTCATATTTTCATTTAATCACCCCATATCAACTTTTTGGAGATTTGTGTCATCAAATTGAAAATGCAATGTTGTTTTGCTTATTTTTTTGAAGTTTACAATCATGAATACCTATTATCAGTGAACGTGATGGTTGTTAGAATTGAGTAAGATACATGATAGACACAAGAAATCATGCTTCATATTATTTTGGACAATGTTTATAACCTTAAGGGAAAAATTCTAAATTTTGTATGAGGGATCCATTGTATTTTTAGATGAAAGGAATTCTAGTATAGATAATCTTAACAAGATGAGCTATGCTAATAATATCTAAATTGAAAATAAAAAATAATAGACAAAGAAATCACATAAATGCCACCATATATTGTTACATTGGTGGTTGCCATTGCACCAAAAGATCAACCTATTAATGCTCGATACAACCGCTAGATTTATACAAGATCCATAGGAGGCGATTAAGCCATGCCATGAACCCAAGTGCCATGCTACACAAAGAAGACCAATGGACACACCATCTTGCAACAATCCCCCCAGTGCAAGTGAGGGGTTCAAACTTGTGACCTTGGATCTAATACCAAATGTTACATAGGTGGTTGCCATTGCACCAAAAGGTTGACTTGTTAATGCTTGATACAACCGATAGATTTATAAAAAATCCATAGGAGGCAGTTAAGCCATGTCACAAACCCAAGCACTACGTTGCACAAAGAAGACCAAGGGACACACCATCTTGCAACATATATACGATGAGAAACCCTTTGAAGAAAAAGGCCTAGCAAGAATAGATCACGACTTAATTATACTATCAAAAGGATGATTATAATATAATTAGAATTTAACTTGTTCTAAATATTGCAAGTATGTGCAGTTGGTGTTGTCATTGATGTCAACAAGCTTATGTGTTGTCATTGGTGTCAACTGTATGAGGAGATTTTTGCAAAAGTGTGAGTAGTTGGTATTGAGTTGATGTTGTCTCCAATGATGCTTTGATTAGTTTCATTATGTTGTCATTAGTGTAGGATGCCAAAATCTTACACATTGTTTGTATAGATTTAGCCATCCTCATAGAATAAAATAGATCATTTACTCCAAGCAAATTAATAAACTAAATCAAACATGCATTAGAGAAAATGAAATACAACCTATTCTATGGTGGATTGGTGCCCTCCATGAAGATGTGAGAGAGCCCTTTCCCAATCCTTTTCTAAGCCAAATGAGATAGACAATGAGTTGCTATGAGCTCAAGTTGCCTATAGTTTAGATGCATTCAAATGTGTTGTAGAAATGAGAGAAAATGCCTTGCATTTATAGGAGAAGTTGAGAGAAGAGAGGCCAAAATTGAGAGATGTGGGACTAAATCCCATCCAATAGGATAGAGACACTTGTCATAATGGGATTGGTCAAAGCTTGTGCAAGTTTTGGCCAATGTGCCCATTCAAATTTGAAAAATGTTAATAAATGCATGTTGTTGAGGGTTTTGGGGGGAATAATCTTTTTCCAAAAAAGTCAAAGATGAGAGTTATTGAGGGAAAGTAAGTCTTTTTAATAAATCAAATAAATTGATTTATTGGTGCAAGTGGGTGGGTTAGTTAGGAGTTTAGATTTGACTCTAGTTGAGTCAAAAGCTAGAGAATGATAATTATGATTAGAAGTTAATTAATTTAGATTAATTAACTTAGGGGATTTTAGGGATTTGACATTTGATTAAATCAGTTTGATTTATTAAATAAACTGAGAAGAACATAAGGATTAAATAATTTGATTTATTTAATGAACCTTAGGAAATTAATCAATAAATATTTTAATTGATTAATAGAAGAAATGAATGTTAATTTGTATGATGCATGATTGTTATTTTTACATGTCTACATTTTGCCCCTTTTTGAAGCAATGTACTCGTTGCATTGGTTCAAAGAATGATGCCGCTGACATCGAAATTAAAAAAAATTCAGATTTTTCGGATGCCCCAGCGAAAATAACTATGCATGACGAAGTTATTTTACAAGAATATCCAACAAGCACAACAGATAGAAAGATAATGATCGTTGCCCCATTCCTTTCTCTCTAAACCTGTTTTGTTTAGGCATCATCGAGAGGTACTTGGAATGAGTGCAAAATAAGATAAGTCTAAACAAGACCAAGATAAAATAAACAAACAAGCTAATGTTTTTCATACCGCTAGCCAAGGATAAACTACTGTGGGGTACCTGATGCTTATGTCCATCGCAGGAAAGCTTCATCCTAGGACATGTAGTGATCAGGGTTTTGGTGGGACTAATTTGGGTGATAAGCTATTGATACTCCGAGTTGACCAACTTGCTTGCTTACTGAATTAGGCTTGAGACTCTGACAATAAGGTGTTCACTTTAGAACCTGCTAAACTTGCTTCTGATTGACTCACCAAAGGGTGAAAGCGACGATGATTTATTATGAGTGATGACAATCACGGGTGAAAGTGAGATGAAATGGGTGCACCATTTTGGTTTTTTTCAAATGTTTTGAGGCCGTTTTTGGAATTTTTGAGATGTTTTACAAATGTTTTTGGTATTTTCAATATTTTTCAATGTTTTTGGTATTTTCAAGATTTTACGACAAACAAACTAACTTAAAGACCTATCCTAGGGGTTTCGGGAGCTGATCCATAGATTAGCCTTGCCTACGTTATACACACAGAGACCACGTAGTTCGACTGGTGGTGGACTAACTTGATGATAATATGGACAAATGGATTACTATTTTATTGCCTAAAGGACTGACTTAAGATGCAGACTAGATGGGCAAACAGATTGCCAATGCGATGGACGCCTAAAGGACTGACCTAACCGTCTCGGGGGATGATCAAAGATCCACCTTGCCTACGTTCAAGCTCAGAGACGACGTAGTTCGACAAGGTGGAAGACTGACAAGACTAAATGATGAATTTTGAAGATTTTCCAATATTTCGACATTTTTTTGGATTTTTTGAATGATTTGGATGTTTTTGGATTTTCTGATGAAATTTTGAAAAAGATCACAAGAATATACACGAATCCGATCCGATGTTGCGAGAACGTGCCCCCAGTGTGGTGCGACAGACTACTTCGATAAAGGTAGGACAAACTGACCTTCGAAATGCCAAGTAGTTCCAATGGTGGAATATGGTATAGACACCAACATAGGCTATGGTACAGACGCGAGCGGATGAGTGGAATGCGATGGAATGGATGAGTCGTGCCCATCTTGGTAGATGGGGAAGGTGCTTTATTTACACTTGATGCCTGTTTTCTAGGTTTTCACCAAGGTACTTGCCCAAAGTGCCACCGAAGTGGTTTTCACTAGAGGACGATTTTTTCTTTTTACTATTTTCAATCCTTTTCTGATTTTTTTTTTTTGGATTTTCTGATCTTTTGATTATTTTGTTGTCACCAAGATGCCTGTTTGCCAGGTTTTCATCGAGGTAACCATTTTTTCAGGACTTTTTCTGATTGTTTTTGTATTTTCTAGTTCTATACCTTGCAAGGTTTAGGCATAAAACTTTTTGAGGTGAGAGCTATTCAGAGGCTCCTACAAAGGCTCGCCTTCTGGTGTTGCTAGTTGATATGCCCCTGATGTGTAACTTGCAGTGATGACAAAAGGTCCCAGCCAGTTGGGCTCAAACTTTCCCTTTGTATCTGGATTTGGCACGTTCTTTTGGTTTTCTTTCAGCATGAGGTCACCAACTTGGAAAGTGCATTGTCTGATCTTCTTGCTGTAGCTCCTTTTTAGGCAATTTTGGTACACTTGTAGATGATTAAGGGCATCCATGCGCCTTTCATCTAGTAATTCTAGCTCATTGAGTCTTGTGACCCTGTATTCCTCATCTATGATAAGGTTTTGTAGTGATATCCTTAGTGATGGGAGCTCGATCTCAATGGGAGTATGGCCTCTGATCTGTAGACCAGAGAGAATGGGGTGGCGCCTGTTGGCGTGCAGATGCTGGTGTGGTAGGCCCATAAGGCGGGATTTAACTGTAGATGCCAGTCACAACCAGAGTCATTGACTATTTTCTTGAGGATTTTTAAAATGGTTTTATTGGTGGCTTCTGCTTGGCCATTGCCTTGTGGATAATATGGAGTGGAAAAGCGATGCTTGATTTTGAATTTTTCGCACAAGTCATGGACATCCTGATTCTTGAAAGGTGTCCCATTATCAGAGATAATGGATTGGGGGACACCGTACCGACAAATGAGGTAATTCAGGATAAACTTGGATATCTGCTTTTTGGTGATGTAGGTCATGGGAATTGCTTCGACCCACTTTGTGAAGTACTCGGTGGCGGTGATAATGAATTTATGGCCGTTGGATGAGGTGGGTGATATTTTACCAATGAGATCGAGCCCCCATTGTGAGAAGGGCCAAGGTGTAATAATGGGATGCAGTTCTTGAGCTGGTGCATGAATAAGGTCTCCATGTTGTTGGCATTGCAAACATTTTCTGACAAAATTGTGCACCTCTTTTTCCATCGTCGGCCAGTAGTACCCTGTTCTTAGCAACTTTTTAGCCAAGGTCATACCACTTGAGTGTGACCCGCACGTGCCATTGTGTACCTCAGCTAGACCAGTCAGGGCTTCCTCAGGTTTTAAACAATGTAGTAGGGTTCTGTCGGTACTCCTACGGAAGAGGGTTTCTCCTAGGATGACGAATCGTGAACTCCTTTTGATGAAAGTGCATTTGAGGTTCGGGGTGATGTCAGTGGGGAGGATTCCTAACTTTAGGTAGGTGTATATATCATGATACCAAAGATCACCGGGACCAACGAGTTCACACGCGTATTCTGACTCTGGTACCTCGAATGTGGGTACGAGAAGCTGCTCTATGAGGAATTCATGTTTCGAGATGTTACGAGGGATGTCGAGTAAGGATCCAATTGTCGCCATTACATCAGCCGCTCTGTTGTTTGTCCTTGGTATCTGCTCAAAGGTAATGTCGATGAAAGATTCCTTGAGGCTTTCTACCACCTTCTTGTATGGTGCGAGCTTATCATCCTTGGTTTGGTATTCACCGTTGACTTGGTTGATGATAAGTTGCGAGTCCCCATAGACTTTTAGTGCCATGATTCGCCATTGTGCTGCAATCTTGAGACCTATGGTCAAAGCCTCATATTCTGCTATATTGTTAGTACAAGGGAATGCCAGCTTGTATGATCTAGGTATGCAGTCTCCTTGCGGCATGATGAAGAACACACCAGCTCCTGATCCATGTTGTGTGTGAGAGCCATCAAAGTATAACTTCCAGTGGTCTGTTGCACCAAGGTTAAAAAGGGACTCATCTGGGAATTCTGATATCAGTGGGTTATCTGTGTAGAGGGGAGCTTTTGCCAGCTGATCTGTAATGACTTGTCCTTTTATGGCTTTTCGTTCTACATACTCGATATCATGTTTAGATAATATCATTACCCACTTAGCCATTCTACCTATAAGCGCTGCTTTTGACAATAGGTATTTTAGAGGGTCTATTTTGGCAATCAACTTGATTTGGTGCGTTAGCATGTAGTGTCTGAATTTCTGGGCCGCAAATACTAGTGCTAGGCAAGCTTTTTCTATTGACGTGTAATTGAGCTCATGTCCCACCATTGTTCTGCTGATGTAGTAGATAGCCCGCTCGGTTCCCTTTTCATCATGTTGGCCTAAAAGGGCCCCCAGGGCGGCTGTTGTTGCAGAGATATATAGGATTAATGATTTCCCCACAATTGGTGGCATCAACACAGGTGGTGTAAGTAGATATTCTTTTATTTTTCTGAATGCTTGCTCGCATTTATCATCCCATCTGAAAGCTACTCCCTTGTGAAGTAGGTGTGAATAGGCAATCTGTTTATCTGCCAATTGTGCTATGAATCTTCGGATGGACTGGAGTCTTCCTTGCAATCCTCTTAGTTGTTTCAACATTCTTGGTGCTTTCATTTCAAGGATTGCTTTTACCTTTGCAGGGTCTACCTCTATCCCTCTCATTGAAACTATGTATCCTAGCAGCTTCCTTGATTGCACCCCAAAGACACACTTCTTCGGGTTGAGTCTAACCTTATATTGTTCGAGCCTGTCAAAGATAGCACTTAGAGTTGCTATATGGTCTTGTCTCTTCTTTGATTTAGCAAGTATGTCATCTACATAATCTTTGACTGTTTTGTGGATCATGTCATGGAAGATTAATGTCATGGCTCTTTGGTAGGTAGCTCCTGCATTCTTCAACCCAAATGGCATTACGTTCCAGCAGTAGGTGCCCCAAGGACATGTGAATGTTGTCTTGTGTTGGTCTTCTTTTGTGATCATTATCTGATTGTACCCTGAGAAATCATCCATTAGGGAAAGCATCTCATGTCCGGCCATCATATCCACTATCATGTCAATGTTGGGTAGTGGAAAGTCATCCTTGGGACATGCTTTGTTTAGGTCTCTGAAATCAGTGCAAATGCAGATGCCCCCTTTCGGTTTTGAGACTGGTACGAGGTTAGATACCCATTCTGGATAGTCGATCGGGCATATGAAGCCAACATCCAAAAGTTTCTGTAGCTCAATCTTTACAAGCAAGGCTATTTGTGGGTGCATCTTCCTTAGCTTCTGTCTGACTGGTTTTGCTTCGGGGTGAACAGCCAAATGATGCACTACTACTTCAGGATCCAGGCCTGGCATGTCTGCATAGGTCCACGCAAAATTTACCTTTCTCTGCTTTAGGAAAGCTGCCAATAGTTTTTGTTCTTCTTCTAGGAGGGATTCTGCATAGAAGGTAATTTGTGGTTCTGATTCTGTACCTAAGTTGACCGGGTTGCACTGTTCTGCCAATACTGTTGACTTCTCCTGGTGTAGAGCATTAGGGGGGAGATTGAATCCTTCATCCTCTGGCGCCTTAGAGAGGTTTTCGCCATTGGATGCGTCCTTTATTTTTACTATTTTATGGTTAAAGAGTGCCACAGTGTGGTTTTCACTCAATAACTCCGAGCTTATTCTCAATCTTTTTCTTTTGCGACTGAAGGACTCAATCGTCTCCCCATAGTATGCTTGTGTGTCTAGAGTGATATCAAATCCTGCCTTGTGATCTCCACATGGAATAGTATCCCTTAGTCCCATGAATTCTGAGAGAGCCTCATCGTTTTCGAACGAGTCTAGAATCGGCGGTCCCCGTTGGTCATGATCGATGAGTTGGGGGTACACTAAGTGGATTTGGTGGGTTTGTTGGATTGGCTCAGCGGGTGAGACACTAATTATCAGTAAGGTGGAATCTTCAAAGAGCCTAGGCAAGCCACCTATGGTGTCCTCATCGTCACTGCTACTACAAATGTCAGTTATGTCAAATGTGAAGTTATCGAAAGGTAGGCCTGTGGACACGGGTAATCTAAGGTTAGTTGCCGAGACCTGAGGAGAGGACCTGACTGCCCTATTAGGAACACTTCTACCACACACGGTTATACTTGGAGGGGTATAGCCGAGGCCAAGGTTCTGCATTCTTCTTTCTACAATGATGGGCTCCAACCGTCCATCACTGTTTCTTCCTAGGCTTTCATTCCTGTTATAGCCCATGCCGAACATCAGTTGTAACCCTCTATTTGTTTCCTCCATGGGTAGGGTGGGAGTGGGTCTTTCATCTTGGTACAGAGTGTTTGTGATGTCCTCCTCATCCACATTCTCCCGACTGAGATCCCCCCAACTGTGGAATTCAGTGGGTTCCATTCTAGTGTGAACAGGTGTTTGAATTAATCGTGGTTGCACATGTGACCTAGGAGATTGTGGTAATTGTAGGACGTCAAAATCTGCAAGATAGACTTAAACCATTTCATGTTGTTAGCACAAAAGTCAGTTTAAATCAGCAAACCTAAACATCCCTATGAAATATGTAGAATCATGTTAAACCATACAAACGAAAACAATGCAAAAAAACATGAATCCTTCCTATCCTATAGTGGATTGGTGCTATCCTTTGTGTAGAAGGCAGCCCTTTCCCAATCCCTTGATAAGCAAAAATTGCCAAATGATGGATGATAGACAATGAGATGCTAAGTGATCTCAAGTTGCCTAAAATGATAGTGCTCAAATTGAAGATTGTAAATGATGAAGAGCAAGATTGATTCTCAAGTGAAGAGAATGACCTTGCATAAAGATGTGTTGTTTTGTTTGAAGGAGAGAAGCCTTCAACTTATAGTTGAGCTTGAAGAGAGGAGAGGCCAAATTGATGAATGTGGGATCATTCATGGGCCAATGACAAGGTGCCACTTGTCAATTTGTGAGAGGGTGAGGAATGTGCAAGTCTTGGACCATGTGCCAATTTGAAATTTGAATTTGAATGACTTGACATGTTTTGGGGGGATGAAAGGTGCAATAAATGCTATGTTGACTTGTGCAAATAGCATTTAAAACCTTGTTGGAAGGGACAAGTCCCTTTTGGGGGGAAGATTCAAAATGGAAGAATATTCCACTTTGATGCCATTTTGAATGTAATTAGAGGAATTATAAATCAAATAAATGATTTATTGGTGCAAGTGGGTGGGTTAGTTAAGAGTTTGGATTTGACTCTAGTTGAGTCAAAAGCTAGAGAATAGTAATCATGATTTTAGATTAATTAACTTAGGGGATTAATTAACTTAGGGGATTTTAGGGATTTGATATTTGATTTATTAAATCAAATAAGAAGAACCTTAGGAACTTAATTAAATAATTTGATTTATTTAATTAAGCTTGATGAACCTTAGGATTAAATCAATAAATTGCTTTAATTGATTAGTAGACGAAACGAATACATGATGTTAGTTACAGTGGAATGCATAATGTTATTTTTGGATGTCTACATTTTGCCCCTCTTTGAAGCAATGTACTTGTTGCATTGGTTGAAAGAATGATGTTGCCAACATCGAAATTAAAAATTCTTTGGTTTTTTTTCGGATGCCCCAGCGAAAAGAAGTACGTTAGTACATTGCCCCCTCCAGAGATTGAGCGAAAAGATTCAATTTGAGGTGGATCTCGCGACAAAGAGGTTGAAAATGGATGTATGGATTGTGAGACTATATGATCTATATGATGAAAATGAGATGTTTGGAAGATGCTTAGAATAACAAATCTATATTATTTTAAGCATGTTAAATGATTATGCGATGCATGTGAGATGGATGAGATGGATGATGTTGTCCTATAATGATATGACGTGATTATGCAAGATGAGAGGATGAATGCAACATGGATGCATTGTTAGCATGAAAGAAGGTAGAAGAATGAGAGGGATGAACCCTTGAATCCAAGAAGATGCAGAATTTCAACAAGCCAACTTTATTAGAGATGATGATGTGTTGCTTATCCAGGGATGGGAGAGAGCGTACCTTTCTTTATGTTTGATAACACACATAGGTGCGATGCATCAAGGTATTAAGAACCAGGATGGTGTTGCGCCTAGTGTGATGGACTTTGACTCGACAATTAGATAGGAGTATTCTTGTTCACACTTGACAAACATAACCTTATTCAGAATGCAATTCAGAAATTCCAGACATCTCTGGCCAAAACATAAGAAGGCAAGCCTTCTTATGTGGTCAACAAGATACCTAAAACATCCTTCCTACAAACAAAACAAAGTATGCATGATGAAGTTATTTTACAAGAATATCCAACAAGTACAGCAGATAAAAAGATAATGATCGTTGCCCCATTCCTTTCTCTCTAAACTTGTTTTGTTTAGGCATCATCGAGAGGTCCTTGGAATGAGCACAAAATAAGATAAGTTAAAAAGACCAAAATAAAGTAAACAAACAAGCTAATGTTCTTCGTACCACTAGCCAGGCTAAACTAATGTGGGGTACCTGATGCTTATGTCCATCGTGGGAAAGCTTCATCCTAGGACATGTAGTGATCAGGGTTTTGGTAGGACTGATTGGGTGATAAGCTATTGATACTCCGAGTTGACCAACTTGCTGACTTACTGACTTAGACCTTCGAGATTTTGACGATTAGGTGTTCACTTTAGAACCTGCTAAACTTGTTCTGACTAACTCACCAAAGAGTGAAAGCGACGATGATTTATTATGAGTGATGACAATCACGGGTGAATGCGAGATGGGACGGGTGCACCATTTTGGTTTTTTTCAAATTTTTTGAGGCTGTTTTTGGAATTTTTGAGATGTTTTACAAATGTTTTTGGTATTTTCAAGATTTTTCAAATTTTTTGGTATTTTCAAGATTTTACGACAAACAGACTAACTTAAAGACCTATCCTAGGGGTCTCGGGAGCTGATCCATAGATTAGCCTTGCCTACGTTATACACGCAGAGACCACGTAGTTCGACTGGTGGAGGACTGACTTGATGATAATATGGATAAATGGATTGCCATTTTATTGCCTAAAGGACTGACTTAAGATGTAGACTAGATGGGCAAACGAATTGCCAATGCGACAGACGCCTAAAGGACTAACCTAACCATCTCAGGGGATGATCAAAGATCAACCTTGCCTACGTTCAAACTCAGAGACGACGTAGTTCGACAAGTTGACAAACTTGACTTAATGATGAATTTTTGAAGATTTTCTGATATTTTGACATGTTTTTGGATTTTTAGATGATTTGGATGTTTTTGGTTTTCGATGAATTTTGATGTTTTGGATTTGGATTTTTGAAATTTTGAGGATTTTTCAATTTTTGGTTTTCAATGATGTGTTTTGGAATTTTTGATGGATTTTTTGCATGTTTTTGGATTTTTGATGGATTTTTGAATGTTTTTGATTTTTTGATGAGCTTTGAATGTTTTTGGATTTTTGATGAATTTTTTGAATGTTTTTGGTTTTTTCGCATGATTTTGACGATTTGGATATGGGTGTGATGATATCAGTGCTCTGTTTTGAGATTCTGTTGAAAACCAAGCTTAAGGTTGATCAATCAGATTGATGGATTGATAGTTTGACTAAGTGTGTTAAGTCAAACAAAAGTGATAATGCACTCGTAAGTTCCAGGAAGTTGTGTTATCCCAAAGTAAACTCGTACAAAAAGGATAATTTGGCTAGGTGGGTTAAGCCAAACAAGGTGATTATGGATTTGATAATTTGGCTAAGTGTGTTAAGCCAAACAGAGATGATAATGAACTTGTAAACCCAAGGAAGTTGTGTTATCCTAGAGTAAACTCGTGCATTAGATGATAGTTTTACTAAGTGTGTTAAGTCAAACAAGTTGATGATTGATTGGATTCGATTGATCAAGATTGATGAAGCTTGATTTGGAACAAAATTATTTTGATGATTTTGATGTGATGTTGAATGTGTGCATTAGATGCGACTAATATTGATTGCTCAGATGGATATTCCATGAAAGATAA
>CM021109.1:66741449-66842616 GCA_007115665.2 Sequoiadendron giganteum | reverse complement strand
AAAAACAAAATGGTAAGTTTCAATCTTGAAATTTTATAGAATGTGTACCGTTTTAAAGAGGAACATGTATGTGGTTTAAAAAAACAAGTACACATTTTAAAATGGGTATGCATTCTAAAATGAAATGAGACCCATTTATTTTTTGAATGTGTACTTGTTTCTATTAAGAACACACACCCATTTAAAAATGGGTATGCATTCTAAAAAGAAACGGGTACCCATTTATTTTTAGAACGTGTACCTATTTTTTTTAGAATGTGTAATCATTTTAAAATAGGAAGCTATTTCTATTTAGAATGCATACTTGTTGAGGAATGGGATCCCAAATTGAGATGGATAACCATTCCATATGGGTAGGAGTTTAGGTTTAGAAAAACATTCCTAAACAAGTACACATTTTCTAATGAAATGTGTACCCATTGCTGTAAAATTGTTTTTCTCCTCATGAGACTTCCATTCAAAGTGGAATCAACTTCTTGCACTCATCCTTAACCCAACAAATCTCCAAAACCTTATCTTATTTCAACTATGATGATGGACTTTAATGAAAGCAATTAATCTAAACTCATTTGATTTTAATCTATAAAGGAAATGAAAAGCTAAATCTATAAGCTAACATAGTGATC
Source organism: Sequoiadendron giganteum (assembly GCA_007115665.2). Taxonomy (NCBI): domain Eukaryota; kingdom Viridiplantae; phylum Streptophyta; class Pinopsida; order Cupressales; family Cupressaceae; genus Sequoiadendron; species Sequoiadendron giganteum. The sequence goes on along the minus strand of CM021109.1, from coordinate 66,841,990 downwards.
TAAATTAAATAAAGTAGTTTATTATCTAAAGAAACAACACATCTTAAACTAATTAATATAAATAAATCTAATCTACTAAAAGAAAAATACATGAAAATTGACAACTAGAGCTAAATGCTAGAGATGTGGAGAAAATTTGGTATTTGGTTGGGTTGTCCTTAGATCAAAATCCTTCTTTTGGTGGCTACTTCCCATGGCATAGTTGATTGATGATGTATATCCAATATAAGGATAAATAGAATGAGGAATTATGTTGCTCGAAACACAATGACTAAGTATTCTTGTCTAATATGGTGTTGTAAATTTTTTTGGTAGAGTTCTAATTTGCTTCTAAATATCTCTACGAAGTAATAACTAACTTTGATTTACATAATTTGAATGAAATGCTCTTGGGTTGTGGGAACATAAATTTTGGATCTTGATTGAACAATATTAAAGAGATGACAAAGGAAAAATTTGTGTTTTAAAAGTAATTCATGCATATAAATCAACTTGATGAAATCATTAGTTTAGAAAAAATTGATAGTTTTAATAGGATGAAAATCTCATGGAAAAATTGAAATTGTCACGATGATTTCATTTTCACCACCAATTACAAGTAGTGATTGCATCAAAGTACAAAGAAGATAAGTTTTTTAGGGAAACATGAACACGCAAAGATAATGAGAGGAAAAAGGAAATTAAAGATAGCTAAGGGGTGCAAGAGGTATGATAAGAAATATTTTCACCTTGGAGAAGTAAGCTAGTTGTCATATTTTCATTTAATCACCCCATATCAACTTTTTGGAGATTTGTGTCATCAAATTGAAAATGCAATGTTGTTTTGCTTATTTTTTTGAAGTTTACAATCATGAATACCTATTATCAGTGAACGTGATGGTTGTTAGAATTGAGTAAGATACATGATAGACACAAGAAATCATGCTTCATATTATTTTGGACAATGTTTATAACCTTAAGGGAAAAATTCTAAATTTTGTATGAGGGATCCATTGTATTTTTAGATGAAAGGAATTCTAGTATAGATAATCTTAACAAGATGAGCTATGCTAATAATATCTAAATTGAAAATAAAAAATAATAGACAAAGAAATCACATAAATGCCACCATATATTGTTACATTGGTGGTTGCCATTGCACCAAAAGATCAACCTATTAATGCTCGATACAACCGCTAGATTTATACAAGATCCATAGGAGGCGATTAAGCCATGCCATGAACCCAAGTGCCATGCTACACAAAGAAGACCAATGGACACACCATCTTGCAACAATCCCCCCAGTGCAAGTGAGGGGTTCAAACTTGTGACCTTGGATCTAATACCAAATGTTACATAGGTGGTTGCCATTGCACCAAAAGGTTGACTTGTTAATGCTTGATACAACCGATAGATTTATAAAAAATCCATAGGAGGCAGTTAAGCCATGTCACAAACCCAAGCACTACGTTGCACAAAGAAGACCAAGGGACACACCATCTTGCAACATATATACGATGAGAAACCCTTTGAAGAAAAAGGCCTAGCAAGAATAGATCACGACTTAATTATACTATCAAAAGGATGATTATAATATAATTAGAATTTAACTTGTTCTAAATATTGCAAGTATGTGCAGTTGGTGTTGTCATTGATGTCAACAAGCTTATGTGTTGTCATTGGTGTCAACTGTATGAGGAGATTTTTGCAAAAGTGTGAGTAGTTGGTATTGAGTTGATGTTGTCTCCAATGATGCTTTGATTAGTTTCATTATGTTGTCATTAGTGTAGGATGCCAAAATCTTACACATTGTTTGTATAGATTTAGCCATCCTCATAGAATAAAATAGATCATTTACTCCAAGCAAATTAATAAACTAAATCAAACATGCATTAGAGAAAATGAAATACAACCTATTCTATGGTGGATTGGTGCCCTCCATGAAGATGTGAGAGAGCCCTTTCCCAATCCTTTTCTAAGCCAAATGAGATAGACAATGAGTTGCTATGAGCTCAAGTTGCCTATAGTTTAGATGCATTCAAATGTGTTGTAGAAATGAGAGAAAATGCCTTGCATTTATAGGAAAAGTTGAGAGAAGAGAGGCCAAAATTGAGAGATGTGGGACTAAATCCCATCCAATAGGATAGAGACACTTGTCATAATGGGATTGGTCAAAGCTTGTGCAAGTTTTGGCCAATGTGCCCATTCAAATTTGAAAAATGTTAATAAATGCATGTTGTTGAGGGTTTTGGGGGGAATAATCTTTTTCCAAAAAAGTCAAAGATGAGAGTTATTGAGGGAAAGTAAGTCTTTTTAATAAATCAAATAAATTGATTTATTGGTGCAAGTGGGTGGGTTAGTTAGGAGTTTAGATTTGACTCTAGTTGAGTCAAAAGCTAGAGAATGATAATTATGATTAGAAGTTAATTAATTTAGATTAATTAACTTAGGGGATTTTAGGGATTTGACATTTGATTAAATCAGTTTGATTTATTAAATCAAATGAGAAGAACATAAGGATTAAATAATTTGATTTATTTAATGAACCTTAGGAAATTAATCAATAAATATTTTAATTGATTAATAGAAGAAATGAATGTTAATTTGTATGATGCATGATTGTTATTTTTACATGTCTACATTTTGCCCCTTTTTGAAGCAATGTACTCGTTGCATTGGTTCAAAGAATGATGCCGCTGACATCGAAATTAAAAAAAATTCAGATTTTTCGGATGCCCCAGCGAAAATAACTATGCATGACGAAGTTATTTTACAAGAATATCCAACAAGCACAACAGATAGAAAGATAATGATCGTTGCCCCATTCCTTTCTCTCTAAACCTGTTTTGTTTAGGCATCATCGAGAGGTACTTGGAATGAGTGCAAAATAAGATAAGTCTAAACAAGACCAAGATAAAATAAACAAACAAGCTAATGTTTTTCATACCGCTAGCCAAGGATAAACTACTGTGGGGTACCTGATGCTTATGTCCATCGCAGGAAAGCTTCATCCTAGGACATGTAGTGATCAGGGTTTTGGTGGGACTAATTTGGGTGATAAGCTATTGATACTCCGAGTTGACCAACTTGCTTGCTTACTGAATTAGGCTTGAGACTCTGACAATAAGGTGTTCACTTTAGAACCTGCTAAACTTGCTTCTGATTGACTCACCAAAGGGTGAAAGCGACGATGATTTATTATGAGTGATGACAATCACGGGTGAAAGTGAGATGAAATGGGTGCACCATTTTGGTTTTTTTCAAATGTTTTGAGGCCGTTTTTGGAATTTTTGAGATGTTTTACAAATGTTTTTGGTATTTTCAATATTTTTCAATGTTTTTGGTATTTTCAAGATTTTACGACAAACAAACTAACTTAAAGACCTATCCTAGGGGTTTCGGGAGCTGATCCATAGATTAGCCTTGCCTACGTTATACACACAGAGACCACGTAGTTCGACTGGTGGTGGACTAACTTGATGATAATATGGACAAATGGATTACTATTTTATTGCCTAAAGGACTGACTTAAGATGCAGACTAGATGGGCAAACAGATTGCCAATGCGATGGACGCCTAAAGGACTGACCTAACCGTCTCGGGGGATGATCAAAGATCCACCTTGCCTACGTTCAAGCTCAGAGACGACGTAGTTCGACAAGGTGGAAGACTGACAAGACTAAATGATGAATTTTGAAGATTTTCCAATATTTCGACATTTTTTTGGATTTTTTGAATGATTTGGATGTTTTTGGATTTTCTGATGAAATTTTGAAAAAGATCACAAGAATATACACGAATCCGATCCGATGTTGCGAGAACGTGCCCCCAGTGTGGTGCGACAGACTACTTCGATAAAGGTAGGACAAACTGACCTTCGAAATGCCAAGTAGTTCCAATGGTGGAATATGGTATAGACACCAACATAGGCTATGGTACAGACGCGAGCGGATGAGTGGAATGCGATGGAATGGATGAGTCGTGCCCATCTTGGTAGATGGGGAAGGTGCTTTATTTACACTTGATGCCTGTTTTCTAGGTTTTCACCAAGGTACTTGCCCAAAGTGCCACCGAAGTGGTTTTCACTAGAGGACGATTTTTTCTTTTTACTATTTTCAATCCTTTTCTGATTTTTTTTTTTTGGATTTTCTGATCTTTTGATTATTTTGTTGTCACCAAGATGCCTGTTTGCCAGGTTTTCATCGAGGTAACCATTTTTTCAGGACTTTTTCTGATTGTTTTTGTATTTTCTAGTTCTATACCTTGCAAGGTTTAGGCATAAAACTTTTTGAGGTGAGAGCTATTCAGAGGCTCCTACAAAGGCTCGCCTTCTGGTGTTGCTAGTTGATATGCCCCTGATGTGTAACTTGCAGTGATGACAAAAGGTCCCAGCCAGTTGGGCTCAAACTTTCCCTTTGTATCTGGATTTGGCACGTTCTTTTGGTTTTCTTTCAGCATGAGGTCACCAACTTGGAAAGTGCATTGTCTGATCTTCTTGCTGTAGCTCCTTTTTAGGCAATTTTGGTACACTTGTAGATGATTAAGGGCATCCATGCGCCTTTCATCTAGTAATTCTAGCTCATTGAGTCTTGTGACCCTGTATTCCTCATCTATGATAAGGTTTTGTAGTGATATCCTTAGTGATGGGAGCTCGATCTCAATGGGAGTATGGCCTCTGATCTGTAGACCAGAGAGAATGGGGTGGCGCCTGTTGGCGTGCAGATGCTGGTGTGGTAGGCCCATAAGGCGGGATTTAACTGTAGATGCCAGTCACAACCAGAGTCATTGACTATTTTCTTGAGGATTTTTAAAATGGTTTTATTGGTGGCTTCTGCTTGGCCATTGCCTTGTGGATAATATGGAGTGGAAAAGCGATGCTTGATTTTGAATTTTTCGCACAAGTCATGGACATCCTGATTCTTGAAAGGTGTCCCATTATCAGAGATAATGGATTGGGGGACACCGTACCGACAAATGAGGTAATTCAGGATAAACTTGGATATCTGCTTTTTGGTGATGTAGGTCATGGGAATTGCTTCGACCCACTTTGTGAAGTACTCGGTGGCGGTGATAATGAATTTATGGCCGTTGGATGAGGTGGGTGATATTTTACCAATGAGATCGAGCCCCCATTGTGAGAAGGGCCAAGGTGTAATAATGGGATGCAGTTCTTGAGCTGGTGCATGAATAAGGTCTCCATGTTGTTGGCATTGCAAACATTTTCTGACAAAATTGTGCACCTCTTTTTCCATCGTCGGCCAGTAGTACCCTGTTCTTAGCAACTTTTTAGCCAAGGTCATACCACTTGAGTGTGACCCGCACGTGCCATTGTGTACCTCAGCTAGACCAGTCAGGGCTTCCTCAGGTTTTAAACAATGTAGTAGGGTTCTGTCGGTACTCCTACGGAAGAGGGTTTCTCCTAGGATGACGAATCGTGAACTCCTTTTGATGAAAGTGCATTTGAGGTTCGGGGTGATGTCAGTGGGGAGGATTCCTAACTTTAGGTAGGTGTATATATCATGATACCAAAGATCACCGGGACCAACGAGTTCACACGCGTATTCTGACTCTGGTACCTCGAATGTGGGTACGAGAAGCTGCTCTATGAGGAATTCATGTTTCGAGATGTTACGAGGGATGTCGAGTAAGGATCCAATTGTCGCCATTACATCAGCCGCTCTGTTGTTTGTCCTTGGTATCTGCTCAAAGGTAATGTCGATGAAAGATTCCTTGAGGCTTTCTACCACCTTCTTGTATGGTGCGAGCTTATCATCCTTGGTTTGGTATTCACCGTTGACTTGGTTGATGATAAGTTGCGAGTCCCCATAGACTTTTAGTGCCATGATTCGCCATTGTGCTGCAATCTTGAGACCTATGGTCAAAGCCTCATATTCTGCTATATTGTTAGTACAAGGGAATGCCAGCTTGTATGATCTAGGTATGCAGTCTCCTTGCGGCATGATGAAGAACACACCAGCTCCTGATCCATGTTGTGTGTGAGAGCCATCAAAGTATAACTTCCAGTGGTCTGTTGCACCAAGGTTAAAAAGGGACTCATCTGGGAATTCTGATATCAGTGGGTTATCTGTGTAGAGGGGAGCTTTTGCCAGCTGATCTGTAATGACTTGTCCTTTTATGGCTTTTCGTTCTACATACTCGATATCATGTTTAGATAATATCATTACCCACTTAGCCATTCTACCTATAAGCGCTGCTTTTGACAATAGGTATTTTAGAGGGTCTATTTTGGCAATCAACTTGATTTGGTGCGTTAGCATGTAGTGTCTGAATTTCTGGGCCGCAAATACTAGTGCTAGGCAAGCTTTTTCTATTGACGTGTAATTGAGCTCATGTCCCACCATTGTTCTGCTGATGTAGTAGATAGCCCGCTCGGTTCCCTTTTCATCATGTTGGCCTAAAAGGGCCCCCAGGGCGGCTGTTGTTGCAGAGATATATAGGATTAATGATTTCCCCACAATTGGTGGCATCAACACAGGTGGTGTAAGTAGATATTCTTTTATTTTTCTGAATGCTTGCTCGCATTTATCATCCCATCTGAAAGCTACTCCCTTGTGAAGTAGGTGTGAATAGGCAATCTGTTTATCTGCCAATTGTGCTATGAATCTTCGGATGGACTGGAGTCTTCCTTGCAATCCTCCTAGTTGTTTTAACATTCTTGGTGCTTTCATTTCGAGGATTGCTTTTACCTTTGCAGGGTCTACCTCTATCCCTCTCATTGAAACTATGTATCCTAGCAGCTTCCTTGATTGCACCCCATAGACACACTTCTTTGGGTTGAGTCTAACCTTATATTGTTCGAACCTGTCAAAGATAGCACTTAGAGTTGCTATATGGTCTTGTCTCTTCTTTGATTTAGCAAGTATGTCATCTACATAATCTTTGACTATTTTGTGGATCATGTCGTGGAAGATTAATGTCATGGCTCTTTGGTAGGTAGCTCCTGCATTCTTCAACCCAAATGGCATTACGTTCCAGCAGTAGGTGCCCCAAGGACATGTGAATGCTGTCTTGTGTTGGTCTTCTTTTGTGATCATTATCTGATTGTACGCCGAGAAGCCATCCATTAGAGAAAGCATCTCATGTCTGGCCGTCATATCCACTATCATGTCAATGTTGGGTAGTGGAAAGTCATCCTTGGGACATGCTTTGTTTAGGTCTCTGAAATCAGTGCAGATGCGGATGCCCCCTTTCGGTTTTGAGACTGGTACGAGGTTAGATACCCATTCTGGATAGTCGATCGAGCGTATGAAGCCAACATCTAGAAGTTTCTGCAGCTCAATCTTTACAAGCAAGGCTATTTGTGGGTGCATCTTCCTTAGCTTCTGTCTGACTGGTTTTGCTCCGGGGTGAACGGCCAAATGATGCACTACTACTTTAGGGTCCAGGCCTGGCATGTCTGCATAGGTCCACACAGAATTTACCTTTCTCTCCTTTAGGAAAGCTGCCAATAGTTTTTGTTCTTCTTCTAGGAGGGATTCTGCGTAGAAGGTAATTTGTGGTTCTGATTCTGTTCCTAAGTTGACCGGGTTGCACTGTTCTGCCAATACTGTTGACTTTTCCTGGTGTAGAGCAGTAGGGGGGAGATTGAATCCTTCATCCTCTGGCACCTCAGAGAGGTTTTCGCAATTGGATGCGTCCTTTATTTTTACTATTTTATGGTTAGAGAGTGCCACAGTGTGGTTTTCACTCAATAACTCTGAGCTTATTCTCAATCTTTTTCTTTTGCGACTGAAGGACTCAATCGTCTCCCCATAGTATGCTTGTGTGTCTAGAGTGATATCAAATCCTGCCTTGTGATCTCCACATGGAATAGTATCCCTTAGTCCCATGAATTCTGAGAGAGCCTCATCGTTTTCGAACGAGTCTAGAATCGGCGGTCCCCGTTGGTCATGATCGATGAGTTGGGGGTACACTAAGTGGATTTGGTGGGTTTGTTGGATTGGCTCAGCGGGTGAGACACTAATTATCAGTAAGGTGGAATCTTCAAAGAGCCTAGGCAAGCCACCTATGGTGTCCTCATCGTCACTGCTACTACAAATGTCAGTTATGTCAAATGTGAAGTTATCGAAAGGTAGGCCTGTGGACACGGGTAATCTAAGGTTAGTTGCCGAGACCTGAGGAGAGGACCTGACTGCCCTATTAGGAACACTTCTACCACACACGGTTATACTTGGAGGGGTATAGCCGAGGCCAAGGTTCTGCATTCTTCTTTCTACAATGATGGGCTCCAACCGTCCATCACTGTTTCTTCCTAGGCTTTCATTCCTGTTATAGCCCATGCCGAACATCAGTTGTAACCCTCTATTTGTTTCCTCCATGGGTAGGGTGGGAGTGGGTCTTTCATCTTGGTACAGAGTGTTTGTGATGTCCTCCTCATCCACATTCTCCCGACTGAGATCCCCCCAACTGTGGAATTCAGTGGGTTCCATTCTAGTGTGAACAGGTGTTTGAATTAATCGTGGTTGCACATGTGACCTAGGAGATTGTGGTAATTGTAGGACGTCAAAATCTGCAAGATAGACTTAAACCATTTCATGTTGTTAGCACAAAAGTCAGTTTAAATCAGCAAACCTAAACATCCCTATGAAATATGTAGAATCATGTTAAACCATACAAACGAAAACAATGCAAAAAACATGAATCCTTCCTATCCCATAGTGGATTGGTGCTATCCTTTGTGTAGAAGGAAGCCCTTTCCCAATCCCTTGATAAGCAAAAATTGCCAAATGATGGATGATAGACAATGAGATGCTAAGTGATCTCAAGTTGCCTAAAATGATAGTGCTCAAATTGAAGATTGTAAATGATGAAGAGCAAGATTGATTCTCAAGTGAAGAGAATGACCTTGCATAAAGATGTGTTGTTTTGTTTGAAGGAGAGAAGCCTTCAACTTATAGTTGAGCTTGAAGAGAGGAGAGGCCAAATTGATGAATGTGGGATCATTCATGGGCCAATGACAAGGTGCCACTTGTCAAGTTGTGAGAGGGTGAGGAATGTGCAAGTCTTGGCCCATGTGCCAATTTGAAATTTGAATTTGAATGACTTGACATGTTTTGGGGGGATGAAAGGTGCAATAAATGCTATGTTGACTTGTGCAAATAGCATTTAAAACTTTGTTGGAAGGGACAAGTCCCTTTTGGGGGGAAGATTCAAAATGGAAGAATATTCCATTTTGATGCCATTTTGAATGTAATTAGAGGAATTATAAATCAAATAAATGATTTATTGGTGCAAGTGGGTGGGTTAGTTAAGAGTTTGGATTTGACTCTAGTTGAGTCAAAAGCTAGAGAATAGTAATCATGATTTTAGATTAATTAACTTAGGGGATTTTAGGGATTTGACATTTGATTAAAGCAATTTCATTTATTAAATCAAATGAGAAGAACATAAGGATTAAATAATTTGATTTATTTAATGAACCTTAGGAAATTTATCAATAAATTGCTTTAATTGATTAGTAGAAGAAACGAATGCATGATGTTAGTTACAGTGGAATGCATAATGTTATTTTTGGATGTCTACATTTTGCCCCTCTTTGAAGCAATGTACTTGTTGCATTGGTTCAAAGAATGATGTTGCCGACATCGAAATTAAAAATTCTTTGGTTTTTTCGGATGCCCCAGTGGAAAATAAGTACGTTAGTACATTTCCCCCTCGAGAGATCGAGCGAAAAGATACAATTTGAGGTGGATCTCGCGACAAAGAGGTTCAAAATGGATGTATGGATGATGAGACTATATGATAATGATGATGTAAATGATATGTTTGGAAGATGCTTAGAATAACAAATCTATATTATTTTAAGCATGTTAAATGATTATGCGATGCATGTGAGATGGATGAGATGGATGATGTTGTCCTATAATGATATGGCATGATTATGCAAGATGAGAGGATGAATGCAGCATGGATGCAGGATGGATGCATTGTTAGCGTGAAAGAAGGTAGAAGAATGAGAGGGATCAACCCTTAAATTCGAGAAGATGAAGAAGTCCAACAAGACAACTTTATTAGAAATGATGAATGATGATGATGTATTGCTTATCCAGGAATGGGAGATAAAGAGCGTAACTTTCTTTATGTTTGATAACACACATAGGGGCGATGCATCAAGGTATTAAGAACCAGGATGGCGTTGCGCCTAGTGTGATGGAATCTGACTCGACAATCAGATAGGAGTGCTCTTGTTCACACTTGACATACGAAAACCTTGCTAGGACGGACCCAACAAAGCAAGTATTCGCCAATTTATTTTACAAGAACATCCAACAAGCACAACAGACAAAAAGATAATGATCATTGCCCCATTCCTTTCTCTCTAAACTTGTTTTGTTTAGGCATCATTGAGAGGTCCTTGGAATGAGCGCAAAATAAGATAAGTCTAAAAGACCACAATAAAGTAAACAAACAAGCTAATGTTCTTCGTATCGCTAGCCAAGGCTAAACTACTGTGGGGTACCCGATGCTTATGTCCATCGTGGGAAAGCTTCATCCTAGGACATGTAGTGATCAGGGTTTTGGTGAGATTGATTGCGTGATAAGCTATTGATACTCTGAGTTGACCAACTTGCTGACTTACTGACTTAGACTTGAGACTCTGACGATAAGGCATTCACTTTAGAACTTGCTAAACTTGCTTCTGACTAACTCACCAAAGGGTGAAAGCGACGATGATTTATTATGAGTGATGAAAATCACGGGTGAAAGTGAGATGAAATGGATGCACCATTTTGGTTTTTTTTCAGATATTTTGAGGCTGTTTTTTGGAATTTTGAGATGTTTTAAAAATGTTTTTGGTATTTTCAAGATTTTACAACGAATAGACTAACTTAAAGACCTATCCTAGGGGTCTCGGGAGCTGATCCATAGATTAGCCTTGCCTACATTATATACGCAGAGACCACGTAGTTCGACTAGTGTTGGACTGACTTGATGATAATATGGACAAACAGATTGCCATTTTATTGCCTAAAGGACTGACTTAAGATGTAGACTAGATGGGCAAACGGATTGCCAATGCGACGGACGCCTACAGGACTGACCCAACCATCTCGGGGGATGATCAAAGATCAGCCTTGCCTACGTTCAAGCTCAGAGATGACGTAGTTCGACAAGGTGAAAGACTAAAAAGACTTGATGATGAAATTTTGAAAATTTTCTGATTTTTGACATATTTTTGGATTTTTTGAATGATTTGGATGTTTTTGGATTTTCTGATGATGAGATTTTGAATGTTTTTGGATTTTTTGATTTTTTGAATGTTTTTGAATTTTTCGCATGATTTTGACGATTTGGATATGATATGTGATGGTATCAGTGCTCTCTCTTGGGATTTTGTTGAAAACCAAGCTTAATGTTGATCAATCAGATTGATGGATTGATAGTTTGACTAAGTGTGTTAAGTCAAACAAAAGTGATAATGCACTCATAAATTCCAAGAAGTTGTGTTATCCCAGAGTAAACTCGTACAAAGGATAATTTGGCTAGGTGTGTTAGGCAAAACGAGGTGATGATTTGATAATTTAGCTAAGTGTGTTAAGCCAAACAGAGTGATGATAATGAACTTGTAAACCCAAGGAAGTTGTGTTATCCTAGAGTAAACTCGTGCACAAGATGATAGTTTGACTAAGTGTGTTAAGTCAAACAAGATGATGATTGATTGGATTCGATTGATCAAGATTGATGAAGCTTGGTTTGGAACAAAGTTGTTTTGATGATTTGATGTGACAATGAAGTACACATTAGATGCAAATGATATGGATTGTTCAAATTGATGCTCGACAAAAGATAAAACATCATCTTGTCAAAATATGCCATGGGCTAGTGATTTGGATTTTTTTTTCTTACAAATATTTTGACCAATTTGATTTTATGTTTTCCAATGTTCAGATCACAACATAAGTTGGATGATATAGATCAAGATTTATTCCCTAAGCGAGATGTAAATATCTGCCCCCAGTGTCTAGCAATGTTTGAACGGCCATGGGTGGATTCTTGGATACAAATGGATATGGATTATCTTGCGATAAGATAAGAGTGTTCGAACAAAGGAATGCTCACTCAGATAATGCTTCAAGGCTCAGATAATGTTGGATAGGATGGGATCAATGAAAATGACCCGTGTCAAGATGTTTACCATAAACAAGTGTAAAGCGTGCACCAAAATTTTCCAAGATCAAGATAAGGTAGATAGATGGTAATGGGTTGGATAAAGGGTTCATGCATGAACGGATGATATAGCTGGAATGTTGGCTTTATCATGAATGTGATAAGATGCTTTCTTCTGAAGTGGTGCACGTAGATGCTCAATTCTACACATGATGCCTATTTGCCAGGTTTTCATCATGGTACCTGTCCAAAGCGCTACCGAAGCGGTTTTCACTAGAGGAAGATTTTTTTCTTTACTGTTTTCAATCCTTTTTATGATTTTTTTTGTATTTTTATGATTTTTTTTTGTTGTCACCAAGATGCCTGTTTGCCAAGTTTTCATCAAGGTGACCATTTTTTCAGGACATTTTTCTGATTTTTTTGTATTTTCTGAGAGATTTTAAGCTGATGCTGAACCACTTGGTGGTGCTGATGTTGATGCTTCTGTCATAATGTTCCATTGATATCCTGCTTGTAGAAGTTGTCTTTCCAAGATACGTGCACTTGAATGCAACTTTTGAGATTCTTGATCTGCTTTGCTGATACCAGAGTTAACTCTGTCTTTGTGCACACATAGCGATAGGGTGCCTTCTGAATCCTTATGATGAAGGGTCGTTGCCAACACATGGTCAATGTGAGAATTGGATATCATGCATGGAGGCGTGGGTGGAGTGTGTTTAGGGATAAAATATGGATTGGTTGTCAGTTTGGAACCTTTGACTCTCCAAACTTGGGAAGATGAGTAGTAATGGGTGGATATGAAAGTGTACGTGGAATTAGGACCAACTGCTTGATACACTTTGTATGTTGCTTGAGAAACATGTTTTCGCTTTTGGCGACATCTTTGATGGATACTTTTCCCTTTTTGATTTTGCCCCATAGTTTCTTTGACTAATGGAGTTTGATAGGGATAATTATTCTTTGTATTCTTTGGTATCCACATGTACTTGATTTGTCCAATATGCTTCTTAGCTTCTTTTTCTTTGATAACATTCTTCATGCTTCGATTCAAGTCTTTCTTTTGATGTTGGTCCCAATTCGTGGATGGGGTGATGAAGATTCTGGACATGGCGGGTTGTACTATTGGCATCAGTTTCATCATAAGGATCCTTCATGCTCCCTATGTTGACATTTGCTCGAGACGAAGTTGCCCCCAGTATGGTGATAGTATTACTGATATGTTGAGATCCCTTGATTGCTGAATAACCAAGGCCTTGACGCTTAGGATTTCCAAAAATCTGCACTGGTTCTAGGATACCCTGTTCCTGTAGGCCTAATCCTCTACCTTGATAATTCATTTGTTGAAACATTTTATTTGCAAAAGGATATGATTTCCCTTGGAAACAAGGTGTTGCTCCTTCTCTGCTCTGTCGTGGACCTTCAAAAGTGTCAGCTTCTTTATTGACGAAATAGCTTGCTCTAAGAAAGGTAAGTGATCCAACTTTATAAGTGATAGGATCCTCCACATGTGGGATAAATTCCTGATTGATCTCTTTGGCTTGATCTTGTAGTGCTTCTTCCAGAGGTATTGATGATTCACTGTCATTGTAAAAGTCTTCCTCATGATTTATTCTTGATATGCTTTCACATGATTTTTCTGATTCACAACTTTTGTAGAAACCTTCTTCATGACCCATTTCTAATATGTCTCTGCATTTGTCTACATCTTGATCATGTGTACAAATGTTAAGAGTAGGAGAATCTTGTTCATTGGTAATGATTTGAAGAGTATGAGACTGTTGTTTTGACTGAAGATCATCTACAGGTCCATCCAAAGAAAGCATCTCATGGATAGATGGAAGAGTACGTGCTATGTGGATATGGTCATCATTTGCAACATCTTGTATAGATAGGAGAGTGTCCATTATATCGTTGTAGTAGCTTGGAGATACAAATTCTTGATCTTGAGTGATTTTGGAATTGCTTTCAACATGCTTTGGATCAAGTTCTTGACATGGGTCAATTTCAAAGAATGGACTTCTTTCTTGGATATCTTCATTAGGAAGTGGCTCAATATTCTCTTGAACTTTGAGAGGATTTGGATCAAATGTTGAGATAGGGATTCCTTCAATATCTTTAACCATGAGGTCAAAGGATGTCAATATGTTGTTGGAAGGGCCATTGCTAGACCTTGATGGAAGATTTTGATCATGATTGAAAAGCGGCTTTTGGTGTGTGATGATTTGATCATTGAATGAGATGGGAACATCTTCAATGTGTTCATTGATGGATAGCTCTTGATCATTGTTTTCAACAATTGCGGTGGGAATCCATTGCAAGCTTTGTTGGGTGAGTAAGGCCTGCGTTTGCTGCTGAGCCAACAACACTTGTTGTTCGTCATGTTGTTTTTGTGCCAACAAGGCTTTTTGTTGGGCTCTTTGTTGTGCTACTTCTTCTTGGATTGCTTGCAATAGTACGTAGAACTCTACTTGCGCTTGCGCTTGTTGGGCTACTTGAGCCGCTTGTGCTTGCTGAGCAACTAGCTGTGTAGCTTGTTGGGCTTGGAGTGCCTTTTTGTGAGAAGCTTCTTGAGCAGCTTGCAACATGATGGAGAATGAATTGGTCATGTTGTGTTTTGGCGGTGGTGGCGGTGGTGGTGGAATGGGAATGGTGTTGATTGTTGGGGTTGCTTGGATGGTTTCCATCTGTTTTTGCGATATCGATGGAAAAATGGGATGATTTGGTATGATGTTTTGATTTGGCATGATAGATTGAAATTGAAAATTGTTGTGGTTGGGAATCAATTTGCTTTGATTCAGGTAACTTTGATTTTGCATGGTGTTACCTTGACTTGAATCAACATATGGAGTTGCCAATATATTGCTAGGATTTTGAACAACATTAGGGGGATTTGCAAACATGTCGACCCAAAATTTTACCAAGTGTGGATTTGAAATAGTCATGTTTGGTAAAGTTGCACTTGGTATGTATGGATTTTGTGGGATAATGTTGTTTGGAAAACTCATGCATTCGGCGTTTGGTTGATAGATTTGCAGATTTGGACTTAGATTTGAATCTATCATTGGGAAAGATGTTCCAAACTTTGGATCGGGCATACTCACATTCGTTGTACCATTGATATTTGTATGAGATAATGCTCCCATGTATGCATTGTACAAGCTTTGATAACCAAATGGTATTGCAAGGCTTGGATAGTTTGGTTGAATCGAATTGCTCATGATGGATGGATCAAGTTTATATTCCATGTCCCTCTTGTGTTGAGATTGAGTTTGAACCATAAAATGAAGATCAATTTTCAAGAATGTAAGAGATGAGCCTCTAATCCTTTAGATCGGTCTAAACCTTAGGTTCAAAGAAGTGAAGAACTAGGATAAATGAAGGATCAAAGTGATGATGAGGATGAGATAAATGGAAGATGAGTGATACGGATGAATGGAACTCTTAAAGAAACTTTGAAAGAAATGCTAAAACTTTTAGGACTTTGATTTGATCGTGATTGGATTGATGGTTTGACTAGATGTGTTAAGTCAAACAAAATGTGATGAATGTAATTGTAAAGCTCTAGGAAGTTGTATTATCCAAGAGAGAACTTGTGTAAGATGGTAGTTTGACTAAGTGTGTCAAGTCAAACAAGATGATGATTTGATAATTTGGCTAGGTGTGTTAAGCCAAACAAGATGAACTCGTAAACCCTAGGAAGTTGTATTATCCAAGAGAGAACTTGTGTATAAGATGATGGTTTGACTAGATGTGTTAAGTCTAACAAAGATGTTTTGATTTCGCCTAAAAGTTTAGCATAAAAGATGTTTACAAAGTTTCCAAGAGCTGTTGGTGAGATGGCAATTTGACTGATTTTGATGGTTGAGAGATGGATGAAAGTGATTGAATTTGATCCTAGACTTGACCTAGAATAACACTTCTACTTACAAGACCTCGGTGTTGAAGAACACGCTATATTCTGAACTCGAAAAGTCTCTCAAGATGCTCCTTACTAGCTTTCACACTAAGCTTTTTGAACTTTGGTTTTGGGATTTTGATCATGTTAGAAAACACATGTGTAATCAAATTTGTCTTTTATCTTGTCTTAGTGAATCCTTTTTACCAAAGTCACTTGCTTGATTATGTTTTCAAACTGAATGTCTAATGTCCTGCTTTCATTTTCATCCCACAATGTCCATTATGTGGAAATCAAAGAAATTAGGGCAAAAGTTCCCTAGGTTTATCCTTAGTGAAAACAAATGACGATAGAATTCAAACACTTAGAAACCTCTAAGGATATGATCCCTAGGGAAAGCAAGAGTGCTTAAATTCGTCAAGGATATTTGTTTCTTCCAAGGTGTTTGAAATTTGAGGCTCATGTGAATGTTCGTTTTTCAATGTTTTGAATCCAAGCAAAGTGTTTTTGATTCCAAGCACTTTTACAATGCTAGGATGATGAGGCAATATCTTGTTGGGTTCCCACTTGGATAAATCCAGCTGCGCATATCTTGTGCGAATGGCTAAATGATTGACCACACTGGCTCCCCTCCACGACACTCACTTATTCAGGTCAGCCAAGCATTAGTACCCATGAATCTACCATGGCATACTTTCCATTTCCACAACAAGACCACATGTTATGTGGGGCGGCTTCAGAGGACATGACCTCTTGCACCAACAAGATAGATAATATTTTGGCCAATTTCTAAGCAAGGGTTCTAATTCAGGCATTCCGTTCGTGGGGGATTATCCAACGTCGGCGAGAGTCCATTGCTGTCCATCTCGTCGGAATAATCCTCGTGATATTGGCCTTTGTTCCAATATCCACACTTATATCTCGGGTGGAAGTCGCTTGGCTTTAGCGTGTTCCCGGTTGGGTCATTCCCTTGGGTGATTACTTTTTCCCACAAGGTAGGCCCTCTAAGATAAACAAAAGCGAGCTAACATATCCCGTCGTTTACACAACCTTTGTTGAAAAACAAAGGGGAAAACCTCCGCAATATGTCATGCTCACACTCGCATGTTTTGTTCAATTTTAAGATTCCAAATTGAAGTGTGGAGGCAATCTTTTATGCAACTTAGGGTCATCAAAAAGACTTTTGATTCTCAAGATCACCGTGAAGCACGAGAGAAGCGCATACGCCCTTTTAAATGACACTACTTTGCAAAAAAGTTTACAAAACACAAAATACACATGTTCAATTTTAAATTCCTCAAAGCAATGATGAGTTCGTTTTAAAAGCACCAATTGAAATGTGAAGTTGCCTTGTCCAATTTTAATCCCAAATTGAAATCTAGTAAGTGTCCAAGGTTCAATTTTAACCAACTTTGAAAAGATCAAGTCATTGATTGATTTTAAGTCCAAATTGTTCTAGTTGGTTTAAAATAGAAAACAAAAACAGGAAATGGACACTTCAAGCTCCTACAATAGCATTGAAAAATGATTTTGTTAAGTTCAAATTTGGTGCTCAATCCTTCAACTCCAATATTCTCCCAAGATCGTTTCCTTTGCTTCAATATTGTGATTTCTTCATGCAAATGAAAATACCCCCTCCATTTTCCACATTTGTTGGAGCCATTCCCCACCTTCTCAAAGTCCCTCTACACATCACTTAGAAATATTAAGTCAACAAATCAACCAAAAAAAACAAATCTCTCAATATCATCATCATTTATTATCTTTGAAATAACCATAGTAATGTGGTCATACAAATTTATAACATAAATCGAAAGATCAACAAATTATAAGCATAATGATATAACATGAGAGAATATTGAATTGATTTATACATACACCCAAACAAAAAAAAAAACACATATATTAAAGACATATGTTGCCAAAAGGGGTTGACTAAATCAACAAATGATAAATGACACCCATGTTGCTTAAAGTCAACAACCCTAGATTGTGTACACCCCTCAATAATACGAACCAGCAGGTAAGATTAATGCAGCTACCCAAATTCTGACATGTGAGTTGTAATTCCCTGACAAGAATGCAGCATTAGTGGATGACCAGCCCCTTTAAACACAGTAGCTCGCTATTTATTACCCCTAGTTCAACTCACAGCTTTAGACCATATGACAATTCTCCTCATAGACTGCAACTTTCTTTACTACCATTGTGATTAGAGTGAGCATTTTTAAATGTGTTTACAAAGTAGATAAGGCCAACTTGATTTCAAATTCCTAATTGACAGAGATAGACATTCACAAACTGATGTTTTTGATCCAATTGACACGCATCATTCTCTCCCTGGTATAATCAATACACGAAAGTATAGACAGGACATTTGAACTGCTTGTCAGAATGCCTTAAAGCCAAATGGCTGTCATGATTGTAAGGCTTGTGGAAAAAGTATGTGCTAAGATTGTTAGCAAATCTTAATTCAAATACTGTTGGAAGATGTAGAAAAAAAAACAGTGAATAAAAGCTACGTTTGCGCTATCCACGGGATTCCGAAAAAAGAAAATCATGAAGAGGATTTTGGCCGGTGCAGTACCTATGGTCTTTTGGCATAATACCCAAGAGCTAGATAAACACGCCTTGTTTCAGCTAACATTCAGTCACAAGGTTCTCCGAAGAGATACAAGTCTCATCTTCCCACCAGACGTAGCTCACTTTTCTAAAAAAAAAAATAACCACAGCCAAGGAAATGACCTATATCCTTCCTATCAATATTGGTGAGAGATCAAGACAATCTTGATGAAGCACAGAGGCTCTGCCTTGCAAGGAAATGGAATAGAGAAAGGAGTAAGATTGAGACCCACGAATGATTTGAGGAAGACAAGACTCAGCTTATGATTTTTAACCGCAGTGATGTAAAAGCAGTATTTCCTTATTTTATGCAGGCATGTGTATTTCTATCCTTATATGTAGATAGCTAAAGAAACATATTGCATAGTATTAAAAATGGAGATAAAAATGTGTAAGATACAAACGCTTGATATATATTGTTTGTTGATACATTGGGCGTGTGACAGGAAGTGAGATGCCTGAGCAGAAAAGGAGATGGGCTCTTTGTTTCGACTGGCCCCTCTCAAGAAATATCAATCATATAAAAGGCTTGCCCAATCTTAGCATAGCGTAGGTGGCGAGGAGCAACAACAGTATTAGATAAGGCACAACAAGAAGTAGCGAACATCAACAACTAATATCATAGGAAGAAATACATAATTCACAAGATAGCATGGCTGTGGATTTCCCAAAGAAGGCCTTCAGAAGGGCTGATGAACGGTCTGTAGCAGAGGGAAATGGCCTTCGATGAATGGAAAAGATGGCCTTTGAACTCACCCATTGTATCGTAGATGATTCCAGTGAAGGATGCGAGATTTGAAGCCAATGTCGAAGTGGGTGTCAAATAAGAGATAAAAAGCATGTGTAATTTCCCATGAGAAGATATACCATCTTAGTAATATCAGTGAATGAATGATTGAGCTTTGGACAATGGCCTTTCTGCCTGTGCAAAAATGGATGCATAGAGAGAGCACGCGAATTGCAACCTAAACATTAGCTTGGTTAGTAAGACATGAAAGTAAGCTTTACCAGTTTTCACAATATTGAATGTGTTTTTGCAGAGCAGATAAATGCCAACAAACAATCATGAATCAATTTAGATTTTCATCATAAAAAGCTTTAAAGTCTTAACACTAGAGCATGGCGAGCTGAGAAACAATTATGATTGTTCTCCATATACTAAATTTAATACACCCTTATCAAAAATCACCATTAATGCAGTATAGTTTCGTATTTGATACTAATGGAGTATGGAATGGCATTCTAAAAAAGAAAAAAAAAAGAAAAAAAAATTGACAGCAAGTACTTTCATGCAAGATTTATTCGCCAAGTACCTAAATTAAATGAAGTTAGGATGGACTACCAATGTAACTACAAAAGCTAAAATGATTATTTTCTGTAACAAAAGCCATGCTTGGCTCTTAGCAGCGTGAACAACCAACACTTGCCCTACACATTAATTCCTCAATACCCGTTAAAAGAGAGTCGCATGTTGTTGATGTTAGAACACCAAAAAGAGAAAGAAAAACAGTGATAGAAATTGCTTTTAACACTATCAAAAATGAATTGCATTCAATCAACCAACGAGTTAAAAGATCACCAAAATAGTGATAAAAATTCTTTAAAAAAAAATGTGACACAATGGTTGTTAAGCCCTCCTTCTAGCGCCATTTGTAGGACGTCAAAATCTGCAAGATAGACTTGAACCATTTCATGTTGTTAGCACAAAAGTCAGTTTAAATCAGCAAACCTAAACATCCCTATGAAATATGTAGAATCATGTTAAACCATACAAATGAAAACAATGCAAAAAACATGAATCCTTCCTATCCCATAGTGGATTGGTGCTATCCTTTGTGTAGAAGGCAACCCTTTCCCAATCCCTTGATAAGCAAAAATTGCCAAATGATGGATGATAGACAATGAGATGCTAAGTGATCTCAAGTTGCCTAAAATGATAGTGCTCAAATTGAAGATTGTAAATGATGAAGAGCAAGATTGATTCTCAAGTGAAGAGAATGACCTTGCATAAAGATGTGTTGTTTTGTTTGAAGGAGAGAAGCCTTCAACTTATAGTTGAGCTTGAAGAGAGGAAAGGCCAAATTGATGAATGTGGCATCATTCATGGGCCAATGACAAGGTGCCACTTGTCAAGTTGTGAGAGGGTGAGGAATGTGCAAGTCTTGGCCCATGTGCCAATTTGAAATTTGAATTTGAATGACTTGACATGTTTTGGGGGGATGAAAGGTGCAATAAATGCTATGTTGACTTGTGCAAATAGCATTTAAAACCTTGTTGGAAGGGACAAGTCCCTTTTGGGGGGAAGATTCAGAATGAAAGAATATTCCATTTTGAATGTAATTAGAGGAATTATAAATCAAATAAATGATTTATTGGTGCAAGTGGGTGGGTTAGTTAAGAGTTTGGATTTGACTCTAGTTGAGTCAAAAGCTAGAGAATAGTAATCATGATTTTAGATTAATTAACTTAGGGGATTTTAGGGATTTGACATTTGATTAAATCAATTTCATTTATTAAATAAAATGAGAAGAACATAAGGATTAAATAATTTGATTTATTTAATGAACCTTAGGAAATTAATCAATAAATTGCTTTAATTGATTAGTAGAAGAAACGAATGCATGATGTTAGTTACAGTGGAATGCATAATGTTATTTTTGGATGTCTACAGTAACTCTCCTAAAAAAAAAGCATTTCTCTTCATTGTATAATCATCGCATCCATTGTCCTGTATCATGTTCTTGATCTCGGATATGTCGGGGATGGCTGGTGTCTCTGTCGCAAAAGTGGAGGCGAGATTAGCTGGGTCTATGTATGAAGTGGATGGTCCTTCATCATTTTTAGGTACTTGAGGGATCTTGTAAAACTTGGCTTCCAAGTTTTTGCAATAGGCGAAAGGTTCGGGATCCCCATATATGGTAACCTCCTCATTTTGATATGAGAACTTAATGCACTGATGATAGGTTGAGGCCACTGCCTTCATTCCGTGTATCCATGGGCATCCCAAGAGGATGTTGTATGGAAAATCAAGGTCAAGAACTCGACAAGTTGTTTCCATGGTTGCTGGGCCCACTTGGATGGGGATCTTGATAGTGCCCTGAGACACTCTTTCCTGGTCATCATATGCTCTTATGGTGATACTTTTGTTCTTATTGATGGAATCCTCAGCGAATCCCAATTTCTTTATAAGTTTCAAAGAACAAATATTAAGATCTGCACCACCATCTACTAGGACTCGCTTGACTTTCTTTTTATGGACTAGGACCTGGAGGTGGAGTGCGCGGTTATGAGATGGTTGCGGGGGGAAATCTTGGTCCGAAAATGTGATGAGATTCGGGGTAACGATGTTACCTACCATAGCCTGAAATTATTCTGTGTCAAGGGTGGCGGCAACGGTAGAGGTAGCTAGTGCTTCATCAAGGATCTGTCTATGAGCGGCGGAGATTTTTAGTAATTCCATGATGGATATTTGTGCGGGTGTTCTCTTCAGTTGGTCAATTACATTGTAATCATAGGGGACGCCCTTTGTGTTGGTAATGGGGGTCTTAGCAGGTGCCCCGACAATGGTAACTTTTCCACCTCGTGTGGTGACTCCACAGTCATTGTTGGCTCCCTTGATATTTATGACAGTGACCAACTCGTCGACACATCCGACAATCTCCTCGTATACTAGATTAGCACTAGCATACTTTTGTTTACCCTTATTATTCCCTTGGTTATTTCCCTGATTATGATTCAGCATCGGATTCATGTAGATTTTCAAGTCTTGGTTTCCGGTCGGCTGCTCAATGTTGATGACCTTATCCTCGATGAGGTCTTGGATGATATTCTTGAGTCTCATGCAGTTGGTGGTGGTGTGTCCTTTGAATTTATGAAATTCACATAGGAGATTCTCGTCGTACCATGGCGGTTTGGTCATGGGCTCTGTGTATTGTTCGGAGTTAGAGATTTTAATTAGGTTTTCTTTGACCAATTTCTTCATGACAGACTCAATCGATTCGCCAAGAGCTGTGAACTTCCTCTTGGGGGGAAAATTGTTGCGGGGAGGTGGTCCTCCTTGATTACCCACATTGTTGACTTGGCTGGTGGAAGGTGGTTGTGACTGTGCTACTACCGCATTAGCCTGCACATTGTTGTGGTTATGAGTTTGCGGTTGATGATGATTTTGGGTATTTTGCTTAGGAGCACTAATGACTACCTTAGCATCGACCACGCTGTCGTTCGTGATATTTTTGTTCCTCGACCATGTTCGAGGTTTATCATTGTAGTTGTTGGATGGGCGGTTATCCTGCGGTGAAGTGAATGTAGGTGCGCCTCCTCACGCAGTAAGGGCTCTTTTGATGTTGAGCGCCTTTGGAATTAGTTGATCGTAAGATGTGATGCACTGCATTTTTAGGTAGAACGCCAAGTTTTCATCTAGGTTGGATATGATGGTGCAAACTTGTTATTCCTCTGGCATGGTCCACTTGCTTTGATTGGCCTTGGATCACAATCTTTGCAAGAAGGATGCAAATAACTCTCCTCTTCTTTGTTTGAGTGCAGATAGTTCTTCTAAACTGACATCCGCACCCAATTAGTAAGCTACTGGTGTCAACCTCTAGTGTTGCTTTGATAAGATTTTACCTATGGAAGTATCATTGAGTTGCTATGTTGAAATTGGCTTGGTGGTGATGAGGAAGTGTTGAAGATGTTGAGGATGTGTCTTTGGTGCTTGGTTTCCAAGTGATTTTGATAAAATTTGAATAAAAAGAGGAAACAATGTGTTGCAACAGTGTTTTGTGTTGCAGAGTAGCATTTTGGTTTGGCTCCAAATTTCATCTATATTGAAGATCCGCTTGTGCAGTTTGGATATTTTGATCAGAGGTGTTTAGAGGTATTGCATCCAAAATTTGGTGTGCTAGATTGTTGCACAGAGGAAGTTATGTTCACCAATGTGTGAACTATGTATTGCAGAGGTGCTTAGGAGAAATATTTTTGCTCCACATTTCTTTTGCAGAATGGTCTCAGGTCTTACAAAATTGGAAGGGTGCTGATAGTGTTTGTATCTTTCTCTAGTTGAATTTGTTTGAGGGTTGGTGCTTTGGATGTTGGTTTCTTGAGTTATAATGTATGCCATAATTATTTGAGTGTATTGGGTGTGTACATTCTTCAAGTGAAAGTTATTATGAAGGAATTTGTTGGTTTCTAGGATGGTTTTGGAATATTCTAGATTGTGTTCACACATGGTGTGTTGTCTATGAGTCATCATTGGATTTGAGGTTCAAGTGTGTAATTAAATGCTAATGGTGTTAACACAGGTTCGACCAACCTTGGGTGTTTACACTAATTGTAAAGTTTCTTCAGTGTTTGTAGAAGCGTGGAATGGAATGTATGCATGGATTTAGGTCCTAGATAAGGTGTGTTGTGGCTCACATTCATTCCTTTCCACCATAGGAATGTTTTGGTGTCAACCTAATTTGAATTTACATGATTGAGGTGCATAGTTGAACTTGGAGAATATTTTCAAAGTTGAAGATGGTGTAAATATGTGTTGAGAGATGATAAGATAGATGTGTGTAATACGAATGATGAAAATTGTAGAGTTGTGAGGTGTGAATTTTTTTAGTGGAGTGTGAGCTTTCGTGTGTTAGATCATTGGATGCAGTGAGGATAAGGTGTCTACAATCTTCAGTAAGACTGTGAATGTGTTGGTGATACTATGGTGGAATTTTTTGTTGCATTGAGATGGATTTCTCATTGTAACACTCTTCTCTATCTTTTTTTCTATTCTAGTAGTGAGCCTTTCTTTATTTTGGGCAGTGAACCCTCTAGCAGTGAGCCCTTTGTAATCAATATTGACATTACTTTATATTGTGAGCAAATCCTCACTGCATTTTTTCCCTTCTTGGGTTTTCTTTATGAATCTAGTGTTTCCTTGTGCATAGTGTTTGTTGGTGTTTCCAACTCATTTTCTAGATTCTCCTAAAGTATATCTACTCCTTAGAGACCCTAGGTCAGTGGCCAACAAACAAGAGATAGATATACAAGTTCTCCTCTACACTTTAGGCTCTACAAAACCAAAGTGGGTACCCCTATAACACCATACACATATAACACCTCTATGCTATGATGCCTTTGATAATAGATCATCACACTACTGTGGGAGAAGGTGGCCAAATGGGCTAAATTATCATTGCAACCCTCTATATTTGTTGTGATTCTTTATAGTGTGGGAAGGACATAAAACAATAAAATGCAAGAAAGTAAATGGTTTTTTGATTTTATGGTTTGAAGATTTGATTCTTCCCTAGCTTCAAAATTTGTGAGCCTCCTTGACTAGTGCCTAATCCATATAGATCCGGGAATGAAATAAAATCCTAAAATATCATAACCTCACTGCCTTACAGTGATAAACCAACAAAAAGATAAAACAATCACACTTCTTACTAATCCACATTACAAAAATGATACCTTCACTATCTCTATGTAGGCATTTACATCACTCCTTGAATGATAGGAAAACATAAAAATAGTTGAAACAACAAATGTTCTTGAAGAATATAAATAACCCTTGCTTACATTGATTCAAAAGATAATGTGTATAATATTTGGAGAGCATGACAAATTGACATTTAGATTCGAAACAAATGTAATGTGCATTACATTCATCTATTGTTATTATAAAGAAAAACTTAAAACATTCCCTATCTGAATTTCATAGAATAATTGAATTAACTTGACTAAAAAAAAGACTTACAAAAAGCTAGAATTTAGAATCATGGAAGGGAGACCACTACTCCAAACCCCTTAAGCTAGAGAGCATAAGTACGAACCTAAATAAAAACAAAAAAACTTTCCTTTATAACATAGGAATAACTTATAATTGACCTCAAACCCCAATCCTAACTCAATTATAGTTACATAAAGGATGAAATTTGATTAGATTAAAATATTTGAAATTCCCCCAAAACATGAGCTGTAACCTAGGCTCAATGACCCCTGACATCTCGAAAAGACCCCATAATGTCTCTCATGAATGTAGACATGATACTCTCGGGAAATCTGTAGCCAAATTTGGATAAGCAAGAGATCTCTAACAAATCATTCTCTTCTTCATCGTCCATGTCTTTATTATCTACCAATGTAAGTAGCTAAGGTGGTTATAATAATAATTGATTTTTCCATTTATGTCAACCCATAGCTATTTCCTACGTTTAGATCATTAGTTCCACTACCTTGCTATTATAGAATTGGATCTTTGAATATTGGCCATCGATCCACCTTTGTGCCAAGATCCAATGTCCATCGTTCATTGCCTCAAACTTTAAAACATGACTGCTAGATTAAAACCTTTTAAATACAGGTCGTTGATCACCATCACATCATTTATGCCTATCACACTTAACCTAGCATAGAGTAATTCACAACAACGATGTGAATTACTCATGCGATGCAATAATATCCTACTACCTATCATTCTAAACACTTGTCAATATATCATACCACCACACTTCAAACCTAGACCCCACCATGTCGCTCATCGCACATCGCTGAATGGAGACATGCCTTTTAACATGAAATTGTGATGCACTAGGAGGGCATGATAGTTGTCAAATTTTTATCTTCAAATCATGACTAGACGAATCCTCATCATGACACACATACCCATCACATTTAACACTTAAGCGACATCATTCATAACAACGATGTGAATGATGCACGTGATGTCTGTCAGATCACACCTCATTGAATCTGATTTGTTGAAACCAATACACACGTCGAGCACCAGGTCCCACCATAATATGTGTCACACACTTGCTACCATGCATGGATTTTTTGGTGATTATTTTAATGGCATAGGGTAGTGGGTGACCAATAGAATGAAAGCTATGGGGCCAAGCTGACCATGACTAAGGGTTTTAAAAGGTTGTTTTTTCAAAAGGTGGTTATTTCCTAGGTAATGGATATGGGGACATAATAGTGACCAAGGCATACCTTAGACATTCATTTACATATTTTGGAAGGGGGTATGACTGGGGGACAAGCATAATAGGGATGGTCAAAACATGTCTGTAATGACATGAGTTATAACTAGGAAGATTGAGAACTTAGAGCAAGAGGTCAATGAGTGAAAAGAAGAAAAGACTAAGGCATGGAACAATTAGGGTTTTTGGAGGGTTTAAGCCTTACTATGCAGATTTAGAACCCTAACTCAAATGTAATTGAGGAATTTCAAAACCTCAAAAACCTTAGCATTTCAAAATGATCATGGATTTTGCAAGTTCCACCAGTGGCTCTAGTTGGGGACATTTGTTTGAAAAAATAGAGCGAGAATTTAGATCTTTGGAGAAGCAAACCATGCCAAACCTTTGGGACAAAAATTCAACCCAACCCTCAAACCTCATTTGATAGCCCCATGCCATCAAATAAAAAACATAAAGTCAACACTTACCTATTGAAATGCATAAGACAATTGAGAGGGGGTGAATCAGTTGTATCAAATTACTTTACTTCTAACCTTAATCAATTCCACTTTAACTCAATCTATTATTAAGTGTAAACATGAAATAAAAATAACATAAAGTAAACACCAAAGACACCAAAATTATGTGGAAACCCCAATGAGGGAAAAACCATCGTGAGGATTAGCTCACAATATAGTAATAATGTAATACTAGATACGAAGGCTCACTACTAGAGGGTTCACTATCTAGATACAAAGGCTCACTTCCTACAATAGGAGTCACTATCCAAAAGGAGGCTCACTGCCTACAAATAAAGAAAAGATAAATAAAGATCCACCACAAAAGGTTCCACACATTCACAACTTGATATAAAGATTGCAGTCACCATCAACTCACTGCTTTCAGGAATCTAACACATCAAAGTACTGCTGCCCTAATTTTCTCTTACACACTCTACTCTTCGCACTTTTTTGCACACTTCACCTGATTTTCCACACAATTCACAACATCTTGACTTGATTTTATACTATCTTCAACCCTAGAAGCATTCTCCAAGGTCGGCTATGCATCCTTTAATTTACAAATTTAAATTAGGCCGACTACTCAACATTTCCACAGTGGATAAGAATGAGAGATGACCAAATACATATTTAACTAGGACCCAAACAACATCTTGGATCAATCACACGCTTCCTTAATTCGATGCAAAATCTGTATGTAACGTGTAGAAACTAGGTCAACTAAACCTAATGAAAACACCAATGATCTTTGAAGTGCACACATCTCTAGCAAGATGATCACATGTGGATCACCCAACATGCTTCACCGGACACTTAAACAAATATAAGGAACCTTAAGGCACATCTGTAACAACTGCAAAAATCTTCATGCACAAAACATTCTTCAATAGTCCAACTAGATTGAGCAGCAACACATAGTAGCTCTGGAACAAGTCTTCCGGAGCACCAAACCACAAGTATGTTTTCCAGAACACTAAGAAAATTAGTGTAAACCATCTACCAGATCTGCACGATCTGAACCAAAACACTAGAAGATTGTGGAGCAAAAACATTTCTCCCAGTCCATAAATAAATAGTTCTACTAAACTAGTTCGCACACCGGTGAACATATCTTTCACTCTCCATCGATTCAAAAGATAAAACTCAGATATATTATCAATTGAAGCTTATGATCAATACCACAGATCCACATAGGCATAGGATCAACACAAAAGAAATACAAAGCACACTACCAGAGCACACTCAGAACACACACACTACACAATCTTCATTATTTATTAATTTTCTCAAAAGTACTTGGAAAAAATACAACTGAAACTTCATAAATATAGCTCCATGTACTCTAACACTTCTACAGTATCTCAACTATACAATAATACGAGTACCACTTGTGAAAATTCTAAACTATATTGACATCAATGGCAACATTAATGACAACACCACCAAGCACATCCATAATTGCAACAATCCCCCTCTTTTTCATTGATGGCAACACATGATGTGAAAAACCATCAAGGACAACATACACATTATTTTTCTTCTTCCCTTTCTTTTTCATATTTTCTCTCTCCCTTTCAACTTTTTCAAATGAATTTCTCTCCCCCTTTGACATCAATGGCAAAGGAAAGTTTTGCATGAAAACACTTGCCACATAAAGCTCTGATCACTCCCCCTTAGGATTGTACCCACATCTCATACTACAACAATGAAACTCTCTATTCCCTCTGAGGAGTAGACCACAATCATCAGTCCATACCAAAAAAGAATCGATGAAACCACTAGACTGATGCACCTGAGCCATGTGCTCTAATTCAAGGAAGGAGGGGCAATAACCCCCAACTTCCCCCTAAGGTACTCAAAAGTATCCTTTGGAAGGGCCTTAGTGAATATGTCAACAATTTGTTCCTTGGTAGACACATATTCAAGTCTGACTTCATTTTGCAACACCTTCTCCCTCAAGAAATGATAACTAATAGATATATGCTTTGTCCTAGAGTGTATCACCAAATTCTTTGAAATTCTTATTGCACTTGTGTTGTCAAAAAATATAGAGATAGACTCATCACACATCACACCTATGTCTTTCAAAGTTTGCTTCATCCAAAGTACTTGTGTACATCAGGATGTTGCTGCAATATATTCATTTTCTGTAGTGGGTAAAGAAACTGAATCTTGTTTCTTACTCAACCATGAGACCAATCTTCCTCCAAGGAAGAATGAACCACCACTTGTACTCTTCATGTCATCTACACAACCAACCTAATCTGCATCTATGTAGGCATTCAATGTGAAATCAATATCCTTAAGATACCATAGCCCATAATTTGTTCCCTTTAGATATCTGAATATCCTCTTCACAGTTGTAACATGTGCCTCTTTAGGTTCTGCTTGAAATATTGCAACCATACATACCGCATGCATGATATCCAGTCTAGTAGTAGTAAGATACAATAGTCCACCAATCATAGATTTGTACATGCTCTGATCAACTTTAGAAGATTCATCATTCTTACTCAGCTTACATCCAGTTACCATAGGGGTACAGGCTGGTTTGGAGTCATCCATTCCAAACTTGTTCAAAAATTACTTAACATACTTAGATTGTGAAATGATTATTCAATTATCAGTTTGATTCACTTGAAGACCAAGGAAGAAATTCAACTCACCAATCATAGACATCTCAAACTCTTTTTGCATCTCCTCTGCAAATTTCTTATACATACCTTCATTTCCACCAAAGATAATATCATCCACATATACCACAACTATCAACATTTTGTTTCTCTCAACTTTGAAGTAAAGATTGTTGTCTGCAAACCCTTTGCTAAATCCTTGCCGTGTCAGGTATCTATCCAACCTTGCATACCAAGCTCTGGGAGCCTATTTAATTCCATACAGTGCCTTTTTCTATTTGCATACCATGTTCAGTTTTTTTGATAACTAAAATCCTTATGATTGTTCCATATACACTTCTTCTTCCAATTCTCCATTCAAGAATACAAACTTGACATCCATCTGGTACACTTTGAAGTCTTTATGAGATGTAAATGCTAAGAACATCCGAATGGCCTCCATTCTTCCCACTAGTGAAAATGTCTCTTCAAAGTCTATTCCTTCAACCTATGAATAACCTTTTGCATACAAGTCTTGCTTTATTTCTTACCACTTCACCATATTCATTCAACTTATTCCTGAATACCCATTTTGAACCAATTACATTCTTGTTCACTGGTCTAGGGACTAATTCCCATGTTTGATTCTTTTCTATCTACTGCAATTCCTCTTTCATTGCTCTAACCCAACTCTCATCTTTGCATGCCTCACTCATAGTCTTAGGTTCTATCTTAGAAAGTAAACACAAGTTTACCTCAACCACTTTGCTTCTTATATTTACATCTTCACTTATGTATCCAATTATCTGTTCCTCTAGATGATTTCTCTATACATATTTAGGAGTATTAGGTGCAAGTTCTAGAATCTCCTCTTCATCAATTTGTTCTTTCTTTTCCTTTACTTCTTCTTGTATTTTCCCACATATAGGATCATCTGGTTCAACTTCAGTTATTTCTACTGATCTATACATAGCTTCATCGACTTTTACATTAGCACTTTCAACTATTTTCCTCAGTGTTTTATATCTATATGCCTTGTTGTTATTTGAATACCCAAGAAAAATTCAAGTATGTGCAGGATCATGCTGGTCTAAAAAGTGGTGATATGTAAGTGATATGATGGCCCATGTGGCTGACGACCTTTGTTTTTCCCAAAATTGATGAAATGAAATGGGCTTTTAAAGGAGATTCTCAATTTTCCACCAATATAAGTTATGCTTTACTATGAATTTAATAAATATATATATTTTTTGATTGAAAGTACTACAAATGGGGGTAGATCCCTCTATATTTGAATAGCAGAAAGATACATTCCCTTATGACAACAATTAGTGGTGGAGATGGCCAACTCTGATAGCGATCTCCACCAACCAAGCAATCTACTATTAGCCCAGGGTATACCTCTATAGAGCTCAGAAAGGTCTTGATATTGTTCTTTTGCTCGACCCTGGAACGTAATAGCCACCATTCCCTTAACAACTTTGCTTGTTTCCCATCTTCATGCAAACACAACAAACCCACTACCTGCCCGTCTGTTGGCTCAACTGATTTACATGGATTATATGAGAAACTCTTTCTCAGATAAACAAAGTTTTCAAAAATTGCCATCGAAACCATTGCAGGGGCTAGATCCTATGACCAATCTACCTTGAGATTGCTTTCTAGTCTTAGTTAGATTGGGTAGAACCAATCTAGCCAAAGATGAAGTGGAAAAATGCTTCCGAACATGCCAGTGTCATTCGCCAATTCCTCAAGGAACACTCTCGTTGTGGAGTAAAAACCTTAGATCCTCGTTGAATGTGAAGTCATCAAACATTTTGACCTCATCCGCAGATAGTGAGTTGGCCCCTAAGTTGGCGAGATAGTCTACGACCGCATTAGCTTCTCTAAATACATGTGATATGGAGAAGTCCTCCAACTTTTCCAAGCCTCGAATGATCCAGTGCAATAAGTTCCCGAGTTTCCAATTTTGTGTTGCCTTCTTCCTGACCACATTAATACATATCATAGAATCACCCTTTATTTCCACCTTCCTTATTCCTTTTTCCTTACATAGATCCAGTCTCCTAGCCAAATCTTCTAATTTGAATTCATTATTTGTAGCTACTCTGATGTTTTTTTCCAGGGCCCCACAACAAAACCTATTTTTGTTTTTGATTATGCAACCGATGCCTAAAACCCTCGGATTTCCCTTTGAGGCCCCATCAAAATGAAGTTTATAGCCATCTCTATCCGGAGGAACCCAACGAGCATACACCCTTTTGTCCTTCGGGGTTGCCAGGAAAAAGCAAGGGGGTTTCAAACCACTCCAAATATTTTGTAACCTAAAGTCCCAGCTAGTGAAATGAGAGCCTTTATGGCTGCCCCATTTGGAATTAAGAGTTTCACTTATACTTGCTTCGATCCTCTTTATGGTTGTCTCCATAGGTAATTATGAATCACAAAACAACCTTCAGTTTCTTTCCTTCCATATATGATAGGCAAAAATTGTTGAGGCGGAGCACCAGGGGTTCGCCCAAACACAATTCTTGTATCCCATGGGCCAACTTCTCATGAAATCCAATAGATCGTTCTACCTAGCAATCTCCTAGCCAAGCGATTCTTGAAGCTAGTCCCAACATCGAGAGGCATATTCACAATTCAGAAGTAAATGATCAACAATTTCTTCTTGATTATGACATAAAGGGCAACAGTTGGGATCCTGAATCCCAAACTTTTGTAATCTATCCCCCGTTAAAATGCACTTGTGTAGTGCCATCCACAAGAAAGCATCGGCCTTTGGTAAGCCACCATTTTTCCAACAAACATCTGTCGGCCAACCCGTCTCAAATTTTTGTTTGCATTGAATTTTGTAACCGAGCTTGGCAGAGTATTCACTAGTTTTAGCCCCTGCCTAGATTATCTCATCCTCTTACATCAAACATAATATCTTTTGATGACATAGCTTATCCCTTAGAAAAGCCTTGTCATTTTCAAGGATTATACTCTTCGTTCCCTCCACCCATTTCATAATAGTGGCCCACGCATCAATGTTTGACTGTAGGTAGTCTACCACATTTTTGCCTTTGATCAAAATTACTATTTATAGCCAATCCCTATTGCCAAAAGTGTTGCACAAGGCCTCATACCCATTCCATGAATCGAACTAGAAGTTTTCTTTTTTTCCATTCTCAATTTTCCATGTGAGATGATCGGTGATAACCTCCCTACTACTCCAAATGAATCGCCAAACAACTGAGCCACCCCCAAAATTTTCTATTGTTAAGATTCATTTAGGAACATTGTTATCCAAATATTTCTTTCTCACTATCCTACACCACAGTCTTTCGGGGTTCCTGTATAACTTCCAACAGAGTTTAGCCCCAAGTGCGCGGTTTTGTAATTCCATTTTTCTAAGACCGGTGCCACCATCTTCCTTGTCAATACATGCCGCATTCTAGTTGATTAGGGGAATGTGCTTTGAATCCTTCATTCCTTCCCAAAAGAATTTTTTCATATAACTTTTAATTTCACCAATTGCCTTGCTGGTCATCCTACAATAGGACATAATGTATATGGGAACTGCAGCCAGAACCGTTTTGATCATTAATATTCTTCCTGCTAGTGTGAGCCAACGTCTCTTCTAAGCCTCCGCCTTTGTGCATCACTTCTCAATTGTCTCAGCCCAATGATCTATCTGAAACATACCCTAGAAGAGGGGGGCACCAAGATGCTTGGATGGTAGGGATCCAATTGAGAATCCAAGACTTTCGACAATCCTTTTTTTTATTACACTTTTTGTGTTAAAAAAATTTATTTCAGACTTTTCTTTGTTGAGGATTTGACCAGATGTAGAAATGTAGCTATTTAGAGCTGCTCTTATTACCTCCACTTCCCTGATGGAAGCCTCCCCAAAAAACATCGTATCATCCGCAAATTGCGAATGAGTAGTGGGATCCAAATATTCAGCTATTGTAATACCCTTCCAAATTTCGGCAAATCTGAGATCTTTTATGTGCCTACTCAATGCTTCTGCCATGATTAAAAATAAGAAGGGCGATAGGGGGTTGCCTTGCCTTAGCCCATTGGTTTCCCCAAAAAAACTGTAGATAGAGCCGTTTACTAAAACAAAGTAGCTTGGAGATGATATGCAAAATCGAATCATGTTAATCCATTGAGTAGAGAAGCCAAATCTGGGCATGACTTCGAATAGAAAATCCCACCTAACCCAATCGTAAGCCTTGCTGACATCCATCTTTATTATCATGCTCTTCAGTCTCTTAGAGGTGATTGTATGGATTGTTTTGGCCGCGGTGATTATACTGTCTATTATCTCCCTTCCCGGAGTAAAACCACTTTGTTCTTCTGAAATAACCTTACCCAACACCAACTTCAAGCAGTTCGCCAATGCTTTTGCCAATATTTTATAGAGTGAGTTGCACAATGCAATTGGTATGAAGTCCACAAATGATTTACATTCTGTCTTTTTTGGAATTAATGCAATGATAGTGTTATTCAGTTCCTTTACAAATTTTTGTTTTGTCCTAAAATCTTCCTTTAGCTTTAGCAAGTCCGCCCCCATGAAACTCCAACACTTTTGAAATTTTTTTACCTGCAGCCCATCTGACTCGGGTGCCTTATCAGGATGTGAGCCAAAGTATGCCCTCTTTATCTCTTCCAAAGTAAATTTCGCACATAAAATTTTGTTATCATCCTCCTTAATGCAAGTTGAAATGCAGTCCAAGAAACCACTTGATTCTGCTTCCAAGCCACCGACTGCCCCTGCCAGCAAAGTGCTAAAGAAGTTGATCACTTCATTCTCTATATCCTCCCTCTTTGTGAGCACTTTACCACTGCCATCTATGATGCTCTCGATTTTGTTTTTTCTTCTACGTACTTTAACTGAATTGTGGAAGAAGTTTCTATTTGAGTTGCCTACCTTAAGCCATGTCTCACACGCTTTATCTCTCCAGTAGAGTTCCTCCCTTGCCAAAATTTCCGAATGCTTTGCGTGAAGATCCTTCTCATTCTAGAAATTGGTCAATGTCATTCTGTGCTTAATGACATGCTCGTTAAGAGCCTCCAATTCCTATTCAACAATTTCCTTCTCTTTAAAGATATCCCCAAATACGTCCTTATTCCATTCTTTCAATTTTATTTTTAAATTTGATAGGCGCTTCTTAAAATAGAAACTGGCAGTGCCAACCACATGAATATCCTCCTTCCACCAGTTTTCTAATGTCTTTACAATCTTGGGGTGTTGCCACCACATGGGTTCGAACTTAAAGTAGCTTTTCTTTGGGTTTTTGTTCAGCCTCACATCTAATTCCACTGGAAAATGGTATGAGATAATGATCAGGAGAACATTGGATTCAAAGGTGTAATTCTCTTGCCACCACCCATCCCCAATGAAAAAGAGATCTAGGTGTTCAAAAATGTTTGTAAATCTTGTGCATCTATTGGTCCATGTATATTTACCATTCTTGGGTTTGCAATATATTACATTTAGAGAGTCCACAAACTCCCTGAAGTCTTCTGTGCTCTTTGTTGTTTTTCTCACTCCTTCGCTCTTGTCTTCCAGACCTAGAATTGCGTTGAAATCGCCTCCAAGTATAATCTTCTTATCCCCCAGGGAGGATACCATTGCTTTTATTTTGTTCCATAATCTAGACTTCTCTTCTGGTTTCGTTGGCCCATAAACATTACATAAAGAGAAAGACAACTTTATGTTTCTGATGTTGATTAAAAATAACATCCATTTTTGATTTGAAATCACTAATTTTCAATCAACCCTATCCGGGTTCCATAGTGCTCCTAAAACCCCCGCTGAGCCCTATGCATCATTGAAGGTTCTTGCCCAATGCTTACAATAGTTGCTAAAATTTTCACCATCTTTTTCACTTAACTTTGTTTCTTGTATAAGAACAATATCAACTTTTATTTTCTTTAGATGGCGCTTCATAACACATTGCTTGTCAAGGGGATTTAAGCCCCTAACATTCCACGTGATAATCTTCATTGCCCTCCAAGGGAAACCTTCGCTCCCTTGGATATCAGAAAGTCACAGATTCTCGTGAGTCCATTCTCCTCTGCTTCTTCTTGCTTCTTCTGCTTGAGATATTTTCTACCCTTTCCTTTCTTTGTCTTGGGAGCCTTCGATGTTTCCGATTGGATTATCTACCTGGGCTTGATTATATCCAATTCATCCTCATCTGGCGACTCATCCGACTGTGCTAGAATTTTGTATATTTCATTGTCCAACCCTCTTTGGGACATTTCCTCATTTGGCAATTTCATTTATGGCTCATATTCCTTGTTCTTTGCTTGTATCAAGGTGGCAAAACCCTTGACCACCCACTCCAGGATAACTCTTGTTCCAATGCCTATGGGGTTTATGTTCTTTGGTTGAGGGGAGATCGACCTTGTAGGATTGATCGGGGCATCTAATTTGGATTTTCCTTCTTCATTGATCGTTCTATCTACGTTCGTCGGAAAATCTATTTTCTGGTTCTCAATTGCTTTGCTTTCCCAGACAAAGGTGATTAGATTTGAAATTTGTAGGGATTTTGGGAACCACAACACCCTAACTTTCTTTCATCCTTTGCATTGTGATTCCATATATTTTCTGCTTCCACATCGCAAGCAAAAGGATTTTTCTTCCTCCACCTCAACCTTCACCATCCTATGATTGCTGCTCTTGCACAATTTTATTTCAGAGGGCACTTTTTCAATAGAAATTTTTTGAAGCCGAGTATAAATATAGGAATTGCCATCCAAAATATCCCCATCCACATTCAACAGAGTCCCAAGGGTGTGCCTGATCTTCTCAAGGCATTCTTCCACCCAGTATTCTAGGGGTAGATTATATATCCAAATCCATATTGGATTTTTGTAGGGGTTGGACACAACCAGGTCGAAGTTAGGGTTCCATATCTCCATATAGATTGGTCAACCATCGAGTCACCACACCCCATTTTGTAAAACCTCTTGTCGATCCTCCTTTCATGTGAAGATAGACACAAAGAAGCCTTTCGACATAAACTTTACAATCACCATTTGCTTCTAGTTCTCCATCATCCATCCTCTGATTTTGTTTCTTATGAATTTAGGGCCAATTACACGACAAGTGATCACGAGATCCTTGAACATCCTCACATCTAAATTTGCTTCCTTTGATAGGTCAATAGTTGTCATGCTTTCGTGCTCCACTTCATGACACCCCTGCTCTGAGATGACATCCTCTTCCCTTGCGGTGTCCACATTTTGCTAACCTACGAGATTTCACACCTCACGCTCGCTGCTCTCCATAATTACTTTGGATACTTTTGTTAAGACATAAATAATTATTATTCATTTTCTATTTGAATTATGACTAAAGTCCTGATTGATAGGTTGATTGAAAAACATCTATAGCTTTCAAATGGTATCACATTTTTTGAAAACTAAACATGCATCACATTCTATGCTTCCCATACTATAAGATTAAAAAAAATGAATATCATGAAGTTTTGACCAAGTTAAGGTGGTCAAACATACGAGTTTTTATATTTTTTAAAAGTTATAATAAAAAAATCATAATTAATTATTTACTTGGAAAAAAATACAGAAAAATATGCATCACATTGGGACACGAGTCCTCTACTTATATCTAAAATCTTATAAAAAAATATTATCATTTTATTGTGGCTAGGGTGGTCAAATAGACACCTACTTCTTATTTTTTCCCTAAAATTTAAGTACTACTACATTGAAATTTCAAATTTTCACCAAATACATTTAAAATAAATAAATAATCCTAGTATAGAAACTACATTCAATTTGCTACAAATTCTATTCTTACATATTTTTGAAATAAGATAAATAACTTATTCAAATTTTTATGTCAATTTACCTAACTCTGATTTTTAAAATTTTCATTGCCACTTAAGGGCCTTTTTTTGCCATGATGATCCTGCACATACTCATAATTCCTTCATCACATCTAGCATCAAAATTTCCAAGATTCTCACCATCTCTTTTAATGTAACATCTGATTCCAAACACTTTAAAGTATTTAATAGTAGGAGTCTTACTAGTCCATAAATCATAAGGAGTCTTAGTGTTGTTGCCTCTGATCTGAACTCTGTTAAGAATGTAAACAATAGTGTAGATTGCTTCTCTCCAATACACATCAAGAACATTTTCTTCTTTCATCATTGTCATGGTAGCCTCTTGAATAGTTTGGTTCTTCCTTTCCATAACTCCATTTTGCTGGGAGGTTCTAGGGGTAGAATAATGCCTCTTTATACCATGTTCTTCACAAAATGCATTAAACTCACTAGAAGTGAATTCTATACGTCTATCAGACTTTAAACATTTGATTCTCAGATTTACCTCATTCTCTACTCTTTCCTTGACCACTTTAAATCTATCAAGAGCTTGAGCTTTCTCTCTAAGAAAAGTAACTCATTCCATCCTAGAGTAATCATCAATCAAGAGCATACAATACCTATCACCATTAAGGCTTCCTATTCTTGTAGGACCACAGAGGTCTGTATGAATAAATTCCAGCATTCTGATAGATGATTGACCTTTTCCCTTAAAGCTGCTTCTTGTTTGTTTTCCCAACTGACAACTTCTGCAAACTAAATTTGTAGGCTTTGTGATTCTAGGAAGATCTCTGACAACTCGTTTTGAACCGATCTTGATCAAATTATGAAAATTTACATGTCCCATCCTCTGATGCCATAGCCAGCTTTCATTAATATGTGAAACAAAGCACTGAACATCACCCCTCTTAAGTTGATAGATGTTTCCATGAGTTCTTCTTCTTGCTTCTACCATAGTTCCAAACCCTTTTCTGATCTCACAGGTGTTATCCTGAAACACAAGCTTAAATCCTTTGCTACATATTTTCCCAACACTCATAAGATTATGCCTTAAACCCTTAACATAATAGACATCATCAGTACTATGTTTTCCATCAAAACTAATTGTTCCTTTCCCAACAATCTTAGCACCAGAATCATCTCCAAACATAACTATTCCTCCATCATACTTTTCAAGTTTAGTGAACTTACTTTTATCTTCAGTCATGTGATTTGAACATCTACTGTTAATTACCCAATAGTATTCATCCTATCTAGAATGAAAAGCAGCCACCAAAGTACTTTCCATCTCATCCTTCTTGATCTCTGGACTAGATTCCCTTGCACGTCTTCCATGGTCAACAGATACAACTTTATTTTCCAGGGCTAGAAATAAACATTCATCTTTATCTTCCTCAAAGTCATACTCATCATAAAAAATTCCTATATCTTCTTTAACATAATACAATTTCTTGAACTTCTTATCCTTTTTGTCTTTGTAGTTATTATTATTATCTTTGGTCTTCTTGTGTGTAGCTCTATTTGGAAATATTGTGTTAGAGTAAAGGTTTTAACTTAAATATGTTAATTAAGTTACCTTTATTCCTCTCTTAAGATTTCACTTAGTTTGCATATTGTGACATTTAATAATTATATTAATTATTAAATGTCTACCTATTAGGGTTACTTTTAGGTTTGCATAATCTCCTTTTATAAGGATTGATCTTTGTATTTTATTCTCTCTCTGATTAATATATTTTTCAGCTTTCAGAGCACCCTTGCTTTTTTTGTCTCCATCTCTTTTTTCCGTGATAGGTTATTTGCATGTAGGTGATCTTCGGGGTCTGTGAAGTTAGATTTCACAACTTCTACATGGTATCAGAGCTCCAAACTTCCTGCTCTCCTATTCGTGATTTGAAGAATTTTTTGGAGCTTCAAGGGTTTAGAGTTTGACTTTTTTGATTCAGGGCATAATTTTTTATTTGGTGCAGTTTGAGCTCAAACCGACCTCACGGTTGCACACAGGAGGCCATTTCCAAGATTTTTGATATATTATTTGCCTAGTTTCAGTGCAATTGGCTCCGAAGGCAAAAAAATTTTGCCCCAAGGCCGTACAAACCCCAGGGCACACATTTCAATGCAAGAAAATAAAATAAAACACATGTTTTTTGAAAAAAAATTGTGCTTCCAATATAGAAGGGGCCACCACCCACTCACCACTCGATGACCTCCCTTCCACCACCAGTCATTGATGGCTCACCCCTCCAGCGTCGCTCCGCCCAACTATTGCCCCCGTGAGCTTCTTTCTGCTTAGCCACGGTCACGTGGGGACCGAGAGCCTATCCCCAACCCCTATCAACCTCCTCAACCCCTATGGTGGTCCTATTAAGGACCAGGGGCTCTGCTCAGGAGCTAGAGTGTCTGCCCCCTAGTCCGTCCAGGCAACCAGGGGCTATTTTTTTTAGCCCTTGAGTGCTACAAAAGGGCTATTGTGTTTTTTCGGAGCTGTTTTCAGCAAATCAGACATATTTTTTGCATACGATCTCCATTTTTCAAAAACAAGATATCACCATAAATCTAGTTCAAGGCACTATCTAGTGGTGCTGGTGTTTTCTTCTAGCTTTGCCGTTTTGCTGCGCTTTTTGCTAGTCAAAGTTAGAACATGTTTTTTACACTTTGGGGGGCATATCTTTTGCATTCGAACTCTGTTTTGTGCAAACAAATAGGTGTTGGAAAGGTGTTGTAGTGCTCTTTCCAGATTTGTAGTTTATTTAATCAGAAAATTTACTAGGTATATTTTATTCAAATTTGTGTGTTTTTATACTTTGCATAATTACTTGGACATTCTGGCACCTACATGGGATTTGTTTGCGTGAGATGGGTTATGTTGATCTGATTTATAGTTGCTGAGAATTTCAATATCTAAATTTTTATTTTAAGTGAGTATCATGGGTTTTTTCTATTTATCCTTTAGTTGTAACTCTAGAACGGGGTAATTATGAGTCATGGGAAAAGGGCATACTTACACATTGTAGGTGGCTTAATACTTTTCCTTATTTGTATGATCTCATACCTGAACCAACCACTTTCGAGGGAAAATTAGCTTGGGATATCATTAGAGACCACATAGTTGTAGGATTTGAGAAATGCAAATCCACAGACCCCGATTAATACCTGCATGCAAAAGACTTGTCACAAAGAAAGAGACAGATCAAGACAAGGGTTTGGCTCTCACAATATGCAAGATGTATTCCAGAAAAATGAAATAGAGCATAAATGAAATACAAGAGATCGATCCTTATAAAAGGAGATCAAAACCTAAAAGGAAAACCTAACCCTAAAGGTGAGTGCATTTAATAATTAATATTAATTATTAAATGACTAATATGTGTGCAAGGCGAAATCTTAAGAGGAGAGTAAAGTTAATTAATTACTTTACTCTAACACCCCCCCTTAAGATAAGCAAGAGTGCAGCTACAGACTAGTGCAAGAAAGCAAAAGAACTACAGTGCAAGAAAGTAAAATTGGGTCCCGGCAACTAGGCCTGATCAGGTACCCAAGTACAAGGAAATCTCTATGAAACGGAGAAAAGGAGAAAACCCAGTGGGAAAAAACTCCTCTCCAAAAAGAGATGCAAAAAGAAAGTACAAATGAAATGTCTCAAGAGACTCTCTCAAGAACATATGCAGATATACAATCAGATACCCCCCCATGAGAGAGAGTGGAGACTCCAAAGCCCCCCCAGAATGAGAGAACCCCTGTGCCAATGATCAAACCAATGTGTCGCCCCGGAGGAAGAAACAGATCCAACGGTCGAAGAAGAGGAAATCCCTGGAAGTGAGGTGAAAATGGAAGTCCTGGATGATGCTCATTGAAGAACTGAACTGGAGAATGAGTGTTTGAGTAATAGAATGGTGAATCAAACAACTCAAGATGATCCTGAAATGTAATCTCCAATGAAGAAGGGATAACAGGTGTGCTGAATCTATCATCTGTGAGGAAAGGAATATCCTCAGATATGGCCTCAACAATTGCACTTGATGGCTCGATGAGTGGAGCAACAATGTCAGTCACAACTGAAGAGGTATCCTGCTGAACAAATGTGATCTCAACAGGAGGAAGAGGTGTAGAAGTCTCAACACTAGTCTCATGAACAGATGGAAGAACACATAAGTTCAAGTGACCGAACTTCTCCTCAGATACTGCATGCTCTCTTGTAGAAAGAGAGGGAGATGGTGGACCAAAGTGTGTGAATGCATACAATCGGGAAGAATGATCAACTGTCCCTGTTGCAACAATGTTGCCAGTCTGAATGTCTCTGATGTGCACTGAATCAGGTGTGAACTCAACTGTCTTCCCTGTCCCACTGTGAGCAATCTGATAGATGGAGAGAAGGTTAGTGGACAAATATGGAACACATAGTACATCATTGAATGTACCATCATCAATATCGATAGAACCTTTCCCACATACACTCATATAAGTGTTATTACCCATCAATATGTGTGGTGAGGACGCAGCCTCAAAAGATGAGAACATGTCCTGAGAAGATGCCATATGGTGTGAAGCACCTGAATCCAGTAGCCATCTAGATGAATGTGAACTGGTGGTTGCACATAATGCATGACCCTTATGTGGGGCCTGTCCATCTATCTAGAATGATGGTGAAGAAGAAGACCCGCCTGAAGTAGATGAAGAAGAGTGATGAATATGGTTCTTCTCAAGAAGAGCTGTCAAATCTGAAACCTATTTTGCATATCCATCTATCTTCTTCTCATAACACTTGGACTCATCATGTCCTAGCTTAGTGCAATAAGCACACTTAGGTCTATCTTTCTTCGATGATTCCCCCTTAGGAGAAGGTGAATCAGAAGTCTTCTGTGAACTAGAATCCTTCCAATGCTCTGTGGTCTGTGGTTTCTGTTTCTGTTTCTGCTTCTGCTTCCCCTGAGATGACTGTGCTACCAATGCTTGGTGCGGTGATCCTGTGAGAGCATCCAACTGTGATATCTTAGCCTGCTCTCGTGTCAAACGATCACAAAACACCTCAAAAGAAGGCATGGTAAAACGTGCACCCAAGGCATCCATAGTGGAATGGAAGGTAGATGAGAATATCTGAAAGTTCCCATGAAGTTTTGACAAAATCAGGTAAATACACTCTGTATCAGTCTTAACCTTACCACAACCCTGTAGAAGAGATCTTTGTTGTTTGAATTTCGTCAGAAAGTCCTCAATGGAGGGAAAAGAATCAGGTACAAGTGAAGTCAACTCTGCCTCAATCTGCAATGCTCTAAACTCGTTGATAGTGCCAAAAAGTCCCTCAAACTTGGTCCAATAGGCCCTAGGTGTGAGACACCCTTCAAGATGAAACAGGAGACTGTCTGAAATGTGTAAAGCAATCAATCCCATAGCCTGATCCATATTGTTCCTGTGCTGCATAACCTCAAAGGCGCGAGTCAATGGAGGCTGAACCGCATCCAAACAGGACCATAACCCTCGAGACTGAAGAAGTGTCATCATGCGACCCTTCCAAGTGTGATAATTATGCGGTGTGAGAAGCTCAATAGATCTGTCGGCCATGCTGTGAACTGTGCCTCAACTGCTCTGAATGTGTTTTTTTTTTATTATTATTATT
Organism: Sequoiadendron giganteum; assembly: GCA_007115665.2. Classification (NCBI taxonomy): domain Eukaryota; kingdom Viridiplantae; phylum Streptophyta; class Pinopsida; order Cupressales; family Cupressaceae; genus Sequoiadendron; species Sequoiadendron giganteum. Next base: position 66,798,828 of record CM021109.1, on the reverse strand, counting down.
TAGTGGTCTTTCAGAACTAGACAGAAGATGCAGAAGGGGTTTGTTTGTTTTGTTTTGGTGTTTATAGATTCTGGTTTTCTGATGTAGATGACAGAAAGCAAGAAAAAACACCCCCCCACAATGCAAAAATCCAATCCCCAGTACAAACTGAAAGCCAGAAAACAATAAAAAATAGTAATTGGTATGAGACAAATCTCTGAGTACCTGAAGAATTTTCTGGTGAAATAAACTGCAGATCTGGAAAGAGCACAGAACCACCTTTCTGACACCTATTCGCTTTCGAAAAACGGAGCAAAATTGAGCAAGTTATGCCCCTCGGAGTGCAAAAATATCATCTGACTTTGACTGCGAAAAACTGCATGCAAACTGAATATTTTTGAAGAAATTCCTACACCATCAGAACGGGCTCGGAACCAGCTTTCCGACAATATTTTGTTTTCGAAAAACCGAGTTCGTATGCAAAAGTTATGACCAAAATACCAAAACTGCTCCAAAAAGGTTTGAAGGTTAAGCCTGGTGGTCAGGCTAACCGCTAGCATTAACCGCTAGTTTTTAACCGCTAGCGGTTAACTGACGGCGGCGCCCATAACTGTGATTTTTAAATTTTTTTTTCGGATTGCGTGCCGTACCAGGCCGTACGACCCAGAAATGAAAAAATTTTGCCTCCCGGAGTCACTGTGTCCGATTTCGACGATTTGACAGTCGATTTAGGGGTTTTTGGGCACTCTGAATGCGATGGTGAGGTCCGTTTGGGTTGAAATTGCTCCAAAATTGCAGGTACGCTCTGGATCAGGAACCCTCAAAAAAACATCAAACCCTCGTAGATCTAACACCGTGAAGCCAAATTTGATGAATTTTATATCAAAATAGGGGTTTTTGGATGCTGCGAGCTCAACGGTGAGGTCCGTTTGAGCTCAAAGTGCACCAAAAAAATAAACCCCTATTCCAAATAAAAACTAGAAAACAAACACAGATCTGATGCAACCAAACCTAGATATCTAATCCTTTCAAAAACTGAACAAGCTGCAGCAGATCTGGCTCTGATACCATGTAGGATTTGAGAAATGCAAATCCACAGACCCCGATTAATACCTGCATGCAAAAGACTTGTCACAGAGAAAGAGACAGATCAAGACAAGGGTTTGGCTCTCACAATATGCAAGATGTATTCCAAAAAAATGAAATAGAGCATAAATGAAATACAAGAGATCGATCCTTATAAAAGGAGATCAAAACCTAAAAGGAAAACCTAACCCTAAAGGTGAGTGCATTTAATAATTAATATTAATTATTAAATGACTAATATGTGTGCAAGGCGAAATCTTAAGAGGAGAGTAAAAGTTAATTAATTACTTTACTCTTAAATAACTCTAGAACGGGGTAATTATGAGTCATGGGAAAAGGGCATACTTACACATTGTAGGTGGCTTAATACTTTTCCTTATTTGTATGATCTCATACCTGAACCAACCACTTTCGAGGGAAAATTAGCTTGGGATATCATTAGAGACCACATAGTAACACTTATATTGTCTAGTGTTGATGATGACACTGTGTGGGTTATATCGGACATTGATTGTCCCCACCCACTTTGGACACATCTTTGGAGATCTATGGAGACTCCAATCTCTCTCCATTCCCAAAGGATCCTACTTCAAATTGTCTCTTACCCATTGCTTGGAGAGAGAATACACCCTTTGATCATGATACTTTAGAGGAGCTTGAGTATTTAGACACCCTTACATGTTCCGATGGATTGGAGGCTTGTCTCACAATTCCTACTCTTCAGATTGAGACTTCATCAACATCTCTTGTTGTTCCTGATTTAGTGTAGTAGGGCATCATACATCTTCCAAACATAGCTACTTTGGACTCTTATGTTGCAAACATATCTTTCTTGTTTGTGGAGTCCTATATTGCAGATTTGGAGGATTATTTTGAGGACATTCATCTCCTCTACCTTGACAGTCAGGTTATCACTATACGCCCACCATTATCAGTGCATTCAGAGGTTGCATTTCAGGATTCTCCACATCAGTTTGGATTTGACATCATTTGTTTAAGTTCAAACAGAGAGATTCTTTCACATCTGATCATGAAACACATCTTGAGACAGATTGGTTCATCAATCTTCACAGGGTTTTTTCAACATTTTCCTTTGGATCCGTTTCTTCTCAAGGGGAGGAATATCATTTGCCTCTTCAATTTTTTTTTTTGGATTCTACATCAGGCATCTACCATTGCGACAATAGTTTCTTCTTTGTGGGGGGGACTTCTTGTCTCTTTCTATCTCTCCTATGGAGACCATTGTATATGTACTTATATGATAGAAGCTATCTATGGGGGGTATCATGCAATCCACCTCCTATCCTTCTTTCATTATTGCATTACATTCCTTTCTTTGCATTCTATTTTGGAGAGGAATTTTTTTCCCACTGGGTTTTCTCCTTTACCCCATTTCCTTTAGTTTGCATTGCATTTGTAAATGGGTACTTGATCAGGCCTAGTTGCCGAGACCCATGTTTACTTTCATGCATTGTAGTTACTTTTTCTTTCTTGCACATGTTTTTAGCTGCACTCTTGCTCATCTTAAGGGGGGGTGTTAGAGTAAAGGTTTTAACTTAATTATGTTAATTAAGTTACCTTTATTCCTCTCTTAAGATTTCACTTTAGTTTGCATATTGTGACATTTAATAATTATATTAATTATTAAATGTCTACCTATTAGGGTTAATTTTAGGTTTGCACAATCTCCTTTTATAAGGATTGATCTTTGTATTTTATTCTCTCTGATTAATATATTTTTCAGCTTTCAGAGCACCCTTGATTTTTTGTCTCCATCTCTTCTTTTTGTGATAGGTTATTTGCATGCAAGTGATCTTCGGGGTTTGTGAAGTTGGATTTCACAACTTCTACATCTTGAGGCATAATGACCAATATTTCCACAACTGAAACATTTAAAGGGAAACATACCTTTGTATTTATCAAAACCTTTCTTCAATTTCCTTGTAAAGTTTTCTTCTAACTGTTTTGAACTATCATCATCCGAGTCATCTCCTATCTTCACTACTTTAAAGGTTGTTTTAGATTTCTCCTTTTCTCTTACAAATTTTCTCATCTCAAATGCAATCATGGTGCCAAATAGACACTCCTTAGTAAATGTCTTTGGATCATATGATTCTTCAATAGTAGAAACCTTGTCAATGTAATTATTTGGTAGGGTCATGAAGATCTTCTTAATTACATCTTCATCTGTCATGGTATCACCTTGATTCTTGATCTCATTTGCTACAAGTTCAACTCTCTGATAATAAATCACAATATATTTACCCTCTTCCATTCTTAGGTTCTCAAATTTGCACTTAGCTGTTAGCTTCCTTGACAATTTTACTCTATTATTTCCTTCATATTTGTCTTTCAATTTTTCCCATACTTCATAAGTAGTGCCTAAAGAGATGAACTTTGTCCTTTCAGTTTTAGATAGAGCACTAAATATGTCATACCTTTCTTTTTCATTCTCCTCATAGGCATAAATCTCATCTACAGAGGAAGGACTAGAGGATGGTTCAACATAGTTTTTCTCTACATCTTTCCAAGTCTTGAAACCAAGAGAGACCAGGTAACCTCTCATTTGTAATTTCTAGTCACTGTAATTAGCTCCATCAAAAATAGGGATTTGCAACTTGTACGCCATCTGATCTACCTCAAGCGGTTAAAATTTTCTCCGAGGAACCAAAACTCTGATACCAATTGTTGAAATGCACAAGATAACTGAGGGGGGGGGGGGGGGTTAATCAGTTGTATCAAATTACTTTACTTCTAACCTCAATCAATTACACTTTAACTCAATCTATTATTAATTGTAAACATGAAATGAAAATAAAAGAAAGTAAACACTAGAGACACCAGAATTACATGGAAAACCCAATGAGGGAAAACCATGGTGAGTATTAGCTCACAATATAGTAATAATGCAATACCAGATACAAAGGCTCACTAGTAGAGGGCTCACTTCCTGCAATAGGACTCACTATCTAGAAGGAGGCTCACTACCTACAGATAAAGAAAAGATAAATAAAGATCCACCACAAAAGGTTCCACACATTCACAACTTGATCTAAAGATTGTAGACACCATCAACTCATTGCTTTCAGGAATCTAGCACATCAAAGTACTGCTGCCTTGATTCTCTCTTACACACTCTGCTCTTTAAACTTGTTCGCACACTTCACTTTCTTTTCCACACAATTCACAACATCTTGACCTGGTTTTATACTATCTTCAACCCTAGAAGCATTCTCCAAGGTTGGCTATGCATCCTTCAATTTACAAATTCAAATTAGGTCAGATACTCAACATTCCCATAGTGGATAAGAATGAGAGAGGACCAAATACATATTTAATTAGGACCCAAACAACATCTTGGATCAATCATGCGCTTCCTTAATTCTATGCAAAATCTTTATGTAATGTGTAGACTCTAGGTCGACCAAACCTAATGAAAACACCAATGATATTTGAAGTACGCTCATCTCCAACAAGATGATCACACATGGATCACCCAAAATGCTTCACCAAAAACTTAAACAACTCTAAGGAGCATTTAGGCACATTTGTAGCAACTGCAATAATATTCATGCACAAAACATTCTTCAATAGTTCAACTAGATCGACCAACAACACACAGTAGCTTTGGAACATGTCTTTCAGAGCACCAAACCACAAGCAAGTTTGGTAGAATACTAAGAACATCAGTGTAAACCATCTTCCAAATCTGCAAGATCTGAACCAAAACACCAGAATACTATGGAGCAAAAACATTTCTACCAGTCCATAAACAAATAGTTCTACCAAACTAGTTCACACATTGGTGAACATATCTTTCACTCCCCATTGATCCAGAAGCTAAAAATCAGGATATATTATCCATTGAAGTTTATGATCAATAACATAGATCCACACAGGCATAGGATCATCACAGAAGAAATTAAGATCACATTACCAGAGCACACTAGGAACACACACTACATAGTCTTCATTATTTATTAATTTTCTCAAAAGCACTTGGCAAAAACACAACTAAAAATTCATAAATATAGCTCCATGTACTCTAAACACTTCTACAGTATCTCAACTATACAAGTACCACTTGTAAACATTCTTAACTATGTTCACATCAATGACAACATTAATGACAACACCACCAAGCACATCCATACTTTCAACATTACCCCTATCAAACAACAATCTATTAAAGGAGATGATCTCCTTTAACCAATAACAATATTTTTGTTACTCCACAACAGTAAAAGTAGCCTCCTTCATGCAAAAACAAATATTTGATTACCTTTGAATAAGTGAGAACTTTCACCATGTTTGAATTTTCTATTAGATGACCTAACCATATTATATAGGGCACCTCACTTTCACTCATTGCATTTTCTGATTTTGTATTAGGTGACAAAAATTGAGAACATTGATTAACACAATATGAAACCATTGTATCTTTACATTTGTTGACCCCCCTCACATGAATCAAGGAAAAAAGAAGATGCTTACAATTCACACGACAAAGAAAAATATGTCTCCTCATTGTGTTGGAATGCAAAGGGAAAGTCATCCTCTAGCAAATCAAACTGAAAACTTTGAACCTCAGGCACACAAGGGACATGAGCAACAATCAAAATATTACTTTGTTTCTACTCATTAGCATTGTAAGAGGTATGCTCAGAGTCATCAATGTTGATGCAAACTTCATCAACACATCCTTTCAAATCATGATACATTTTGAGTGAAGAGATATACTCTTCAAATTGTCTCTCTATTTCAATTTCTTTGCAATGTGCTGGGACATATGTGTCACAAAATTGGAACTATGAAACATGTCCATAGAACTTACCTCAACAACACTACCCTACCATGATAGATTTGAAGTTCAATTCTCATGAGGAAGGCTATGAGTTGCACCCCCTGAAAATAAATTTTTATTGGAATCCATATCATTGATACAATCATATTCCTGAAGTGTAAAATCATCATAAATAACATCTTCAGTTGTACCAACATCTATCTTTACATATTCTTCTTCACATACAACTACATCTATGCTATCCTCATGCAAAATTTTGGTGACAACTTCAAAACCAGAACAAGGAGCAAAAGAAGGCAAGAAATCAAAAAAGGAAACAACTTCTTGTTCATCACTTATATTGCCATCAAATGTATGCCCAACATAATCGAAAATCTGACTCGATTCATCCCATGAATCTTTGGCACAAAGATATTCTTCCATACTTCTATAAAAATTAGCAGTTATATCCCACACTATGAAGCCAAAAATCACCATTAGATTCATCATTGTTAATTTCTTCCAGTTGAAAATCGTCACACATATTGTCACATTCATCTGATATAGAGAGCTCACTCTCTACCTCTGTTGTTTCAACATCTACAAAATATATGGAATCAAATATTTCTATCACTTCATCATACCTTACATTTTGGTTGCTGCCACAAAAACCCTCATCTACACACATTTCTTTTGTGGACTTCTCAAAAGAAGAATCTTCACCATAACAAGATGCATCATTGTTCTTTGTTATACCATCTGGGCCCATCTGATCAAGCCTAGAAAAAGTAGCATCACACAATTCAGATAGGAAGCGATATCCATGCCTCTCTATCATCCTTCCAATTACCAAAATCCACTAATATATAATTTCAGAATTGAAAGGATTAAGATTAGCAGGCAAGGTACTTAGACCTGGCTCAATTGTTTCACAAAAGAAATCAATATATATTGATTCATCAGGCCTATCTGATTCTGGTATTGAAAACAAACATTCCATGAATCTATCATGAAAGCTAAAAGGGGATTCACCCTCATATCTTTTTATGTCATACAATGCATCAAGAGGTGAGGAAATTTCAACCTTAGATTCATATTCTTCTTCATTTTATTGACTGTGTAGAAAGCTATTGTCAGATATTCACTTCACCAAACTGATCCATGAACATTACCTTAAGCTCATTCCATGAACAAATAGAATGCAAATGAAGATTATAAAACCAATTGTTAGCATCATTTTCTAAAGTTATTACAAAATATTTCATGACAACACCCTCTTTTGCTATCTAATATTCCACCATCAAACTAGTAAAATCTTGCAAATTTCTTGATGTTGATTCTTCTAAACTACCTCTAAACTTAGGAAAATATTCCTTTATCTCTCTTGGAACAAAGTGTGGATAAACTTGGATTTTATTGAAATTCAGAGGGTTATATATCTCTATAGAGAAATGTATTCTTTAAGGATATGACTGTGGTTTAGTCATGGAAAAATAGCTTGTCAAGGGAGAACCCATCTGGTTATACGTATTTGGTAATGAAATTTTTAATCCTCTGCAACTATTTGCTTCAAAATATCCAACTTCTCAACTCCGTTTTCAATGAGTACCTTAAATCATTGAATAAGGGACAATATTTACTAGAACTTTGTTACAGACCTTCATATAAAATGTTGCAATAGAAAAATACCTAAAAAATTGATACAACCAACTCTTCTAATGATGTAAATATTTTTGTAGTGTCACCACCTCTTAAAAGAGGACAAGATCTTCGAGCAACATGGATCTCCTTCCAAGATTTAAGTTATTTTTGAGTTCTCTCCACTACCAGAGCACTAAACTTCAAGAATACACCAAAAGTGTTGCAACAATCTCCTTAAAATATGTAGGTCCTTTTTAGATCAACAAAATTCTTGACTATCCCAAATGGATGCACCTCTATCTTCCTCAATGGAGTCACCTGTATTAGTGGCTCATATTAGACAGAGCATATTTTTAGTTGCTCACCCAAAGATTCTTTGCACTTATCCTAGTAGAGTCACCAATCTATTTGTGTTTCCAATTGATTGTCTAGACTCTCCTACAAGCTAGCTACTCCCTATTCTTAGAGACCCTAGGCTAGTGGCCAACGAACATGAGACAAATATAAAAGTTCTCCTTTGTACTTTATGCTCTACAAAACCAAGGTGGGTACCCCTATAACACCATACACATATAAAACCTCTATGCTATGATGAATTTGATAGTAGATCATTGCACTACTATGGGAGAAGGTAGAAAAATGGGCTAAATCATCATTGCAACCATCTATATTTGTTGTGATTCTTTGTAGTGTGGGAAGGACATAAAATAGTAAAATGCATGAAAGTAAATGGTTTTTTGATTTTATGGTTTGAAGATTTGATTTTTCCCTAGCTTCAAACTTTGTGAGTCTCCTTGACCAGTGCCTAATCCATACAAAGTTAGGAATGAAATAAACTCCTACAATAGACCAACCATGGCTTATCATAACCTCACTACCATATAGTGAAAAAATAACAAAAGGACAACACAATCACACTTCTTCCTAATCCAATTGCAGCAACAATACCTTCACTATCTCTATGCAAGAATTTACATCACTCCTTGAATGATATGAAAACACAAAAATAATTCAAACAACAAATGTTCTTGAAAAATATAAATAAACCTTGATTACATTGATTCAAAAGATAATGTGTACAATACTTAGAGAGCATGACATATTTACATTTAGATTTGAGACAAATACAATGTGTATTACAATCATCTATTGTTATTACAGAGCAAAACTTAAAACATTCCCTATTTGAATTTCAATGAATAACCTAATCAACTTGACTCAAAAAAAGATTTATAAAAAGATAGAAGTTAAAATTGTGGAAGGGAGAACACTACTTCAAACACCTTAGGTTGGAGAGCAGAAGTCCAAATCTAAATAAAAACAACAAAACTTGCCTTTATAATGTAGGAATAACTGAGAATTTACCTCAAACCCAAACCCTAACTCAATCAAAGTTATAGAAAGGATGAAATCCAATCAGATTATAATATTTAAAATTCCCCCCAAAACATGAGCTACAAACTAGGTGCAACGACCCCTAACATCTCAAACAGACCGATTGTGTCTCTCATGAATGTAGACATGACACTCTTTGGGAAATATGTAGCCAAATCTTGACAAGCAAGAGATCTTTGATAGACTGTGCCCTTCTTCATAGTCCATGTCTTTATTATCTACCAATGTAAGAAACTGGGGTGGTTACAATAATTGATTTTTCCATTTATGTCGACCTATAGCTGTTTCTTGCATTCACACCACTAGTTCCACCACCTAGCCGTTGTAGAATCAGATCTTTGAATATTGGCCATCGACCCACCTTCTTCACACTAAGATCCAATGTCCATCGTTCATTGCCTCGAACTTTAAAACCTGACTGTCAAATTAAAACGTTTTAAATATTAGTCGTTGATCACCATTGCGTCATTTATTCCTCACACTTAGCCCAACACAAAGTAATTCATAAAAGTGATGTGAATTACTCACACGATGCAATCAGATCCTACTACTTGTCATTCTAGATACTTGTCAGCATATCGTACCACTACACTTCGAATCGCACATCATCAAATTTTGATGAGCCTTTTAACATGAAACCACGATGCACTAGGAGGGCATGATAACCGTTAGATGTTTATCTTCAAATCACAACTACATGAATCCTCATTACGACACACATACCCATCACATTTAAAACTTAAGTACCATCATTCACAACAATGATGTGAATGATTCACACGATGTTCCTTAGATAAAATCTCATTGAATCTGAGTTGTTGAAACCAATACATACGCAAAGCACCGGGTCCCACCATAACATGTGTCACACGCCTACTGCCTTGCATGGATTTTTTGATGATTATTTTAATGGCACGGGATAACGGGTGACCAATAGAATGAAAGCTATGGGGCCAAGCTAACCATGACTAAGGGTTTTAATAATCATGTGCACAAAAGATTATTTTTTAAAAGGTGGTCATCACCTAGGTAATGGATATGGGGACATAACAACGACCAAGGAACACCTTAGATATTCATTTAAATATTTTGGAAGGGGTAGTGACTGGGGTGACAGGGATAACAGGGCACGTCAAAACACGACCACAATGACATGAGTTATAACTTGGAAGACTAGGAACCAGAAGCAAGAGGTCAACGAGCGAAAATAAGAAAAGACTAACGCATGGAACAATTAGGGTTTTCAAAGGGTTTAAGCTCTACTATGCAAATGAGGAATTTCAAAACATCAAAAACCTTAGCATTTTAAAATGATCATGGATTTTGCAAGTTCCACCAGTGTTGTCTTGGTTCTATTTCTGTTATCTACTTTCATGATAAATCATTCTAACAAATTAAGGGTTATTTAAATTAATGTGAGTCTAAATGTTTGTTAGGGTTTTGAAGTTTTAAGGTACAATTGATTCAGCCCTTTCTCAGTTGTCTTGTACATTCAACACTAAAATGGTGTTATCAATCCCTATGCCTTATTGAATTTTGATAGCATGTACTTTTCACCAAGAAATCTTGTCCAAATACAATTACAAGCACTTGGTTTATATACAAAGGGGAAACTAAGAAATAATAAGGGGTTTCTAAATTCATGGGCTCAAAATTATGAACCCAAACCCTTATCAAATTCCTTCAACTAAACTCATGCACTAAACATCATGAATGCACTCTAAGAATGCATTTTCAAAGCACCCATTGAGATTCTTTTAACTCTTATAAATAAGGATTCAAAATTTTGAGCACTTCATTTGTGTAGCGTTTATTTTCTCTTACATGGTCTTTCACTTGACTAATTTTATCCAATAAAATATGCTCCATCCATATCTCTTTGAATCCCCCAAACTAATTGCTTGGTGTAACTCCTATTACATGTCATAAGTGGCAATGCACGTGGTGGGATCAACCTTAGAACCTGGAAATGTCAAGATTATTCTCCAACATGGTGCCCCATTCTATGAGGGTCCATAATTACAATAGTATTAAAATATTATTTATGTAAGTTGTACAATACACATTCCTAACAATATATTGCTTGCATAATTTGCATAAGGGAGTAAAAAAGGTAGTTCACAAACTAACAACTAAGGGAAAAAATCACCATATCCATTTTGCACAAACACAATTTCTTAATTCTTGCTAGCTTCATTAAAGAATCTACAACATTTTATAAAGCATCAAAATTCTCTATCAACACCTTCTTTTCCTCCACTACGTCATGAAAAATGATACTTGACATAAATGTGCTTTGTTTGGGCATGAAAAGTACGAGTGTTTGAATTGTATCAACATCTATCCATATATTGTTCTAGAAGAGACTAACATCTAAATTCCTTTGAAGCCACATTTATTCCTTATAATAATAAGTAGCTAATGTGCACTTGAATTATATAGTCAAAATAGAAACTATCACTTTATTCTTGCTCATGCAACTAACCACTCCACTAAACAAGGAAAATGCATAAATATTGGTGGGTCTCCTACTATCAATGTCTCTAGAATAATATACTCTAGAAAATCCCTATACATTCACAATCCTTCCCATGGTAGAAAATATAATAGTTTTAAGTGCCATGTAGGTATTCAAAGATCATCTAGGTCACAACCTAATGTTCTTTTCCTAGATTAGACATATACTTGCTCAAAATACCTAATGAAAGGGAAATACCTAGACTATTATATATCATAGCATACATAAGTCTTCCAAAATCACTTGCATAAGGAACATGAATCATTCCCTCAAAATTATCTTGTCTTAAACACTATTTGACCATCAAATTAATACCAACATGAATAGGAATATTCATTGATTTGTAATATGGAATCCTAAACCTTCACAAAATGGAATCAATATATACATCCTCTAACTTAACTAAATTTTTATATTAACATGATCTAATCCTAATTTGTATACCTAAAATGAAATTTGTAACACCTAGATCATTCATATCAAACTATAATGAAATATTTAATTTAAAATGTTTAATCATATCCTTATTGTTACTAACAAGCAACATGTGATGCATTGATGGAAAATCCAATGAAAGTATATCTATCCATGCAAGTTAATACCTAAATATGATCATACAACATATTATTAAGAATAATTACATAAATAACTTGAACTAAATTATCTTTATTCATTCACAATCATTACATCAATTTCCAAGGCTTTACAATCATGTATTCGTATTCTTCAAATAAAAATATAAGTAACTTAATCTACAATAAATATCACCACCATCTAGAAACTTAACAAATAGCTCATTCTCAAATAAAACGTGGAATTTGGATCTCTTCTACAACATGAGCTATACCACCAATATTCTACCATCTTTATGATCCTCTAGCAATGCACCTTCAAATTTTTTGGACAATCATTAATGTACCACTAGAATTTTAATCTTTTACCTTAAATATTAGGGTACTTGTATTCAATCCTTGATTTGGCCTCTTCCTTTAATTCTTAATTCACATTTTTACAATTATATGTCCTATTGATGGGTGTTTTGACACACCTGTGTAGTGTCATAAATCGTCACCTATGATAATTTTACACTAGATTTTTCTCCCTCCTATGCGCACAGACCTAATTGTACACCCAATTTCCTAAATTATGCATTTTGTGGCCCATTTGAACATTTATCAAGAAATCACATGTACAAAACCAAAAAAAAAACAATTAATATTTTGTTCTCAGTACTTTACACCCCAAAAAATAGGGATGGAACAATGGCGCCCTGGGCAAATTTGTCACCCTATATTGGCCCCAATTTTTAATATGCCAAAGTTGGCATTTTATTATTTGAATTTTAAATTTCAAATGTCATCTATTGAGATTTAATTTTTGATAAATTAGATTAACTGCATATAAATTCCTAGTCATCACACCATTTGAAAGGGACATGACAATTATTGGAAATATTGGTGATCAAGGAATTTTTTTTAAGTCAAGGGAATTCAAGAGTAGAGATATTACATCATTTCATTATCAAAGAATCATTTCAAGTTTTATGTGAATTTGTCCATGTTTATGCATATTTTTTTTTGTGAGGAATAACACTTGTAGGTCTTGAAAGCAATCTGAGCCAAAAATATTAATCAAACCTTAAGGAGATGTGCATGAATTTAGTCCTTCAAGGAAATAATATTTGAGTGGTGAGTTGCATAAAATAGTTTATTCATCATTCATTTATCATTTATCCTCTACCCCTCAAAAGGATAAATTCTCTATCATCAATTTTTCCATTATGGAGGTGAAAAAACCAACACAGGGTTTGACCAAGGAAGCCCATATATGGAACACATTTTCCTTTCTCTTTGAATGTGTAGGTTATAGATGTGAAGAAAATTAAAGCAATATTGGAGATCAATTGATCATTGTTGATTTCAGCCCATACAACTTCATAAGATATGGAAACTCAATTATCTCAGAATTCGATAAAGATCCAATAGTGAGATCCAAAAGGAAAAAGCCTTTGATCAGACACCTGAGGACTATGAAGAAAAAATGAAAATTTAGTTGCTTAGACATAGGAACTCTGGGCGACTTTTTCTAGTCAACTCAAGTAGAATTAAAACCATAGGTGAACAAAAGTCTTCTCAATCTATTTTTGATAATCAAATTTATCTACCAGTTTCCAATTTTTTTGGTTTCACATAAGAAGTAGTGCATTACCATTATTAGCTAGTTGCATCATTGCATTTCATACAAAATTCATTTCAACACCCCCCCTAAAAATGAATTTGGGACACAAGGGTCAATTGATTCGCCTTCTAGGTTGTAAGTTAATCTTATGCCCTTGCCACCTCAAATTCTAAATGATATGCACACATGGAAAGTGATGAAATCCTAAGTTAAGTCCTAGGGTTTCACTTTTCCACCTTATCATTTTAGTCAACCTGACACATTAACATTATAAATCTTCTGAAATATGAAGCATATAATCTTAGATCTAAGATTAGCATTGCATTATTCATTTAGGCCTTCATTAATATTGCATAAAAAAAGTATATTTTTTTAAAATTTGTATATCATATTGCATTATAGGTTGTAATAGGGTTAATCTCAATCATCATAGTTTAAATCTACATTAGGTCATTTTAGATCTGGAAAGTGTTCATTGCATTGATTTAGGCATTTTTCATATGGTCAAAAAAGGTGAAAATTTGCATTGTTTTATTTCAAAAATATATAAAGATCATCATTTTTTAGAATTTTCATGTTAGGATCAGTCTATCACTACATTTTAGATCTGAAAATTGTATTTGGAATTGTATTTCATTGTTTGTACATTTTGAAAATTGTTTGCACACTTTCATTTTGCAGTGCATAATAATAAATTGGATAAATTATGGAAAGATATTCACTATCACACTTGCACAATCACATAATATAAATATTAAATAGTATAAAAAATACCCAAACTTTTAATTAGCAAAAAGATTTGCTAGACAAGGGCACCCTTGTTGACCTTCTCCAAGTTTTTCTTGCTCATATTTCTATGACAAAACCCTCTCAAGATCTTCAATCCAAATCTTCTTTCATTTTTTCAAAACACTATGGTATAATAGTTTGAAATTTATTGTATTACATCATATTGTTATAATGGCTAAATGATTTGGTAAAATTTTGGCTTCTTTGAAATTCTTGGTTGATGTTTCATGTTGTGTGTTTGGAATTGACCTTAATTCAGATGATGAAAATCATATTCCTTCACTTCCAAATGTATATCTCCTTAATGAAGATATCTTGAGGCAAGAGGAGGAAACCATGAATGAATTCATAAATAATACCTTGTCTAACCTTGGGGACAATTTGGTCCTATATCCTTCAACAGAATGACCTACTCACCCATATTAACAATCAACAACACCTACCATAGCACCACTTGAAATTTTCTACACATCGCATAGGAAAAGTGATTTATAAGTCATACCTCAACCTAGGAATATGGAAGAACCTATGGATAACAATCACAATTTGGTTATACCACCTAGTGATCCTACATCCTATGAAAACAAATTTATTGACACACTGGTTAGCTTGGAACAATGTTATGGCCAAGGCTTTAGGATTTTGACAAAACAAGAATTTGATACAAAGAATGAACATGAAATACATTCCCTTTTGGAAAAATATCATCTGAAGATACTAAAGGCATAGGCTACCAAGGTCCTCCACTATTATATCAAACATTTTCTCCACCATCCAAACCACACAAGATTCATGGTCCTGTTAGAAAAGTTTTGTTACCTGCTTCACATCCTTTGTCTAAGATTGACTATACTTTGGGCACAATTTTACAATTTGAATTCATTACACTACCACCCGTACATGAAAGAAGGGATACAAAATGGAAGAATAAAAAAACATCCTATTGTTCATATCATAGAAAATTTGGATATATTACTGATGAATTTTGTGTTTTGAAGAAGAAATTGGAAGAGTTAGATCCTTATAATGATAAAGTTGATAAAATAATAGATTAAATTGAATTCATTATTTCTCCTTTCCATGTGGTAATGGTAGTATCACATAATACTAATTACCATGCATGGGGGTATAAAATTGGTTTTATGCAATCATAATTTGTTTTCCAAGGAGCAATGTGTTCATTTTGGCTAATCTTTGTCTTTACGCTTGGGTGGGGAGAAAGCATTAGGTAGCATTTTCTTAGTCCATTCCTTACCAGAAGGGATCTCTTTACATCTCCTTAAAATTTTAATGCAGCAAGTGAAATGGTGAAAAATGTAGAATCCTTTAGGGGAGATCTCCCTTTGTTGGGGTTCAACACATCTTTTTTATTTTATTAAATGAGGAAATAGTGCTGATAGGGTTTGATGGATTTAGAAAAGAAATGTGTTTGAATTAAAACCTGAATGGCGAGTCAACCTGCTCTTAACCAAATCTAAAAGTAACCTAAAAATGAAATGCAATGATTCAATTGACAAGTAATGATGCAAATTACTATTTTGATGCAAATATAATAGATCTGAGATATCATAGATAAATTCAGACTTTAGAAATGAATTGAGAAAGATATTGTGTACCTATGGTATAAATTTGAGCCTAATTTTCAAGGACATTTCCTCCAAGGGTGCCACTATCCTAGTAGGTCTTTTTTGAATATTTTTTCATAGTCCTCGAGAGCCAGATTAGAGCTTCCAATTTCCATTTGCAAATTTTTCAGATCACTGTTAGATATTTCTATAAGTGAGTTTTCGAGAGTTGTCAAGGTGTAGGGTTTCAATTGTAACAATGAATAATTGATCCTCAAAATTCCTTCAATCTTCTTTAGACTTGAAACCTACACATTCAAAGAGGGAAGAAAGGTTGTGCAATTCAGGGGCTTGCCTTAATAAAACCCATGTTAGTGTTTCCACTTCCACAATGGCAATGCCAATAATAAATGGATAAATGATAGGAAAGAATGATGAATTCGCAAAGTGTTGTAAATCACCACCCATAAATGATTTCCTTGAAGGAATGAATCAATACACATATCCTCAAGGCTTGTATCTTTCTTGCTTGAATTAATTGAAGAGCAACAAAGGTTAGATCTCACAAAAAATATGAAAACATAAACATAAACACTCTCTCACATACACTTTGACATGATGTTTGAATCTTGAATTGATGCAATAAATCCTATAATGTTTTCTCTTTACTTGCTTGTTAATTCTCTTGAAAATACTTGATCATAAATTGCTCAATAATTTTCACTTCTTTTCAAATATTCTTTGTTAGTTTTCAAATGATGCAATAATTAGGTATTTATATGCAATTATTCTAATTTTTGAAAAAATAAATCTTGGCAACCAACTTTAGATATTTGATTTTCAAATAATAAAATGTTGAAATCGAAGTATTTGATTTAGGAGCCAAAATTGGGGGACATAGGCAACCTAAGCACTCGATTCCAAAACCTGTTTTTTGAGAATTAAGGAGTCAGGGACAAAGTATTAGATAAAATAATTTGTTTTGTGCTTGAAATTTGTAATAAAATGTTTAAAATGGGCTATAGAATACATAATTTAGGAAATTAAGTGCTCAATTAGGTCTAATAACTTAAGGGGAAGAAAAACATAGTGTGAAATTGTTAAGGATGACAATTTACGATGCTAAATTTAACCCACTTTAGTGAGAGTGTAATGTCGCAGAATTGCACCTAGGGGAAATTCCACATTTTGACATTTTTCCTAGCATTTATGACACCTTAAGTATTAATGAAAAAATCCCACGAGCCAAAATTTTGTGAATATGACTCCATCCAGACTTGTGGTAGAGCGACAAAAGCTTGATAACACGGTTCCCAGAAATCTAGGCTTAGGACACCTACACGACATGTGGATGTACACATGACACGCTAGAGTCCTGATGGTTTTTTGAGTTTGAAACAGGGAACTTGGAATCCTGACTCTATTGACATGTGTCTTAGCAGTTTGATTTCGAATGTAACAACTCTTTTCCACCCTTGCATGCATGGAAAACCCTTCTTTGCTCTCATTTGGGGTTGGAAGTCATTCATTCAAGATTTCTCACTACTTGCTCTAGTCTTGGGTTCTTCTCATCCTTGATAGTAGCACTCTCACAAGGAAAGCCATGCCAAACTAAGGTCCCTTTAACAACTACAAATCTCAAGAAAGCACTCAACGGTGTGTCTATGTGCTCTGGAGAGGGTCTTGACCTGTGGGTAATGCTCTCTCTCTCTCTCTTTCTCCCTTTCTTCCTACTTGTCCATTTACTACTTTGTGGTACGGGTTCTACTCCTGAGCGGGTTTTGCTTTCACTACATGCTTTATTTACTCCATTTTTACTCCTTTCCAAACTTGTTTGTTTGTGGAGATGGGAACACCAAAGTGGGGGTTTGACTAAGGAAGACCCCTATACAACCTCAACCTTTTTCCCTTGATCTTTTGTGTGCAAGTTGTGGAGTGGAGCTTGGAGTAAAGATCCGAACACCCAATGAAAGGTAAAATTTCTCCAAGTCGCTCTATGTTTATTCTAGAATCTAGCTTTCTATTTGATTATTTGATCCAATACACCTTTGACCCGAGTTTGGAGGTGAAATCTGATTCTGCCCGCTTGAGCTCCTGAGCTCTTTGTAGCTTAGGATGCCAACGTGCCTTTTAGATGACAACACACCTCGTTGGCATCTTGAAACCATGCTGATGTCCTTTGGCTGAGAGCTCCTTCATCAAAGGTAGAGATCTTGGAGTTCTACTCTCTCGAGGTTCGGGGTGACTTTGGTGTACTTCTTTACAGTTTTGTCAACTTGTTCAAGCTAAGGTGTAAAGGGTAGTTCGTTCCCTAGTGATCTCTTGAGAATAAAGAGACCCGTGTGCAAAAAATCCCTCTTATATCAAATTTTGGTGAACCCGATGTGGACACGTCAAATCTATTTTCACAATGTTGCATGTTTATGGTAATCCCTTTTTTGAAGAAGATTTCGATATGTTGGAGGATGCTCTAGATAATTTCTTAGAACTACTCTCCCCTATCTGTAAATCTTATGAACAAACTCTCCCTTCACAAGTTGAGGAGTTGATAAATCTGGTCATGGTTTCTATGGCTCCTCCGAGCCCTAATAAACTTGTTATTTACATGACCCTAGCTGAACCATCCCCTAGGGAGAACTATTCTGTCTATGGGATCTCATATCATGGTGATTCATATGACTTATATTCAAGGTTTGTGAAAGCTACTGACTCTACCTATTATAATGTTGTTGGGAAGACATACGACACAAGGAGAAATAAAAAGAACTTGGATCAAAAACCTTTCGTTCCTACATCACAACCAACTCAAATTCCTATTTCTTTGCCACCATCTCAACCTATCCTTCCTCCAGCTCCTAAACCCATGATCAATGTTGGGAATTATGCCTCAACTTTCTGGTGACCCCCTTTGAAGACTTAGGCGAATTCTCTTGTTTCCTTGGAAAAGTCTTTTGTTCTGGCAGAGGCGGAACTGGGATGGAACTTGGCATCGTTCTGTTTGCCTTGTTCCCGGTCTTGTTCCCATTCCGTCTCTAGCTCCGCTCCTCGCTTTCTTGGTTCTTTGAGTTTTGTTCTAGCGGAGGGGGATTCGGATTGGAACTTGGCATTGTTCCTTTTGTCATGTTCCGGGTTTGGCTCTGGGTTTGGCTCCGGATCCGGTAATCTGTTGCTCTTCGCTTGGTTCTAGCGGAGGCGGAACTAGTTTTGGAAGTTGGCAATGTCTGTTTGCCATGTTCCTGTTCCTGTTCCTGTTCCGACTCCGGGTCTGACTCCTACTTTTGTGATCTAGTTCCTCTGGATGTTTGGATTCTCCTCGGGGAGTTTTCCTCTGCTTTGTCCATGTTCTGGATTGTTGTTTCTTGCAGTTGGCGGAGGCGGAATCGGAACCGATTTGGTTCCTGATCTTGGACTTTTGGTAAAGTCCCGTTTCTGTTTCTGTTCTGTCCCCGACTACGACTCTGATCTTTTGTGCTCCCATCTTGGTTTGACCCCAAGTTGACTTTACCCGATCAGTCCTGTTTTCGATGTGTTCCTCTTTGCCGCGGGCGGACGCGGAACCAAATTGGTTCCTGAACCTGTAATTTCGGTGGAGTCATGTTTCGACTCCAGTTTCGTCTCCGTCTCTGACTCCGACTCCAACAGTGTGCTTTTTTGGTGGAGTCCTATTTTGACTCCAGCTCCGGCAGTGTTAGGTTTGGCTTGAAGCCTTGGATGCGCCCGATGTCTATTTGACTATTTTGGTTGCTTTTTCAGCTGCGATTGCTGATGGGTCTTGGACGTGTGGCACCTGGTTGAATAGTGATTGGATGGTTACCTAACTTATTGTGCTGCATGTTTAGTCAACGAAGGTTGGCGGAGCTGAACCCATTTTCGGAATGGCATTGAGTGCCTGGGCAGCTCGTTGCAGGGAGATCTGTTAGATCCGACCAGATGAGTGATTTGCGAATGGTCTTCTTTTCTCTTGTTGAGTCAGTTACATATTGGATGAGAGATGTATAATTTCTCAAGGCAAGTAAGTTCGATGAGTCTGCAAGAGTCATGGGTTGCAGAGCAAGTGCGAGATGTGTGAGCTGAATGTGTGACCATGAGACTGCGAGCAGGATGCGCGGGCATGTGAATGCATGTGCATGGGGCTGCAAGCATAATGCATGATGCATGATGCAAGATTGCAGATGTTGGACTTGCACGCTGGAGAGCCGAAGCTATGAAGAGATTTGTAGAGAGATGGAGAGGGTGTTCGAGCAGTTTGCTTAGGCAATGTAACTGTGAACACTCTATCTCTCGGATCTGGGCATGGGAATCATTGGAGGCCGAATGACTGGTCTGGCCATGAGGCTAATAGTGATAGTCATCTGAAGAGCTGAGAGGAATCTTACGGGTACCTGTTACTTCTCCAGTAGAACAAGATGTAACTCCTGTATTGGCTTTGAGCCTGATATTGTATTGTAACTGATTTTGTTGCTGAATAATATAATGACTCAAAATTTTGGAGTGTGGGGTTTTTACTTGAAAGGGTTTTCCCCACGTATATCTTTGTGTCTTCTTTTTTGTCTTTCATGGTATCTGGTTATGTTGAATCTATTTCTTGTTGCATTCATTTCTCTCAGAGGATCAATGGGGGATCAACTGTGCTTGTTTCCACTTTATAGCATAGTTGGTTGTGTATTTGTTGTGATTTTGAATTGAAATCACTAAGACACTACTGTCTTAGATGCCTATGTTGATGACAGACCGAATCCGTATCCCCAACTAGTGGTATCAGAGCTGGTAGCTTGTTGCTCATGATACCAACAAGTGGTATCAGAGCATGTTTAAGGGAGGTCATGGCTTGACGATACTGTCAGTGGTATCAGAGCCTTCTCCTGGTTGTTGGAGTTCTGAGTTTTCTCCTGTGGTGATTTCTTAGCCTGGCAAGCTTGAGGAAGTCTGGAGAAATCGGTTGGTGACTGGTCCTTCGGTGAGTGGAAGTGTGTGCTTCATTGATTCAACATACAGTTTGAAAGGCGCTGGGAAAGTATGGAGTGGGTCATGTTGTGGCAACATGATTTGGAGCTCCTGACTGGTAACATTATTCCTGATGCAAAGGGCATGAGATGTGTTCATGGTTGTGTTGCAGCAAAGCATGGTGTTCATACTAGGCATCTGTGTGAGAGGCTCCTTGGTGGTATGGACTAGCTTGTGTCGCTGTTCAGCTATGGATTGTTGTGCTTGTGCTGGGTGTTTCTGACTTAGCACTGAAGGCATTTTCTCTACTGCTCTGATTGCATGGAGGCTATGAGGTGACCTTAGTGGTTTGTAACTTCTAGATAGCCTGGCTCTTCCTTGTGCTTGTGCATGACTATGGCATTGGAACTGGTCTAAAATGGACCTGTTGTTCCTGTGTGCCTCTTTCTTGCACTTGCATGGTTCAGATTCATGTCTTCGACTTTGAAGGTTTTGTGTAGATTTTCCTAAAAAGTTTATGGTGCATTCTCTTGTTCTTTCATTGTTCTAGTTTACTGTGATGGTTGTGTGAAGACTCTTGAGTTGTCTAGATGAGCAGTGAATATGGAGGTGCATGGGTGTTTTGGAAACACTGTGGTTTTTTGCAGGTTTTGCACGGTCAAGGAAAACTTGTGTTTTGTGGAACTGCTATTTGTTATTTTTCTAGATCCTAGTTTCTGGGGTGTGACTGGATGAGATAGCTATAGTTCGACTGGTTTTGAGGAGTGGTGTCTTCTCTGCATGGGACTGTTGGTATGTTTTTCCTTCAGCATTCTTGTGGTATGCTTTGATGGTTTTCTAGACTTTGGCGCTTGGGTTGTGGATGTGACTGGAAAATCAGATCTGTTGTTGATCTGGTGTTTGAGTCATGATTGCCTGCTTTGGCTATTCTCTTTTATTATCTTAGTTTTGCAGTTTCCAGTGCAATGATAGATTTGTAGGTTTACTTTTGGTTGCATCCACGGGTTGTGCAATATTGTAGGCTGTCCTTACCTACATGCTTGTTGTGAGACAACTCGGAAGTGGACTATCTATATCCATGAGGGTGTAACCATGTTGTGCAGATCTATTAGCTGACCTTGTCTGTGGTCACTTGTGCATTGGTGTGGCTGTTTTGAGATGAGAGGAGGAATAGCATTTGAGTACCTGAATAGTTAGTGATGGGGACTTGAAACATGTGGATCATGATGTCATGGAGAGCTGGGTACACTGGCATAGTGTAAGCTTTTGACAGTGATGGTGTGGTCAGTCATGGTTATTGGAAGGCTCAGTGTCACGTTTCAGTGGGAGCTTTAGCAATGACTGGTGTCTTCTTTGGTGTTGCAGAATTCGCATCTGCATGTTCACTATTTGAAGATGTGCAACACTTTGGAGCCATGAAGGACCTTGGTAGTCTTTGGCTGAGTTGCTGGTGGTGCTTGACAGGTGATGTTGGTTTAGAGTTGTTTGCTTTATGTCATGGTATACTCTTGCTTGTGCATTAGAGTTTTGGCATGTTGTTTTGCTCTTGAAGACCATGGACAGTTCACTTGAAGCATGGTATCTCCCTTGGAGATGTGTAGATCATGGTGTCATGATAAGTTCCTGTTCTAGGTTATAGAACTTTGACAGTGGTCTGGGGGTTCTCTTTACTTTGAGTACATTGGTCATATGTTGGAGGACTTCTGGTTATTGCAGTGCTGCAGTTTGGAGTTAGCATGAGATGACAGGTGTTGATACTCATGGATGCATGGAGAATAAAGGTGAGGCTTGAATTCTTAAGTGAATGTTGTTGTTACAACTGAAAGTCTGAGAAGCTTGCACTTTGGTTGAATGTAAATTCAACAGAGATCTTGAAGGAGAATGCTCTTAGGTTAGCCATGGTGGCTTGTATATCTTGGATGAGCATGTTTCTTTTTTCTTCTTGATCTGCTCGACAGTGGTGTCATTGTGAAAGGTATTTACCCATTATACTTTTCAAGTGCTTTATGTTTTATCTTTCATGATATGAATCTTGAGTTGGTTTAGATTCTAGGGGATTCATAATGAAAGGTTGGAAAACATAGTTTATCTCCTTGTGCTTTTGAGGACTGAAAGGAGATGGTTATATGGGTAGGTCTGATCTTCTTTGAAGAGCTTACATCTATGTTTTGTTGGATGTTGTCAAGGCTTTTCCCTTTGGGATGTAAAGAAGATCATTCTTGACACATCTAGCATTTAGAAGTGTTTGTAGAAGGGCATGTTTCTTGTTGATTTGTTGTTTCTCTCTTATCTAGTCTTGTTCTTCCTGATTGCTGTTGTGACTTTAGATGTGAGTTGCCTTTGTGGTACCGGGTTGGTCACTGTTTGTGGTCATGTGTTGTCACCTAGGTGATGACACGAAGGTGCCTGTGCTTCTTTCTTCAGTCAACTTTGGAGGTGTTTGGAAGAATTGTGGAAGACAGTTGAGAGAAATTTTTTCTTGCAGCAGGTGGTTGCAGATGTTGTAGATCAATATGGATGTTCCTTGGAACTACATGGTTACATTTCTTTATGCTTGGTTTGGTGGACTTGGTATGCCTGGATCATTTGTGATGGTGCTCTGTTTGCACTCATCTGGACAGTGCCCTTGCAGTGGGAGTACTTGGATGTGTTTGGTCTATGACTGGTTGACACAGGGTGCTTGTTTGCTACTGAGATGGGTGGGTTTATTTTGATGGCATGAGTTCACTTTTAGGTCATACCTTTAAGGTATGGGTGGTTGGATGTTTCAGCATGAGCTATGGGTGCTGGTTTTGAGTCATGTGGGTTTGATCAGTTGGATGAGGGTAGTTTGTTCTTGGTTTCCTTTCTAGCTGGTCAGTTTTTCTTGTTCTGGAGTTTTGGTTGGAGTGGTACTTTGCTGGTTTTTTGCCTTTGCCATCTGGAGGATCTTTTGCTTTCATTCCTGAGACTGTTGCTGTTTCACTTTGGTGTGTTCTTGTGTTTGGAGCTGTTGCTTAAGGTGGTGGACATCTTTCTGATGTTGTTGCAGTGGTTTTGATTGGAGTGTGAGAGCATGTGTTGGTCCTTGTTCAGGCTGGTTTAGAGGATGCCTGAAAGTCTTCAGCAAGTGGGAGATTGTTGGGAATTTTGCCTCAGCTTTCTGGTGACCCCCTTTGTAGACTTAGGCAAATTCTCTTGTTTCCTTGGCAAAGTATTTTGTTCTGGCAGAGGTGGAACTGGGATGGAACTTGGAATTGTTCCGTTTGCCTTGTTCTGGGTCTTGTTCCCATTCTGTCTCCAGCTCCGCTCCCCACTTTCTTGGTTCTTCGAATTTTGTTCTAGTGGAGGGGGATCCGGATTGGAACTTGACATTGTTCCTTTTGTCATGTTCTGGGTTTGGCTCTGGGTCCGGCTCCGGCTCCGGCTCCGATAGTTTGTTGATCTTCGCTTGGTTCTAGCGGAGGTGGAACTAGTTTTGGAAGTTGACAATGTCTGTTTGCCATGTTCCTGTTCCTGTTCCTATTTCGACTCCGGGTTTGACTCCTGCTTTTGTGATCTAGTTCCTCTGGATGTTTGGATTCTCCTCGGGGAGTTTTCCTCTACTTTGTCCATGTTCTGGATTGTTGTTTCTTGCAGTTGGCCGAGGTAGAATCAGAACTGGTTTGGTTCTTGATCTTGGACTTTTGGTAAAGTCCTGTTTCTATTTCTGTTCCGTCCCTGACTCTGACTCCGATCTTTTATGCTCCCATCTTGGTTTGATCGTGGGTTGACTTTACCTGGTCAGTCCTGTTTCTAATGTGTTCCTCTTTTCCGTGGGCGGACGTGGAACCGAATTGGTTCCTGAACCTATAATTTCGGTGGAGTCATGTTTCGACTCTAGTTCTGTCTTCGTCTCCGACTCCGACTCCGGTAGTGTGCTTTTTCGGTGGAGTCCTGTTTCGACTCCTGTTTCAACTCCAGCTTCGACAGTGTTAGGTTTGGCTTGAAGCCTTGGACGCGCCCGATGTCTGTTTGACCATTTTGGTTGCTCTGTCAGCTGCGATTGCTGATGGGTCTTGGATGCGTGGCACTTGGTTGAATAGTGATTGGATGGTTACCTAACTTGTTGTGCTACATGTTTAGTCAACGAAGGTTGGTGGAGTTGAACATGTTTTTGGAATGGCATTGAATGCTTGGGTGGCCAGTTGCAGGGAGATTTGTCAGATCCGACCATATGCGTGATTTGCGGATGGTCTTCTTTGCTCTTGTTGAGTTATTTACATATTGGATGAGAGATGTATTATTTCTCAAGGCAAGTAAGTTTGACGAGTCTGCAAGAGTCGTGGGTTGCAGAGCAAGTGTGAGATGTGCGAGCTGAATGCACGACCATGAGACTGCGAGCAGGATGCACGGGCATGTGAATGTGTGTGCATGGGGCTGCAAGCATAATGTATGATGCATGATGCAAGATTGCAGATGTTGGACTTGCAAGTTGGAGAGCCGAAGCTGTGAAGAGATTTGTAGAGAGATGGAGAGGGTGTTTGAGCAGTTTGCTTAGGCAATGTAACTATGAACACTCTATCTCTCGGATCTGGGCATGGGAATCATTGGAGGCCGAATGAATGGGCTGGCCATGAGGCTAGCTATGACAGTCATCTGAGGAGCTAAGAGGAATCTTGTGGGTACCTGTTACTTCTCCAGTAGAACAAGATGTAACTCCTGTATTGGATTTGAGCCTAATATTGTATTGTAACTGATTTTGTTGCTGAATAATATAATGGCTCAAAATTTTGGAGTGTGGGGTTTTTACCTGAAAGGGTTTTCCCCACGTATATCTTTGTGTCTTTCATGGTATATGTTTATGTTGAATCTGTTTCTTGTTGCATTCATTTCTCTTAGAGGATCAATGGGGGATCAACTGTGCTTGTTTCCACTTTATAACATAGTTGGTTGTGTCTTTGTTATGATTTTGAATTGAAATCACTAAGGTACTACTATCTTAGATGCCTATCTTGATGATAGACCGAATCTGTATCCCCGACAATCAAAGCTTTGGGTGATTACAATCTTGTCGGGAAACTTTGTGTTACTTCGGCTAAGATCTCACTTTGGGACTTGCTGTAGATCACTCTGGTTTATCAAGAGATGCTATAGGAAGCCTTACAAAATATTCTCTTGCCTGCCTTCACTAGGCCTATGGATGTTAATGCGTTGTTCACACTTATTTGAGGAGATTCAATGAATATTACATTCCACCCGCAAGAACTCCCACCTTCGGATGTGCAGAAGCAAGTGTATCCTTTGATGATTATAATTAATGTTAATAATATCAGTATTTAGGTGTACTCTCATTAACACTAGTTCAACTCTCAATGTTTGCGGTATGGACCTATTTCCTAAAATTAAAGTTGATTCATCTTCTTTAGAAACCTCTTCCTTGTACATTCATGGGTTCGATAATGCTGGCTGCCAAGCTCTAGGTATGATAATACTACCTTTACATCTAGGCCCTGTTACCTTGCCTATGATGGTCTATGTAATGCTTGGCCCATTACCATACAATATTCTCTTAGGGAGACCCTAGATTCATGCTATGGGTTATGTGACTTCTACTTTACATCATTCTTTGATGTTCATCACTAATAATTGGGTGGTTACAATCAAAGAAGATCCAAAATTTGTTCACCTTTGTGAGCTAGTGGCTGTCGATCATGCTTTAGTTGTATCCACTCTCTAGAATTGTATTCCATCCTTAACCGCTGATGCTATGGCATGTTCTTCATCGATACCCTTGGTGGAAGTTGTTCCTAGAGCGAGTATCGACCAAAAAAAACTACCTAAAGCAGAGGATCCTAAGTCTCCCCTGTCTTCCCCTTCGTCTTTTCAATCAAATTCTTTCCTTGATGACGATTGGGGTTCCTTGAATTTCTTCGAGTTCTTCATTGTGGAATACAAGTAAGACCCCTCTGCTATATAATTTCTAGGTTCTCCTGAAGAGAAGGTGGGTGACCCTCCCATTCGAGAAGAGAAGTGTAATCCTATCCAGGGGACCGCTCCTTCCTCTACCTGGGAGTGTAACCCAACTCCCGCAAAGGAGGTTAATGTTTTCTAATGAAGTAAAGAAGGTGGGAATGCTCCTATAGAGACTTTCAACATCCATTGGTGGAATGAAGCACTCTATGTAGAGCTTCCAACCCTTGAAATTATGTAAACTCATTATGGGTTTGGATATGAGCTCACCTCTTGATATGGCTATGGGCAGAAGGGCCAAGGGCATATCGAGCAAGGAATTCAAGTCCCTATCTAGTATAAGCCATGACCATGATATCTGGGTTTGGAATGCTTTTTTGAACAGTCTAAACAAAAAACTTGGTGGAGTGTTAATATGATTTCAGCCGAGTTGTTGAGCTTGGTTCATCCAGAGTTGATAGAAGAAAAGGGGAAGCCCAAGAGAGTCCCTTTGGATGTCTTCTCTTCAAAAAAAGCACTAGGGGAATTTCTAGGTGTCTACTCCCCGTTGCCTCCTTATCACCATAAGAAACAATTCCCGTATCGCTTGCATAAGCAAGCATACATTGGAGAATCCATTTTGAGTATCGATGAGGAAGACCCTCTATGTAACGTCAGTAATGATATTTCAATATACCATCCCGAAGACCAAAATACTCTCCTTAAAGGAGATATTATTAAAGTTTCAGTGGATCCTAAATCTTCACAAAAATTAATCAAGATCAAGAAGTGTCTCTCTTCTAACAAAGCAGATGAACACTCTGATCTATTGCATTCTAACCCTGATATCTTTGCTTGGACATATAAGGATATGCTTAGTATCAATGAGTCTATAGTGGTTCACAATATTATCCTATGTTCCGACACCAAGCCAATTAAGTAGAAAACTCGAAAGATTAATCCTAGGGTAGCTTTGATGGTCAAGACAAATAGAAAAGCTATTGAAAGAATGTTTTATTCGTTCGATTAAAAACTCTCCTTGGATTTCAAATATTGTTTCTGTTAGTAAGCTTGATGACCATATTCACATATTTATCAACTTTTGAGATCTTAATAAGGCTTATCTTAAAAATGATTTTTTTTCACCTAATATAGATATGATTGTGGACTTGATTGCAAGCCATGCACTATTATCTTTTATGGATGGCTTCTCAAGTTACAATCAGATCCATATTAACCTAGATGATCAATAGAAGACAACCTTCACTACCCCTTGGGTTGCTTTCTGCTATGTGGTCATGCCCTTTGGTTTAAAGAATACAAGGGTGACTTACCAATGGGTGATGACCCTAATATTTCATGATTTCATTCATAAGATCTTAGAGGACTATGTTGATGACATCTTGGTGAAATCAATAACTCATCAAGACCATGTGAAGAACCTTCATGTTTTCTTTGAAAGGCTTTGAATCTACAAGATGAGACTTAATCCCCATTAGTGCATCTTCGGTGTAGATGTCGGCAAGCTTCTGGGGTTCATAATCTCTCATTGTGGAATCAAGGTTGACACAAATAAAATCGATGCCATCATTAACATGCCTCCTCCAAGGAATATCACTGAGTTGTAAAGCCTACAAGGGAATATTTAGGTGATTTGTAGATTTATATCTCAATCGGCTGATCATACCCTCCCTTTCACTCATTTATTAAAAAATGATCACTTCATATGAGATGAGGAGTGTCAAAAAGATTTTGATTCAATCAAGGCTTATTTGGCCAATCCTCTTGTGTTGATTAGCGTTACCTTGTTGTGTCACCATATGCTTTGGTAGCCTTGCTGGCTTAGTATGATAACACAAGGAAAAAGAGAGCGGTCTACTACATCAGCCATGTCCTAGTCAATTATAAAACTCATTATTCCTCCATAGAGAAGCAATGCCTCGCTCTTGTATTCACTACAAAGAAGTTGAGGCACTACCTTCTCCATGCTAAAATGCATGACATAGTAAAAATAGATCTTTTAAAGCACTTGTTCTCTAGCACTGACCTTGCTAGGATTAGCTAAGTGGGTTATGTTGCTCTCTGAGTTTAATATCAAATTCATTACTTAGAAGTCAATAAAGGGCCAAGAAATTTCCGATCAATTGGAAGACGCTCCCTCATCTTGCTCCTTTCCTGGGTGGGATCTGTTTCCTGATGAAAATATTTTTACGATTGACTACGACCTCAAATGGAAGATTTACTTCAATGGATCGAGGTGTTAGGCTGGCTCTGGAGCATGTGTGGTCCTAATATCCCCTGGAGGTAAACCGGTCCCTCTATCCTTTCAATTTTATTTTCCTTGCACCAATAATATCATTGAATACGAAGCTCTTACTGCTAGCTTGTGTGCCATGATTACATTAAAAATCAAGCATCTCCGTATACTAGGTGATTCTAAGCTTATTTTGAATCAGATTACAAGGACTTATCAGGCTAAACAAAGTAAGTTGTCCTAGTATCGAGACCTCACTTTGTCTTTGCTGAATCAATTTTCCTCTTTCACAATAGACAATGCCCTGAGGAGAGAAAATAGACATGTCGATGCCATGGTGAGTGCTACTTCCTTGGTACCTTCAGAAGAGGATACAAAAGAATAGCACTTCATAGTTCACGTCTTGCAAACCTCGGCGGTTTTTGATGAACCTAAATTCGAGTCTCTTGTGTGTTTTCATGCAGACTCGGGAGAATGGTTCTCTAGTATCTATAGTTACTTAAAGATTGGGAGCTTTCTTGATGATGCAAAAAAAAAATGATCGCACTCATATATGCAAGCTTTCAACACATTGTCATTTTATCCGATGTTCTTTATCGAAAATCCTATAATGGCTTAATTCTCAGGTGTCTCATGAAAGTGGAAATACCCCTTGCCCTTAAGGAAGCCCATTCGAGCTTTGGGGGTGGACATTTCAGTGGTAAGTCCCTAATGAGAAGATTGATACACATGGGGTACTACTAGAAAACAATGAAACAAGATTCCTTCGATTTTTTCAGAAAGTGCCTTCAATGCCAACAACAAAACTGTCTTATTCATGCTCCTGCTCAGGAGCTACAAAATCAAACCTCTCCTTGGCCATTCACAAAATGGGGGTTGGATATCATTGAAAAATATCACATCCTTCTTCCAAGGGGCATACCTTTATCATTACCACTATAGATTACTTCACAAAATGGGTCGAAGCTATTCCACTCTGATCCATGAATGCTGAAACTATCTGTAGTTTTCTCATGAACAACATTATTTCTCATTTTGGATTGCCTACTACACTTGTTTCTAACAATGGTACACCATTCAAGAACAAGTAAAGAAGTTCTTGGAGAAATTTCATATCCAACATAGGTTTTCTACACCATATTATCCACAATTCAACAGTCAAGCAAAAGCATCTAACAAAACTCTTGAACTCATTCTTCATAAAATCGTAAATAAGCACAGTAAGGATTGGCATATTCAATTAATGTACACTTTGTGGGCCTATCACACAAGTGTCTATACAATGATGGGAACAACGCCTTACAACCTCGTGTATGGTGCCAAAGCTATCATGCCTTTGGAGTTGGAAATTACGTCCTTACGGGTTTCCCTTAAAGGGTTAGTGTAGACATGGAAAATGTAAAATTCGGTTTGACACATTGAATCCTGATCTGTTAACACCATTTTATCCTGAATCATCTCTTTTGCTAGTCATTTAATTGAACAATTTGTATTTGATTAAATTCATCACTCTTCATCTCTTGTTAATTAAATAAATCAATTTTATTTAATTATTTCTGTAATTCCTCTTTTTGAAATAAATCATTTTATTTAATTAATCCCTAAGTCTTCTCATTAAATTAAACCTTGTTTGATTTAATCTAACATTATTCTCTTTGGTTAAATAAATCAAATCATTTATTTAATAAATAAAACCTCTGAATTTCTAACTTGAATCAATTCATAAATCTAAGTCTAAATTGTCACATCACCTAATTCTTCATTAAGCTAATCAAATCCATGATTAAGTTAATCCCTCTCACTAAAATCCTCTAGAGAATGCAACTTGCACAATAAATCAATTACTTTGATTTATTAATTCTCCTATTTTCCCTCACAAAGCATCAAAAAGAGAATATTCCTCTTTTGAATTCAAAAAAGCCAAGTGGATTTGTACATCCAATAAGGCATTCATTCCTCTTACATGTCCTTGTGCATTGAGCCAAGTGGCATTTATTTCATTCCTTTTTCCCTCTCACATGTCATTTCTCAAATTTGAAAAGCCACCTAATTGCATTTATTGGCACTTTGGCCAAAATGTACACAACCTTCAGCCGTTCACATCTTGACAAATGGCACTTGGCCATTGGATGTTGAATGATCCCACATTGCTCTATTTTACTCTCTTTTCTAGTTTAGAAATCTATAAATTGGAGGCTTCTCTCCTCATTCTCCATCCACAATTTTGAGTAGACTTACTATACTCAAATTTAGTTCAATATCCACATCTTCATGCAAGGTTATTCTCTTCATTTGAGAATTAATCTTACTCATACCATCATTTAGCTTGTTCAAGGATTGGGAAAGGGATGCTTACTACACAACAATGGTGGCACCAATGCACTATGGGATGAAGGTTTAATCGTGTTTTTATATGCTTCTGTTTAACCTGCTTTTATGCCCATTAGTTGCATATTTAGACATGATTGAATATCTCATAGGGATGTTAAATTTTCTGTTTTAAACTAACTTTCGTGCTAACAACATGAAATTGTTTGAGATGATTTTGTTTGCAGACTTTTAGCATCTGCATTCTGGCGATAGAAGGAGGGCCCAAGTCTTGAGATTTTATTCCTTTTACAATCCCACTGATATCTCTGTCTGCAGGAAATATTGCTCAAGATACTTTAGTGTCGTGCCGACAGTAACCGTTGCTATTCTTTTATATATATATGTTTAACATCATCTGGTCTGAGTAAAGGAAAAAATATTTATTTGATAAGGGAAAGCTTTAATTTTGTTTATTCAAATCTTTCGGTCTAACTGTGAATTTTTTTTTTCCTCCTCCCTGTGCTCTCCTTTCTCCTTAGGGTTCTCTCACACCATCGCCTCAGCTCTTTACCGCACCCCTGCACAAACATCCTTTTGCTATTGTCGTCCAGCCATCTCCCACACTACCGTGCCTCTCAGTCCATTCACCCATGGTACAACGGTGTCGGGCATCTTTCTCAGCCTTCGTTCCCGTCTTCCACCGCTCTACCGTGCCCCCACGTCCACCTCTCATAGTTTTTCGATGAAGTATCCGTTCATTGTTCACCTCTTCCCACTGCGTTACCATAGTCTGTGATGGGGCCCCTTTGCGGTTGTGCGTTAATTCTCATTGACACCTCACAGTTTCCTCCGCCACCTCTTACCTTATTACCGCGCCACCCGCTCTGGTCACCCGCGGTATCATGGTTTCCACTCGCTATTCATCTCTATCTTCTACCTCTCCACTGCGCCCTTCGTTCCATCTCCCTGTGGTACTACTCTCCAGTTGTTAATCCTCTCACTGGATTACCGTGGTGTACTCTGCCACTACCCGTGGTATCGCTATCGTTGCCTGTCGTCTCTTTACCGCTTAGCCGCCACCTCATCCCAGCCGTCCGCGGTAGAGCGGTGCTCACTGCGTTACCACTGGGTAACTTTCCTCGACCACGGTGGTGCGGTTAGCCGTGCGCTGCCGGTCTGTTTAATTGTCACCGCCATCCCACGGTCCGCCCTTCGATCCTTCGTGGTACCGCGATAAACTCGCTAACCGTGACTCTGCCTATCATTTGGCTGCACCTCATCACCACTCATTACCCCTCCCTTACCCGTGTTAGCGTGGTAACCGCCTCACCGTCTGTCCTCAACCATCACCACATCCCCGCTGTCTACCGCTTAACTGCCAGTGGTCATGTGGTAACCGTTACCCGCCACTGCATTACTGCAGTTGTCCACCTAACTGTCAGCGGTCATGCGGTAAAGCCTGCCATGACTGTCTATGCAAGCCACCAACCGCGATACCGTAGCCTACAGTAAAATGACAGAGGATTTAATTTCGGGAAATAAACAGTGAGGAAGGAAATTTTTTTTTTAAATTTTTTTAAGGGGGTTAAGTTAAATGGCAATTTTTTTATTTTTTATGATTAGGGCATTGATGCATGAGATATTTTTATGAAATATTTTTAGTAACTTTGTATTTTCTCTTGAAGGTTGAATATTGGAATTAAATCAAGGCGTAAACAAGATTGGAGAAATTCACAAAAGCATTTTTTAATGCTTGTTGAGCTAAATCTTTATTTTAGTTTTAAAACGTCTCACATCTATTTTTTGGGGCTTAAAATTAACCATTTTGACTTCATCTTTTGGTTAAAATTGAACCTTAGAAATATACTAGATTTCAATTTGGACTTAAAATTGAACAAGGCAAACTTCACATTTAATCTTGGTGCTCCTAAAATGAACTCATCATTGCTTTGAAGGTTAAAATTAAACATGTGTCTTTTGTGTTTTGCAAACTTTTTAACAAATTAATATCATTAAAATGCGTATGCGCTTCTCTCGCGCTTTATAGCGATCTTGAGAATCAAAAGCATTTTAGTGATATTAACTTGTCGAAAAGATTGCCTCCATATTTGATTTGGGCACTTAAAACTGAACAAACATGAGAGTGTGGGCACAATATATTGTGGAGGTTCTCCCCTTTGTTTTTCAACAAGGGTTGTGTGAACGACGGGATATGTTAGCTCGCTTTTGTTAACTTAGAGGGCTTGCCTTGTGGGAAAAAGTAATCACCCAAGGGAATGATCCAACCGAGAACACGCTAAAGCCAAGCGACTTCCACCCAGGATATAAGTGTGGATATTAGAACAAAGGCCAATATCACGAGGATTATTTCGATGAGATGGACAGCAATGGACTCTCGCCGATGTTGGATAATCCCCCATGAATGGAATGCCCGAATTAGAACCCCTTGTTTAGAAAAAGGCCAAAACCTTGTCTATCTTGTTGGTGCAAAAGGTTATGTCTTTTGAAGCCGCCCCACGTAACATGCGGTTTGTTGTGGAAATGGAAAGTATGCCATGGGAGATTCATGGGTACTAATGCTTGGCTGACCCGAATAAGTGAGTGCCATGGAGGGGAGCTAGTGTGGTCAAGCATTTAGCCATTCACACAAGATATGCGCAGCTGGATTTATCCAAGTGGGAACCCAACAAGGTATTGTCTCATCAACCTAGGAGTGTGAAAGTGCTTGGAATAACACATTGTTTGATTTTGAAAACATTTGGAAAACAAACATACACAAAAACCTTGAAATTTCAAACACCTTGTGGGAAACAAATACCTATTGATGAACTTGCCCACTCTTGCTTTCCCTAGGAATCACATTCCTAGAGGTTTCTAAGTGTGCAAATTCTACCATCATTTGTTTCCAATAAGGATAAACATAAGGAACTTTTTCCCTATTTTCCTCGATTTCCGCATAAAGGACCTTGTGGGATGAGAAAGAAAATGGGACACTAGACATGTAGTTTGAAAACCTAAGCAAGCAAGTGTCTTGGATAAAAAGAACCTCACTTAACCAAGATAAAGAAACAAATTAAATTTCACATGCATTGTTTCCAATGATTTCCCACAAGATTAAAATCCCAAAGCCAAAGTTCAAGAAGCTTAGTCTAAAAGCTCGTGAGGAGCGTCTTGAGAGACTTTTCGAATTCAGGGAAAGATTGGTTTACAACTTTTACAGAAAAGCTTCAAGGAACAACCTCGCATTGTATGCATTTTATTGTCAACAAAATCCCAAACTTTTTGAAAGGTTTTCATTTCTCCCATAGGAAGTCTAGCATGTTCTTCAATACCGAGGTTTTGTAGAGAGAGTCGCATCTAGGTTAAAGTTCAAGATCAAAGTTGTCATTTTCATCCACTCCTCCATCAACCAATTCTCATTTCATCATCAAACCTTTTTGAGAACTCTAGAATCAATCATCACGGTAAACTTAGAGGGCTAAATCAACATCATCATACCTTGGCTTAACACAATTAGCCAACTTAGTCTCAAACCATTGAACCAATTTTCTTTGAGATAACACAACTTCTTAAAGTCTACTAGTTCTCCAAAACATTGGCATAACACACCTTGTCAATTCATTCATTTGTGCAAGTTCCCTTAGGATAATACAACTTCCTAGGGAAGACAACTTCACAATAATCTTGTTTGACTTAACGCATCTAGTCAAAATTATCACAATCAAATCAAATCAAAAGCCCTTTCAAAGTTTGGCACATACATTCAAAAAGTTTTTCAAAGGTTTCATTCACTCCTCCCATCCATTTTAGCCCATCACCATCATCACCATCTTTGATCTTTTAGCTTCCCTAGTTCTTCTCTTTTGGACCGAAAGGATTAGGATCGAACAAATCCCTATTTTTTATGGTCCAAACAAGATCTCAACACAAGAAGGACATGGAGAATATCAGAGAAAGATCAGCTTCTATGGACATGAGTCATCTAAATACCGAAGTGAACCTAGCAGGATCAAGTAATCCCCAAAGTAACTCTCCCTTATCATCACAAAATCCTCAAGAGGAGAGTCATCAAGGGGATGACACAAATGAAGACATGGGGATGACACCAAATGAAATCATGGAAATGGTTCAAAATCCTAAGAACCACAAAATTGTTAGTGCTATGTTCAAATACATAAATTCAATGGAAAGAGGAGGGGTCATGCCCCCTCCCGACCTTAACATAAGGACTAGTACAGATACATCCCCATTGTCAAACATCAATCAAGAAGTACCTTGCACCACATCAATCATCACACCAACCTCCCCAATTGTGAACAAGGGGGGTGCCATGTTCTAGGAATTGCAAGAACACCGCCTTGTGGCTAATAAAGAAGCAATCATCACCCCCACACCAGCTACATTTATTCTAGAAAACTCATCTCACCCATACGTCCCACTCACATTTCATAATCCCGTTGGTTCATCCTCATTTCATGCCACTCCAGCCTATCAATTGAACATACCGACTCCCCCACCACATGAGGAAGTTGGTTTGCTTGGAATGACGGAAGCTATCAACCCTTTCTCTTTCCAAATAGGTGCATCATCCTTTCCCCCACTTCCATTCGCATCTGCATCACCTCCTGGAATTGGTCTTCCACCGTTACCCATCAAAGTTTTTACCAACCCAAGCAATCCAACCACCACTTTGAACCCGCTTCTTTTTCCCATATCTTCACAACAAATAGCAACTATTCCTGTCACCATGGTTAATGCATCTATTGGTCCTCAAGTCTCCCAAAGCATGCCTCATCAAGGACCACTCATCTCAAACACCCCTCCAACAACCCAAATCACAATCACAACCACAATCCCTCCACCCACCACGACAGTTGGCATGATTCCTGCTCCACCACCAATCCCACCGCCAAAGCACAACATGACCAATTCATTCTCCATCATGTTGCAAAATGCACAACAAGCTGCAACCAAAAGGCACTCCAAAAACAACAAGCCGCACAAGTGCAAGCCCAAGCACAAGCACAAGCACAAGCACAAGATCAAACACAAGCACAAGCTCAAGCACAAGGTCAAGCACAAGCACAAGTGCAAGCCCAAGCACAAGCTCAAGCACAAGCACAAGCCCAAGCACAAGCACAAGCCCAAGCACAAGCGCAAGCCCAAGCTCAAGCCCAACAACAGGCACAAGCTCAATACCAAGCACAATTGCAAGCGATCCACCTGCAAGCCTACCAACAAGCCCTACAAGATTTTTAGGCACACCATCAAGCTAAACAACAAGCTTTATTGGCACAACAACAGCTCAACCAACAACAAGCATTGTTGGCGCAACAACAGCTAGACCAACAACAAGCATTACTAGCTCAACAATAGATTGACCAACAACAGGCTTCATGGGAACAACAGTAGATGGACCAACAACAAGCGCTATTGGAACAACAACAACAAGATCAACAATAAGCGTTGTTGGCACAAATGCAGGCTTACCAACAAGCCTTAAATGCACAACCAAGCTCGAAGCAAACGTCGACTAGTACTCTCCCCACCCATCAAACACCTCCAACACCTCACCACTCATTTATCCGACCTCCCGATCCAAGCAAGGATGTTGCAACACAGATCAAATTGCTCTCACAACAAGTGTTGAACCTACAAGTAGGAAAAACCACAAGGACACCAGGCAACTTGTGCCCTTATCCATTCGATAGAAGTCTCACAATGGTACCATTTCCAAAGGGATTCGAGATCCCTAAACTTGATAAATACAATGGAACGGGCAACCCTGAAAACCACGTCAGGGAATTTCAGGTGCACTGCATGGAAGTCGCATATGATGACACATATCTAATGTGGCTCTTCCCTTGAAGCCTGACTGGTCCAGCTATGGAATGGTTTTCTCGCCTACCCATGGGCATTAAAACATTCGAGGAAATTGTGGAGGCTTTCCTTAAAAATTACACTTTTAATATGGGTGCGGATGTCAGTTTAGAAGAACTATCTGCACTCAAACAAAGAAGAGGAGAGTTATTCGCATCCTTCTTGCAAAGATGGAAAACCAAGGCCAATCAGAGCAAGTGGACCATGCCAGAGGAACAACAAGTTTGCACCATCATAGCCAACCTAGATGAAAACTTGGCATTCTACCTAAAAATGCAGTGCATCACATCTTACGATCAACTAATTCCAAAGGCGCTCAACATCGAAAGAGCCCTCACTGCACGAGGAGGTGCACCCACATTCACTCCACCATAGGATAACTGCCCGTCCAACAACTACAATGATAAACCTCGAACATGGTTGAGGAACAAAAATATCATGAATGACGGTGTGGTCGATGCTAAGGTAGTCATTAGTGCTCCTAAGAAAAATACCCAAAATCATCATCAACCACAAACTCATAACCACAACAATGTGCAAGATAATGCGGTAGTAGCACAGTCACAACCACCTTCCACCAGCCAAGTCAATAATGTGGGTAATCAAGGAGGACCACCTCCTCGCAACAAGTTTCCCCCCAAGAGGAAGTTCACAGCCCTTGGCGAATCGATTGAGTCTGTCATGAAGATATTGGTCAAAGAAAACCTAATCAAAATATCTAACTCCGAACAATACACGGAGCCCATGACCAAACCGCCATGTTACAACGAGAATCTCCTGCGTGAATTTCACAAAGTCAAAGGACACACCACCACCAATTGCATGATACTCAAGAATATCATCCAAGACCTCATCAAGGATAAGGTCATCAACATCGAGCAGCCGACTGGAAACCAAGACCTGAAAATCTACATGAATATGATGCCAAATCATAATCAGGGAAATAACCAAAGGAATAATAAGGGTAAACAAAAGTATGCTAGTGCTAATCTAGTATACGAGGAGATAGTCAGATGTGTCGATGAGTTGGTCACTGTCATAAATATCAAGGGAGCCAACAATGACTATGGAGTCACCACACGAGGCAAAAAAGTTACCATTGCCGGGGCACCTGCTAAGACCCCCATTACCAACACAAAGGAAGTCCCCTATGATTAGAATGTAATTGACCAACTGAAGAGAACACCCACAGAAATATCCATCATGGAATTACTAAAAATCTTCGCCGCTCATAAACAGATCCTGGATGAAGCACTAGCTGCCTCTACCGTTGCCGCCACCCTTGACATAGAGCAATTTTAGGCTATGGTAGGTAACATCGTTACCCCGAATCTAATCACATTTTCAGACCAAGATTTCCCCCCGCAACCATCTCATAACCTCGCACTCCACCTCCAAGTCCTAGTCTATAAAAAGAAAGTCAACCGAGTCCTAGTAGATGGTGGTGCAGGTCTTAATATTTGTTCTCTGAAACTTATAAAGAAATTGGGATTCATCGAGGATTCCATCAATAAGAACAAAAGTATCACCATAAGAGCATATGATGACCAGGAAAGAGTGTCTCAGGACACTATCAATATCCCCATCTTAGTGGGGCCAACAACCATGGAAACAACTTATCAAGTTCTTGACCTTGATTTACCATACAGCATCCTCCTGGGATGCCCATGGATACATGGAATGGAGGAAGTGGCCTCAACCTATCATCAGTGCATTAAGTTCTCATATCAAAATGAGGAGGTTACCATATATGGGGATCCTGAACCTTTCGCCTATTGTAAAAACTTGGAAGCCAAGTTTTACAAGATCCCTCAAGTACCTAAAAATGATGAAGGACCATCCACTTCATACATAGACCCAACTAATCTCGCCTCCACTTCTGCGACAGAGACACCCACCATCCCCGACATATCCGAGATCAAGAACATTATACAGGACAATGGATGCGGTGATTATAGAATGAGGAGAAATGCTTTTGTTGTAGGAGAGTTACCACAATCTCCTAGGTCACATGGGCAACCGCAATTGATTCAAACACCTGATCACAC
The DNA here is from genome assembly GCA_007115665.2 of Sequoiadendron giganteum. NCBI lineage: Eukaryota > Viridiplantae > Streptophyta > Pinopsida > Cupressales > Cupressaceae > Sequoiadendron > Sequoiadendron giganteum. The sequence continues at coordinate 66,759,548 of CM021109.1, read as the reverse complement.
TAGAATGGAGCCTGCTAGATTCCACAGTTGGGGGGATCTCAGTCAGGAGAATGTGGATGAGGAGGACATCACAAACACTTTGTATCAAGATGAAAGACCCACTCCCACCCTACCCATGGAGGAAACAAATAGAGGGTTACAACTGATGTTCGACATGGGCTATAACAAGAATGAATGCCTAGGAAGAAACAGTGATGGATGGTTGGAGCCCATCATTGTAGAAAGAAGAAAGCAGAACCTTGGCCTTGGCTATACCCCTCCAAGTATAACTGTGCATGGCAGAAGTGTTCCTAATAGGGCAGTCAGGTCCTCTCCTCGGGTCTCGACAACTTACCTTAGATTACTCGTGTCCACAGGCCTACCTCTCGATAACTTCACATTTGACATAACTAAGGTTTGTAGTAGTAGTGACGATGATGACACCATAGGTGGCTTACCTAGGCTCTTTGAAGATTCCACCTTACTGATGATTAGCGTCTCACCCGCTGAGCCAATCCAACGAACCCACCAAATCCACTTAGTGTACCCCCAACTCATCGATCATGACCAACGAGGACTGCCAATTCTAGACTCGTTCAAAAATGATGAGGCTCTCTCAGAATTTATGGGACTAAGGGATACAATCCCATGCAGAGATCACAAGGCTGGATTCAACATCACACTGGATACACAAGCATACTATGGGGAGACGATTGAGTCCTTCAGTCGCAAAAGGAAAATATCGAGAATAAGCTCAGAGTTATTGAGTGAAAACCACACTGTGGCACTCTCTAACCATAAAACAGTAAAAATAAAGGACGCATCCGATGGTGAAAACCTCCCTGAGGTGCCAGAGGATGAAGGATTCAATCTCCCCCCTACTGCTCTACATCAGGAGAAGTCAGCAATATTGGCAGAATAGTGCAACCCGGTTAACTTAGGAACAGAATCAGAACCACAAATTACCTTCTATGCAGAATCCCTCCTAGAAGAAGAACAAGAACTATTGGCAGCTTTCCTAAAGGAGAGAAAGGTAAATTTTGCGTGGACCTATGCAGACATGCCAGGCTTGGACCCTGAAGTGGTAGTACATCATTTGGCCGTTTACCCTAGAGCAAAACCAGTCAGACAAAAGCTAAGAAAAATGCACCCACAAATAGCCTTGCTTGTAAAAATTGAGCTACAGAAACTTCTAGATGTTGGCTTCATACGCCCAATCAACTATCCAGAATGGGTATCTAATCTTGTGCCAGTCTCAAAACCAAAAGGGGGCATCCGCATCTACACTGATTTGAGAGACCTAAACAAAGCATGTCCCAAGGATGACTTTCCACTACCTAACATTGACATGATAGTGGATATGACAGCCGGACATGAGATGCTTTCCCTAATGGATGGCTTCTCGGGGTACAATTAGATAATGATCGCAAAAGAATACCAACACAAGACAACATTCACATGTCCTTGGGGCACCTACTGCTGGAACGTAATGCCATTTGGGTTGAAAAATGCAAGAGCTACATACCAAAGAGCCATGACATTAATCTTCCATGACATGATCCATAAAATAGTTGAAGATTATGTAGATGACATACTGGCTAAATCAAAGAAGAGACAAGACCATATAGCAACTCTAAGTGCTATCTTTGACAGGCTCGAACAATATAAGGTTAGACTCAACCCGAAGAAGTGTGTCTTTGGGGTACAATTAGGAAAGCTGCTAGGATACATAGTTTCAATGAGAGGAATAGAGGTGGACCTTGCAAAGGTAAAAGCAATCCTTGAAATGGAAGCACCAAGAACATTAAAACAACTCAGAGGATTGCAAGGTAGACTCCAGTCCATTCAGAGATTCATAGCACAATTGGCAGATAAACATATTGCCTATTCACACCTACTTCATAAGGGAGTAGCTTTCAGATGGGATGACAAATGCGAGCAAGCATTCAAAAAAATAAAAGAATATCTACTTACACCACCTATATTGATGCCACCAATTGTGGGGAAACCATTAATCCTATATATCTCTGCAACAACAGCCGCCCTGGGGGCCCTTTTAGCCCAACATGATGAAAAGGGAACCGAGCGGGCTATCTATTACATCAGCAGAATAATGGTGGGACATGAGCTCAATTACACGTCAATAGAAAAACCTTGCCTAGCATTGGTATTTGCAGCTCAGAAATTCAGACACTACATGCTAGCACACCAAATCAAGTTGATTGCCAAAATAGACCCTCTAAAATACCTATTGTCAAAAGCAGCGCTTACAGGTAGAATGGCTAAGTGGGTAATGATATTATCTGAACATGATATCGAGTATGTAGAAAAAAAATCCATAAAAGGACAAGTCATTGCGGATTAGCTAGCATAAGCTCCCCTCTACACAGATAATCCAATCATATCAGAATTCCCAGATGAGTCCCTTTTTAACCTTGGTGCAGTGGATCACTGGAAGTTATACTTTGATGGCTCTCACACACAACATGGATCAGGAGCTGGTGTGTTCTTCATCACGCCGTAAGGAGACTGCATACCTAGATCATACAAGTTGGCATTCCCTTGTACTAACAATATAGCATAATATGAGGCTTTGACCATAGGTCTCAAGATTGTAGCACAATGGCGAATCATGGCACTAAAAGTCTATGGGGATTCGCAACTTATCATCAACCAAGTCAACGGTGAATACCAAACCAAGGATGATAAGCTCGCACCATACAAGAAGGTGGTAGAAAGCCTCAAGGAATCTTTCATCGACATTACCTTTGAGCAGATACCAAGGACAAACAACAGAGCGACTGATGCAATGGCGACAATTGGATCCTTACTCGACATCCCTCGTAACGTCTCGAAACATGAATTCCTCGTAGAGGAACTTCTCGTACCCACATTCGAGGTACCAGAGTTAGAATACACATGTAAACTCGTTGGTCCCGGTGATCTTTGGTATCATGATATATACACCTACCTAAAGTTAGGAATCCTCCCCACTGACATCACCCCGAACCTAAAATGCACTTTCATCAAAAGGACTTCACGATTCATCATCCTAGGAGAAACCCTCTTCCGTAGGAGTACCGACAGAACCCTGCTACATTGTTTAAAACCCGAGGAAGCCCTGACTGCTCTAACTGAGGTACATAATGGCACGTGTGGGTCACACTCAAGTGGTATGACCTTGGCTAAAAAGTTTCTGAGAATAGGGTACTACTGGTCGACGATGGAAAAAGAGGCACATAATTTTGTCAGAAAATGCTTGCAATGCCAACAACATGGAGACCTTATTCATGCACCGGCTCAAGAATTGCATCCCATTGTTACACCTTGGCCCTTTTCACAATGGGGGCTCGATCTCATTGGTAAAACATAGCCCACCTCATCTAATGGCCATAAGTTCATCATCACCGCCACTGAATATTTCACAAAGTGGGTCGAAGCAATTCCCATGACCTACATCACGGGAAAACAAATATCCAAGTTCATCCTAAATTACCTCATTTGCTGATACGGTGTTCCTCAATCCATTATCTCTGATAATGGGACGGCCTTCAAAAATCAGGATGTCCGTGATTTGTGTGAAAAATTCAAAATCCAACACCGTTTTTCCACTCCATACTATCCACAAAGCAATGGCCAGGCATAAGCTATAAATAAAACCATTTTGAAAATCCTCAAGAAAACAGTCAATGACTCTGATCGTGACTGGCATTTGTAGTTAAATCTCGCCTTATGGGCCTACCGTACCAGCATCCACACGCCAATAGGTGCCACCCCCTTCTCCCTGGTCTACGAGTCAGAAGCCATCCTCCCTATTGAGATCGAGCTCCCGTCACTAAGGATATCACTGCAAAACCTCATCACAGATAAGGAATACAGGGTCACAAGACTCAATGAGCTGGAATTATTAGATGAAAGGTGCATGGATGCCCTTAATCATCTACAAGTGTACCAAAATCGTCTAAAAAGGAGCTACAACAAGAAGATCAGACAACGCACTTTCCAAGTTGGTGACCTCGTGCTGAAAGAAAACCAAAAGAATGTGCCAAATCCGGATGCAAAGGGAAAGTTTGAGCCCAACTGGCTGGGACCCTTTGTCATCACTGCAAGTTACAAATCAGGGGCATATCAGTTATCAACACTAGAAGGCGAGCCTTTGTAGGAGCCCATGAATAGTTCACACCTCAAAAAGTTTTATGCCTAAATCTTGCAAGGTATAGAATCAAAAAATCCAAAAAAATCCAAAAATCCAAAAATCCAAAAAAAAAAACTGGCGTCAAGTGTAAATAAAGCACCTTCCCCATCTATCAAGATCTGCACATCGCATTCCACTGATCCGCTCGCATCCATACCATGGCCTGCGTTGGTATCTGTACTATATTCCACCATTGGAACTACTTGGCATTTCGAAGGTCAGTCTGTCCTGCTTTTATCGAAGTAGTCTATCGCACCACACTGTGGGCACGTTCTTGTAACATCGTATCGGATTCGTGTATATTCTCGTGTTTTTTTTCAAAATTTCATCAGAAAAAAACAAAAACATTCAAAAATTCATCAAAAAATCCAAAAACATGTGAAATATCAGAAAATCTTCAAAATTTCATCATTTAGTCTTGTCAGTCTTCCACCTTGTCGAGCTACATCATCTTTGAGCTTGAATGTAGGAAAGGTTGATCTTTGATCATCCCCCGAGACCATTAGGGTTAGTCCTTTAGGCATCCGTCACAATGGCATTCGTTTGCTTATCTTTTGGGTCATTCTTTATGCGTCTGTCGCATTGGCATCCGTTTGCCCACTCTCCAAGCGTCCGTCACAATGACATTCATTTGCTTATCTTTGTTATGGTTAGGTCAGTCCTTTAGGCATCTGTCGCATTGGCAATCCGTTTGCCCATCTAGTCTGCATCTTAAGTCAGTTCTTTAAGCAATAAAATGGAAAATCCATTTGTCCATCTTATCATCAAGTCAGTCCACCACCAGTCGAACTACGTGGTCTTTGCATGTGTAACGTAGGCAAGGCTAATCTATGGATGAGCTCCTGAGACCCCTAGGATAGGTCTTTAGGTTAGTTTATTCATCGTAAAATGTGAAAATTCCAAAAAATAGCCTCAAAATATTTGAAAAAACAAAAATGGTGCATCCATTTCATCTCCCTTTCACCTGTGATTGTCATCACTGATAATAAAACAATCGTATCTTTCACCCTTTGGCGAGTCAATCAGAAATAAGTGTAGTAGGTTCCAAAGTGAATGCTTAATCGTTAAAGTCTCAAGTCTAGATCAGTAAGCAAGCAAGTTGGTCAAGACGGAGTATCAATAGCTTATCACCTAATCAGTCTCACCAAAACCTTGATCACTACATGTCCTAGGATGAAGCTTTCCTGTGATGGACATAAGCATCAGGTACCCCACATTAGTTTAGCCTTGGCTAGGGGTACGATGAACATCAGCTTGTTTGTTTACTTTATCTTGGTCTTGTTTTGACTTATCTTATTTTGCGCTCATTCCAAGGACCTCTCAATGATGCCTAAACAAAATAGGTTCAGAGAGAAAGGAATGGGGCAACGATCATTATCTTTTTATCTGTTGTGCTTGTTGGATATTCTTGTAAAATAACTTCATCATGCATACTTTGTTTTGTTTGTAGGAAGGATGTTTTAGGTATCTTGTTGACCACATAAGAAGGCTTGCCTTTTTATGTTTTGGCCCGAGATGCTTGGAATATCTGAACTGCATTCTGAATAAGGTTATGTTTGTCAAGTGTGAACAAGAGTACTCCTATCTGATTGTCGAGTCAAAGTCCATCACACTAGGTACAACGCCATCCTGGTCCTTTATACCTTGATGCATTGTACCTATGTGTGTTATCAAACATAAAGTAATTGGTCCTTTGAAAATCCCAACTCTTGGTAAGCAATGCATCATCATCATTGGTAATAATGTGAACTTTTGTGGATCCTCCTTCCATCATCTTATTCTTCTTATTCTTCTATCTTTACTAACATGTCTATCTAAAATCAGTGCACTATATCAAAATATACACGAGGCTACCCATGGCCGATGACTGTCTATACATCATCAGATTTGTCTACATCAAAGAAGTTTCATCGTCTGATCAAGAGAACCACTCCTCTCGCATTTTATCATGATCTCAATCGAAAAATTGAACATTTCCTCTTGATCTCTCGAGGGGGCAATATATCCAACATTATCCTTCCGCTAGGGCAACAGTGGGGCATTTGAAAAATTGAGAAATTTTTAACTTTTGATCATAGCAGTTTATTTCTTTGAACCAATGCAACAAGTACATTGCTTCAAAGAGGGGCAAAATGTAGACATGGAAAATGTACAATTCGGTTTGACACATTGAATCCTGATCTATTAACACCATTTCATCCTGAATCATCTCTTTTTCTAGTCATTTAATCGAACAATCTGTATTTGATTAAATTCATCACTCTTCATCTCCTGTTAATTAAATAAATCAATTTTATTTAATTATTTTTGTAATTCCTCTTTTTGAAATAAATCATTTTATTTAATTAATCCCTAAGTCTTCTCATTAAATTAAACCTTGTTTGATTTAATCTAACATTATTCTCTTTGGTTAAATAAATCAAATCATTTATTTAATAAATCATTTCCTCTGAATTTCTGACTTGAATCAATTCATAAATCTAAGTCTAAATTGTCACATCACCTAATTCTTCATTAAGCTAATCAAATCCATGATTAAGTTAATCCCTCTCACTAAAATCCTCTAGAGAATGCAACTTGCACAATAAATCAATTACTTTGATTTATTAATTCTCCTATTTTCCCTCACAAAGCATCAAAAAGAGAATATTCCTCTTTTGAATTCAAAAAAACCAAGTGGATTTGTACATCCAACAAGACATTCATTCCTCTTACATGTCCTTGTGCATTGAGCCAAGTGGCATTTATTTCATTCCTTTTTCCCTCTCACATGTCATTTCTCAAATTTGAAAAGCCACCTAATTGCATTTATTGGCACTTTGGCCAAAATGTACACAACCTTCAGCCGTTCACATCTTGACAAATGGCACTTGGCCATTGGATGTTGAATGATCCCACATTGCTCTATTTTACTCTCTTTTCTAGTTTAGAAATCTATAAATTGGAGGCTTCTCTCCTCATTCTCCATCCACAATTTTGAGTAGACTTACTATACTCAAATTTAGTTCAATATCCACATCTTCATGCAAGGTTATTCTCTTCATTTGAGAATTAATCTTACTCATACCATCATTTAGCTTGTTCAAGGATTGGGAAAGGGCTGCTTACTACACAACAATGGTGGCACCAATCCACTATGGGATGAAGGTTTAATCGTGTTTTTATATGCTTCTGTTTAACTTGCTTTTATGCTCATTAGTTGCATATTTAGACATGATTGAATATCTCATAGGGATGTTAAATTTGCTGTTTTAAACTAACTTTCGTGCTAACAACATGAAATTGTTTGAGATGATTTTGTTTGCAGATTTTTAGCATCCGCAGTTAGTTAATGATAAAACCTACCGAATCAATCACTTGTATCAACTGGAGATGCTCGACGAGCACCGTTTATAGGCCCTTGCTCATCTTAAAGCTTATCAAATGTCGTTATTGAGACAATATAATAAGAGTGTGCTTCCTAGAACCTTTAAGCTAGGAGACCTGGTTCTCTATGCAAACTAGCAAAATGTAAATGCATCGCTTGATTAGAAAGGGAAATTTAGTACTAACTAGTTAGGCCCTTACATTGTGATCTCTATGTATGGTTTATGTGCCTATGTATTATCATCTATGGATGGAATTCCTCTAAAAGAACCCGTTAATGTGATGCATCTTTGTCAATACTATGCATAGCACTCCAGTATGTCATATGTGTGGTGTTCTCTCTAAAGGGAAATACTACTACATACGTTGACATTGTTCATTCACACATTATTAAATTTTTTTTGTGTTTATGATGCGACCACATGTGTGTGTGCATGAAATACAACATACAAACATGTTTCTGACTATGTTATGTATACATACATCACATTACATCTTTTAAGGCAACTAGATCATCATTGTATTTAATTAACATACAATCAAGTGTGTTTATTAAATCATGGTTAGGATCTAACGTAAACATACATCCATAGCATACATGAAAGTAAAAAGCATACACATAAACATAGCCATGATATTGAAACCAATATGTCTATATATATCCATGTGTGTATCAAAATTCATGGACATGTATCATGCCACTACTATAAAAAATGAGTGGCTACTAAATATATGTCTATACAAAAGATCTACAAGTATATATGTATATACATCTAGCTACAAAAATGATATACAAAATGATGAGCCCCTATCACTGTGGTGCATAGCTCGTGGAGCCCTCTGACTCTGGCTGGTGCTCCAGTACCTTTGGGAGGGGCTGCATGGTGGTCATAGAGAGGGATCAGTGTGAGTGTGATGCAGACATAGCTACCCACATCCCTCTTATCTCCCCCTACAATGAGCATATGGTCATCTACACCTGAATCAGTTCCTATTGCAGCTGCTGAGCATCTGTTAGGATCATAGCTGCTAGCTACCCATCAAGGTCATTGAGGCAGCTTTGAAGGGCATCACATGCCTGCTCGGTGGCCTCAACCCTCATCACTACCACGTATTTCTCTATGAGTGCCATCTGAAACTCCCCTGATAGTTGATCACGTTGTCCTTGAAGAGTTGTTAGCTTCGTAGTCAACTACATGATCTCTGCACCCCACTCCTTGGAGGAGGTCCTCAAGCATGCCACCAACTCAAAAATGGGGGCATGTCGCTCTGTAGATATATGCCAGTAGGCCTTAAGAACTATCCCTAGATCGACATGTCAGAGGCTACCTCTGAAATACATTGAGCCAAAGACCTAGTCCATCCCTATGTGTCCTCTACAACCACAAAGAAAGAAAGAGAAATCAATATAACATGACATGCATATATATCATGAATAGAAAAAATCAAAAGCATGGAAACAAAAACAATGTACTATGTATTCCTGGATCCCTAGCTGCCATGTGGGATTAGGGTGTGGGTTGGTGCTAGGGCTCGTGACACTGACATCGGTGGTCGACAACACTGATGCTAAGGACATTGCTGTTTGGATAATACAAGTTGGTGGTGTTGAAGAGATAGGGGTAGCCATGAGGGATCCTATCTCCCCCATCGCCTTGATCTCACAGGTTCCTCCTCCTCCTCTTGTGCCCTCTCCTTCTCTGCATTGGCCTATTGGCACCCTCTCCATCTGTCCTATGGGGGTTGGGGAGGAAAATACTCCTATGAAATAGGATCCCCTCTTGGGGCACCCTTGTCAAACATAGGATTAGGAAGGTGCCTCTTGCACCACCACAAAAAATCTATAGTTACCTCAAAAAATGTCTGCCGTTGCTATGGTCGACAGATCATGGTTGGGCTCATCATTGAAAAATCTAGTAATACAATACTATAATATAGTTGCAGTGACCTATCAAAAAATGGTCTTGCTACAGGCTCCTCAAATACCTATTATCATCTACCCATTAGAGAAATTGATAGGGTCTCCACCAAACCTCTTCTATAGCAATAGTGTCAAACTGTAGCCGCTAAAACTATAGGTCATTGAACATCCACTGGCCTGTCATATCATACTAGTGGGCCATGAGAATATGATATGACCATTGCTAGGGAAAATCAACTAGTTGGGTGCACATGATGTGAGTGAAATCCCACACCTGTACAAGTGTGCACATGGTAAGGCTGTGGTACTCATAGTGCATGTACCGCCCTAACTCCTAGTAGAGGTGAGCTAACATGGTGTGCCCCTAGGCAAAAACTGTACGATTCTCAACCATCTCTCTAATGGTATGGATGAGTCTCCCCCATCTATGGTAATTTGAAAATCTGCAGTAAAAACCATGACCTAGCGTAGCAATAACACAGTGGTCCTTGCCTGGTCATACCAATGCGTATATATATGTCCCATGTTGTCACCACCGTTGGTCCTCCCTGAGCAATAGAGGATGCCCTCACTCAAATCTCATGCTGATTGGGTATCATCTAGGGCCACCCGCTGCCTGTAGATGGGTAGCCCAAGGATCCGATAGACTTCCTCAAGCATGATAGTCATCTCCTCACAAGGTAGATGGAAAAATGAAGTAGTGGCATCCCACCACTCCATTAGGGCTACAAACATCCTCTTGTGATATCTCATAGAGTTGGCATAGTGAATACATGGTAGAGACCGACCCGCTCAAGATGTGTGAGATCGTCCTCTATCAGACAATCCCTCTACTTGTGGATGAATCGATATGCTCACCCTCTCAGATGCTCCCAGATCTTTGGGTAATCCTGCAAAAAGTAATTTTTTAAAAAGTCAAAACATTGAATTTCATCATAAAAACAAGAAAACATTACTCAATACCTATGCACGTCACACAGACATCTGTACATCGCACATGCATCCCAAACCACCATAGCCATTCAAGGACACCAATGCATCCCCGAGATGACAATGTAGACTCGGTACCTCAACGCAGACTAGAGATGACAATGCATTTTTTAGATGCGAGCATAGAAAAAAGACACTTGAACACCTCACCGATTGGAAAAATGCTTAAAATAAGCTAAATTGCATAATAAACGAGGCTTAGAGGCCTACCTGGTCCACCTCATGGCCCTCAGTGATGTCCTCACACAATTGCTCCAACCTTGGTGCCTCCTACTCCCTCATGTTAGGCATTTCACTGAATTTTCTCACTGATGCTAAGGACGTTGCTGTTGGGATAGTATGATTTGGTGGTGTTGAAGAGATAGGGGTATCCACGAGGGATCCTATCTCCTCCATCACCTCGGTCTCACAGGTTCTACCTCCTCCTCTTGTGCCCTCTCCTCCTCCGCACTGGCCTATTGGCACCCTCTCCATCTGTCCTATGGGGGTTGGGGAGGAAAATACTCCTATGAAATAGGATCCCCTCTCGGGGCACCCTCGTCAAACACAGGAGCAGGAAGGTGCCTCTTGCACCACCACAAAAAATCTATAGTTAACTTGAAAAATGTCTGCCGCCGCTATGGTCGACAGATCATGGTCGGGCTCATAATCAAAAAATCTAGTAATACAATACTATAATATAGTTGTAGTGACCTATCAAAAAATGGTCTTGCTATAGGTTCCTCAGATACCTGCCGTCATCTACCCATTAGAGAAATTGATAGGGTCTCCACCAAACCTCTTCTATAGCAATAGTGTCAAACTGTAGCCGCCAAAAATATAGGTCATTGAACCTCCACTGGCCTATCATATCATACCAGTGGGCCATGGGAATATGATACGACCATTGCTAGGGAAAATCGACTAGCTGGGTGCACATGATGTGAGTGAAATCCCACACCTACAAAAGTGTGCACATGGTAAGGCTGTGGTACTCATAGTACACATACCACCCTAACTCTTGGTAGAGGTGAGCTAACATGGTGCACCCCTAGGCAAAAACTTTGCGATTCTCAACCATCTCTCTAATGGTATGGATGAGTCTCGCCCATCTATGGTAATCCAAAAAGCTATAGTAAAAACCATGACCCAACGTAGCAATAATGTAGTGGTCCTTGCCTAGTCATACCAATGCGTATATATATGTCCCATGTTTTCACCACCGTTGGTCCTCCCTGAGCAATAGAGGATGCCCTCACTCAACTCTCATGTCGATTGGGTATCATCTAGGGCCACCCGCTGCCCACAGATGGGTAGCCCAAGGATCTAATAGACTTCCTCAAGCATGATAGTCATCTCCTCACAAGGTAGCTGGAAAGATGAAGTAGTGGCATCCCACCACTCCATTAGGGCTGCAAGCATCCTCTTGTGATATCTGATCGAGCTGGCATAGTGAATACATGGTAGAGACCGACCCGCTCAAGATGTGTGAGATCGTCCTCTATCAGACAATCCTTCTACTTGTGGATGAGTCGGTATGCTCACCCTCTCAGATGCTCCCAGATCTTTGGGTAATCCTACAAAAACTAATTTTTTTTAAAGTCAAAACATTGAATTTCATCATAAAAACAAGAAAACATTACTCAAGACCTATGCACATCACACAGACGTCTGTGTGCCGCACATGCATCCCAAACCACCATAGCCATTCGAGGACACCAATGCATCTCCAAGATGACAGCGCAGGCTCGGTACCTCAACACAGAATGGAGATGAAAATGCATTTTTTAGATGTGAACATGGAAAAAAGACACTTGAACACCTCACTGATTGGAAAAATGCTTAAAATAAGCTAAATTGCACAATAAACGAGGCTTAAAGGCCTACCTAGTCCACCTCGTGGCCCTCGGTGATGTCCTCACACAATGCTCCAACTTCGGTACCTCCTACTCCCTCATGTTAGGCATTTCACTGAGTTTTCTCTCATAAAATTCAACAATTTGCTCACAGTGAATAATGACAATGACGCTTCTGGGGGCCCACCTATGAATATATAGGCCCCTTGAGGCCCATTCTTCCTAGAGTTTGTGGCTCCCCAGTTTCTCCTAACTTTACCCCACCTTGCTGGGGGAAAACTCAAGAGGGGGCATATAGTCACCTCTTGATTATATTTTTCCTTTTAACCAATGATGTTTTTCTTGATCATTCTTCTCTCTGTAGTAGCTTCTTCCGATTTTTTGAAGTTGACCCCAAAATTTAATTTTTGTAGGTTAAATTTTTGAATGATCTTTTATGATTGATTTGTCGCTATTTGTTGAGCTTAGATGCTGGGGGCATCTTTGGTGCTGGTTAGCTTGACTTTAGTGGCCTATGTGGTCCCTTTTTCTTGGCACACAATGATGTAAAATTCAAAATTTGGGTGAGATTTTTCTTCTCTACTTTAGTGAGGCTGATTTTTTAAAATCAAGCCCACTAAAGTGGGGGAAAAATGTAATGTTGCAGAATTGCACCTAGGGGAAATTCCACACCTTGACATCTTTGCCTAGCATTTATGACAACTTTAGCATTAATGAAAAAATTCCATGAGTCAAAATTTCACGAATCTGACTCCATGTGAACTAGTGACAGAGAGAAAAAAGCCTGATAACACGTTTCCCAAAAATCTAGGCTTAGGATGCCTGTGCGACATGCGAATGTCCGTGTGGTGTGCTAGGGTCCTGACAGTTTTTTGAGTTTGAAATAGGGAACCTGGAATCCTGACTCTGTTGAAACATGTCTTAGCAGTTGGATTTCAGATTTAAAGGTTCTATGCCACCCTTACATGCACAAACAACCCCTTCTTTGTTCTCATTTGGGGTTGGAAGTCATTTATTCAAGCTCTCTCACTACTCGCTATAGTATTGGGTTCTTCTCATCCTTAACAACATCACTCTCATAGGCGAAGCTATGCTAGACTGAGATCCCTCTAGCAATTACAACTCTCAAGAAAGCACTCAGTAGTGCATCTGTGTGCTCCAGAGAGGGTCTTGACCTATGGGTAAGGCTCTCTCTCTGTCTCTCTCTCTCCCTTTTTTCCTACTTGTCCATTTACTACTTTTTGGTGTGGGTTCTACTCCCGAGCAGGTTTTTCTTTCACCACACTATTTGTTTACTCCATTTGCACTCTTTCCAAACTTGGCTGTCTGTGGAGGTGGGAACACCAAAGTGGGGGTTTGACTGAGGCAAACCCCTATACAAACCTAACCATTTTCCCTTGATCTTCTGTGTGTAGGTTGTGGAGTGGAGCTTGGAGTAAAGATCCAAACACTCGGTAAAAGGTAAACTTTCTCCAAGTCCCTCTATGTTTATTCTAGAATCTAGCTTTTTGTTTGATTATTTGAACTAGTACACCTCTGACAAGAGTTTGGAGGAAAAATATGATTCTACCTGCTTGATATCTTGAGCTCTCTACAACTTAGGATGCCAACGCGTCTTTTAGATGATAGTGCACTATGCTGGCATCTTGAAACCATGCTGATGTCCTTTGGTCAAGAGCTCCTTAATCAGAGGTTGAGATCTTGGAGTTCCACTCTCTCAGGGTCTAGAGTAACTTTGGTGTACTTCTTTATAGTTTTGTCAACTCATTCAAGTTGAGGTGTATAAGGGTAGTTTGTTCCCTGGTGATCTCTTGAGAATAAAGAGACCCATGTGCAACGAATCTCTCTTATATCATAGAGAGTATGAACTTATGATCAAATTGACACTAAAGTAAAAAAATATGTCAAGATTGTTGGGATATGGTGTTGTACACCATTGCATAAAATGTTTTATTATAATGTTGTAATTAAATAATTATTTGGTTGTGATGCACCTCGGAGGTGTGGTTAATCACACTAGGTAATTATTTGGGGACCACTTTATGTTGTATTGTAACATTAGATTATTATTTAATGTGTGAGAGACATGTGATAATAATTTGATTTTGGGGAAATATTTTAAAAGTGAAAAATTAGTACCCAATATTAAATAAGGGATTTAGTGGTTTTATATTCACATGGTTTTATTTTACCACTTGGTTTTATTTTTGTGAGCTGGAGTCTATAAAAGAAAGCAAATATTTAGTGGTTAAGGTTGGATGGGTGAGTCTTATTGAGTCTTTCCAAGAAGTTCTTATGTGAAGCATGACACGGGATGTGTGGATTCATGCTTGGAGACATGGAGGATGCGTTGGAGAGGTTTGATGCTTCAAAGGTATTCATTGTAACTCTTGTAATGTTTTATTGCTAATTAATAGATGGAGTATGGATGCTTTTGGAGGTTGGGTTTTTCCCTCTTGAGGAGTTTTCCAGGGTATATCCTATGTTATATTGTGGTTTTTCTATTTGATCTATGCATTATAGTTACTTGCATGCATGCTTTTCTCTCAATGGGGTTATGCAGGAAATGTATTAAGAATATGGGTATTATGCATTATTTCCTAACAAGTGGTATCACATCTTTCATGGTTGATGGGAGGTGTGAGCTTTTAAATTTTTGTTATAACCCTTGTTTGAGTAGATTTTGTGCAAAGTTGAATCCATGGACATGTATGTTAGGTTTGAGGCATTACAAGGTATGGAACACATGTTGTAGGTGTTTGTTTGCAGATTTGGGATTTTAGGTTGTCAAGATTTGTTGGGTTTATTACAGATGTAAAGCATACAAAATATGGGTCAAAAAGGTTTCCTAGATTGAGCTTTCATATAAGGGTTTTGTAGAGGAAATTTTATAGATGACCTCTTGAGACAAAATGGACCTCACCATTAGATCCAGGATGGTTGAGAAATAAAAAATGACATAAAATTTGTCCTATTTTAGAGAAGTTGAAGAAAGGAATTTTTTTTTGCCCCCACAGCCTGTTGTAAGTTAGTACGACCGCACAAGTCTATAGAGGAAAAAATATTAATTAAATAAATAAAAATATATCTCTGCAAAAAAATAAATTAAACCATATGAGATTGAAAAATATTTTAAATGAAAAATATAATAAAATAAATTGTCACGGGGGGTCCGCAAACCACCCCCGTACCTTTATGATAGCATACTGTTTAGGCCTTGTCAGCCATACCCACTTGCATCAAAAAATTAAATTACATGAATTAAAGTTTAAGCCCCCACTTTCAAAATATTTAATTTAAAACATAAAACCTTTACTTAAAAATTAAATCACCCACCCCTGCCACCCATGCATTTATTAAGACTTTAATTTTAAAATATTAAGAGAAATCACCACTTTTAAATTTTTAATATTTGTAAAAATTAAATCACATTTTATTATGGAGTAAAGTCCACTTGAAAGTTGTTTATATAGTGAAATTGATTATTTTTTTTCAAATGGGCATAAATTTCACCTAAGATGTTGGGATTTTGACTTCTTATACTTGTTGGAAAGGTCTTTCTAAGCACTGCATAGTGGTACAGGTTTGGTTCTTTGATTTTACCATTTTGATCAATTTTTGGAACTTGAAAGCAAAATGTTCTCTTGTACACAACTTTGAGCATAACTTTTGCATATAGAATCAGATCTTTGATTTCAACATGGATAGTGTAATACACAGTGAATCAATCATATTTTCAATTTATGGTGTAGAGAATGGACATTACTTGTTTGGTCACTTATAGGAGCCTGAGATTCAAGCTGTGATTGCTTGAGCATATAGATAAGTCAAGAGGCGAAACCTTGAGGGAGTACAAGTTTTTATATGATATTTATGATGATACACCTAATTATCAGTTTGGTGCTTCATGGTACAAGTTTATAGGTGATTTTTAGAGTTAGACTTTATTGGTGATAGGTACAATTGTTTTCTTCAATTTTGAGGGCATGGTTTGACACGAGTGAAGACTTGGAGTCTTGTATGGAGTGATAGTTGAATGCAGGTACAACATTGGCTATGGTTATGGTGTCATGGATATGCAGGTATATTTGAGCATTATTACAAATTGATCATACATGTGGTTGTTTGGTGGTGATATTATTTGGTGTTAGGAGGTTTTTTATCTCCTAGATTCCTGTATGGTTCCTTGAATATGGTTACTCATTTGTGGACATGTTTGGAAAATCAGATCTATGATTGATTTGGTGTTGAAGTCTTAATGTTTATAGGATTATCTTCTTGGATATCTTAGTTTTCAAGTTACTAATATGATGATGTTTTTGAAAGATTTATTGTTTGGATCTATGAGTTATCTAGGTTGTGGATTAGCTACCCATTTTATTGCAGTGGGATGAATTTGATGTGGACTATTTATATCCACCAGATTGTTTCAATGTTGATACATACTTTGTTAGTCGGCCTTGTCTATGGATATTTATTCATTGGTATGTTACTTTGAGATGAGAGGATGGATGGTTAAAGTATTTGATTGGTTAGTTGATGGGACTTGTAGCATGTGGTTTTATCACAATGTCATGATAGCTTGGTTGCATTTCATTGGTTACACTTTTTAGTGGGAGATTTTGGGTAAAAGCACAAACCTGTGTCACACTTTATTAAAGAATCGACCAACAACAAAAAAAGTCCTAAACTTCAACCACACAAAAGTGGTCTTTATGTTTTGAATTTCAAAATGATGTAAACTAATGAAAGGTAGAAATATTGATGAAGTTTAATCCTATAATTTTTCATTTAAAAAAAAACAATTGTTTTACTATTTTTTTATCAATTTAAGAGCAAATTTTGGAATGCTAAAAATTTCAATAAAAAGTGACGTTCACTTGACGTCAAGAAACAAATAGAAAAAAACTTCATTTTCCCTTAATTTTTTTTCCAAATAGGTAACTTCAATATATAGTGCATGGAAAAAAGTTTTAAAATTTTGATGTATAATTTTCTCGTAATAACATTTTAAAGTCAAAATTGTCAGAATTTGATAGTTTTCATTAGACGTCAACTATTGTATATTTTTTTAATCATTTTCAAAAAAAAGATTATACCCTTTTGAAGAGGACTCTTTCCTCTAGTGCACCATATATTTTTAAAATATTTTTACTATGTTTTAAATTTTTTTTAAATTTCTAATTAGCCTCTTTTTTAACTTTAACAACCTACTTGCATTATTTAAAAAATAAAATATATGAAAAATAATCAAAATATTAAAAAAATACATATTCGGATTCACCATCCGAGATCTACAAAAGGGTATTTTTCTTTAAAAAAAATTTCATTCTGATTCAAGAAATACTTAGTTCAAGTTGAAAGTTTATGAAAATTCTAAAAAAAGCTTTGTTGGCTACCAACTAGGATACCACATAGACAATTTTGGTAGAAAGGGTTTTGATAGAAACCCTTTCTACTGAAACTATGCATATGAAATAAGCTAATTTCAAAGCAACAAAGGGAAAAATTTAATTTTTTCGATTTGGGTGAAGCATATTCGATTGAAACTCTGTGTGCCATGTATAGGCCATGTGGTTTTGGTTGAAACCTATTTGACTGAAACTTTTTCAACTGAAAATGTTTTGCTCAGAACTATTTATTTGGTCAAAAGTGTGACATAGCTTTGTGCTTTTACCCTTTTGACAATGATGACTTGTTGGTGTAGGATTGGTTCTTGATTGTTTGATGGTGGTTGTATCTTTGTGGCTTGGAGCTATTGGTTCTACTTGAGGTTATTGGCATTTTAGTTGCATGTGTGGACTTGGATGATC
>CM021109.1:66698814-66741349 GCA_007115665.2 Sequoiadendron giganteum | reverse complement strand
TTGCACCACCATTTAACATAAAAGTGTATCCATTGGTGGATCTTCTATTGCCAATATCTCCTACCCAATCAGAATCCACATATCCACGAATGTCAAGAGTTCTATGTGATGCAACCAAGTTTCCATGGTAACACAGAGCATATTTTGAAGTACCCTTTAGATATCTAAACACTCTCTTCACAGCATCCCAATGTGTCCTTCCTGGATTTCCCATAAAATAGCTAAGAACTCCCACTACTTGGGCAATGTCTGGCATTTTACAGACCATTGCATATATTAAACTACCAACTACACTTGCATTGGGCACCCTGGTCATGTCCTCCATATCAGTAGGAGATTTTGGATAATCTTCAACAGATAGCTTCATTCCCTGCAAGACTAGAACAACCAGCTACTTGCAATCATTCATACCAAATCTCTCCAAAACATTGTTAACATACTTACTCTGGCTAACTCAAAGCTTTCTACTCAATTTGTCCCTGTTTATTTCCATCCCTAGAATATACCTTGTTCCACCCAAATCTTTCATTTCAAACTTTTTAGACAATTGAGATTTAAGATCAAAAATCATAGACTTACTATTTCCTATGAAAAACATATCATCCACATACAAGGTAATAATAAGCACACCATCATTTTTAGATTTATAATACACACAATGATCAGATTTTGATCTCACAAATCCCATAGACAACACAAAGGTGTCAAACTTTTGATACCACATTCTAGGAGGCTGCTTCAAACCATGTAGAGATTTATTTAATTTGCAAACTAGACTTTCTTTACTTCTCTCAACGAAGTGCTCAAGCAGGGACATATAAATTTATTATTCCAGCTCTCCATGGAGAAACATTGTCTTCACATCCATCTGCTTGATCTCTAAGTCATACGCTGCTGCCAGTGACAAGAGAAATCTGATAGATATCAGCCTACCTACAAGGGAAAAAAATTCTCCATAATCAATTCCCTCAACCTAGGAATACCCCTTTGCAACCAACCTCGCTTTATACTTTTCAACACTGCCATCTAGACCAGTTTTCTTCTTAATTACCCATTTACAGCCAATAGAATTTTTCCCTTTCGAAAAAGGTACCAAATCCTAGGTTTCATTCTTTTTCAATGATTTCATTTCTTCATTCATGGCTTCCAACCAGGAATTTGAATCGGACATATTAATTGCCCCTTTCATAGTCCTAGGCTCATCAGTGCTATTAATCAAAGCATAGGCATAGTTCAAATCCAACATAGAGAAACCATACCTATCAGGTTGTCGTCTTTCATGTGTAGACCTTCTTACTGGCTGAGGTTGTGGTTCTTCATCTTCAGAACTCTCAGAGCTACTTGAGCTCTCCTCAGTTTCAGGTACACCATGTAGTTCATCTTTTTATGGAGTCTGAAGAATCTCAACTACATCATTCTTCTTTTCTCTTTGATCTGTCTCTAACTATGGTTCAACTATTGAAGGTTTCAGCTCACAAAATATTACACTTCTGCTATATAGAACCTTCTCAGTATCAGGATTCCAAAGCTTGTATCTCTTTAGACCAATTCCATAGTTGATGAAGATACATTTAACAGCCTTGTTCTCCAACTTTGATCTTTTCTCATTTGGCACATATGCATATGCCTCACAGCCAAAGACATGAATATGTCTCAGAGAGGGCTTCTTACCAGACCACACTTCCAAAGGTGTTTTTTCAACAAGAGCAGAACAAGGTGAATGATTTACCAGGTAACATGTTGTAGTCACAGCCTCAGCCTAGAACTTCTACTCTAGACCAGCACTACTCAACAAACTTCTCACTCTCTCCATTAATTTTTGGTTCAACCTTTCAACAAATCCATTCTGTTGTGGAGTATAGGGTGTAGTTCTATGCCTTTTAATCCCATAGTCTTTATAGCACCTTTCAAAATCTGCAGAACAAAAATCACCACCATTATCCGTCTTTAAACAAATAATTTTCCTTCCACTTTGATTCTCTACCAAGCTTTTAAACTCTTTAAAATGACTGAACACTTCTAATTTACTCTTAGGAAAGTATATAAATGCCCTCCTCGAATAGTGATCAATAAAAGAAACATAATATCTAGACTTTGATAATGAAGGAACATTAATTGGACCAAACACATCAGAGTGAACATAATCTAATACACTAAGAGATTTATGAGGACTCGAATAAAATTATACACGGTGTTGCTTTCCATAAATACAGTGTTCACAAAAATCGAATTCAAGGTTACAATCAACAAGCCCTTCAACAAGATTTTTATTTTTCAATTTTTTTAAACCTTTCTCACTGATGTGACTGAGTCTATGATGCCATAGCATGGTCTTCTCTACTGGGAGTTTCACCTCCAAGGAATTTGCACCCAGAGGAGCTTCATCATCCTTCTCTACAAGAGCAACTTTGCTTGACTTTACAAAGACGTTGTTACATTGAATAGGACATGCATCCAGCTTATACAGAGTGCCAGTATGTACACCCTTAGCTAGCACCATTGCACCTCTAGCCATCTTACATCTTTTACTTGAGAAATAAAATTCCACACTAGCATCATTAAGCTTACTAATAGAAAGTAAGTTATGAGCCAAACCTAGTATGTGTAGTACATCACCAATCCCTTTGATTCTTTCATCAAGGAATTGTATTTTGACTCTTCCATGGACAACAATCTCCAGTGTTGAATCACTCACCAGGTACACCTTTCCACTATCATACTTTTCGTACTTAGTGAACCACTCTCTATAAGACGTCATGTGGAAAGATGCACCTGAGTCAACCAGCCAGACATCATCTGATGCCTAAGTTTCCAAGGCTACAATGAAGGCATTTGCATCACTCTGAGAAGAGTCATTGTCTGAAGAGTTATTATTCTTCTTCTTCTCCTCCTTACAATCCTTTCGGATATGGCTAGGCTTCTCACAATTCCAACATTTCACCTTAGAATTTTTACTAGGAGACTTTGATCTCCCTTCAGATTTAGATTTGGAATTCTTGTCCTTCTTCTTGTCTTTCTCCTTCGATCTACCTCGAACAGCAAGGGCCTCTTTGGCCATCTCGGAAGACTTCCTCTACATTTCTTTCGATAGCAGTGAAGCAACCACGTCTTCCATCTTTAAACTAGTGGTTGTAATTCCAATAGCCATTACCAAATGATCCCAAGTATCAAGTAAATTACATGACATGAGCATGCAATGATCCTCCTCCTCTATCTTCACACCCATGGATGCCAATTGAGAAACACTCATATTAAATGAGTTCAGATGGTCTGCAATAGATGCACCTTCTTCCATCTTCAAGGAGTACAACTTCTTCCTCAGGAATAATTTATTTACTAGAGACTTTCCTTGATAAATGTCACCAATATTCTTCCATAACGAAGTTGCAGACTTCTCCTCATGGACATTTAGGAGTATAGAATCAACCATACTAAGTCTTATCAAACCTCTCACTTTTCTATTTGTGAGGTCCCATTCTTCTTGCTTCATACCTTGTGGCATAGTTGCAGACATAGCAACCCAGAGGTCTCTATCCACAAGCAAGTCTTCCATTTTGAGTTTCCACAACTCAAAGTTGTCGCCATTGAATTTTTCAATTTCTACTCTACCTGATGTACTCGCCATCTCAAACAGAACTTGGTTCTAACTTTGCAAGACTCCCACTCGAATAGTATTAGCACAAAAAAATAGCCCTACTAACAACGATAACACAACTGGCCAAGCTTTTATACCACTTGAAAGGAAAAAGAAACAGTATGGAATATGCTTTCCTAATGCTAAAACCACAAAGGAGAAGTTCAAAAAACCTTTATTTAAAACTTTCTTACATTTTAGATGCACATACACAGTAAGACAAGAGCAACAAAAATAAAAACATACATAGAGATAACACCAGATATACGTGGGAAAACCCTTATGGGAGAAAAACCCACCACACCAAGCAAAGTATCTTTTTATTTCAATAAAAAAATTACATACAAAGTTATAGACTTCACTCTCTGATAGTTAGCTCACAGTAGTAGACTTCAGTTTGAACCCCCTCACTATTCCAATGCGATTGTCGCATATAATGAATCATGGCTCTCTCTGTCACCTTAGTCTCTATGCCTACCTCTCTACAACAACCAAAGGGGAAGACAATTTAATTCCATACTTCACCGAAAAGAAACTAGATCTCTGGTCAGATCGCCCTGTAATCACGCATTGGGCCACCCAAGCATTTAATTCTGTTGTGGAGAATTATTTAGATTTGGATTCTATCAATAGCCAAATCAGATCTTACAGTTAATGCACATATCGATTTCATAGATTTAAACATTTGACCAATAACAATTGATTTACAATAGCAATGTAAAATCAATGAATGAGATCACACCACGTGTCATCATGCCATTCGTCCATCGCTTTGACTATCGAAATGGTCAATTGTGCCCCGAGATCCTCCTATCGTGCTATTGTGGAATGGCCTAAAGGCCACTGTGGTATGGTGATAACCATCTGATCGCCAGACCGCCAGAGTCC
Organism: Sequoiadendron giganteum; assembly: GCA_007115665.2. Taxonomy (NCBI): domain Eukaryota; kingdom Viridiplantae; phylum Streptophyta; class Pinopsida; order Cupressales; family Cupressaceae; genus Sequoiadendron; species Sequoiadendron giganteum. The sequence goes on along the minus strand of CM021109.1, from coordinate 66,736,827 downwards.
ACCAAGACATGCATACACATCTCGTACAATTTTGGGGAAACAAAAAAGCATCTACAATATTCCCAATAAATTTCTCTAAAACAATGACACATGTTCAAAAAATGCACACTTCACATGCTACCAAGTGTCAAACACTCGGACAATTCCACTTGATTTACAAGAGTTTGTCGATACTCACCTCAACTGAGCGCGGAATAAAATGAGCATCGTTGGATTAGTCAAATCGTAACCGTAGATCAAGATTCCCTCAGTACACTATGTTGTGGTCCCTACTATTGCCGGAGTCCAAAACACTTCCATCCACCATCAATCCATTGGCATAGCCCAGTGATGATTTCCATTGATGACCCCAAGTCACACCAACAGAGCATTTATCGCATATCGGTGAGACAACACATTGTCATTCACCAATATGCGATCGTTTTTCCGATTAAGCCAAGGGTCATCGTGCTACCACTAAAGAGAAGGAAGAACTTCACAATATAGAGAGTAAATTCATCAATTCCTTAATAGAGGTTCAAGCCAGCAAGTTGAGGCACATTTTTCCAATAGTCTAAGTACGCTTGAAGAAATCAAATTACATGAAGTGAACAATAAGGCAAAGTTCATCTTGAAGAATAGTCTGATACATTTGGAGTTGTTTAAGGTTTAGAATCGAAAGATGGATAAGGAAGTTTGGGATGCTTTAGAAAGAGTACATGATGGTGATGAAAGAGTTAAAGAGGAAAAATTGCAGAATTTGGAAACACGATTTGATCTTATACATATGTCTAAAGATGAAAATGTTAAAGCTTATGTAAAGAGATTTCATGAGGTAGTCACTGGAATTTGATCCCTTGGTGCTACTATAGATAAAACCAGGATTGTAAAAAATATTCTCAAAACTCTTCCTGATGCTTACAATGAGAAGGTGAGTGCTATTGAGCAGACTATAGATTATAATACCTGTACTAAGGATCTGTTGTTAGGATTTTTGACATCTTATGAAATGAGGAAGTCAAGTCTAAGAAATGGAGACAAATCAGAAATTTCTTTTAAAGCTACAAAAGTTGAAGATCCAGATGAAGAGAACTTTGATGAAATAGAAGCTTTGTGAGAAGAATGAGAAAAGGTTCTGGTAAGTATGAAGGTAATTTTCCCTTTAAATTATTTATTTGTGAAGAAAAAGGTTATTATGTTGCAAAGTGTCTGAAAAGAACTAAAAGGAATAAACAAAGATATGAAAAAGAAAAGAAAAGAAAGAAGATTAACAGAGATTACTATGTAAATGAGAATGCTAGTATTTCAGATGAAGATTCAGAATATGAAGATCCAAATGAAAATGAATGCTTGTTCTTGGCGATTAAGGATGAATCGACTTCTACTAATTTAGAAAAAAAGGTAAAGGAAAGCCCTCCAGAGAAGGAGAAGGAGAAAATTGAAGGTACAATTATCTCTGCCCTGCATGCTAAACAAGAAAATAATTTTTGGGTAGTTGATAGTGGTTATTCACATCACATGACTAGTGATAAGAGTAAGTTTGTTAATCTTGATAAATATGATGGAGGCTTGGTTATATTCAGAGATGATATTGGTGCTAATATCTATGAGATAGGTTCAGTAATTTTTTATGGCAAGCATCATACTAATAATGTTTAGTATGTTAAGGGATTAAGGCATATTTTTTTGAGAATTGGTCAGGTGTGTAGATAAGGATATGATATTGTGTTTAAGGATGAGAAATGTGAGATCCGGAAAAGCTCCAAAATATTGATTGCTATAAGAAAGAAATTTGAAGGGAATATTTATCAACTTAAGGGTGTTGATAGATGATGCTTTATGACTCATATAAATGATAGTTGGTTAATGGCATAGGATAATGTGTCACATGAATTTTGATAATTTATAAAGGATTAGTGTTGTTTGGGTCGTGAGAGATTTACCAAGAATTACAAAGCCTATTAATGTTATTTGCAAGAATTGTCAGTTTAAGAAGCAAGTAAGAAATCATTATAGATCAAAGGAACAATCTACTACTAGACTACTCGATTTAGTTCATGTAGATCTAGATGTGGTCCTATGAAAGTGTGAAGTCTACTTGGTGAAAGGTACTTTATTCTTTTAATTGATGATTATTCTAGATATGCATGGGTTACATTTCTTAGAGAGAAATTAGATGCATTATATAGATTCAAGGTATTCAAGGCTATAGTTGAAAATGAAGTGAATTTGAGAATAAAATGATTAACATCTGACAGAGGTAGATAATTCAACTCCCATGAGTTCAATATGTTTTGTGAAGTGCATGGAATAAAGAGACATTTATCTACTCCAAGAACTCCTTAGCAGAATGGATTTGATGAGAGGAAAAATAGAACAGTTCAAGAGGCTGCTAGATCAATGATTACTAAAGTTGTTTTACTGAAAGTTTACTAGAAAGAAGCTATTCATACTAATATTTATCCATTCAACAAAGTTTATGAAAGAGAAAATAGTACAAAGACTCCCTATGAGCTATGGCACAAAAGAATTCCTACAGTTAAATATTCCAAGGTATTTGAAAATAAATGCTATATCAGAAGAGATGAGGAAACTTTGGGTAAGTTTGATGTAAGAAGTGATGAAGGAATATTTATTGGGTATTCTACTAAAATCAAGGCATGCAAATGTTTCAATAAAATATTGAGAAATATAGTAGAGAGCTTGAATGTGAAGGTTGATGAGACAATAAATAATTCTATTGATATTGATGCAGATGTGTCTAATGAACATGATTGTGCAAGAATAGAAGAAATTTTGGAAGAATGGGATAAAGATGAGCAAGAGAAGCTAGATGAAATAGAAGAAGATGCTTTGGTGATGTCCCTAGGACACTGAAATATGCACAAAGTAATCATTCAGAAAATCAGATTATTGAAGACAAGACAAAAGGCATGTTAACCAGAAGCAATGTTGTTAATGAAGTAAATTTGTGTTTATGATCCAAGATTGAACCAAAGATAGTAAGTGAAGCATGTAAAGATGAACATTGGAAGGAAGTGATGAAAGAAGAACTTTTGCAGATTGAGAAGAATCAGACTTGGGAATTGGTCCCAAGACCGATAGACAAAAATATCATTGGATCAAAATGGGTATTCAGAAATAAGTTGGATGAGAATGGAGAATTTGTCAAAAACAAAGTGAGGCTTGTGTGTAAAGGTTACTCACAAGTAGAAGGTATAGATTTTCGTGAGACTTTTTCCCCAGTAGAAAGAATGGAAGCTATAAGGATGTTCTTAGCATTGTTTGCTTATAAATATTTCAAATTTTATCATATGGATGTCAAGTCATCATTTTTAAATGGTGATTTGGAAGAAGAAGTTTACATGGAACAACCAGAAGGATTTCAGTTGACATATCAACTAGATATGGTATGTAGATTGAAGAAAGCTTTATATGGATTGAAGCAAGCTCCTAGAGCTTGGAATGTAAGGTTAGATAGGTGTTTTATTCAACAAGGATTTAACAAAGATACAGTAGATAGTAATTTGTACTTTAAGATTGATAATGAAAAAATCTTGATTATATTTGTATATGTTGATGATATTATTTTTGGAGGAAATGAAAAGATTTGCAAGATGTTTGTGGAAGAGATGTAGAAATAATTTCAAATGTTTATGTTTAGGGAGATGAATTTCTTTCTTGACCTATAGATTATAGACATGTAAAATATACATGCACCTGATCCTGATCTTACTAACATCAGTTCGTCCTAAATCATCTCCTTTACTAATCAATTTAATTAAATAATATTTATTTGATTAAAATCATCATATTCCATTTATTAATAAATCCCCTTTTCTCTGATTAAGTCATTCTCTCATGTCAATTAAATTAATCAATTTGATTTAATTAACCCTATGTCTCTATTTGATTAAATAATTCATTTTATTTAATTAAATCCCTAAAGTCTTCTCATTAAATTGAATAAATTGAACATTATTTGATCTAATATTACATTATCCCCTTTGGTTAAATAAATCAAAAAAATCTATTAAATTAATCCTTTTCTCTCAATTCTAATTTAAATCAACTCATAAATTTAAGTCTAAATTGTCACATCTCCTAATTTCTCATTAAATTGATCAAATCTTGATTAATTTAATCTCAATCACTAAAATCCTCTAGAGAATGCAACTTGCAGAATAAATCAATTACTTTGATTTATTTAATTGCCTATTTTCTCTCAACATGGCATAAAAGTGGAATATTCCCTCAAATTTGAATTTAAATTCAAGTGGGCTTGGTCCTTCCAACAAGGCATTTAAGACCTCTTGCATGTCCTTTGCATTGAGCCAAGTTACATTAACTCCATTTCTCTTCCCTCTAAAGATTTCACATTCAAATTTCAAATTTGAATCTCATAGCATTTATCATGCACATTGACCAAAATGTGTTCATTCCTCCTCCAATCACATGTGGACAAGTGGCCTCTTCTCATTGGTTGGTCTTTTATCCCGCATTCATCCAAATCCCTCATTGTTCCAATTTGGAAATCTATAAATGGGAGACTCTTCCTCTCATTCTATCATCCACAATTTGAGTAAACTTACTATACTCAACTTCATCCTTATCCACACTTAGAGGAAAGTTACTCTCTTCACATTGAGAGCTAATTTTGTCCATTTCATAGCTAGGTTATGCCAAATTTCCATCAAGAAGCTTCAATCATCATCAAACCATTATCAAGCTTACAAAGGAGTTGGGAAAGGGCTAATTTCGACATAACAATTGGAAACTACTCCCCCATGGGATCAAGATTTTGCATACTTAATTAGGATTTCATTCATATTTACATGTTTTGTTCTTCATTTTCCTATTTTTAGTGTAAATGGATTTCATGGGGAATCCTTCTTTTAACTTGCATTTGAACTAAATAATGTGTTTTTTTGTTGTGTTTGTGCAGGAATAGAACCAGGGTTCACATTTTGGTGCTAGGAGGGAAAATATGAAGGATTTCATCACGTTTTTTGAGAAATTTCGTGCTTTTTGACATTTTTTTGTGCACATAGGAAACTGCGCCGCACACAATCCCGCGGCATTATATTGCACCGCATTCAAAGATGCGGCGTCATATTGCACTGCATTCAGAGATGCGGTGCTATATAGAACCGCGCACAAATTCCCAAACTTCGTCGCACCTATTTCTAGCCTAAGAAATTTGAATTTTCAAACTTCACCACTCTCCAAACTGTGTCGCATGCTCAAACAGCGTCACATTTGTGCTCTCTATTTTTTGTAGAACGTTGCACTCACTCTAGTTGTGGCACTATATTGTGCTGCAGGAGTTCCAAAAAGCGCCGCATTTGCTAACTGTGTCGCACCTGTGGATTTCTGATTTTTTTTAACATTTTTTCTGATGTAGGAACTTCCCAAGGGCATAACTTTTGACTTGGACGTGGATTTTGGCTGAAAGTTTGTAGGTGGTTTCATTATGAGGTGGCATGTGGTTTGGCAATTGAATTGAGATGGGTCGGTGGCCATTTTGGCATATTTTCGGAGCTTGAAACTTTCATCTTAGCCCTCAAAATGACAATTTAGTGTTTTTTTCTAGTTTTTTAAAAGTTGTTTTTGTTAATAACTCGAAGTTCATGTTTCGAATTTAGGATGTTAGTTGGAAATTCATCCTATCTTAGTTTTATAAATTTATTGGGAAAAAATAGGACTCTCAAAGTCATGCATGCAAAATTACCAAAATGGAAAAATTTAATAATTGTTGAAATCTGCCAAAAAAGGAAATTCCTTGATCAAAAGTGAAGGAAGGAAAATGAAGGCCAAGGGTTCTTTATAATGTTATCATCTCATTGTATCATGTGTTTTTAAACACTTTGGGAAAACTTATAATCCCTTTCTAAGGATTTGTTTATTTTATGCTTTAGGAAACACTAAATTTCTTTTGGGCTCTAAAAAGAACACTACAAATTCTTTCAAAAAAAAATTGAAAGCAAAGGGCTTAAAAATAACTTTAGAAAAACTTACTAGATTTGGTTTGAGGATAGAAATTGAAAAAGGCAACCTTCATCTTTCCTTTTGGTGCTTTAAAAAGAATCAAATCATTGCTTTGAGGATATAAAATGAACAAGTGTTGTTTTGTTTTGTAATTGTTTACTCAAAGTAATATCATCAAAAGGATGTATGCGCTTCTCTCGTGCCTCACGGCGATCTTGAGAATCAAAATATTTTTTTCTGATCTTAAGTTGAGTAAACTAATTGCCTCCACATTTCATTTTGGGATTAAAATTGAACCTATCTTGCAAGTGTGAGCGTGGTATATTGCGAGTGTTCTCCCTTTATTTTTCAACGAAGGTCAATTGAAATACGGGATATGCTTGCTTGCTTTTGTTTATCTTAGAGGGTCTACCTTGTGGGAAAAATTAATCACCCAAGGGAATGACCCAATCGGTAACACGCTAAATCCAAGCAACTTCCAATCGATATATAAGTGTGGATTCTCGAGGAAATTTCAAGAATCACAAGGATTGTTCCGACGAGAAGGGCAACAATGGTCTCTCACCACATGGATGGTCCCCCATGAATAGAATGCCCACATTAAAACCCCTTGTTTAGCAAAGGCCAAAATCCTAATCTATTTGTTGGTGCAAAATTTCATGTCCTTTGAAGCCACCCCACATATACATGCGATTATGTTGTAGAGATGAAAAGTATACCATGGGAGATTCATGGGTATTGATGCTTGGCTGACCCGAGAAGTGAGTGCACTATAAGGGGGAGCATGTGTGGTCAAGCATCTAATCATCCACACTGAATATGTGCAGCTGGATTTATTCAAGTGGGGTCCCAACAAATATTGTCTCTTCATCCTAGGATTGTACATGTTCTTAAAATCAAAAACACATTGCTTTAATCAGAAACATTCAAAAACAAACATCCACAAAATCTTCAAATTTCAAACCCTTTAGGAGGGGCAAATACCTTTGACCAAATCTAAGTGTTGTTTCTTTCCCTAGGGATTTTATCCTTAGAGGTCTCTAAGCATTTGGATTTACATCATAATTTTCTCATACTAAAGTCAACCTAGGAAACTATGCTCTTGAAACCTTGATGGACATTGTGGAATGAAAAGGAATTGAGACATTGACATTCAGTTTGAAAAGCATAATCAAGAAAGTGTTTGTGGTAAAAAGAATCAAATCTAAGCAAGATAATAGATAATTGAACCACACATGTGCTTGGTCCCTTTTGAGTCATTTGGTTTTCATGCAAACATTGGTCTTTTGGTTTGAACTACTTTTAGGGAAAAGCATGTTCTTCATTACCTTGATCTTGTAAACAAGTCCTCTTAAGTTCATCTAGGATCAAGTCAAACACTTCACCCATCCAAACATTTATCAAAATCCCATTTCACCAACAACTTTTGGAACCTTGGAAAACATGACTTATGCTAGAATTTTAGGAAAAATCAACATCATCTTGTTTGACTTAACACACTTAGTCAAATTATCAATCCTCTTGAGCGAATTTACCTCTAGGATAACACAACTTCCTAAGGTTTAAAAGTTCAACGTCACCTTGTTTGGCTTAACACACTTAGCCAAATTATCCTTTTGTGTACGGGTTTACTCTAGGATAACACAACTTCCTAGGGTTTACAGGTTCATTATCACCCTGTTTGGCTTAACACATCTAGCCAAATTATCTTTTTTGTATGAGTTTACTCTAGGATAATACAACTTCCTATGGTTTACAAATTCATTATCATCTTGTTTGACTTAACACATTTAGTCAAATTATCCAATCCATTATCACCTTGTTTGACTTAACACACTTAGTCAAACTATCAATCAATCAAAATCAAATCAAACCAAGTCCTAAATTCTAGCATTGATCCAAAGTTCCTAAAATTTCAAACGCCCATATCATTCACCCCTTTCATCCTTCATCTCATCATTGGTCTTAAACCCCTCAGAGGTCAACAAGGTCAAAACACAAGAGGAACATGGAATATAAACTTGATTCATCCATCATGATTAATCCAATTCAACCAAACTATCCAACCCTTACAATGCCAATTGATTTTCAAAAAATTGTATTTGTACAATCCATATGTGGGATCATTATCTCCTACAAACCTCAATGGTACAACAAATGTGATTTTTCCCAATCTAAATTTTGGAACACCTTTCCCTTTGGTAGATTTAAATCAAAGTCAAAACTTACAAATCTATCAACCAAACAATCAAGGCATGAACCTTCCCCCTTTACCAACCATCAATCAACTAAATCTGAGCAACACCACCTTCATAAATCAAATCATCATATCAAATCCTCCCATTTTTCCATCGATATCGCAACAACAGATGGCAACCATTCAAGCAACCCCAACAATTAACACCATTCCCAATCCATCGCCACCACCACCAAAACACAACATGAAAAATTCATTCAGCATCACGTTGCAAGAACTCCAACAAATGCATGCTCAAGCCCATGCTCAATATCAAGCTCAACAAGCGCAAACACAATTCCAAGCATAATTGCAAAATGACCAACAACAAGCTTTGTTGGTGCAACAACAGCTAGACCAACAACAAGATTTGTTAGAACAACAACAACAACATGACCAAAAACAAGCATTGTTGGCTCAGCAACAAACACAAGAATTACTCCGTCATAAAATATTGCAACAGATTCCCACCACAATCATTGAAAATGATGATCAAGATCCTTTGACCAATGATCATGGTGAAAATGTCTCTACATCACCTTATAAGTTAGAGGACATATCACAAGAATTTATTCCAAATCATGATCAACATCTTTCACCAAGGTCTACCAATGATCCTTTCCAAAACATATGGACATCCTTTGACCTCATGAAATTTGAGAAACTTCCTATGCCTAAAGAAGATATCCAAGAACCCTTTACAAAAAATTCATTCTTTGAAATTGACCCATGTCAAGAACTTGATCCAAAGCATGTCGAAAGCAATTCCGAAATCATTTGAGATCAAGAATTTACATCTCCAAGCTACTACAATGATATAATGGACACTCTCCTATCTATATGAGATGATCAGATCCACATAGCACATACTCCTCCATCTACACATGAGATGCTTCCCATGGATGGACATGTAGATGGTCTTCATTCATAATAGGATTCCTTTACTCCTGACATTATTACACAAAAATAGCAGGACATTGATTCCTACATTCAAACTTAGTTGTCAACACCAGGATCAAATATATCCCAAATTCAGACTAAGGACATCATGTATTAAGATGTCCAATATTATCCACTCAAGGGAAAATGTCAGACAGAACAGGATATTTCAGAGTTAGCATAGCAACAAATTGAAGTAACGTCATCTGCATTGGTCATTTATCAGAGAATGCATTATTAACAAGGCATCTCAAACCAAGGAGAATCAAAGAAAAAAGGTGCTACTATCACCATATTGGGGGAAAATTCATCTCAAGCAAACATCAACATAGGGGGCATGAAGGATCCTTATGATGAAACCAATTCCAATACTACAACCAACTACTTCGTGAATCTTCACCCACCCATCATGCCATCCACAAATTAGGACCAATGTCAAAAGAAATATTTGAATCAAAACATGAAGAATTTTATCAAGGAAAAAGAAGCGAAGCATGAAGGACAAATCAAATACAAGTGGATGCCAAAAAATACAAAGAAAGATGATCCCTATCAAACTCCATTAGTTAGAGAAAAACTATGGGGAAAAATAAAAAGGGGGCAAGTATCCATCAAAGATGTCCACAAAGGCAAAAGCATTCTTCTCAAGTGACATATAAAGTGTATCAAGTTGTTGGTCCTAATTCCATGCACACTTCCGTGTCCACCCAACATTGCTCATCTTCCCAAGTTTGGAGAGTCAAAGGTTCCAAACTATCAACAAATCCATCTTTTATTCCTAAACACACTCCACCATCCATTCCTCCACGCATGATATCCAATTCTCACATTGACCATGTCTTGGCAATGACCCTTCATCATAAGGATTCAGAAGGCACTCTATCACGATGCGCACACAAACACAAAGTTAACTCCAGTGTTAGCAAAGAAAATCAGGAATCTCAAAAGTTGCATTCAAGTGCACATATCTTGGCAAGGAAGATTCTTCAAGAAGGATATCAGTGGCACATTATGACAGAAGTATCAATGTTAGTAGTACCAGGTGATTCAACATCAGGTTAAAATATTCATAGAAAAATGCAAAAAAACAAAAAATACAAAAAAAAAAAAAGGATTGAAAACAATAAAGAAAAAAACATCCTCTAGTGAAAACCACTTCGATGGCACTTTGGACAAGTACCATGATGAAAACCTAGCAAACAGGCGTCATGTGTAGAATCGAGCATCTATGTGTGCCACTTCAGGTGAAAGCATCTCATCCCATCCATAATAAATCCAGCATTCCCTCCATCTTACCCAAAATAAATTCATTCATCCATGAACCATTTATCCAATCCATTTTCATCCATCTGCATCCATACTCCAAGTTATCTTGATCTTGACCAAGTTTGGTGCACACTTTACACTTGCTTATGGTAAACATCTTGACATGGGTCATTTTCATTGATCATATCCTACCCAACGTTGTCTAAACCATGAAGCATTATCCAAATGAGAATCCTCTATTCGAATATCTTATTACAAGATAAACCTTTGCATGCTTACCATACCCATCCATCCATCTATCCAATAATCCATCCATGGCCTTTCAAACATTGCTAGACACTGGGGGCAGATATTTGCATCTTGCTTCGAGAATAAATCTTGATATATATCCTTCAACTTATGTGGTGATCTAAACATTGGAAAACATGAAATCAAATTGGTCAAGCATTTGTGAGCCAATCCAAATCACTAGCCCATGGCATATTTTGACAAAAATACGGTCTTTATCAACCTTTATCTTTCATCAAACATCAATCCAAAATCAATATCAGTTACATCTAATGTGTACTTCAGTGTCACATCAAATCATTCAAAATAGATTTTGTTTCAAATCAATCCATCATCATCTTGGGATATCCTTCCCAATCCTTTTGTTTCTTAACATTATCCTTGCATTGTTGTGTATCCTCAACAATTTTATCATCATGAATTCATCATCATCCTTGTGTTACTTAAACATTTTTCTTGCATTCTTGTGTATCCTCAACAATGTTATCATCATCAATCCATTGATCCGATCAACTAACCCTACCTTGGTTTTCAACAAAATCCCAAAATAGAGCACTGATATCATCACATATCCATATCCAAATCATCAAAAACCATGTGAAAATCCAAAAACATCTCAAAAAGTCAGAAAACATCAAAAAATTTGTCAATCTGAACTACATCATCTCTAAGCTTGAACGTAGGCAAGGTTGATCTTTGATCATCCCTGAGACACCCTAGGTCAATCCTTAGGCATCCATCACAATCTGGCAATTCGTTTGCCCATCTATTTCATATTTTAGGTTAGTCCTTTAGGTGTTTGTCGTAATCTAGCAATCTATTTGCTCATCTATTTCACATTTTTGGTCATTCCTTTAGGCATCTGTCGCAATGGCAATTTGTTTTCCCATCTATTTAGGTGTCTGTCGCAATGGCAATTTATTTTCTCATCTATCTCATCAGAAGTCAAGTCAATTTTGATCTAAACTATCTTGTCTCCGATCTTAAACATAGGCAAGACTATCATTGATTGGCCCCCGAGACACAAAATCCAAAAACATTCACAAATCTTGAAAATATCCAAAACATTGAAAAATCCAAAAATCAAAACAACCTCAATACAGTTGAAAAACCCAAAATGGTCTGCTCGTCTCATGTCGCTTTCACCCGCAATAATCATCACCCATAATAAATCATCATCGCCTTCATCTTTTGGTAAGGCAATCAAAAGCAAGTCTAGCAGGTTCCAAAGTGAACACCCTAATCATCAAAGTCTCAAGTCTAAGTCAGTAAGCATGCAAGTTGATCAACTCAGAGTATCAATAGCTTATCATCCAATCAGTCTCACCAAAATCCTAATCACAACATGTCCTAGGATGAATCCTTCCCATGATGGACATAAGCATCAGGTATCTCACAGTAGTTTAGCCTTGGCTAGCGATATGAAGAACAGCATCTTGTTTGTTTACTTTATCTAGTCTTTTTGACTTATCTTATTTTTCGCTCATTCCAAGGACCTCTTAATGATGCCTAAACAAAACAGGTTTAGAGAGAAAGGAATGGGGCAATGATCGTTATCTTTTTTATCTGTTGTGCTTTTTGGATGCTCTTGTAAAATAACTTCGCGAATACTTACTTTTTTAGGTCCGTCCTAGCAAGGTTTTTGTATGTCAAGTGTGAATAGGAATACTCCTATCTAATTATCAAGTCAAAGTCCATCACACTAGGTACAATTCCATCCTGGTCCTTTATACCTTGATGCATCATACCTACATGTGTTATCAAACATAAAGTAATTGGCCCTTTGAAAATCCCAACTCCTGGTAAGAAAATCATCATTATCATCATAGCATAGGCTTGTTGGATTCTCATTCCATCCATCGTATTCTTCTTATTCTTCTATATTTACTAAAATTTCTATCTAAATTAGGTGTGTGTTCTCAAAATATACAGGAGGCTACCCATGGCCGATGACTATCTATACATCATCAGAATTGTCTACATCAAATAATTATCTTTTGTCCTCTAATTAATAAAACCACTCCTCTAGCATTTTATCGCGATCTCAATTAGAAAATTGAGCATTTCCAATCAATCTCTCAAGGGGGTAATATACCAGCATAATCCTTCTCACTAGGGCAATAGTGGGACATTCAGAAAATTAGAAAAAAATTTAACTTTGATCACAGCAGTTTATTATTTGAACCAATGCAACAAGTACATTGCTTCAAAGAGGGGCAAAATGTAGACACGTAAAATATACATGCACTTGATCCTGATCTTCCTAACATCAGTTCATCCTAAATCATCTCCTTTACTAATCAATTTATTTGATTAAAATCATCATATTCCATCTCTTAATAAATCCCCTTTTATCTGATTAAGTCATTTTCTCATGTCAATAAAATTAATCAATTTGATTTAATTAACCCTATGTCTCTATTTGATTAAATAATTCATTTTATTTAATGAAATCCCTAAAGTCTTCTCATTAAATTGAACATTATTTGATTTAATCTAACATTATCCCCTTTGGTTAAATAAATCAAAAACATTTATTTAATTAATCCTTTTCTCTCAATTCTGATTTAAATCAACTCATAAATTTAAGTCTAAATTGTCACATCTCCTAATTTCTCATTAAATTGATCAAATCTTGATTAATTTAATCTCAGTCACTAAAATCCTCTAGAGAATGCAACTTGCACAATAAATCAATTACTTTGATTTATTTAATTGCCTATTTTCTCTCAACATGGCATAAAATGGGAATATTCCCTCAAATTTGAATTCAAATTCAAGTGGGCTTGGTCCTTCCAACAAGGCATTTAAGACCTCTTAAATGTCCTTTGCATTAAGCTAAGTTACATTAACTCCATTTCTCTTCCCTCTGAACATGTCACATTCAAATTTCAAATTTGAATCTCATAGCATTTATCATGCACATTGACCAAAATGTGCTCATTCCTCCTCCAGTCACATGTGGACAAGTGGCCTCTTCTCATTGGTTGGTCTTTTATCCCACATTCATCCAAATCCTTCATTCTTCCAATTTGGAAATCTATAAATGGGAGACTCTTCCTCTCATTCTATCATCCATAATTTGATTAAACTTACTATACTCAACTTCATCCTCATCCACACTTAGAGAAAAGTTACTCTCTTCACATTGAGAGCTAATTTTGTTCATTTCATAGCTAGGTTATGCCAAATTTCCATCAAGAAGCTTCAATCATCATCAAACCATTATCAAGCTTACAAAGGAGTTGGGAAAGGGCTAATTTCGACATACCAATTGGCACCTACTCCCCCATGAGATCAAGAGTTTGCATACTTAATTAGGATTTCATTCATATTTACATGTTTTTTTCTTCATTTTCCTATTTTAAGTATTGTAAATGGATTTCATGGGGAATCCTTCTTCTAACTTGCATTTGAACTAACTAATGTGTTTTTTTGTTGTGTTTGTGCAGGAATAGATCCAGGGTTCACATAGATTAATCAAACAGATAAAGGAATTTTCATTTCACAGTCTAAGTATGTGAGAGAGATGTTGAAGAAGTTTGGGATGGATTGTTCCAAACCAATATGTACTCCTATGGTGACTGGTTGAAAATTGGGTAAAGATGATGATTCACCTAAGATTGATCAAAGCAAGTATCAACCAGATATTATGCATTTGGTTTGTCTTGTGGCTAGATTTCAAGAAGATCTAAAGGAAACACATATTGTTGTAGTTAAACAAATATTTGAATATTTGAATGGAACTCCAGATTATGGATTGTGGTATCCTAAAGATACTAACTTTACACTTAGTTCCTATACAAATATAGTTTGGGTTGGATGTATAGATAAAAGGAAGAGTACAAGTGGTGGTGTATTCTTTCTTCGATGCAGATTGGCAGCATGGTTCAGTAAGAAGCAAGATTCAATCTCTTTTTCTATTGTTGAAGCTAAGTATATTGTTGTTGCATCTTGTTGTACACAAGTTCTATGGATTAAATAGATATTCAAAGATATCATAGTGCTATATGATGATCCCATTTCTATCTTTTGTGATAATACAAGTGTAATTAATATTTTGAGGAATCATGGGATGCACTCGAGGATGAAGCATATATCAATTAGATATCATTTCTTAAGAGAGAAGATCGTGGAGAATGAAGTAAAACTTGAGTATATTCCAACAAAGCATCAGATTGCTGATATTTTCATGAAGGCTCTTCCTAAAGATACTTTTGAGTATCTCCGAGAGAAGATAGGGGTTATTGCCCCTCCTTTCATAAACTAAGATGCATATGGAGATGCATTTGTTTGATGGATTAATGGTTCTATCTTTTTGGACTGATATTTTGGTGGCTACCACTCAAGGGGAGCAGGTAGTTTCAAGTGTTGTCATTGTGACTATTATGTTTTCATGTCAAAGGAATATTCAATGAACATATCTTTTTCCTTTTCTGTTGATGTCAAAGTGGGGGAGAAGGCATGTGAAAAGGAAAGAAAGCTAATAAGAGAAAGCGGGTAATGAGGAAAATGATCTTCTGAGGGGGAGAAGCAAAAATAAAAATCCTGAGAAGTATATTCAAAACTGGTATGGTGTCTTTGATGGTTTTTCACATCATGTGTTTCTATCAATGAAAAAAGGGGAGATTGTTGCAAGCATGAAGAAAGGATTGAAGTTGTTTTCATTTATGTCAACTGGTCAACTAGTTATCTACTAGTTGTTGTTGGCGGTATATGTTGAGGATGTTGAGAAAATTGTATAAAATAAAGTTTATAGGTATTCAGTTGTTGATCCGGCATTTTCCCCTATGTTCGTGTGGTTATGTTAGTTATGATTGTTGAAGGTTGCTATATCCATATTTTTGGTTGTTAGTCATTGAGAAGTTAGAGTTGTGTTCACCAGTTGTGAACTATATTTTTTGTGTTCTAGTTGAGGTCCAAGATAAATGTTGCTGGTCTAGGTTTCTCTTTGATGAATTCTTTTGACTTGTGGTTCTAGAGTTAAGATGTTTTGGTTGCATTGAAGATATTTTGGGTTTTTGGAAGTTTTGAGCTTAATTTCTCTATGTATTTTACACTGATTTTTCCAATCTTGTGTTAAGCACTAACTTTGAAGTTAATGAAGTGTGTTGGATCTATTTTGGGTCCCAATGAAGCGTGTGTTTGGGTTTTCCTCATTCTACTTCCACCCTAGGATGGTTGGTGCCAACCTAATTTGAATTTGAATTTGGATGGCTGACTTTGGATCTCTTTTTCAAGGTAGGAGATAGTATAAATATAGGATGAGCTAGTAATGAAAAATGTACAAGAGGAAAGAAGGAAGATAAGTGAAAGAGTAGATGTGAAATTGATACTATTCAAAAAGTGTGTGTGAGTTGAGTATGGTAGATCAGTGTGAAGCTTAATGTTGAATTCTTGGATGTAGTGAGTAGAAGGCAAACTCTATCATTCACACAAGTTGACCAAGTAACTATGGTGGAATCCTTTGTTGCATTGGGATTGTAGTCTCTCTATAACAAGTATTCTTTGTCTTCTTTGTATCTCTATGGAAATTATCCCTCTAGGTTGTAGCCTTGTTGGAAAGTGAGTCCTTATTTTAGGTAGTGAGTCTTATCTTAGGTAGTGAGCCTTGTTTCAGGCAGTCAACCTTTTTGTAATTGGTTTTGATATTCTTTATAGTGTGATTTAATCCTCACTATGATTTTCCCTCATTGGGTTTTCCACGTAAATCTAATTTTATTGTGTTTATGTGTTGAATTTGAGTTTTTTCATTGGTATTTGATGATTAATCATTTAAGAAGTTTTAAGTATTAGTTCCGATGATTGAATTAAAGGTGAAAATCTATGACAACTTATTCACCCCCCATCTCAGTTGTCCTATTCAACAATCTTTTCACATCATTATGTTTTTTCATTATATCTTGCATTTCATTAGTCTTTCCAAGCCCTAACTTGGTGGTGAACCCCTTTTTAGTTTATAATTAGACCCTAGGACACCCTCTTACAAGATCTCTTTCCCCTATGCATCCTTGGATTGAGATCTCTAGGGTTTTCCTTGAATGAAAAGTGAAGAATATTGTTATTCTATCTCCCAAGCATAGAATCCAAACAATTGTCTTCCTTTCATTTTGGTGAACCTACATTTATAACATCTTAATTATGATTTGGAGTGCATCATCATCCTAGATCTAGCTTGCATTAACTTTGAATTAGGGTTTGTATTGATTAATTGGCATTCTAGGGTTTCTAAATTTTTCACTAGTGAAAGTGCATATAAGATGCATTTTTGCATCTGCATCACTGAAAATCATCTGAAATCTACATTTGCATTTAGTCTATAGATCATCCAAACTAAAAAGCATAAAAATAACTTAAAATTTCTTGAAATTTGTGAAAAAATCTCTCACTAGGACTCATACACCCCTCTGGGTGATTTAGTCCTAGTGTAGATTTTAAACTGCATTTTACTGAATTCAAAACTATGTTTCTAAGCTTTTGTTTGTTGTTGATAACTTTCTATTTTAGTTAACAGATTTTCTATTTTATTCAATTCATTGCATCTAGTTTAATTTGGTTCATCTTGTGAATTATTCAAAATTGCATCTAGAACATTTCATTTCAGCTTGCTGCATAGTGTAGTTACCTTATTTACAATCTAAACTTTGCATCACATTTCATTATGGATATGTGCTTTGGTAAGCTTTGGATGTCTTTGAAATCATTAGTGGATGTGTCAAGTTGTGCTTTTGGAAATGACCCTAATGAAATTGAACTTATTCATTCTCACTCAACTCCTAATTCATGTCCTCCTCATGATGTTGACATCATTGGTGAAGATGGTGATAGAATGAATAAATTCCCAAGCTATTTCCTTAATAACCTCGAGGCTCATGCATCCTTTTATCCATCCATGAAATAACCAACACCCCCTATAATACCACCACTTGAGATGTTTGGTTATTTACATATTGAAACTAAGATACAAGATAAGCCTAAGTTCCCTTCCATAGGTTAACCTAGTTCCTCTAATCAAGGAAACATTCAACCATTCTTTGTTAATAAAGTGACAGATGCTCCGATCAACCTAGAAGAGACATATGGAAAAGGATTGATGATCTTGAGTAAATAGGGATGTGATACAATAAGTAGGCATGAAATTCATCAACTCTTATCTAACAAATACCAACAGAAGATACTAAAGGGATAGGATATCGATATCCTTCTCTTGATATGAGTATCCTCCTTCCTAAAGAACAATCGATGCTTTGTAATGATGACAAGGATGACATGATCATCTTAGATCCTCCTCCTCAACATTCAACTAGAGATGTTTGAGAATCTAGCGAATGAGAAAGACCTTACAAAGTAAAGAAACTACAATTCCCTTACCCACCAACTGATACTGAAAGGAATATGTAGATACTTTTACACCAAGAACTTATTACATTACCTCCCATAAGAGAAGATCGATCTCCAAATCCTAAGAATGGAGACACATCACATTATCAATATCATAGAGTTCTTGGACATAGTACCAATGAGTGTTGTGCTTTACAAAAAATCTTTAAAAATCTTGGTATCATATAAATAATCCCTTAAAGCATGTCCTCTTGCTTCTTGCCATGTAATGGTCATAGAATCATCATATTCTCACTATTACATGATTTACATTGATTGCAAATATTTTCAAAATGCAAGGAGCTCTTTCTCATCACACACCTCATCTCATTCTTGTATTGCGCTCAGTGGGGGAAATAATTTGATAGCCTTTTCCTAGTAATGCACTTGCTATTGTCCCTTTAGCTAGTTTTATGCCTTTCACATACAATGACATGATTGAGATGTGGACGACCTAGTAATAGGTCGATTTGCATGTGCCTTACTAGTCTTTTTCATTATTTATTTTTCATTTGTATGATTTCATGTTTGTATTGTAATCTCCCCATGATTTTCTATTTGGTGTGTCTCTTTCTCTCTTTGTGACATTCCTCTATTTATATCTACATTCCTCTCTATGTAGTATATCATTATCTTTACATTGTCTTGTGTTTTCCTTTTTGGGATGATGCAAGGCATCAAGACATTCATGTCTCTTCTATGTTGACCAAAAATCCTTTTTCCTATATCTTTTTCATTTGTCTTGTGTTTTCCTTTTGGGGATGATGTGGGGAATCGATACATTCATGTCTCTTCCATGTTGACCTGAAATATTTTTCTTTATTTTCACTATATTTGTGTCATTCTTCCAATTCTATGAGTATTAGGGGAATGATGATAGTTTCGAGCTCTATAAAAACATTGTAGCAAGAACATACTAACCCCAAATCCATAGATCCCTTGTGTGTGTTTGGAGTTTCATTTTGGGGGAAACCCCTCATTTTTTTTCATTACGTATCTTGATTTGGAAACATATGACTTGGCATAGGGATTTCCAAGTTAGCTCTCATGTCTTCTTTCTTGTTAGCATTTATCATTTTCTACTTTAAATTAATTTCTCATAGCATGGTCTTTAGCAATTTCTTTAAAGGGGGGAAACATTCGCATTATTCTTTGACATTTCAAGTTTCATGGTGTAGTCTTCTTACTTCATGTGATGCATCTTTCAATTTTTTGTGACATTCGATGTGATTTCCTTCAAGAAGAGCGTGATATCTCTTAGCATATTATATTCCTCTTAGTGGCTTGATGTGACACATTGCATCCCCTAAGTTGTGAATCTTCTATTCTCTGATTGGTCCTCTCTTTGAGACATTAGGCACAATGTTCCATAAGTTAATACCTCACATGAAATAAGAAAGAATCCTTTGAATGTTCTTTACATTATTTTACATTTACAAAATTTTGGTTATATGGCCAACTTGCATAATACACTTTGCATGCCTATGGAGCCATCTTGTTTATTCATGAGTATCAAGCATAAAAAAAAATTCTTGTCTCATGGAGCTCAAAGTTCATTGTTGTGTGGCACCTTATCAAAGTTATTAGGAGGTATAACTTTGGTCTGGTTCGAGGAGAAGTTGATCTGAGGCATGAATTTACCATAGCCACTCACGTGTGTGTGTATATGTGTCTCACCTCTTTGGATCCTCACCTAGTGGATAGCCTAGAGTTTTGTTGCCTTAGAGTGAGTGTGCATTTTTTGACAAACAACCTAGATTTGATCCACATTGTGATCGAAAAATGGTTGAAGCTTGATCCAGCCATTTTGTTTATATTTTCTCTTCTCTTTGTCTTTGGCAGTGTATGCTTGTGCCTTTCTATTGCTCCTTATATCATTTTCATGTGTGTTTTTTTGTGTCTATGTTGATTTGTCATAGTATTTTGATCTTAGGGGCTTGCACACCCTCTTGATCGATGTCATCTTATTTTACTAGCATGGGTACATTTGGACCCCTCTTGATGTGTGTTAGTCTACATTAGTATGAGTTGGAAGTAAGTTCCTCATCTCACTAAAGTGGGGGCTAAATTTAGTCTCGAAAAATGTTGACCATCATATTTTAACACTTTTTTGAACCCTCCTTGTAAAATTAGACTTAATGTTGCCTTGATTTAGTGTTGTAATGTGTTTAAAACACTCACATTAGGTCTTGGGCCCTTGTGAACTAAATATACTTAATTGTGCCTTATTTGATGTGGTGTAAAGTGTTGTACCACACTTTCACACTTTTCTAGGGTTTTCATAAATAATTGAGCTTCTTTTTTCCTTATTTGGCCTATTTTGTATCCAAAATCATCATTTAATGCATCTTTCCAAGGATAATCTTGACATTAATCAATATCTAATCATAATTTAGGTGTTTTTAGGTTGTGTGGCCCAGATTTAGTGATTTGGGACTCATATGCCACCTTGAGCATATGGGTCCCACCTAGTTTTTTGGGCCCCAATCTAGATTTTGCATCATTCTAAGAATTTTTTGAAAATGTGCCCCATAATTAATGTTATGGGACTCGTATGCCACTTCTAGCATATGAGTTTCGTGTGGCCCAAAATAAAAATTAATTCAAATTCTTGGAAGGATTTTATTCTCCTAGATCTGATGTCAACTTCTAGTGTTGTAATTTTGGGAAATTTGGCATTGATTAGTTCAAAAATGGATGGTCTATGATTTAGGACATAAAACATCACTTTTCCCCAACTAACAATCGAGGATGCCCTAGAGATCTCAATCTAAGATATGTAAAGGGGAAAGAGATCTACTAAGGGACTATCCTAGGGTATGTTTAGAGATTAATGAGGGGTTCACCACCAAGCTAGTTGTTGGAAAAATGTATGAAATGCAAGATCTAATGATTTAACTCAATGATGCATAAAACTTCACTAGAAATGAACAATAAATGCAAGTAAATCATAATAGAAAATTGGAAAAGTACAGAGGATCACATGGAAACCTAAAGGAGATTGACTGAAGCTCTGAAATGCTAAAAAAATGAAATTTTTGCCTACTAGGACTCATACGCCAATCTGGGTGTATCGATCCTAGATTTGGGTTTCTATACAAGAACTGGTTTCTAGAAAAAGAGTATCTAAAACTGCAAAAATCTGAAAAATGACTTAAACTGGGACTCATATTCTAGGACTAGAGAATGAGTCCAATTAGGGATGTTTGTAAATTCAAGGTCTAAACTTGGTCTTCAATATCTTCTCTTTCTGTTCCACTTTGTTTCTGGATCTAAAACAAAGATTTCGGGGTTGTAGATGAACTTTTAGTGAAGATTACAACCTTGGAAATGAGGAGACAACTCCTGCAACTTTCTCCAATCTTGTAATCTAATCTTCAATGATCCTTCATGCTCCAAGACACCTATATCTTCAATCACACATGTAAATAGGAGAAAAACTCGTTGATTGTTAGTGAATAGGGGTTTGCCTTTGTCAAACCCTGTTTCGATAATTAAACCAAACGATGAAATAAGGACATGAAACATGAAACATAGAACATTAAACATGAAAAATGATACCTTGAATGATTCCTTGTAAATAATTTCTTGTAAATCTACAACTCAACATGAAATGGCCATGAAGGATGTAGATCTTGATCTTGATGATAGGTGTAGAATAATGCTTGATCTTGGATCTTCAATGCTACATCACAACACTAGCTCAACAAAATGCTTGATTCTTGATAACCTTGACATGATAATGGATCTTGAATTGCTACAACAATTGATGAATAATTCTACCAAGGGAAGTCCATATGACCAGTGTTATCAATGATCTCCCTTATAGACTAGTTGCTTACTCAGAGAAAGAGTTTGAGATGAGTGTGGTGGTAGTAGATATCCCACCCAATTATGGAATGTTGCTATCTAGGAAGTGGAGTGCTTTCATGGGAGGTAGCATGTAGTATGACATGTCTTATGCTACTTTTCCTATTGATGGTAAGAATTTCCAAGTGGTCATAGAACCAAAACTATCACATATGATGGAACATGCTCCTGAGGATGATACAATTCTTTTTATAGACACTGACATCAGTGATTTTAAAGTAGAAGAGGTTCCAAGAGAATGTGATGAGTGTCTTGCACATATAGATAATGAAGTTACAAGACTATCTGATAAGGATGGACTCTAGAAGATGTAATTTGGTGGTGCAAGCTCTAAAGAAGGGTCTGGTGCAAGAATATTGTCGGTATCACCTAGTGGAAATACATACAAGTTATCTTTCACTTTGTCCTTTATTTGCACAAACAATGTGGTAGAGTATGAAACATTGTTGTTAGGATTAAGGCTAGCTGAAAATCATGGGATAAATAAGTTAATGGTTATCGATGACTCTTAGTTAGTGATATCCAAAGTAAGGTATAGATATACATGCAATAACAACAAATTGAAATAATATAGAAATGTTGTTTGGCTCTATTGAACAATTTGATTCTTTTGGGATCAATTGGATGGAGAGGGTGAAAACTAGAGTAGTTGACTTTATTGCAAATATTGCATTAAGACATGATGCTATAACTTTTGTAGGTATCTCAAAAGTTGAGGTACAAGAAAGGCCATCAATCCCTGACAATGTACATAATTGGACAATCTTCAACGCTAATGAAGATATTTTGAAATTTTGAAAATATGTTGATGTATATGAGAGTCAATAAATTGATTTCGGGGATTTTTTTGAGAATATAGATGGTAAGAATACTTTCTTTGGAAATGAATTTATTCAATTAAAGACAAATAAGATCCCCAAAGGCCTTGTAGCATTAGAAAGGATCTTTGATAATTAGGACAAGAGCAAGGTTAAAACAACTGCCACCCATCCAAAGAATCTAGAAGAAGTGAATTTGGGGACTGAAAAATGCCCCTCGGAAGGTATATGTAGGAAAAAATATGAAACCAAAGGTCAAGGAAATGATGATTTCCCTATTGAGAAAGTATAGACAAGTCTTTTCTTGGTCCTATGATGACCTGAAAGCATATAAAGAGGAATTATTCCAACATGAAATTCCTCTGAAAGAAAGTGTTAAGCCTTTTAGATAGAAGCAAAGACCCATAAATCCAACCTTATCTCCTAAGATGCAAGAGGAATTGGTTAAGCTAAGGTATTTCGGCATGATAAATCCTATTAGGTATTCCTCATGGGTATCTAATTTAGTGCCAATTAGAAAGAAAAAATTTGATATAAGGCTATGTGTTGACTTTAGAAATTTAAACATGTCATCATTGAAAGATAACTATCCACTGTTGAACACGGAAGCCATGTTGCAAAAGGTGATTTGTTGTGAGTTGTTGTTTATGATAGATGGTTTTTCTAGATACAACCAAGTGAAAGTGAAGGATTCTGAGCAATACAATATTGCATTCATAACTCCATGGGTCACCTATTTGTATGTAAGGATGCCATTTGCTTTAACAAATGTAGGTGATACTTTTCAAAGGGATATGGATGTAGCCTTTTTTGACTTTATTGATTTGTTCATGGAAATCTACCAAGATGATTTGATAGCCTACTCCAAGAAGGAAGAAGATCATTGCATGCACTTAGAGAAGATATTCACCAGGGATTTATAATATGGGATCTCACTGAATCCTAAAAACTATGCCCTTGGGGTTACTGAAGGAAAATTGTTGGGACATATTGTGTCCAAAGAGGGAGTGAGGATTGACCCTGAAAGATTACCAGCCATAGACAACATTTTTCAACCAAATAATGTTAAAGGCATCCAATCATTATTTGGCAAGATCAACTTCTTGAGAAGGTTTGTAAAAAATTTTGCAGAGATTACAAGACCTATCTCCAAGATGATGAAGAAGGGAGAAAAGGTAATTTAGAGTGAGGAGCCTAGTCAGGCATATAAGAGCATAAAACAAGCTATTAAGGAGGCCCTAGTCTTAAGGACCCTTGACTTTTCCAGGCCATTACAAATGTTTTCATTTTCCTCGTTCCATACTATTACTAGTTTTTTTTATAGAAGAATGGGGAAGGTTTCGAACAACCAATTTCCTTCTTTAGTAAATCACTTCAAGTTGCCAATTTGAAATATGATTTAATGGAAAAGAAAGCATATGCACTTGTTAAGGCTGTGAAGAACTTCAGGACTTATCTAGTTGGTGTCATAGTCATTTCCTATGTCCTAACTACAGTTGTGAAGGATATCTTTACCCAACAAGAAGTCACATGTAGAAGATGCAGGTGGATAAACAGAATTCAGGAATTTAATATTGACATCTAGATAACAAAATTGGTCAGAGGTCAGGGATTGGTTGTTAATGGCTAAAGTGAACTTGGATGCAAATCAGATAAATTTGGAAGATCATTCCAGAAGATCATACACCTATGATAGGGAGTGTTGTAATTTGTATAAAGGAGTTACTTATTACTCACAGAGAATGCAGTGCCCAAAAGGATTGATAGAAAATGAGAAAATAACTCTTAAGTTGCATGCCATTAAATATGTGATTATAAGAGGTGAGTTGTGGTGGAGAAACTTGGAAGGAGAGTTGTTGAAATGTGTTGATGAGACCAAGGCCTCTGAGTTCTTAAAATAAATTCATGGTGGGGTATGTGGAGGACATTACATGGCTAAAACCACTATCCACAAAGTATTGAGGGCTAGATTCTGGTGGACCACATTTTTTAAGGATACATACAAATTGGTAAAAGCATGTGATGTATGCAAAAGGTTCTCTGGGAAGTTGAGATTCTTAGTTAATTTTCCCCTTAAACCTATTACTGTGTAGGCGCCCTTTCAACAATGGGGTATTTACTTCATTGGAGAAATAGTCTAAAATTCTAGTGGGGGGAATTCATGGATTCTTGTGGCCACAGACTACTTTACAAAGTGGGTGGAATCCATCCCAAAAAAAAGGGCAACAAGTAAATTAGTCAAGCAAAATAAAGCAATAAAAGCTTAATGAAAATTATCAAAAGGATTCTTGAGAAGAATAAAAGAGCTTGGGATTCTAATTTAAAGTTAGCCTTATGGGTAGATCAGGTGATTGTTAATAAGGCCACTGGCTATATACCTTTTGATCTAGTATATGGCATTGTACCTAGGCTACCACAAAATAACCGCATACAAATTTATAAGTTTTTCAAAGAATATGATGAGGAAATATGTGACTCAATGCATTATAGGATTGATGCACTAATGGAAGTGGATGAAACAAGGATGCTCAGAAAAGAAGTTCCAAGTTGCAGTTACAAATCAAGAACTTACATGACAAGAAATCATCCTGAAGAAAATTTCAAGCAGGAAACTAGATGTTGATGTGGAATGCAAGATCTAAAGATAAGGGGAAACATGGGAAGTTTGAAGCATTATGGCTTGGCCCTTATTTGATCAAAAACACTCATGGTGAAGATTCATATTTAATGTAAGAATCAACAGGTGAAATTCTTGAGATTCCAATACATGGACAATTATTGAAGCCATATTTCTCTTGAGATATGCTCTTTTCCATATACATTGTACAGTCCTATAAATATTGTATATAGGTGTGTTTTCTTCGGTTTAGTTCTCTTGCCTTGTTTTGGAAATTCCTTGGTTTTTGGCTCTCTATGTTTGGTCTTCTTAACCTAATATTTTTAGATCTCAGTTTGTTTTGGAATAACAGACCTCCCCAATTGGAGCCACTGGTGGAATCCTCATAAAATTCTTTGTGTTCCCCCTAAAATTTTGCAAAATCTAGCTTGTTTCATGTCTCTAAGCTTAGGTTCATCTCTTGTGTCCATTCCCAAGGTTTTATGTTGCTTAAACCCTCTCTAAATGACCTTATCTATCATTCTAATTTGTTGTTCACCTCTTGTTACCAATTCTTAGTCATTTAAGTTATGACTTGTGCCTTTAGAATCATGTGTTGGCTGGCCCCTAAGCTTTAGAAATCCTATCATTACCCAATGTTGCATTCAAAATATTGCCCTTACCTTATGCAAGAAATAAGTCAGTAAAATATTTATCAAGTTTGGGGTTTTATCCTATAGTTTCATGTCCTCGCCAATCATTTTCCTAGTCATGATCCCTTTTTAAGAACTTCAAAATTGACATGTTCATATTGCTTGTCTTATGAGGACTGTTTGATCGATGAGAACACATCCTAGTCATTCCCCATGCCCCTATCTAATTTTGTTTCACATTAAAATATATCATCTACACATAGGGTTCCAATATCATTGAAAATTTAGATGGAAATATGGTGGATCATATCAATGATGGTAGTGATGTAATGTGGTTGCATCAGGATCATTCCCGCCTCCCCGTTTATTTTATTTTTGCATTTAAAAAAATTTATGGGGTAGCAAGTGGAGGACATCTATCTGTGGGACCTAGTTGGTTGTATGGAAGGAAAGCTCTCCATTCAATAATATCAACAGTCAAGGAGGGGTGGCATGGGTCAATCCTGAATACTCCTTGTTATCCCATGGGGGAACCACCTCTACCTCCCACCTATCAATGAGGAAGTAGTAGACTGCCCCATGGCATCATTTGAGCCACCAGGGAAACATTAGGTAATGAGGAAATATTAATGAAATATTTTTCCATAGATTAAAGGGGTTAAAGTTTGGGTTCCTAAAGTATTTTTCAAAGGAACATGTTTTAGTGACCAAGGAATCTTCTAATCTTGGCCATCAATTGTACCTAAAGATTATGTGCATAAGCATGTGAGCTTGTGTTAAGATGCATGTGTATTAAATATGGAATATTTAATCTTAGCCCTTCCTCATCTCCCAGTTGATAAAAGTTGCACATGGGTTAAGATGCATAGGGGACAGGGGAGGATGACACGTGGTCTCTTGCTTAAGTTACAAAGAGATGGTGGGGGCCACAAATCACCAGCAAGTGGATCCACATGGCTCATTTGGATTTAATGAAGGAAATGGTTGTGCATAATCATCTTATTCAAAATAGGCTGACTCAATCTAAACCAATGATCATTTCATTTTGCTACAAGATCAATAGACGGCATTCAAAGTTGAGATCAAGTGCAAGTGATTCATTTTGGTTCACATGAGCGAGCTATAACGATGGATAGGATGCCAAGCTCCAAAATTAAAAGTTGTAATATCTTTAAAAATTTCTTTAAAACATAATTAGAGATTTATAAAAGCATTATACGTGTCCAAGGAGCTCATGTTGCAATTTTCAAGCCTATTTGATGCTGGTGTTAGGGATTTAAATTCGCACCAAGCTGGTAATTTGATACACTATCCCACCTTTGGAATTGTTATAAACTTACTCAATTATACTCTCTTTACCATTTTGTCATTGGGGTTTTCTTGATTTTTCATTTATTTTAAGGTTTGACATTCATTTCAAACAATTAGCCAACCTTTTTATTCCTATAATTCATGTCAAACCCTATTTTGAACCATAGAGTTTATCTTGTGAAACCAAAAACCCTACTTTGTAAAAACCCTTAAGTCATGGCTCCCATAGTGAAAGCATCTTCATCGAAGGGTGAGTCTTCTATTTCCAAAAGACCTTTGAGTAAAGACCTAGTTGACCAGCTACCACCTTCAACTAGTGAAAAACCTAAGGGTTAATTGCTTCTCCATGGTCCGTAATTAGTAGAGGGCTTAATGGACAAGAACAGTTCTATTAGGGATATTTCATTTCCTTGCACAAGATGGGAATTATTCTGTGGTTGGTTTGGAAATAGGAATTGTAGTATCCAAATTAATAACCCTTGGAATCTAGACTTGGGAAAACTTGTATTGAATGTATACATAAATATTGATTTATTAAAGGCAATTTTCATCAATAATGACCCAGTCACCAAGACTATGAGGTCCTTTGATGGAATTGACATGGTAAAGGTCACTAAGGAATAGATTTCTCAAGTTTTCAAACTCACTGAATGGAGTGAAGATCTATTTCAGATCAATGAAAAGGCTCTCATGGAGGAGTATGAGAAAACTAAACATTCTTTTAACGTCCATAAACTACCTAAGTACTTAGCAAAGATTAAAGGCCAAAAGGTTACATTGGGACCATTTGGTAAGGAGCCTTTTCCTATTAATTACATTTTCCCTTATTTCCAAAGGACTTTTTACTCCATTTGTCAGATAATTGGCTATGACCTGGTCACTGGAATTCCCATGGCATGGATGTATATGGTAGCTCACATCTAGCATCCTCAATATTGTACAACATATGATTATTTTTGGTTCCTTGCAAAGAAAATTCATGAGGGTTTGGTAAAGATAAAAAAGGGTGTAGTAGGGGTGAATTTTAGCTAGTATACATTGTTCATGCACATGTTTTTTTCAAAGGTGAACCTTACTTTGGGAAAAATATGACACTAGATAGAAAGAAGGGTGATTTGGAATTACATGTCTAGTGTGTTGGACCACCATTCTAGATAAAGATGATAGAACATTTGATTATGTGATATTTGAGAACCTGTTTTCTATTGAATTGAGAAGATCTCTAGTTATGAATTTGCCAAGAATTCCCAAGAACCTGTGTGATTTCTTGAGACCTAAGGATAGGAGGCTTGAATTGGGAGTTGATCATAATTGGGGGGATGTTATTCCCTACCCTACATATACTGTTTTGAGATTGTATGGTGTCACTATTTCACCTTACCTGCTACCGAAATGTGTGCTAGAGAGAATTGGTTTCCTTGAAGTAATATGGCAGTTAGGAAGTGTGGAAAACAAACACTTGTTGGATCAGGGAAAAGGAGCATTTTCTCCTTCATACACTTTATTTTCTAATTTTGTAATGACAAGGGGAGGTTGGAATAAAATAAATGATGTACTCAAGGTTTTCCACATGAGAAGAGTCGGGGCAAGGGAGTATTATGATCCTAAATGCTATATAGCCTAGTTAAAGATAAGGAATAGGAGCTCCAAATTTGAGCACATTTTCCAGTTTCCCAAGGATGTAATAAGCAATATCTTTGATTTTTTGGAGCAAGATAATAGAAAATAAAAATGGATAGCTTTTAACAAAATGAAAAGAAAGACAAAGGAAGAGAGTCTTAAGTTCATTTCTCTTATAGAGATCCCCAATATAATACAAAGAATGAAACATGTTCTTTGGAACTTTGATACATTATTTGGTCCCCTTGAAGGTGAAAGAGTGATTTAGGACAAAGGGAAATCCCCCATGGAAGAGGAACAGAGTGGAAGGGAAATCCTTGTTATGGAGGAAGGGCCTACACATCAGCCTCCTAAGGAACAAAAAATAAAGTTCTTCATTAGGAGAAAGAACAAAGAAAAGAAAGATAATGTTGATGTTGTTTCCTCTCAATAAGAGGAACAAAGACCTCTTTCCCTCGTACCACAAATTTCACCACCAACACCTCCTAGGTTAGATGAGCCTATGATCATGGATGTTGATACCCCATCACAACATGCCTCACCACCCAAAGAGCTTCTATTAAAGAAACAAAAGTTCAAACCAATAGGTTTGGTGAACTATGATGATGATGAATCCAATGAGGATATTTGGGTATCTGAGTAGGAAATACAAGAAGGAATTCCTTTTGCACTGGAAATGGTTGTGCCACAGCAATTGGGCATGAGGTTGAGCAAGGCTAACCTCACTAGAATTAACATTACTAATGATGTTAGGGTGAAAGCATGCACAAGTTTTATGGATGATGACTCATTTGCATAAACCCAACCTTTCCTAGAGTTTTCCTACACCGCTAAAAGAGATGAGTATGTTACTACTATGGCTCAGCAAAGAAGCCTTCATCCAAAGTTTCCTAAGGAAACTATTCAAGCACAGGTCCTAAAGGAAGTGAAAGCCAAATTTTATAAGATGACTGGAGTAGAAGGTAGAGCATTAGTAAGAAATAGTGGTGTTTTGTTATTTCCTAAGTGGGATCTAACCTCTACCATTACCTTTGATACAATAAAAAGGTGTGATAGACCTCTCTACAATTCAGAGGAGGAAGTTGCAATTGCACTATAATGATTTGCATTCAATGAGCACTGGCATACATTGGCTATATGGGCCATAGCTCCAAGTACAAGAAATCCTGATGTTGCAAAACCAGCACCAAACTACAGGGTAGGCTTGATAATAAAAAGAGTGTTAGAGACATCAACTCTTGAGGCAGCACATATGTCAGCACACATTGCTTAGTTTACAAGAGCCACAGTGGAGTCAGTGACTACAAAAAAGGAGAAATTTAGAAACAAGTACAATGACTTATTGTTTGACTATGGAACGAATGAACAAAAAAAGATGCAATTGCAAATGGAGGTAGCATTATTAATGGAGAAGTTGCAAAATTTTCACTCAAGAGAACAAACACAGACTGATGATGATTATCCTACTACCCCACATGAGCCAACACAAGTTGATTTTACCCCCTCAACAAGTTCTTCATGGGAAATTGTCATATAATATGGGAACTATACCTATTTTAGTGGTAGAGCCAAATGCATCAGAAGTACCACAGACTAAAGAAGGTGCCAGTAGGGAGGAGTTGCTTAAGTAGTTAAGTGATTACAAAGAAAAATGTGACAATAACAATATGGAAATATTTTTCAATAATATGAAGATTGTCACTATAGTCCTAGAACACTTAAATAGGGGGGTAAACAATAGACTAGACAGCATTCATGATAGTTATTCCTCCATGAAGTATACTATAAATAACTTTGGAAATGATAAGGAGAGGGATATTCCACTTATGGAGGCATGGATTCCCAAGTTGCAAGAATTAAGAATGATGTCCATTAGATCCAAGCAAGATGCTAACCCCCTTGAAAGGCTTAAGCCCGCCATTACTATTGTAAATGAAATTAGGAGTTCAGGGAAACATAGAGCCTTTGGAGACCAGGATGAGAGAATTGGTAAAAGACTTTCATGAAACACATCATGGTCTCCTCCCATCTATTTTAAAGGATGATGGTAACATAAAAACCTTACAAGAATGGAGAAAGGAGACTAATGATATCATTTCAGGTCAAGCTACTTTGATTTTTTAGGAGCATGATATGGGTACACTAAAGAGAAACATGGATATGTTTGCTCATGCAGAGACTATTCTATTAGAGTTTGATAAGGAAGCCAATCAGGTTGTTACCAAATATTCACCTTATAGACAAAAGGCTAATAGTGTCATTAAATTCAGTTGGCCCATTGAGGATGAATTCCAGGCCTGGAAGAGAAAAAACTTGGATGTATTGGAGGAATGATATGCATTCACATGGTGGTGAATGCGACTTGCAACTATGATAAATAACAGATGGGAGATAAAAAATGCATAGCCTAAAAATAATGCATATTAGGCTTTTGTTGAAATATTGTAGATATATTTTTTTTCTCCCCAACAAATTAGTGGCATAAAGGCTGACTTGGATGGATCAATTTGCATTTTTCTATTGTTTTTCATACTTTTGAGTTTTGTTGATTGGGCATGCACATGGAAAACACTTTTGGCCCATGAAGAAGATATTTTGGTTATGTTACAATGAGTAAAATATTCCTTTTGGAAGGTGGGTGTATCTTCCTCAGAAAATACAAATGATTTTTGTCTTATACACTTTCCCCCTTACTTTAATGATGAAAATATAACCATCTGGGGGAATCTTGAAATTAAAATTGAAATGTATGTCAAATGAAAATGTGACTCTAATTGTAATTTCATCTGATACTTTTTGCTCTCGTGTGTCTATAAATGAGAGTTCATGGAAAATTGCATAGGTCTTTTTATGGTTAAGCAATTTTGAGCTCATGTATGAGTAATTTTGATAATTTCAAGCACAGAGAAATAGATTAGTGTTAAGTCTTAGGAATGTATTCAGATTTGTAATAAGATTAATTATTCTACAATAGAAAATATATTTGGATTAGTTTATGTCCTTTGCAATTTTGGATTTTGAATTATGAATAAAGGAATCAAGTTTCATTTATTCATCTTCGGTCACTTTGATTGAATGTGTGATTTCATCTTTTTCTTTAGTTCAAAGAGATAAGTAAGTGTTTAAATGAGATCATAGATTTTTAAGTGAAATAAAAGGATTGTTAAGAACTTTCTAATTATGTACATATTGAGTTGTGTGTTACAAAGTAATATGAAATAGTCCATAAGTACTCATTTCCATTTGCTAAGGTATTACAGTTTATTGCATATGTGAATCTGTCACCCTCAGATAAGGCATTGGTCCATTTGTTTGGTCATCTTTGATGTTTGTGAGCCACCTGTACCTGACAAAGAACATAAATATTTAGAAAAAAAATTGGTATACTTGTAATTTCAGTATAGTAACATGAAGTACTACTCATTCCTAGCTATAGGTACAGCTCATTAAAGGGTCTACCAAATCCTTAAGGAATTTTGGTCTATTTGCATCCAAAAATAATGTATTTTTTTGTTTCCAATCTTCGTGATAAAATGGCATGAGAGTATCATATCAACATTGTCAAGATCACCCTCTTGGGTTTCATAGAGCTTGAAGAGTAGAGGTCTAGCCTAGCAAGCTAGTACCTATTTTTTGGCCAATCTTTGCCTTTACTTATCATTGGATTTTGGAAAATTTATAGGTAAACGGTGAGAACAAGTTTGGTTCTAAAAAATAACCAGCATAACCAGCTAAAGAAAATGTCTCTAAAAACAAGAGTAATCCAACCTCGCCCACGTCTCCAAATATCCATGAGCACCTCCAAATGATCAATCCATGCCAAGTTCCAAATGAAACATCGCACTATCATGATACATCCAAGAAAATGATCAATTTACTCAATACAAAGATAACCAAACAAGATCAATGTCAGAGCTCCAACCAAAAAATCAGGAACCCTATCATGACATCATTATCTAACCATCTCCTCCTAGCATATCACATGCAACAATGAATATATCTTGGTCTCAAGAGAACATGTAACATGCCAAACTCCAATATAGAATCAAGAGTATGGGTGTGTGAAAGAAGTTGAGTCCACTCTTTGGTCAAAAAGTGGGTGTTTTCCCTGATTTTCAATTTTTTCTCATTTGACCTAAAACATTGAAGCACTTAAAGATTGAATTTTAAAAAAAAAATAGTATGAAATATATTAATCGGAGTCTAGTTTCCAAATATGTAAATTTTTTTAATACCCAGATGATACAAATTGATTTTTAATAGGCATGTCTAAAAACCATTGTTTAAAAGTCACTTTTTTTACCATAGGTACATGCACGTGTACATCATCCATATTTTCACCTAAATAATTTTATTTTTATGAATCCTTTTGGGAAAATATTTGTCACACAAAAGAATGTGCATGATATTTTTTTGTAAATTTTTTTAATATTTTTTGTTAATTTTTGTCATAATTGTTGTTTTAAAAATTCCTCATGTATGTCATGCATAAGATGACCTAAACTTTTCTTTTTTTCAAATTTAAAAAAAAAAAATGAAGAATGTGCACATATAATTTATTTTTCAAAAAATTATTTTAATAAAAAGTTATTAAAATACAAAAAAGCCTTGATATTTCAAGCTTATGGACTAGTTTCATCCAAAATTATTTGGAAAATAGAAAGAAAAATCCAATTGTAAAAAAATTATATATTTAGAATCTAGACAATCTCATCTATAATGGGTTTTAATTTCATCAAAAAATTCTACAAAAAACATCTTTAGACATATGTCCAAAGTCACTCTTTTCTACTTGTAGACATGGAAAATGTACAATTCGATTCGGCACACTTGATCCTGATTACTAACGACATTTCCTCCTAAATCATACTCTCAGCTTATCATCACCTTCTGTCTCTTAATTAAATAAATCATTATTTATTTGATTAAATCGTTCTCCTCTATTGATTAAATTAATCAATTTAATTTAATTAACTTTATGTCTCTGTTTAATTAAATAAATCATTTTATTTGATTAAAGTCTCTAAAGTCTTCTTATTAAATTAAATAAATTAAACCTTATTTTAATTTGATCTAACATTCCCCCTTTTAGTTAAATAAATCAAAAACATTTATTTAATTAATCTTTCTTCTCAATTTGATTTAAATCAATCCTAAAATCTAAGTCAAAATGGTCAAATCACCTAACCTCCCATTAATTTAATCAAATCTTGATTAAGTTAATCCCTATCACTAAAATCTTCTAGAGAATGCAACTTGCACATGAAAATAGATTTAATTCATTTATTAAATCTCTATTTTCCCTCACATGACATAAAAAAGGAATATTCCCTCAAGTTTGAATTCAAAAAGTCCAAGTGGATGGGTACTTCCAACAAGGCATTCACTCCTCTTACATGTCCTTGTGCATTGAGCCAAGTGACATTAACTCCATTTCTTTCTCCCTCTAACATGTCACATTCAAATTTCAAATTTCAATCTCATAGCATTTATCATGCACATTGACCAAAATGTGCTCATTCCTCAACCATTCACATCTTGACAAGTGGCACTTGGCCATTGGATGTTGAATGATCCCACATTTCTCAATTCCACTCTCTCTTCCATTTTGGAAATCTATAAATGAGAGACTCTTTCTCTCATTCTATCATCCACAAGTTTAGTAAACTTACTATACTCAACTTCATCCTCAAGCATATCTAGTTTCATCCATTTCATCAAATTCTTAGCTAGGTTATGCTGATTTTTCATAATGGAGTTTGATTGAATCTTCATCAAGGTGGATCACTCATCAAATCATCAAAATTGCAACAAAGGAGTTGGGAAAGGGCCAATTTTGACATACCAATTGGCACCAATTCCCCCATGGGATCAAGAGTTTGCATTCTTAATTAGGATTTCACTTGTCTTTAATGTTTTATTTCTTCATTTTCCTATTTTAAGCTTTGTAAATGAATTTCATGGGGAATCCTCATTTTACCTTGCATATGATCTAATATTGTGTTTGTTTGTTGTATTTGTGTAGGTATAAAACCAGGGTTCACACTACTAATACTAAGATGACCTTCAAGTTGCAGGTCAAAGTAGGTTCAAATCTAAGGGTTGGCTCCCCAAACCTTTTTTTCAACCTGAAACCCATAGAACAATAAAGCCAAAAAAAAATTAGAAATGAGATCCTATTCTAAAATGGATTCTTGGCTTGAGGTCTCGAAGCAAAATAGGATCTCATGTGCTAAATAAAAGGATCCCATTTTATTTTTCCCAATTTTAGGTTTTTTTCTAAGTCCAAAACTTCCACAATAATTGGACTCATCTTCTTGCATTTACTCATATATCATGACATAATAACAATCACACTCTAAACCAACAAACAACCTGTATACACCTAAAATCGGTCAAGATAATTGATTAATTAAATACAAGTTATTTAATTAATAAACCCTCTTAATTTGTCTACTTATAAATAAATTGAAAATTTTATTTATATAGTTCACTTTCTTAAGTTCTTTCTAAAATCATTTTTCTTCATGATTTAATTAAATAAAAAAATCTAACTAATTTGTTTTATTTGATTAATTCCCTTTCATTAAATTTGAATTTCTAAATTCAATTTTTTCACATTTCTACATAACTCTCTAACCTCCTTCCACCTCATCATCCACCTCATCAAGTGTCTCATGAATTTAAATATCTCTAATTTTTAAATGGAACTATCCTCAACATATTTGAAACAAACTTTGGACACTTGGCTTCACCATATTATTTATACTCTTCAACACTTGGAAAAGTGTTCTATTAAAGGGAACACTCTCCATGATTTCATCTAACTTCATCCTCCACTGCTCATCTTTCCAATTGAAATCTTGATTGTCGAATCCTGCCACATCACAATATGCCTTGGAAATCCTATAAATACAGCATCATTCTCTAGCATTTCACATCCCATCTTTGAGCAAACTTACTCCACAAAAATTACATTGAAGCATTTAGATCATTTAGAGTTTAAAGCATTTAGCATTTAGAATTGGGGTATCATATTAGTTTAGAATCATGCCTTAGTTTAGTAGATGCACTTTTATTATCAATATAGTTTCTTTACAGCAATTATATCACAACATTGGCATCATAGTTTTTAGCATCATATCCATTATCATATCACCATTTTCATTTATAGCAAATCATATAGCTTATCAAATCATGTAGGGACTAGGATTCTTATATCTTTCAGCCCTCCATTCCTTAGGTTTCCATTCTAACATTCATAGTGCAAGCCAAATCTAAGAGCCAACATGACTTAATGAATCCCTGAAGATAGGAAATAATGGAACGATTTTAAGGAATAGTTGTATCAATTTATTTGTTATTTTGATTTATTTAATATAATATGTTTCATTGATTGTGTGATTTTGTTATTCATTTACTCACATTACACCAATTCACCATGTGATACATTATGGCACCCACCGTGGGGCTCAAGCCCTATTTTATTAATATTTTCTGGAAAGTGTGTTTACAGGTTCAAACGTGAAAAGTTTTAGTGCAACTGTGAGTTATTGCGATGCATCCAAAACATCTTCTAGTGCATACGGTCCCTATTACAACACATACTGAGCATCTTTCAATGCATATAAAGAATCATTCAGTGCATACAGGGAGTTTTCTAGCGCTCTCATCCTATCTTTTGGCG
Source organism: Sequoiadendron giganteum (assembly GCA_007115665.2). Lineage (NCBI taxonomy): Eukaryota > Viridiplantae > Streptophyta > Pinopsida > Cupressales > Cupressaceae > Sequoiadendron > Sequoiadendron giganteum. The sequence goes on along the minus strand of CM021109.1, from coordinate 66,700,196 downwards.
CATTAAGTAGTTTCTATAGCGCATATGGTAGTTATTTTAGTGCATAGGAGTAATATTTTGGTGCATAGAGTTTTTGTTCTGGTGCATCTGGTTTTCTTTACAAATTTTTCAAATTCTAGAAGTTGATTGATATCTCTCTATTTTGCAGGTATTGTAAATGTTGTCAGAGACTTCACTGAAACTATAAGAATGTTTTCAAAGACTATTTCCTAAAACTACTGATAGTGTTTTTGCAGGGGTTGGAGCTAGTTGTGTCTTCTTTTTTAATTAAATTAGGCACTTAGCTTAATTAGAAGGATAATTGAACAAACATGTTTGTTGTGCTTGTAGAGTGGTAGGCATATGCTATCCCCTTAACTGGGTAATCAAAAATCCAAACCCATTCTTTTCATTTTATTGCAATTTTATCCTTAGAGGGCCTACCTAGTGGGAAAAAGTAATCACCCTAGGGAATGACCCAACCAGGAACACGCTAAAGCCAAGCGACTTCTACCCGGTATATAAGTGTGGGTACTTGAGGAAAGTTCAATTATCATGAGGATTGTTCCAACAAGAAGGGAAGCAATGGTCTCTTGTTTTATGGATGATCCCCCACAAATGGAATGCCTATACTAGAACCTTTTTGTTATAGTAAGTTGAAATCCCATTTCTATTTGCTGGTGCAAGAGGTCTAACCTCTGAAGTCATTCCATATTTTTATGGCTTTTAGTAGTGATAAAAAGTTCATCATGAGATATTCATGAGAAATTAAGCTTGGCTGACCTGAGAAGTGAGTGTCAAGAAAGGGGGAGCTAGTGTGGTCAAACTTCTAATCATCCACTAAAAGTAAGCACAATTGGAGTAAAATCCAAGTGGGAATCCAGTGAATACTGTCCTAAATAGCCTTAGGAATTGTACTTGTTTGATGTGTCTTGCATGTGTGTTCAAAATAACATTCAAACAAACATCACACACAAAAATGTACAACTATTGATTCAGAAGAACATTCATTCAAACAATCAATTCCCTGGAAAAAAATAAGAAAAATTCATCAAACTGTCAGAAAATAGTGGTAATACCCAATTAGCGCATCCATTTATTGTTCTAACACATACCTTCCATATCTTAGCGCATTCATTTCCTATTCTAGCACATCCCTTCCATACCTTAGCACATCCATTTCCTTTTCTGGGGATACATCTTATATTCTAACGCATCCATTGACTGTTCCAACGCATACATCCTATATTCTAATGCATCCATTGACTGTTCTGGCGCATGCACCCCATATTCTAGTGCATTCAGTGACTCTTTTGGCACATCCTATCCATATTATAGCATATATGTGCCATTCTATAATGCATACCATCCATCCTTTAGTGCATCCAGGCCATTCTTTAGTG
>CM021109.1:66666036-66698714 GCA_007115665.2 Sequoiadendron giganteum | reverse complement strand
AAATAATGTAAAGAACATTCAAAGGATTCTTTCTTATTTCATGTGAGGTATTAACTTATGGAACATTGTGCCTAATGTCTCAAAGAGAGGACCAATCAGAGAATAGAAGATTCACAACTTAGGGGATGCAATGTGTCACATCAAGCCACTAAGAGGAATATAATATGCTAAGAGATATCACGCTCTTCTTGAAGGAAATCACATCGAATGTCACAAAAAATTGAAAGATGCATCACATGAAGTAAGAAGACTACACCATGAAACTTGAAATGTCAAAGAATAATGCGAATGTTTCCCCCCTTTAAAGAAATTGCTAAAGACCATGCTATGAGAAATTAATTTAAAGTAGAAAATGATAAATGCTAACAAGAAAGAAGACATGAGAGCTAACTTGGAAATCCCTATGCCAAGTCATATGTTTCCAAATCAAGATACGTAATGAAAAAAAATGAGGGGTTTCCCCCAAAATGAAACTCCAAACACACACAAGGGATCTATGGATTTGGGGTTAGTATGTTCTTGCTACAATGTTTTTATAGAGCTCGAAACTATCATCATTCCCCTAATACTCATAGAATTGGAAGAATGACACAAATATAGTGAAAATAAAGAAAAATATTTCAGGTCAACATGGAAGAGACATGAATGTATCGATTCCCCACATCATCCCCAAAAGGAAAACACAAGACAAATGAAAAAGATATAGGAAAAAGGATTTTTGGTCAACATAGAAGAGACATGAATGTCTTGATGCCTTGCATCATCCCAAAAAGGAAAACACAAGACAATGTAAAGATAATGATATACTACATAGAGAGGAATGTAGATATAAATAGAGGAATGTCACAAAGAGAGAAAGAGACACACCAAATAGAAAATCATGGGGAGATTACAATACAAACATGAAATCATACAAATGAAAAATAAATAATGAAAAAGACTAGTAAGGCACATGCAAATCGACCTATTACTAGGTCGTCCACATCTCAATCATGTCATTGTATGTGAAAGGCATAAAACTAGCTAAAGGGACAATAGCAAGTGCATTACTAGGAAAAGGCTATCAAATTATTTCCCCCACTGAGCGCAATACAAGAATGAGATGAGGTGTGTGATGAGAAAGAGCTCCTTGCATTTTGAAAATATTTGCAATCAATGTAAATCATGTAATAGTGAGAATATGATGATTCTATGACCATTACATGGCAAGAAGCAAGAGGACATGCTTTAAGGGATTATTTATATGATACCAAGATTTTTAAAGATTTTTTGTAAAGCACAACACTCATTGGTACTATGTCCAAGAACTCTATGATATTGATAATGTGATGTGTCTCCATTCTTAGGATTTGGAGATCGATCTTCTCTTATGGGAGGTAATGTAATAAGTTCTTGGTGTAAAAGTATCTACATATTCCTTTCAGTATCAGTTGGTGGGTAAGGGAATTGTAGTTTCTTTACTTTGTAAGGTCTTTCTCATTCGCTAGATTCTCAAACATCTCTAGTTGAATGTTGAGGAGGAGGATCTAAGATGATCATGTCATCCTTGTCATCATTACAAAGCATCGATTGTTCTTTAGGAAGGAGGATACTCATATCAAGAGAAGGATATCGATATCCTATCCCTTTAGTATCTTCTGTTGGTATTTGTTAGATAAGAGTTGATGAATTTCATGCCTACTTATTGTATCACATCCCTATTTACTCAAGATCATCAATCCTTTTCCATATGTCTCTTCTAGGTTGATCGGAGCATCTGTCACTTTATTAACAAAGAATGGTTGAATGTTTCCTTGATTAGAGGAACTAGGTTAACCTATGGAAGGGAACTTAGGCTTATCTTGTATCTTAGTTTCAATATGTAAATAACCAAACATCTCAAGTGGTGGTATTATAGGGGGTGTTGGTTATTTCATGGATGGATAAAAGGATGCATGAGCCTCGAGGTTATTAAGGAAATAGCTTGGGAATTTATTCATTCTATCACCATCTTCACCAATGATGTCAACATCATGAGGAGGACATGAATTAGGAGTTGAGTGAGAATGAATAAGTTCAATTTCATTAGGGTCATTTCCAAAAGCACAACTTGACACATCCACTAATGATTTCAAAGACATCCAAAGCTTACCAAAGCACATATCCATAATGAAATGTGATGCAAAGTTTAGATTGTAAATAAGGTAACTACACTATGCAGCAAGCTGAAATGAAATGTTCTAGATGCAATTTTGAATAATTCACAAGATGAACCAAATTAAACTAGATGCAATGAATTGAATAAAATAGAAAATCTGTTAACTAAAATAGAAAGTTATCAACAACAAACAAAAGCTTAGAAACATAGTTTTGAATTCAGTAAAATGCAGTTTAAAATCTACACTAGGACTAAATCACCCAGAGGGGTGTATGAGTCCTAGTGAGAGATTTTTTCACAAATTTCAAGAAATTTTAAGTTATTTTTATGCTTTTTAGTTTGGATGATCTATAGACTAAATGCAAATGTAGATTTCAGATGATTTTCAGTGATGCAGATGCAAAAATGCATCTTATATGCACTTTCACTAGTGAAAAATTTAGAAACCCTAGAATGCCAATTAATCAATACAAACCCTAATTCAAAGTTAATGCAAGCTAGATCTAGGATGATGATGCACTCCAAATCATAATTAAGATGTTATAAATGTAGGTTCACCAAAATGAAAGGAAGACAATTGTTTGGATTCTATGCTTGGGAGATAGAATAACAATATTCTTCACTTTTCATTCAAGGAAAACCCTAGAGATCTCAATCCAAGGATGCATAGGGGAAAGAGATCTTGTAAGAGGGTGTCCTAGGGTCTAATTATAAACTAAAAAGGGGTTCACCACCAAGTTAGGGCTTGGAAAGACTAATGAAATGCAAGATATAATGAAAAAACATAATGATGTGAAAAGATTGTTGAATAGGACAACTGAGATGGGGGGTGAATAAGTTGTCATAGATTTTCACCTTTAATTCAATCATCGGAACTAATACTTAAAACTTCTTAAATGATTAATCATCAAATACCAATGAAAAAACTCAAATTCAACACATAAACACAATAAAATTAGATTTACGTGGAAAACCCAATGAGGGAAAATCATAGTGAGGATTAAATCACACTATAAAGAATATCAAAACCAATTACAAAAAGGTTGACTGCCTGAAACAAGGCTCACTACCTAAGATAAGACTCACTACCTAAAATAAGGACTCACTTTCCAACAAGGCTACAACCTAGAGGGATAATTTCCATAGAGATACAAAGAAGACAAAGAATACTTGTTATAGAGAGACTACAATCCCAATGCAACAAAGGATTCCACCATAGTTACTTGGTCAACTTGTGTGAATGATAGAGTTTGCCTTCTACTCACTACATCCAAGAATTCAACATTAAGCTTCACACTGATCTACCATACTCAACTCACACACACTTTTTGAATAGTATCAATTTCACATCTACTCTTTCACTTATCTTCCTTCTTTCCTCTTGTACATTTTTCATTACTAGCTCATCCTATATTTATACTATCTCCTACCTTGAAAAAGAGATCCAAAGTCAGCCATCCAAATTCAAATTCAAATTAGGTTGGCACCAACCATCCTAGGGTGGAAGTAGAATGAGGAAAACCCAAACACACGCTTCATTGGGACCCAAAATAGATCCAACACACTTCATTAACTTCAAAGTTAGTGCTTAACACAAGATTGGAAAAATCAGTGTAAAATACATAGAGAAATTAAGCTCAAAACTTCCAAAAACCCAAAATATCTTCAATGCAACCAAAACATCTTAACTCTAGAACCACAAGTCAAAAGAATTCATCAAAGAGAAACCTAGACCAGCAACATTTATCTTGGACCTCAACTAGAACACAAAAAATATAGTTCACAACTGGTGAACACAACTCTAACTTCTCAATGACTAACAACCAAAAATATGGATATAGCAACCTTCAACAATCATAACTAACATAACCACACGAACATAGGGGAAAATGCCGGATCAACAACTGAATACCTATAAACTTTATTTTATACAATTTTCTCAACATCCTCAACATATACCGCCAACAACAACTAGTAGATAACTAGTTGACCAGTTGACATAAATGAAAACAACTTCAATCCTTTCTTCATGCTTGCAACAATCTCCCCTTTTTTCATTGATAGAAACACATGATGTGAAAAACCATCAAAGACACCATACCAGTTTTGAATATACTTCTCAGGATTTTTATTTTTGCTTCTCCCCCTCAGAAGATCATTTTCCTCATTACCCGCTTTCTCTTATTAGCTTTCTTTCCTTTTCACATGCCTTCTCCCCCACTTTGACATCAACAGAAAAGGAAAAAGATATGTTCATTGAATATTCCTTTGACATGAAAACATAATAGTCACAATGACAACACTTGAAACTACCTGCTCCCCTTGAGTGGTAGCCACCAAAATATCAGTCCAAAAAGATAGAACCATTAATCCATCAAACAAATGCATCTCCATATGCATCTTAGTTTATGAAAGGAGGGGCAATAACCCCTATCTTCTCTCGGAGATACTCAAAAGTATCTTTAGGAAGAGCCTTCATGAAAATATCAGCAATCTGATGCTTTGTTGGAATATACTCAAGTTTTACTTCATTCTCCACGATCTTCTCTCTTAAGAAATGATATCTAATTGATATATGCTTCATCCTCGAGTGCATCCCATGATTCCTCAAAATATTAATTACACTTGTATTATCACAAAAGATAGAAATGGGATCATCATATAGCACTATGATATCTTTGAATATCTATTTAATCCATAGAACTTGTGTACAACAAGATGCAACAACAATATACTTAGCTTCAACAATAGAAAAAGAGATTGAATCTTGCTTCTTACTGAACCATGCTGCCAATCTGCATCGAAGAAAGAATACACCACCACTTGTACTCTTCCTTTTATCTATACATCCAACCCAAACTATATTTGTATAGGAACTAAGTGTAAAGTTAGTATCTTTAGGATACCACAATCCATAATCTGGAGTTCCATTCAAATATTCAAATATTTGTTTAACTACAACAATATGTGTTTCCTTTAGATCTTCTTGAAATCTAGCCACAAGACAAACCAAATGCATAATATCTGGTTGATACTTGCTTTGATCAATCTTAGGTGAATCATCATCTTTACCCAATTTTCAACCAGTCACCATAGGAGTACATATTGGTTTGGAACAATCCATCCCAAACTTCTTCAACATCTCTCTCACATACTTAGACTGTGAAATGAAAATTCCTTTATCTGTTTGATTAATCTATGTGAACCCTGGATCTATTCCTGCACAAACACAACAAAAAAACACATTAGTTAGTTCAAATGCAAGTTAGAAGAAGGATTCCCCATGAAATCCATTTACAATACTTAAAATAGGAAAATGAAGAAAAAAACATGTAAATATGAATGAAATCCTAATTAAGTATGCAAACTCTTGATCTCATGGGGGAGTAGGTGCCAATTGGTATGTCGAAATTAGCCCTTTCCCAACTCCTTTGTAAGCTTGATAATGGTTTGATGATGATTGAAGCTTCTTGATGGAAATTTGGCATAACCTAGCTATGAAATGAACAAAATTAGCTCTCAATGTGAAGAGAGTAACTTTTCTCTAAGTGTGGATGAGGATGAAGTTGAGTATAGTAAGTTTAATCAAATTATGGATGATAGAATGAGAGGAAGAGTCTCCCATTTATAGATTTCCAAATTGGAAGAATGAAGGATTTGGATGAATGTGGGATAAAAGACCAACCAATGAGAAGAGGCCACTTGTCCACATGTGACTGGAGGAGGAATGAGCACATTTTGGTCAATGTGCATGATAAATGCTATGAGATTCAAATTTGAAATTTGAATGTGACATGTTCAGAGGGAAGAGAAATGGAGTTAATGTAACTTAGCTTAATGCAAAGGACATTTAAGAGGTCTTAAATGCCTTGTTGGAAGGACCAAGCCCACTTGAATTTGAATTCAAATTTGAGGGAATATTCCCATTTTATGCCATGTTGAGAGAAAATAGGCAATTAAATAAATCAAAGTAATTGATTTATTGTGCAAGTTGCATTCTCTAGAGGATTTTAGTGACTGAGATTAAATTAATCAAGATTTGATCAATTTAATGAGAAATTAGGAGATGTGACAATTTAGACTTAAATTTATGAGTTGATTTAAATCAGAATTGAGAGAAAAGGATTAATTAAATAAATGTTTTTGATTTATTTAACCAAAGGGGATAATGTTAGATTAAATCAAATAATGTTCAATTTAATGAGAAGACTTTAGGGATTTCATTAAATAAAATGAATTATTTAATCAAATAGAGACATAGGGTTAATTAAATCAAATTGATTAATTTTATTGACATGAGAAAATGACTTAATCAGATAAAAGGGGATTTATTAAGAGATGGAATATGATGATTTTAATCAAATAAATTGATTAGTAAAGGAGATGATTTAGGATGAACTGATGTTAGGAAGATCAGGATCAAGTGCATGTATATTTTACGTGTCTACATTTTGCCCCTCTTTGAAGCAATGTACTTGTTGCATTGGTTCAAATAATAAACTGCTGTGATCAAAGTTAAATTTTTTTCTAATTTTCTGAATGTCCCACTATTGCCCTAGTGAGAAGGATTATGCTGGTATATTACCCCCTTGAGAGATTGATTGGAAATGCTCAATTTTCTAATTGAGATCGCGATAAAATGCTAGAGGAGTGGTTTTATTAATTAGAGGACAAAAGATAATTATTTGATGTAGACAATTCTGATGATGTATAGATAGTCATCGGCCATGGGTAGCCTCCTGTATATTTTGAGAACACACACCTAATTTAGATAGAAATTTTAGTAAATATAGAAGAATAAGAAGAATACGATGGATGGAATGAGAATCCAACAAGCCTATGCTATGATGATAATGATGATTTTCTTACCAGGAGTTGGGATTTTCAAAGGGCCAATTACTTTATGTTTGATAACACATGTAGGTATGATGCATCAAGGTATAAAGGACCAGGATGGAATTGTACCTAGTGTGATGGACTTTGACTTGATAATTAGATAGGAGTATTCCTATTCACACTTGACATACAAAAACCTTGCTAGGACGGACCTAAAAAAGTAAGTATTCGCGAAGTTATTTTACAAGAGCATCCAAAAAGCACAACAGATAAAAAAGATAACGATCATTGCCCCATTCCTTTCTCTCTAAACCTGTTTTGTTTAGGCATCATTAAGAGGTCCTTGGAATGAGCGAAAAATAAGATAAGTCAAAAAGACTAGATAAAGTAAACAAACAAGATGCTGTTCTTCATATCGCTAGCCAAGGCTAAACTACTGTGAGATACCTGATGCTTATGTCCATCATGGGAAGGATTCATCCTAGGACATGTTGTGATTAGGATTTTGGTGAGACTGATTGGATGATAAGCTATTGATACTCTGAGTTGATCAACTTGCATGCTTACTGACTTAGACTTGAGACTTTGATGATTAGGGTGTTCACTTTGGAACCTGCTAGACTTGCTTTTGATTGCCTTACCAAAAGATGAAGGCGATGATGATTTATTATGGGTGATGATTATTGCGGGTGAAAGCGACATGAGACGAGCAGACCATTTTGGGTTTTTCAACTGTATTGAGGTTGTTTTGATTTTTGGATTTTTCAATGTTTTGGATATTTTCAAGATTTGTGAATGTTTTTGGATTTTGTGTCTCGGGGGCCAATCAATGATAGTCTTGCCTATGTTTAAGATCGGAGACAAGATAGTTTAGATCAAAATTGACTTGACTTCTGATGAGATAGATGAGAAAATAAATTGCCATTGCGACAGACACCTAAATAGATGGGAAAACAAATTGCCATTGCGACAGATGCCTAAAGGAATGACCAAAAATGTGAAATAGATGAGCAAATAGATTGCTAGATTACGACAAACACCTAAAGGACTAACCTAAAATATGAAATAGATGGGCAAACGAATTGCCAGATTGTGATGGATGCCTAAGGATTGACCTAGGGTGTCTCAGGGATGATCAAAGATCAACCTTGCCTACGTTCAAGCTTAGAGATGATGTAGTTCAGATTGACAAATTTTTTGATGTTTTCTGACTTTTTGAGATGTTTTTGGATTTTCACATGGTTTTTGATGATTTGGATATGGATATGTGATGATATCAGTGCTCTATTTTGGGATTTTGTTGAAAACCAAGGTAGGGTTAGTTGATCGGATCAATGGATTGATGATGATAACATTGTTGAGGATACACAAGAATGCAAGAAAAATGTTTAAGTAACACAAGGATGATGATGAATTCATGATGATAAAATTGTTGAGGATACACAACAATGCAAGGATAATGTTAAGAAACAAAAGGATTGGGAAGGATATCCCAAGATGATGATGGATTGATTTGAAACAAAATCTATTTTGAATGATTTGATGTGACACTGAAGTACACATTAGATGTAACTGATATTGATTTTGGATTGATGTTTGATGAAAGATAAAGGTTGATAAAGACCGTATTTTTGTCAAAATATGCCATGGGCTAGTGATTTGGATTGGCTCACAAATGCTTGACCAATTTGATTTCATGTTTTCCAATGTTTAGATCACCACATAAGTTGAAGGATATATATCAAGATTTATTCTCGAAGCAAGATGCAAATATCTGCCCCCAGTGTCTAGCAATGTTTGAAAGGCCATGGATGGATTATTGGATAGATGGATGGATGGGTATGGTAAGCATGCAAAGGTTTATCTTGTAATAAGATATTCGAATAGAGGATTCTCATTTGGATAATGCTTCATGGTTTAGACAACGTTGGGTAGGATATGATCAATGAAAATGACCCATGTCAAGATGTTTACCATAAGCAAGTGTAAAGTGTGCACCAAACTTGGTCAAGATCAAGATAACTTGGAGTATGGATGCAGATGGATGAAAATGGATTGGATAAATGGTTCATGGATGAATGAATTTATTTTGGGTAAGATGGAGGGAATGCTGGATTTATTATGGATGGGATGAGATGCTTTCACCTGAAGTGGCACACATAGATGCTCGATTCTACACATGACGCCTGTTTGCTAGGTTTTCATCATGGTACTTGTCCAAAGTGCCATCGAAGTGGTTTTCACTAGAGGATGTTTTTTTCTTTATTGTTTTCAATCCTTTTTTTTTTTTTGTATTTTTTGTTTTTTTGCATTTTTCTATGAATATTTTAACCTGATGTTGAATCACCTGGTACTACTAACATTGATACTTCTGTCATAATGTGCCACTGATATCCTTCTTGAAGAATCTTCCTTGCCAAGATATGTGCACTTGAATGCAACTTTTGAGATTCCTGATTTTCTTTGCTAACACTGGAGTTAACTTTGTGTTTGTGTGCGCATCGTGATAGAGTGCCTTCTGAATCCTTATGATGAAGGGTCATTGCCAAGACATGGTCAATGTGAGAATTGGATATCATGCGTGGAGGAATGGATGGTGGAGTGTGTTTAGGAATAAAAGATGGATTTGTTGATAGTTTGGAACCTTTGACTCTCCAAACTTGGGAAGATGAGCAATGTTGGGTGGACACGGAAGTGTGCATGGAATTAGGACCAACAACTTGATACACTTTATATGTCACTTGAGAAGAATGCTTTTGCCTTTGTGGACATCTTTGATGGATACTTGCCCCCTTTTTATTTTTCCCCATAGTTTTTCTCTAACTAATGGAGTTTGATAGGGATCATCTTTCTTTGTATTTTTTGGCATCCACTTGTATTTGATTTGTCCTTCATGCTTCGCTTCTTTTTCCTTGATAAAATTCTTCATGTTTTGATTCAAATATTTCTTTTGACATTGGTCCTAATTTGTGGATGGCATGATGGGTGGGTGAAGATTCACGAAGTAGTTGGTTGTAGTATTGGAATTGGTTTCATCATAAGGATCCTTCATGCCCCCTATGTTGATGTTTGCTTGAGATGAATTTTCCCCCAATATGGTGATAGTAGCACCTTTTTTCTTTGATTCTCCTTGGTTTGAGATGCCTTGTTAATAATGCATTCTCTGATAAATGACCAATGCAGATGACGTTACTTCAATTTGTTGCTATGCTAACTCTGAAATATCCTGTTCTGTCTGACATTTTCCCTTGAGTGGATAATATTGGACATCTTAATACATGATGTCCTTAGTCTGAATTTGGGATATATTTGATCCTGGTGTTGACAACTAAGTTTGAATGTAGGAATCAATGTCCTGCTATTTTTGTGTAATAATGTCAGGAGTAAAGGAATCCTATTATGAATGAAGACCATCTACATGTCCATCCATGGGAAGCATCTCATGTGTAGATGGAGGAGTATGTGCTATGTGGATCTGATCATCTCATATAGATAGGAGAGTGTCCATTATATCATTGTAGTAGCTTGGAGATGTAAATTCTTGATCTCAAATGATTTCGGAATTGCTTTCGACATGCTTTGGATCAAGTTCTTGACATGGGTCAATTTCAAAGAATGAATTTTTTGTAAAGGGTTCTTGGATATCTTCTTTAGGCATAGGAAGTTTCTCAAATTTCATGAGGTCAAAGGATGTCCATATGTTTTGGAAAGGATCATTGGTAGACCTTGGTGAAAGATGTTGATCATGATTTGGAATAAATTCTTGTGATATGTCCTCTAACTTATAAGGTGATGTAGAGACATTTTCACCATGATCATTGGTCAAAGGATCTTGATCATCATTTTCAATGATTGTGGTGGGAATCTGTTGCAATATTTTATGACGGAGTAATTCTTGTGTTTGTTGCTGAGCCAACAATGCTTGTTTTTGGTCATGTTGTTGTTGTTGTTCTAACAAATCTTGTTGTTGGTCTAGCTGTTGTTGCACCAACAAAGCTTGTTGTTGGTCATTTTGCAATTATGCTTGGAATTGTGTTTGCGCTTGTTGAGCTTGATATTGAGCATGGGCTTGAGCATGCATTTGTTGGAGTTCTTGCAACGTGATGCTGAATGAATTTTTCATGTTGTGTTTTGGTGGTGGTGGCGATGGATTGGGAATGGTGTTAATTGTTGGGGTTGCTTGAATGGTTGCCATCTGTTGTTGCGATATCGATGGAAAAATGGGAGGATTTGATATGATGATTTGATTTATGAAGGTGGTGTTGCTCAGATTTAGTTGATTGATGGTTGGTAAAGGGGGAAGGTTCATGCCTTGATTGTTTGGTTGATAGATTTGTAAGTTTTGACTTTGATTTAAATCTACCAAAGGGAAAGGTGTTCCAAAATTTAGATTGGGAAAAATCACATTTGTTGTACCATTGAGGTTTGTAGGAGATAATGATCCCACATATGGATTGTACAAATACAATTTTTTGAAAATCAATTGGCATTGTAAGGGTTGGATAGTTTGGTTGAATTGGATTAATCATGATGGATGAATCAAGTTTATATTCCATGTTCCTCTTGTGTTTTGACCTTGTTGACCTCTGAGGGGTTTAAGACCAATGATGAGATGAAGGATGAAAGGGGTGAATGATATGGGCGTTTGAAATTTTAGGAACTTTGGATCAATGCTAGAATTTAGGACTTGGTTTGATTTGATTTTGATTGATTGATAGTTTGACTAAGTGTGTTAAGTCAAACAAGGTGATAATGGATTGGATAATTTGACTAAATGTGTTAAGTCAAACAAGATGATAATGAATTTGTAAACCATAGGAAGTTGTATTATCCTAGAGTAAACTCATACAAAAAAGATAATTTGGCTAGATGTGTTAAGCCAAACAGGGTGATAATGAACCTGTAAACCCTAGGAAGTTGTGTTATCCTAGAGTAAACCCGTACACAAAAGGATAATTTGGCTAAGTGTGTTAAGCCAAACAAGGTGACGTTGAACTTTTAAACCTTAGGAAGTTGTGTTATCCTAGAGGTAAATTCGCTCAAGAGGATTGATAATTTGACTAAGTGTGTTAAGTCAAACAAGATGATGTTGATTTTTCCTAAAATTCTAGCATAAGTCATGTTTTCCAAGGTTCCAAAAGTTGTTGGTGAAATGGGATTTTGATAAATGTTTGGATGGGTGAAGTGTTTGACTTGATCCTAGATGAACTTAAGAGGACTTGTTTACAAGATCAAGGTAATGAAGAACATGCTTTTCCCTAAAAGTAGTTCAAACCAAAAGACCAATGTTTGCATGAAAACCAAATGACTCAAAAGGGACCAAGCACATGTGTGGTTCAATTATCTATTATCTTGCTTAGATTTGATTCTTTTTACCACAAACACTTTCTTGATTATGCTTTTCAAACTGAATGTCAATGTCTCAATTCCTTTTCATTCCACAATGTCCATCAAGGTTTCAAGAGCATAGTTTCCTAGGTTGACTTTAGTATGAGAAAATTATGATGTAAATCCAAATGCTTAGAGACCTCTAAGGATAAAATCCCTAGGGAAAGAAACAACACTTAGATTTGGTCAAAGGTATTTGCCCCTCCTAAAGGGTTTGAAATTTGAAGATTTTGTGGATGTTTGTTTTTGAATGTTTCTGATTAAAGCAATGTGTTTTTGATTTTAAGAACATGTACAATCCTAGGATGAAGAGACAATATTTGTTGGGACCCCACTTGAATAAATCCAGCTGCACATATTCAGTGTGGATGATTAGATGCTTGACCACACATGCTCCCCCTTATAGTGCACTCACTTCTCGGGTCAGCCAAGCATCAATACCCATGAATCTCCCATGGTATACTTTTCATCTCTACAACATAATCGCATGTATATGTGGGGTGGCTTCAAAGGACATGAAATTTTGCACCAACAAATAGATTAGGATTTTGGCCTTTGCTAAACAAGGGGTTTTAATGTGGGCATTCTATTCATGGGGGACCATCCATGTGGTGAGAGACCATTGTTGCCCTTCTCGTCGGAACAATCCTTGTGATTCTTGAAATTTCCTCGAGAATCCACACTTATATATCGATTGGAAGTTGCTTGGATTTAGCGTGTTACCGATTGGGTCATTCCCTTGGGTGATTAATTTTTCCCACAAGGTAGACCCTCTAAGATAAACAAAAGCAAGCAAGCATATCCCGTATTTCAATTGACCTTCGTTGAAAAATAAAGGGAGAACACTCGCAATATACCACGCTCACACTTGCAAGATAGGTTCAATTTTAATCCCAAAATGAAATGTGGAGGCAATTAGTTTACTCAACTTAAGATCAGAAAAAAATATTTTGATTCTCAAGATCGCCGTGAGGCACGAGAGAAGCGCATACATCCTTTTGATGATATTACTTTGAGTAAACAATTACAAAACAAAACAACACTTGTTCATTTTATATCCTCAAAGCAATGATTTGATTCTTTTTAAAGCACCAAAAGGAAAGATGAAGGTTGCCTTTTTCAATTTCTATCCTCAAACCAAATCTAGTAAGTTTTTCTAAAGTTATTTTTAAGCCCTTTGCTTTCAATTTTTTTTTGAAAGAATTTGTAGTGTTCTTTTTAGAGCCCAAAAGAAATTTAGTGTTTCCTAAAGCATAAAATAAACAAATCCTTAGAAAGGGATTATAAGTTTTCCCAAAGTGTTTAAAAACACATGATACAATGAGATGATAACATTATAAAGAACCCTTGGCCTTCATTTTCCTTCCTTCACTTTTGATCAAGGAATTTCCTTTTTTGGCAGATTTCAACAATTATTAAATTTTTCCATTTTGGTAATTTTGCATGCATGACTTTGAGAGTCCTATTTTTTCCCAATAAATTTATAAAACTAAGATAGGATGAATTTCCAACTAACATCCTAAATTCGAAACATGAACTTCGAGTTATTAACAAAAACAACTTTTAAAAAACTAGAAAAAAACACTAAATTGTCATTTTGAGGGCTAAGATGAAAGTTTCAAGCTCCGAAAATATGCCAAAATGGCCACCGACCCATCTCAATTCAATTGCCAAACCACATGCCACCTCATAATGAAACCACCTACAAACTTTCAGCCAAAATCCACGTCCAAGTCAAAAGTTATGCCCTTGGGAAGTTCCTACATCAGAAAAAATGTTAAAAAAAATCAGAAATCCACAGGTGCGACACAGTTAGCAAATGCGGCGCTTTTTGGAACTCCTGCAGCACAATATAGTGCCACAACTAGAGTGAGTGCAACGTTCTACAAAAAATAGAGAGCACAAATGTGACGCTGTTTGAGCATGCGACACAGTTTGGAGAGTGGTGAAGTTTGAAAATTCAAATTTCTTAGGCTAGAAATAGGTGCGACGAAGTTTGGGAATTTGTGCGCGGTTCTATATAGCACCGCATCTCTGAATGCAGTGCAATATGACGCCGCATCTTTGAATGCGGTGCAATATAATGCCGCGGGATTGTGTGCGGCGCAGTTTCCTATGTGCACAAAAAAATGTCAAAAAGCACGAAATTTCTCAAAAAACGTGATGAAATCCTTCATATTTTCCCTCCTAGCACCAAAATGTGAACCCTGGTTCTATTCCTGCACAAACACAACAAAAAAACACATTATTTAGTTCAAATGCAAGTTAAAAGAAGGATTCCCCATGAAATCCATTTACACTAAAAATAGGAAAATGAAGAACAAAACATGTAAATATGAATGAAATCCTAATTAAGTATGCAAAATCTTGATCCCATGGGGGAGTAGTTTCCAATTGTTATGTCGAAATTAGCCCTTTCCCAACTCCTTTGTAAGCTTGATAATGGTTTGATGATGATTGAAGCTTCTTGATGGAAATTTGGCATAACCTAGCTATGAAATGGACAAAATTAGCTCTCAATGTGAAGAGAGTAACTTTCCTCTAAGTGTGGATAAGGATGAAGTTGAGTATAGTAAGTTTACTCAAATTGTGGATGATAGAATGAGAGGAAGAGTCTCCCATTTATAGATTTCCAAATTGGAACAATGAGGGATTTGGATGAATGCGGGATAAAAGACCAACCAATGAGAAGAGGCCACTTGTCCACATGTGATTGGAGGAGGAATGAACACATTTTGGTCAATGTGCATGATAAATGCTATGAGATTCAAATTTGAAATTTGAATGTGAAATCTTTAGAGGGAAGAGAAATGGAGTTAATGTAACTTGGCTCAATGCAAAGGACATGCAAGAGGTCTTAAATGCCTTGTTGGAAGGACCAAGCCCACTTGAATTTAAATTCAAATTTGAGGGAATATTCCACTTTTATGCCATGTTGAGAGAAAATAGGCAATTAAATAAATCAAAGTAATTGATTTATTCTGCAAGTTGCATTCTCTAGAGGATTTTAGTGATTGAGATTAAATTAATCAAGATTTGATCAATTTAATGAGAAATTAGGAGATGTGACAATTTAGACTTAAATTTATGAGTTGATTTAAATTAGAATTGAGAGAAAAGGATTAATTTAATAGATTTTTTTGATTTATTTAACCAAAGGGGATAATGTAATATTAGATCAAATAATGTTCAATTTATTCAATTTAATGAGAAGACTTTAGGGATTTAATTAAATAAAATGAATTATTTAATCAAATAGAGACATAGGGTTAATTAAATCAAATTGATTAATTTAATTGACATGAGAGAATGACTTAATCAGAGAAAAGGGGATTTATTAATAAATGGAATATGATGATTTTAATCAAATAAATATTATTTAATTAAATTGATTAGTAAAGGAGATGATTTAGGACGAACTGATGTTAGTAAGATCAGGATCAGGTGCATGTATATTTTACATGTCTATAATCTATAGGTCAAGAAAGAAATTCATCTCCCTAAACATAAACATTTGAAATTATTTCTACATCTCTTCCACAAACATCTTGCAAATCTTTTCATTTCCTCCAAAAATAATATCATCAACATATACAAATATAATCAAGATTTTTTCATTATCAATCTTAAAGTACAAATTACTATCTACTGTATCTTTGTTAAATCCTTGTTGAATAAAACACCTATCTAACCTTACATTCCAAGCTCTAGGAGCTTGCTTCAATCCATATAAAGCTTTCTTCAATCTACATACCATATCTAGTTGATATGTCAACTGAAATCCTTCTGGTTGTTCCATGTAAACTTCTTCTTCCAAATCACCATTTAAAAATGATGACTTGACATCCATATGATAAAATTTGAAATATTTATAAGCAAACAATGCTAAGAACATCCTTATAGCTTCCATTCTTTCTACTGGGGAAAAAGTCTCACGAAAATCTATACCTTCTACTTGTGAGTAACCTTTACACACAAGCCTCACTTTGTTTTTGACAAATTCTCCATTCTCATCCAACTTATTTCTGAATACCCATTTTGATCCAATGATATTTTTGTCTATCGGTCTTGGGACCAATTCCCAAGTCTGATTCTTCTCAATCTGCAAAAGTTCTTCTTTCATCACTTCCTTCCAATGTTCATCTTTACATGCTTCACTTACTATCTTTGGTTCAATCTTGGATCATAAACACAAATTTACTTCATTAACAACATTGCTTCTGGTTAACATGCCTTTTGTCTTGTCTTCAATAATCTGATTTTCTGAATGATTACTTTGTGCATATTTCAGTGTCCTAGGGACATCACCAAAGCATCTTCTTCTATTTCATCTAGCTTCTCTTGCTCATCTTTATCCCATTCTTCCAAAATTTCTTCTATTCTTGCACAATCATGTTCATTAGACACATCTGCATCAATATCAATAGAATTATTTATTGTCTCATCAACCTTCACATTCAAGCTCTCTACTATATTTCTCAATATTTTATTGAAACATTTGCATGCCTTGATTTTAGTAGAATACCCAATAAATATTCCTTCATCACTTCTTACATCAAACTTACCCAAAGTTTCCTCATCTCTTCTGATATAGCATTTATTTTCAAATACCTTGGAATATTTAACTGTAGGAATTCTTTTGTGCCATAGCTCATAGGGAGTCTTTGTACTATTTTCTCTTTCATAAACTTTGTTGAATGGATAAATATTAGTATGAATAGCTTCTTTCTAGTAAACTTTCAGTAAAACAACTTTAGTAATCATTGATCTAGCAGCCTCTTGAACTGTTCTATTTTTCCTCTCATCAAATCCATTCTGCTAAGGAGTTCTTGGAGTAGATAAATGTCTCTTTATTCCATGCACTTCACAAAACATATTGAACTCATGGGAGTTGAATTATCTACCTCTGTCAGATGTTAATCATTTTATTCTCAAATTCACTTCATTTTCAACTATAGCCTTGAATACCTTGAATCTATATAATGCATCTAATTTCTCTCTAAGAAATGTAACCCATGCATATCTAGAATAATCATCAATTAAAAGAATAAAGTACCTTTCACCAAGTAGACTTCACACTTTCATAGGACCACATCTAGATCTACATGAACTAAATCGAGTAGTCTAGTAGTAGATTGTTCCTTTGATCTATAATGATTTCTTACTTGCTTCTTAAACTGACAATTCTTGCAAATAACATTAATAGGCTTTGTAATTCTTGGTAAATCTCTCACGACCCAAACAACACTAATCCTTTATAAATTATCAAAATTCATGTGACACATTATCCTATGCCATTAACCAACTATCATTTATATGAGTCATAAAGCATCATCTATCAACACCCTTAAGTTGATAAATATTCCCTTCAAATTTCTTTCTTATAGCAATCAATATTTTGGAGCTTTTCCGGATCTCACATTTCTCATCCTTAAACACAATATCATATCCTTATCTACACACCTGACCAATTCTCAAAAAAATATGCCTTAATCCCTTAACATACTAAACATTATTAGTATGATGCTTGCCATAAAAAATTACTGAACCTATCTCATAGATATTAGCACCAATATCATCTCTGAATATAACCAAGCCTCCATCATATTTATCAAGATTAACAAACTTACTCTTATCACTAGTCATGTGATGTGAATAACCACTATCAACTACCCAAAAATTATTTTCTTGTTTAGCATGCAGGGCAGAGATAATTGTACCTTCAATTTTCTCCTTCTCCTTCTCTGGAGGGCTTTCCTTTACCTTTTTTTCTAAATTAGTAGAAGTCGATTCATCCTTAATCGCCAAGAACAAGCATTCATTTTCATTTGGATCTTCATATTCTGAATCTTCATCTGAAATACTAGCATTCTCATTTACATAGTAATCTCTGTTAATCTTCTTTCTTTTCTTTTCTTTTTCATATCTTTGTTTATTCCTTTTAGTTCTTTTCAGACACTTTGCAACATAATAACCTTTTTCTTCACAAATAAATAATTTAAAGGGAAAATTACCTTCATACTTACCAGAACCTTTTCTCATTCTTCTCACAAAGCTTCTATTTCATCAAAGTTCTCTTCATCTGGATCTTCAACTTTTGTAGCTTTAAAAGAAATTTCTGATTTGTCTCCATTTCTTAGACTTGACTTCCTCATTTCATAAGATGTCAAAAATCCTAACAACAGATCCTTAGTACAGGTATTATAATCTATAGTCTGCTCAATAGCACTCACCTTCTCATTGTAAGCATCAGGAAGAGTTTTGAGAATATTTTTTACAATCCTGGTTTTATCTATAGTAGCACCAAGGGATCAAATTCCAGTGACTACCTCATGAAATCTCTTTACATAAGCTTTAACATTTTCATCTTTAGACATATGTATAAGATCAAATCGTGTTTCCAAATTCTGCAATTTTTCCTCTTTAACTCTTTCATCACCATCATGTACTCTTTCTAAAGCATCCCAAACTTCCTTATCCATCTTTCGATTCTAAACCTTAAACAACTCCAAATGTATCAGACTATTCTTCAAGATGAACTTTGCCTTATTGTTCACTTCATGTAATTTGATTTCTTCAAGCGTACTTAGACTATTGGAAAAATGTGCCTCAACTTGCTGGCTTGAACCTCTATTAAGGAATTGATGAATTTACTCTCTATATTGTGAAGTTCTTCCTTCTCTTTAGTGGTAGCACGATGACCCTTGGCTTAATCGGAAAAACGATCGCATATTGGTGAATGACAATGTGTTGTCTCACCGATATGCGATAAATGCTCTGTTGGTGTGACTTGGGGTCATCAATGGAAATCATCACTGGGCTATGCCAATGGATTGATGGTGGATGGAAGTGTTTTGGACTCCGGCAATAGTAGGGACCACAACATAGTGTACTGAGGGAATCTTGATCTACGGTTACGATTTGACTAATCCAACGATGCTCATTTTATTCCGCGCTCAGTTGAGGTGAGTATCGACAAACTCTTGTAAATCAAGTGGAATTGTCCGAGTGTTTGACACTTGGTAGCATGTGAAGTGTGCATTTTTTGAACATGTGTCATTGTTTTAGAGAAATTTATTGGGAATATTGTAGATGCTTTTTTGTTTCCCCAAAATTGTACGAGATGTGTATGCATGTCTTGGTGGACTCTGGCGGTCTGGCGATCAGATGGTTATCACCATACCACAGTGGCCTTTAGGCCATTCCACAATAGCACGATAGGAGGATCTCGGGGCACAATTGACCATTTCGATAGTCAAAGCGATGGACGAATGGCATGATGACACGTGGTGTGATCTCATTCATTGATTTTACATTGCTATTGTAAATCAATTGTTATTGGTCAAATGTTTAAATCTATGAAATCGATATGTGCATTAACTGTAAGATCTGATTTGGCTATTGATAGAATCCAAATCTAAATAATTCTCCACAACAGAATTAAATGCTTGGGTGGCCCAATGCGTGATTACAGGGCGATCTGACCAGAGATCTAGTTTCTTTTCGGTGAAGTATGGAATTAAATTGTCTTCCCCTTTGGTTGTTGTAGAGAGGTAGGCATAGAGACTAAGGTGACAGAGAGAGCCATGATTCATTATATGCGACAATCGCATTGGAATAGTGAGGGGGTTCAAACTGAAGTCTACTACTGTGAGCTAACTATCAGAGAGTGAAGTCTATAACTTTGTATGTAATTTTTTTATTGAAATAAAAAGATACTTTGCTTGGTGTGGTGGGTTTTTCTCCCATAAGGGTTTTCCCACGTATATCTGGTGTTATCTCTATGTATGTTTTTATTTTTGTTGCTCTTGTCTTACTGTGTATGTGCATCTAAAATGTAAGAAAGTTTTAAATAAAGGTTTTTTGAACTTCTCCTTTGTGGTTTTAGCATTAGGAAAGCATATTCCATACTGTTTCTTTTTCCTTTCAAGTGGTATAAAAGCTTGGCCAGTTGTGTTATCGTTGTTAGTAGGGCTATTTTTTTGTGCTAATACTATTCGAGTGGGAGTCTTGCAAAGTTAGAACCAAGTTCTGTTTGAGATGGCGAGTACATCAGGTAGAGTAGAAATTGAAAAATTCAATGGCGACAACTTTGAGTTGTGGAAACTCAAAATGGAAGACTTGCTTGTGGATAGAGACCTCTGGGTTGCTATGTCTGCAACTATGCCACAAGGTATGAAGCAAGAAGAATGGGACCTCACAAATAGAAAAGTGAGAGGTTTGATAAGACTTAGTATGGTTGATTCTATACTCCTAAATGTCCATGAGGAGAAGTCTGCAACTTCGTTATGGAAGAATATTGGTGACATTTATCAAGGAAAGTCTCTAGTAAATAAATTATTCCTGAGGAAGAAGTTGTACTCCTTGAAGATGGAAGAAGGTGCATCTATTGCAGACCATCTGAACTCATTTAATATGAGTGTTTCTCAATTGGCATCCATGGGTGTGAAGATAGAGGAGGAGGATCATTGCATGCTCATGTCATGTAATTTACTTG
Source organism: Sequoiadendron giganteum (assembly GCA_007115665.2). Taxonomy (NCBI): domain Eukaryota; kingdom Viridiplantae; phylum Streptophyta; class Pinopsida; order Cupressales; family Cupressaceae; genus Sequoiadendron; species Sequoiadendron giganteum. The sequence continues at coordinate 66,677,856 of CM021109.1, read as the reverse complement.
ATACTTGGGATCATTTGGTAATGGCTATTGGAATTACAACCACTAGTTTAAAGATGGAAGACGTGGTTGCTTCACTGCTATCGAAAGAAATGTAGAGGAAGTCTTCCGAGATGGCCAAAGAGGCCCTTGCTGTTCGAGGTAGATCGAAGGAGAAAGACAAGAAGAAGGACAAGAATTCCAAATCTAAATCTGAAGGGAGATCAAAGTCTCCTAGTAAAAATTCTAAGGTGAAATGTTGGAATTGTGAGAAGCCTAGCCATATCCGAAAGGATTGTAAGGAGGAGAAGAAGAAGAATAATAACTCTTCAGACAATGACTCTTCTCAGAGTGATGCAAATGCCTTCATTGTAGCCTTGGAAACTTAGGCATCAGATGATGTCTGGCTGGTTGACTCAGGTGCATCTTTCCACATGACGTCTTATAGAGAGTGGTTCACTAAGTACGAAAAGTATGATAGTGGAAAGGTGTACCTGGTGAGTGATTCAACACTGGAGATTGTTGTCCATGGAAGAGTCAAAATACAATTCCTTGATGAAAGAATCAAAGGGATTGGTGATGTACTACACATACTAGGTTTGGCTCATAACTTACTTTCTATTAGTAAGCTTAATGATGCTAGTGTGGAATTTTATTTCTCAAGTAAAAGATGTAAGATGGCTAGAGGTGCAATGGTGCTAGCTAAGGGTGTACATACTGGCACTCTGTATAAGCTGGATGCATGTCCTATTCAATGTAACAACGTCTTTGTAAAGTCAAGCAAAGTTGCTCTTGTAGAGAAGGATGATGAAGCTCCTCTGGGTGCAAATTCCTTGGAGGTGAAACTCCCAGTAGAGAAGACCATGCTATGGCATCATAGACTCAGTCACATCAGTGAGAAAGGTTTAAAAAAATTGAAAAATAAAAATCTTGTTGAAGGGCTTGTTGATTGTAACCTTGAATTCGATTTTTGTGAACACTGTATTTATGGAAAGCAACACCGTGTATAATTTTATTCGAGTCCTCATAAATCTCTTAGTGTATTAGATTATGTTCACTCTGATGTGTTTGGTCCAATTAATGTTCCTTCATTATCAAAGTCTAGATATTATGTTTCTTTTATTGATCACTATTCGAGGAGGGCATTTATATACTTTCCTAAGAGTAAATTAGAAGTGTTCAGTCATTTTAAAGAGTTTAAAAGCTTGGTAGAGAATCAAAGTGGAAGGAAAATTATTTGTTTAAAGACGGATAATGGTGGTGATTTTTGTTCTGCAGATTTTGAAAGGTGCTATAAAGACTATGGGATTAAAAGGCATAGAACTACACCCTATACTCCACAACAGAATGGATTTGTTGAAAGGTTGAACCAAAAATTAATGGAGAGAGTGAGAAGTTTGTTGAGTAGTGCTGGTCTAGAGTAGAAGTTCTAGGCTGAGGCTGTGACTACAACATGTTACCTGGTAAATCATTCACCTTGTTCTGCTCTTGTTGAAAAAACACCTTTGGAAGTGTGGTCTGGTAAGAAGCCCTCTCTGAGACATATTCATGTCTTTGGCTGTGAGGCATATGCATATGTGCCAAATGAGAAAAGATCAAAGTTGGAGAACAAGGCTGTTAAATGTATCTTCATCAACTATGGAATTGGTCTAAAGAGATACAAGCTTTGGAATCCTGATACTGAGAAGGTTCTATATAGCAGAAGTGTAATATTTTGTGAGCTGAAACCTTCAATAGTTGAACCATAGTTAGAGACAGATCAAAGAGAAAAGAAGAATGATGTAGTTGAGATTCTTCAGACTCCATAAAAAGATGAACTACATGGTGTACCTGAAACTGAGGAGAGCTCAAGTAGCTCTGAGAGTTCTGAAGATGAAGAACCACAACCTCAGCCAGTAAGAAGGTCTACACATGAAAGACGACAACCTGATAGGTATGGTTTCTCTATGTTGGATTTGAACTATGCCTATGCTTTGATTAATAGCACTGATGAGCCTAGGACTATGAAAGGGGCAATTAATATGTCCGATTCAAATTCCTGGTTGGAAGCCATGAATGAAGAAATGAAATCATTGAAAAAGAATGAAACCTAGGATTTGGTACCTTTTTCGAAAGGGAAAAATTCTATTGGCTGTAAATGGGTAATTAAGAAGAAAACTGGTCTAGATGGCAGTGTTGAAAAGTATAAAGCGAGGTTGGTTGCAAAGGGGTATTCCTAGGTTGAGGGAATTGATTATGGAGAATTTTTTTCCCTTGTAGGTAGGCTGATATCTATCAGATTTCTCTTGTCACTGGCAGCAGCGTATGACTTAGAGATCAAGCAGATGGATGTGAAGACAATGTTTCTCCATGGAGAGCTGGAATAATAAATTTATATGTCCCTGCTTGAGCACTTCGTTGAGAGAAGTAAAGAAAGTCTAGTTTGCAAATTAAATAAATCTCTACATGGTTTGAAGCAGCCTCCTAGAATGTGGTATCAAAAGTTTGACACCTTTGTGTTGTCTATGGGATTTGTGAGATCAAAATCTGATCATTGTGTGTATTATAAATCTAAAAATGATGGTGTGCTTATTATTACCTTGTATGTGGATGATATGTTTTTCATAGGAAATAGTAAGTCTATGATTTTTGATCTTAAATCTCAATTGTCTAAAAAGTTTGAAATGAAAGATTTGGGTGGAACAAGGTATATTCTAGGGATGGAAATAAACAGGGACAAATTGAGTAGAAAGCTTTGAGTTAGCCAGAGTAAGTATGTTAACAATGTTTTGGAGAGATTTGGTATGAATGATTGCAAGTAGCTGGTTGTTCTAGTCTTGCAGGGAATGAAGCTATCTGTTGAAGATTATCCAAAATCTCCTACTGATATGGAGGACATGACCAGGGTGCCCAATGCAAGTGTAGTTGGTAGTTTAATATATGCAATGGTCTGTAAAATGCCAGACATTGCCCAAGTAGTGGGAGTTCTTAGCTATTTTATGGGAAATCCAGGAAGGACACATTGGGATGCTGTGAAGAGAGTGTTTAGATATCTAAAGGGTACTTCAAAATATGCTCTGTGTTACCATGGAAACTTGGTTGCATCACATAGAACTCTTGACATTCGTGGATATGTGGATTCTGATTGGGTAGGAGATATTGGCAATAGAAGATCCACCAATGGATACACTTTTATGTTAAATGGTGGTGCAATCAGTTGGATGAGCAAGCGACAGATTGTAGTCACTTTTTCCACTACAAAGGTTAAATACTTGGGAGCAACACACACCTATAAAGAAACTATTTGGCTTGGTCATTTGTGTTCTGATATTGGATTTGATGCAGGGTAGATTACAATTTGCTATGACAGTCAGAGTGACATTTGTTTGGTGAAGAATCCTACTTTCCATGTCAGGACAAAACATATCAATGTGCAATATCACTTTGTTCAAGATATGGTGGAGGATGGAAAGGTCTATTTAGAAAAGGTGGATACTCTGAAGAATGTTGCTGATGCTCATACAAAGCCAGTAAGCATGGAAAATTTCAGATGGTGGGGAAGTTCGATGGGACTTGGGGCCTATGATCACTAGTAAATTTGAAGTCTGGAGGAAGCCAATAAGTCTTTGTCAAGTGGGAGCTTGTTGGAAAAATGTGCCTCAACTTGCTAGCTTGAACCTCTGTTAAGGACTTGAAAAATTTACTCTCTATACTGTGAAGTCCTTCCTTCTCTTTAGCGGTAGCATGATGACGATCACATATTAATGAGTGACAATGTGTTGTCTCACCAATATGCTGATATGCGATAAATGCTCTATCTGTGTGACTTGGGGTTAACAGTGGAACTCTTCACTGGGCTACGGCGATGGATCGATGGCAGATGGAGGTGTTTTGGAATCTAACAGTAGTAGGGACCACAACATAGTGTACCGAGGGAATCTTGATCTACGGTTATGATTTGACTAATCCAACAGTGCTCATTTTATTCCGTGCTCATTTGAGGTGAGTACCGATGAACTCTTGTGAACCGAACAAAATTATCTGAGTGTTTGACACTTGGCAGCATGTGAAGTGTGCAGGTTTCAAACATGTGTCGGTTTTTTAGAGAAAATTATTGGGAATATTGTAGATGATTTTTTGTTTCCTTGAAATTGCACAAGATGTGTACGCGTGTCTTGGTGGACTCTAGCAGTCTAGAGATCAGATGGTTATTTCGATACTATTAGAACCAAAATTTTCATAAAAATTCTAAGGTTTTTTACCCATTTGAACCCATTATTTTCCTATATTTCTCATGAAAAATCATTTTACCCCCATCTGTAATGCCAAAACTACCTTTTAACGCTATACCGTGGGCATGATTCTTCATCTTTCATTAGCTTTCATCATTTACTGCTTTACTGTGGACTCTCATAAAGCAGCTTGCGGTATGGCAGTTAAGAGCGGCCATATTACACCCTTATCGCCACATCATGAAGGAACAAAGCATGATCTATAGTTGCGCGGTATATAAGAAGATAACCCTTATATCACGGAGGGTCAACAAGGAGCCCATGGTAGAGCGGTGGAAAGTCAAAGAAGATGCTACCATGATACTGTTGAAGGGAGAAATGAAGGCCACAGTAGAGCGGTAGGAATAGAAGACTGTGATAGACAAACCACCATACCGCATGAAGACAAAGTGGAGCCTGTGGTAGTACGGTAGACAATGAAGTGGTAGTCAGGATAAGTCACCGTGGTACCATGGGGAGGTGACAGAGAGGCCGAGGTAATGTGGTAAGGAGAGCAAGGCAAAGACAGGTCATCACTACACTGTGGGAAGACGAAATGTGGAGCGCGGTAGAGTGATAGGGAGAGTTGAGCTAGGCGTCACCACAAAATCATGGGGAGCAAACAGGTAGACAATGGTAGAGTAGTAGATGGTGGAGTAATGTGAAATGTTACCGTGGTAGCATAGCAGTTGAAATGATGGCGCGTGGTAGTGCGGTAAAGTGGTTGTTTCGGCTCCGATAGTTATGATGGTTATTTTTAGTTATCAAATGATGTGACCTTTTGCTTCTCATGAGAATATGAATAGACAAAATTGAAAGGCACGAGAAAGATTCTGAGGGTATAAAAGCAAGGGTTCGATGCAAAATAGAGGATTAGAATGGGCGAGAGCTAGAAAATATCATAAAATAAAATAGGGGGATGCAAATAATGTACAGACTTTCTTGAAGCACAACAATGGAGATAATGTTTTTAACTAGCGAAGTCCTTTCTTGGTGTTCAGTTGTTATGATGTAATGATTTATATTTTTATCTGGTTGTCTCCAACTTGAGGTCTTTTAATCATTTAAATCAGTATATCAAGTATATTTTTGATTTGTTAAAATGTATTCTCATTTTGTGTGATTTAATTAATTGGTGTCTGCAAGTCATAATTAAATTATTTTAAATAAGTCACAGTGATTTAAGGATTTATTTTGGATAATTAAAGAAGAATTTGGTAAGAAAACATTCCGACACGATTTATGCAAGTCATAAATTTAGTGAAGTTTTATGCCAGTCATAGAATCTCATTTTCGAAGTGCTTAGCAACTAGAGTTAAGCCAGAGAGGGAAACACATATTATTCTTGATTTTTGACTCCATTGCCCATGTGGATAGAAGGCACTGATCTATCATAGCCCAAAAGATAAATTTTATAAAAAACAATACATATAAATACTTTCATTTTATGCAGTAGGAGTAGTTGTTATTATTTTATCTATTCACTTCCAATTGCCATTGTGGATAGATTGCTCAAGCAGGAAACAAAGTTCAAATCTACATCATTTACATAGGTACACCCGCCTAGGTTTAGCAGAGCCTAAAGAGTAGAACGTTAAAATTCACTATTTGACCTTGTACGTTGGCCAAAAACGTTGTGAGAGCTTGGCAACCTCTTGTAGTTGAAACCTACGTTTTTGAGTCCTAACACATACCGTGGTGGCCTTTAGGCCATGTTGCAGTAGAACGGTAGGAGAAGCTCAGGGCACAGTTGACCATTTCGATAGTCAAAGCGATGGATAAATGGCGTGATGACATGTGGCATGATCTTATTCATTGATTTTACATCATTGTTGTAAATCAACTGTTATTGGTCGAATGTTTAAATCTGTTAAAGTGATATGTGCATTAACTGTAAGATCTGATTCGACTATTGACAAAATCCAAATTTAGGTAATTCTCTGCAACATAATTAAATTCTTGGGCGTCCTGATGCATGATTGCAGGGCGATTTGATCAGAGATATAGTTGCTTGTCGGTGAAGTATGGAATTAAATTGGCTTCCCCTTTGATTGTTGTAGAGAGGTAGGTATAGAGACTGAGTTGACAAAGAGAGCCATGATTCATTGTATGCGATAATAGAATTGGAACAGTGAGGGGGTTCGAACAGAAGTCTGCTGCTGTGAGCTAACTATCAGAGAGTGAAGTCTATAACTTTGTATGTAATTTATTTTCTGAAATACAAAGATACTTTACTTGGTGTGGTGGGTTTTTCTCCCATAAGGGTTTTCCCATGTATATCTGGTGTTATCTCTATGTATGTTTTTATTTTTGTTTCTCTTGTCTTACTGTGTATGTGCATCTCAAATGTAAGAAAGTTTTAAATAAAGGTTTTTTGCACTTCTCCTCTATGGTTTTAGCATTAGGAAAGCGTATTCCACACTGTTTCTTTTTCCTTTCATAGAACATTAGCAAGAGGAGTGTAAGAATTCTTGTAAGCTTTCTCCACATCATATCTGTAATAATCTAGATATTCTTCCATCAAAACTTTCCATATACCATAATTAGTTCCATCAAACCTTGGATAATCAAAGACCATATTTCTAGCCATCCTGGACCTTCCTCAAGTAGTTAAGCTCTTCACCAAGGAACCAAGTTCTGACACCAATTGTTGAATAGGAGAATTGAGAGGGGGGGTGAATTAGTTGTCACAAATTTTCACCTTTAATTCAATCACCAAGACTAATACTTAAAACTAATTAAATGATTAATGATCAAATGCCAATACAGAAACTCAAATTCAACACATAAACACAATAACACTAGATTTACATGGAAAACCCAATGAGGGAAAAACCATGATGAGGATTAACTCACACTATAGAGAATATCAAAACTAATTATAAAAAGGCTGATTTCCTAAAACAAGGCTCACTACCTAAGGTAAGGCTCGCTGTTTGAAATAAGGACTCACTATCCAATAGGACTACAACCTAGAGGGCTCACTGCCATAGAGATACAAAGAAGACAAAGAAGACTTGTTATAGAGAGACTACAATCCCAATGCAACAAAGAATTCCACCATAGTTTCTTGATCAACTTTTATGAATGATAGAGTTCGCCTTCTGCTCACTACATACGAAAACTTAGAATTAATCTTCACACTGTTCTTCCACACACAACTCACACATAGTTTCTGAATATCATCAATGTCACATATACTCTTTCACTTATCTTCCTTGTTTCCTCTTGTACATTTTTCATTACTAGCTTATCTTGTATTCATACTATCTCCAACCTTGAAAAAGAGATCCAAAGCCGGCCATCCAAATTCAAATTAAAATTAGGTTGGTGACAACCATCCTAGGGTGGAAGTAGAGTGAGGGCAACCCAAACACATGCTTCACTGAGATCCAAAAGAGATCCAACATGCTTCAATAACTTTGAAGATAGTGCTTAACATAAGGTCAACCAAACCAGTGCAAAACACATATAACAATTAAGTTGGAAACTTCCAAAAAACAAAAATATTTTCAATGCAACCAAAACATCTTAACTCTAGAACCGAAGTCAAAATACTTCATCAAAGAGAAATTTGGACCTCAACTAGAACACATAAAACATATTTCAGATCTAGTGAACACAACTCAAACTTCTCAAGGAAATAACAGCCAAAAATCTGGATATAGAAACCTTCAACAGCCATAACTAACATATTTGAACCGCAAAAACATAGGGGCAAATACCAGATCAAAAACTGAATACCTATAAACTTTCTTTATACAATTTTCTCAACATCCTCAATATATACATCCAACAATAACTAGTAGATAACCAGTTGACCAGTTGACATCATTGAAAACACCTTCAATCCTTCCTCCATTCTTGCAATAAAGCTCAATTAAGTGACCTAGAAATGTAAGTAAATTAGGACAAAAAATTGTGAAATCTAAAGTGTGCACCTGGAAACCTAGAGAGGCTTGAAAATGAGAGGATGCCCTTATTTATAGTTTTCTAAAAGAAAAATGAATGGAAAAGATTCATTTTACATTAGGGTTTCAACTACCCCCAAATATATGACAATATAAAATAGAATTTTGTCTTTTTTCCTATTTCCTCATGTAGACTATTTTGTCTTGTAGTGACTTCTAGCCTTTTATACTTATTTCAGCAAGTATTCTTCAGAAATGACTAGATTTCCAGCTTCCTTTTGCTTTGTTGCATACTCCACAATCTTACCAATCATGGAGAGAAACTTCTTGTCCTCAGAGAGCTCAGATTTGAGGATCTAGAAGGACATCCTCTTGAATCTTTCAATAATTTTCTTTTGATTCTCATTAAAACTTGATGCAACCCAATAATCTGCTCCATCCGAATAAAATCCCTTACAACAAAATCCATAAAATCTAGTGAAAGTGTCACCAAATCCTTGCTCCATTTTCTTGTGGAACAAAGGGTTCATGTTCTCTAGATCCAACTCCAAGCTAGGAACCTCAAAATTGGTCATCAACTTCAAATATTCCATGCTATCCTCCTAGTGCTCAGTAGCCCATTCATGGTGAAGATCTAAATCATGCAAGTCCTTTTCTAAAACATCCTTTTTGTAATCAAAATTCATCAGCCAAGTCTCAACTAGCTAATGATCTTCCTTCGGTAGCCCTAGCTCCCTTTCCCAGGTTTCCTAAGAAAGCCTAAGGATGCTTTCCAGCTTAGGATAGGTGACCCTGTACAACTCCGAGAATTCCTTGTAGGTATTCATCATGTCTTCTATGTTTTTCTGCAAGCTATGATACCTGTTATACATTGTGATTGCATGGATGATGCCCATGTCACTGTTGGATATCACCTGATTGAACCAATCAGCCATAGACTTGGTCTAGATCTTTCTTTTCTCCATTTTGTTGATGTATTCTTTGGACAAGAGGGAAGACACCAATGATTCTACTAGGATTTATTCCTACGTTGATCTCCATTGTTGAATGTAGGTAGTGAGATCTGCCACCTGGTCCTTTTACTCTTCTTTGGTAGATTGATCTCTATTCATTTGTTGTATGATGGTGGACACTGATCCCTAAAGATCAAATATATTATTCTCATGATTCCTTGAGCCCATATTAATAGTAGATATTTGGTAATCTTTCCCTTGTATAGCCATCACATCTTTTCCTACTACTGGGGTAGCAATTAACAATGTCCTAAATCCAAAGGTATCGACCATGATATGAGAGTAGATTTTGGGTCTCTTTTCCTTCTGAGTCCTTGTTTGAGCTTTGGCTAAGATAGCCTCTCATCGGGCTTTGGGATCAAGGACCATGAAAGAATTTTTCTTGAGTTTCTTCTCTAACCACACGGGGACCTCTATTTTTTGATTTGGTGATTCATGACCACTTTCCTCCTTTTCTTGTTCTCTTTGGGACTTTTCCTCCTCATCATTGGGAACCATTCCATCATCCTTTTCTTCCTCATCTAAGTCTTCTATCTACATAGATTTCCCTTTGTCTGGCTTGATAGAAGCTATAGTATCCTTAGTGATATCTCATTGTTGTGGGGCTGCCCCTTTATCTTCTTCTTGTTTGGCCGCAACATTCATCTTGGTCTCAAAATTAGTTTCTATGACACTCTCTTATTCTTCTTTTTACTGCTCTTTCTCGAGAAGCACTTCCTCTTCTAGCCACATTTCTTCTTGTCTGATGTCTTCGTCTTGGCCAGTTCAGGGGGCTCATCTAGTATCTCCACATCCGTGTCAGTATCTATTTTCCCTTCTTCAGGGTTAGCCTCTTCACTTGCATATTTGTGTTGCTGGGGTAGCTCTTCATTCAACTCTTGATCTGATGTTTCTAGCTCATAAGGCTCCTTAGGGTTGTCATTTCCTTCATCCCTAGGGCCTTATTGTGCTTCCTCATTAGAGGCCACCTTGTAAATATTCACATTCAATCTACCTTCTAGATGTTCAAAGTAATCATCTTAATCAAAATCCTTGGGCTCATCGACAATGTCCTTTAGAACTTCCCCAGGTTGCTCTGCACTGAGTCACTCAATTTCCTCAAATATTAGCATAGTTGGCTCCATCTTTGGTGGCTCGGTCGGTGGTTGAGGAAGTGGAAAAGTAGTAACAAGATGGGCCATTAGTGCTTGGACTTAAGGGTCGAGCGTCACCATAGAAATCTCGGTGGGCATATTTTTTATATAGGCCACGAAAGCATGTGATAGAGTGGGTTGTGCCATAGTGGTTGTCAGAAAGGAAGCAATAAAATTGGAGAGTGTAGGTAGCAGAGGTGGGAGCGAAGAGGATGATAGTGGGGAGGTAGTGGAAGAGTCCAATACCACCATTGGGGCAGTCAGAAAGGTGGGGGTGAGATGGTCGGAGATTTCCACGACTAGTGGAGATGAGATGGGCAAGGTTTGAGTTGGAGGGGGTGGAGTGGTAGTGGAAACATCAGTGGTCACATGAATGGAAGTGGTCAGTGGTGGCGAGTGAGGCCACTCAGACTCTTCTTCTTCATGCTAGGGTTCTTCCTCTTGAATGGTTGGAATTTATAGTACAAGGGTCCTAGTTCTCTCTTTATTCAATGGTGGCTACCCTTCCACTAATTTTCTTATATAAACCTAATGCTTGGGATTACATTTAGGCACCTCTTTCCTCTTCTTAGATCTTGTGATGGGTGGGGATTTGGGAGCTTCACTTGAGGAACCTACAACAATGCTACTATTTGTTTCACTATCTAGATCATCTTTGAGCTTCCCATATGTGATCTTAGCACCCTACTCCTTCACTATAGCAATCTATTCATCCAACTTCTGTCTAGTTCTATGTTCTACAGGGAAGGTGAGAACGTCCAGGTCGGTGACCTTTTCTTCAGACCACTGTATTATTGGTAATGGGACATTGATCAAGGAATTGTATCCTTCATCTATGATGTTTTCATCATCGACAACCTAGTCTAGTACTAAGAATAAATTGATAGACTTTATGAATGCGATGATCATTCTCATATAGTGGCACCTCCAAACCTATTTGTCATCATTACAATTTGCCTAAAAATATTCAATGTGGGGGTGATGGGTGTACTGTCTCCCAATGAACCTCTTCAATTTACCATGGGGATCCATGTTCCCCCTATTTGTGTTTAAATTATCTAAAATATATTCTACCAATTCATTCTTAGAGTGTTTATCACATGGGGCAATAGGGCACAATGAAATTCCTTGTCTAAGTGTTAGGGGATATGGAATCCCAACTCTGTATTTTTTTCTTAACAAGGTGTGGGATGTTTGAAGCTACCTGGTGATCTCCAACATGATGATTCCATCATTGAGTTAGGGTGACAATCTGTAAGGTCTTCCTGAGAATTCGTTAGCCCTGATGTATGTGAATAGATATACAAAACCTTTCAAAAGTGGCTTCATGCTATGTGAAACCCTTCTCTGAAAGTCTCCTCCCAAGAGTCAAATTATACGACCAATCAAGGCATCATTTACCCTTCTATACTCTTTTTTGAATTTTTTGTATTGGAGTTGAGGATAGTAGTTGTAAACCTTTATTTGTCCCTTTTTGGTTCCTAGTTCTCCCACATAGAATAATCCTTTATATAGGAACTTGAATGCTAGGAGGTAG
>CM021109.1:66611880-66662744 GCA_007115665.2 Sequoiadendron giganteum | reverse complement strand
ATTCACCTTTTGGAGTTCATTTGGACCATTTGGGAAAATTCGGGTCCAGGGGTGCAGGTTTCCCCTAGGCAGAAGTTGTCAGGAGCAGCTAGGAGCAAGACAACGTTAAGGTTGTGGAGTTCCATAGATAGCCACCTGTAGGGAAGTTTCCACATAGCTTGTTTGATGAGTGAATCCATCATAGCTTGATTAGGCACGTGAGGAAATTGGCTATGAGGCACTCGAAGTTGTTAGGTGAAGCTTTGGTACTCTTGTGGGTTTAAAAGATGTGGGCCTCGTGGGGTGGAAAGATCTTAAACGTTGGCCATTAAGTAGTGATGTTCAAAAAACGGTAGCCTGCAAATGGCGGTTTGCATAGGTGGGCCAATAGATGGTGCTCAAACTTAGGTTTTCATGTTGGGAGGTTTAATAATTAGGAAAGGGAAAACCATCCTATGGGACCCACAATGTAGGAAGACGTAGGTGATGGAACTTCAATTAGCACTCTTTGTGTTCCATTTTATCTTGCCTTATGTTTCTAGTCATTTGTAGTATTTGGGAAATGCCTAAGGTTGGGGTTTTTACTTTTGTCTTCATGAAAATTCCTAGTGTCTTATATTATGCCTTGGGTAGGATCTATTTGGCTGTTACCTTTTTGAAGTGGGTTTTAAAACAACTTATGCCCCAATTCTTCATCTAAGCCAACCCCCCTTTGATTTATTATTTTATTTCCTTCGCTTGAATTTATTATTCCCTAAGTCTAGGTTGGTCATGTGTGCCCATGTTTAAAAACAACTTAAGCCATTGTTTGTTTTCAGCCTAGGTGTTGTCCCCTTGTGCCTTTAATAATATTTTATATTTTGTAGGGAATAATTTTAGGTGACCATCGATCAACCATCATTTGATCTCAGTCGTTCCCCGCCATCCCGTGATGACCCCACCACAAAGTCACAACCGATTGCAATATCGCGGGCGAGCGCCATGTGTCTCACTTGGAGAAGCCGAAGAGATGATAAAAAAAATTTAATACATTTATCGGGCTTTAATACATTATGTAGCAGGTTACTAATGCAGTTACAAGATGCATGTGCTTCAAATCAATGGAGATGTTATAATCTTGATGGGAAAGATGCTCAATGGTTAATTACAACACTGGCAACTATGTTGAATGAGCATGATTGCCAATGGTTGAGATCTACAGTTGCTCGCCATTGCGTAATCAGAAGTTGTGAGATTTTTATTGATCACGATATCACGGGCAGGAGCCACGTGGTTTTCCTTGGTGATACATAATATGGTGGGTCCTTGTTGCCGTGATGGAGATCATGTTAGCTTGTTTTGAAGGCAGCCTTTTGATTATCCTGCAAAACTGAAGGATCGACGACTGGTATTTGAATTTGCATCAAATGCAATTGGAGCCATTTTTCTAGTGCGTGAGTAAGATTTAATGGCGGATGAGACATCTACTAGCATATTTGATCGACATAAAGCAACTATTTTCCTGCCCTAGTGTCTCACAAATCATTCAAAATTTTTTGCGGAGTAGTTTCAGAGCCAAGGACGAAGTTACAAGTTGTCACAGTAAGGATTTGAATTTCTGCAAAGCACAAAGCCGTGAGTTATTTTCTATACCTCCTAGTTATTTTGATTGAGAACTTGGGGAAAATTGTGGTGTGCTTGTCAGTGGGCTTGTTGATAATAGTTGTTTTAGGGCTATAGGTTAGTTGAAGTGTGGGAAATTGCAGGGTTCCATTATGTAATTGCGTATTCCTATTTAGCCTTAGTTGTGTGAAGTTTGAAATATCAAGGAAGCCCTAGTTTACCTAAGATGGCACCATCAAAACAACATTCTGGCCAGCTTGATTATTTACATAGAAATTTATATGATGACTTCCTGGATCAATTGCCATCGTCAACTAATGATAGGAAGAACGGGTTTATCTTGATGGATGGAAGAACCTTGGAGGAGGGATTAGTTTATAACTATTCCAATATTTCCAATGCTAGGGTTCCCATGACAGGTCTGGAGATGTTTAGGTTATGGTATGGACAGAGGAATTTTCCTCACCCCTTCTCGAATGGTTGGAGGTATGACATGGGGAAGATGGTGATACCAAATTTATTCCCTGACATGGATTTTCTTAGGGCAGTGGCTGCACGATATGACCCTATTACATGGGTGATAAGAGATAATGATGGAGGGGTCATGCTGAGCATCAACAAAGAAGAAATTCAATTGGTTTTGATCTGAGCGAGTCTAGTAATTTTTTGGTTCCTATTAGTCTTGAGGAGATGAAACAAAAGTATGGGAAGTTAAAGTCACTTTTCAGAGTTAAGTTACTTCCACCTCATCTGGCTAGGGCAGGAGGTTCATAGTTCTATATTAGCCCTAGTGACCAAGAACCTTTCAGACCGAACTGTTTCACAAATAATTTCTTAGCCACCTTTTACTCATTGTGCCAAATTTTTGGTTTTAGCCCTAATACAGTAATGCCAATTGCTTACATGTTCATGGGGGTGCAAATACAACACCCTAATTTCTCAGTAATTTATGATTTTTCCTCCTTTTTGGCTGAAAAGATATATGAAGGGCTATTGAAGTTGCAACAGAATGATGCAGGCACTCCATTCTTCTAGTATTCTATGTTGATGTAGATGTTCTGTACAAGAATGCTGATTTCTTCTCTGAGAAGATGGAGTTAAGGAAAATGGTTAATGGAGAAAGATTGTCAATTCAAGCATGGATTGCAGAATTATCATTATAACAAAGGTAGTGCTAGTTATGTGCAGTTTGATAATTGTTTTGCTTCTATATTGAGGGCTAGGTTGATGGAAAATATACCTAGAATCCCCGAGGAGTTACATTATTTCCTCAAACCAAAGATGAGGAAGAAAAAATTGAGAATTTGTCACAACTGGGGTGACATTATCCCATACCCAGTCAACAATGTCTTGAGAGTGTATGGTTTCTAGGGGACTCCGCATATACTGCCATATAATGTGCCACCAAGAGTAGGATTTGTAGACGTTATGTGGTAGATTGGTTGTATACATGAGAACAACCTTACTGGGAAAGGTGAAGGAACCTTTTTCTTAGATTACACTGTGTTGTCAGATTTTGTGTTTTCAAAAGGAGCTTGGGTCCAATTTGGGAAATTCTTTGATGATTACCATTTGAGGTGTGGTCCCGAGCGACAACATGATCCCGAGGGCTTCTTTTCCCTTTTCAGACAATGAATAAAGGGTGGTAAGTTTGTGCATGAGTTCAACTTTCCTGAGGATTTGATTAGGAATGAGTTTGATCTGAATAAGCAGGAGTTGAGCAAGGAGAAATGGATAGCTTATGAAAAGCTATTAGCCATTGTGCACAAAATGGATCCTAAATATGATCCATTGATGGATTTTAGTCCATTTCACAAGAAAATTGATTTTTTGATGAACAAATTCAAGGAAACCATGGGCATCTCAATGACAAAAAAGATAAACTTGGAGTTAAATCAAGGTATACAGGAGCAAGATGCCATGCCAATTGAAACAAGGCCAGCCTATCAACATACAAAGAAGTGGCCTCTCTATAAAAGGAAAAGAAATGATAGCAGTGAAGAGGATAAAAAAGGAAAACAAGTCATGAAAGCATCGACACAGCTAGGTCCAAAGTTCAAAGCACCTAGAGGAATCAAAATTATTGATTTGGACTCATCACTGGAGGATAGCCCTTCACCACAATCATCAGAGCCAAGTCCTAAAAGGAAAAGGATTGAGAAAGTACAAGAGGATATGATGGATGAAATTGTTGTCACAAACTAGGATATGCAGGTTGGTATGCCTTCTCCCCCCAAGCCAGCTGATTGGTCTTATCTGATTTAGATTTGAAAGGGAAGTGTGTACAAGATGCAAGGATGGAGGAATATAAGGCCCTTTTGGATGATGATGCATTTGTCAAGACTCTAGTTTTCTTGGAATTAGTATGGAGAATGAAACTAGAGGAGTATCAGGACAAGTGCAAGAAGAGAAGATAAATTAGACTAGATAGGTCATGTTAGGAGAATGATGATGAGGTAAAAAAAGAATTGATGGAAGAATTTAAGAGCATCACTCCTAAGGAGAGGAGAAAATTAGCGACTCAGGCTGGTGTATTGATTTTGCGTGAGTGTGAAATAGCTGATGTAGTAGCTTTTAATGCTATTCTAAAGTCCAAGCATCCCCTGTAGGATTCTGAAGAAGAGGTCAAGGCAACATTGCAAGATTCTACCTTCAGTGAAGAATATGAGACCTTAGCAATTTGGGCTTTAGCCCCTCAAGGAAGAAAGACTAATGTCACTAATATAACCCAAATTTTAGAGGAGGGTTGATAATAAAAGAGACTCAGAGACCTCAATCGTAAAGGTTAGTAACGTGACTGTGAATGTGGCCAAATTGGCCCAAAAGACTACTGAAAGAGAGGAGGCTGAAAAGAAAATCCTAATGGAGAAGTATAACTTCATAATTATAGAATACAGTAAGGTGCAACAAAGGAATGTTGAGATGAAAACCTAGGGTGGATAGATTGAAATGTAGGTAGATTGGGGAGACATCAAGTGCTCCAGGTATTGTGACATTTCCTTCCACATCAGGATCAGTGCCTCCTACTTCTCCTATTGTTTCTATACTAGGGTCTCCTAGCCAAGCTCCTTCCCTCAGTCTTACATTAGAGCCAATTGAGGAAGAAGTAGAATACTCTATTGATCCCACAAAGAAGAAGCTAATGCATAATATTATAGAGTTACAGACAGCCTTGAAGGAAAGTGAGGAAGGAACACTTGTAAATGAGGGGGAGATTGTTAATACAATTATGAGACATTTGAATGAGAAGGTTGATGACAGATTGCCATCAGTGTATTCTTTAAATTCTTTATTATTGGATGCAATAAAGAACATTAACAGGGATCAAGAAGTGGTATTACCATTAATTAAGAAGTGGATCCATAGGGCCAATGATTTAGATATAATGTACAAAGCCTCAAGGTTTGATACAAATAATAGGCCCCAATAATTAAGGCCTACTCAAGTGTTAGTCAAGTCATTGCAAGGTTTTTAGGCCTTACCAGATGACTTGAGTAGGAAGATCAGAGAATTGGTAAAGAATTTTGATGATTGGAGTGACACATTGTTACTTGAGATAATTGATGAGCAGGGGAGTATTAGGTCATTTCAATAGTGGTAGGATAGAGCAAATGAGGTCATCAATGCACAAATTAAATTGATTTGTGATGACTCAGATTATGACTTGTTGGTGAGCTGTACGGACAAGATTATTAGTACTAGCTCATTTTTGGAATCTTTTGAGAGAGAAGCAAATCAGGTGGTGGTTAAGTACACACCTTATAATACTAAGGTGAATGAGGTTGTTAGTTTTGATTGGCCAGCTGATGAAGAATACCAGAGATGGGTAAATGTATATTTAACCGAGGAAGAGTAAAATAGAGTTGGCTATTGGCAGTTAACAACTCAGCTGTTGCATTTACAACAATTTCTAGTTTTTTTTTTGCTGGAAGTCTTGGCACAGAGTTCTTGAAGTTGTGTTGATGCATCAACCATTCTCAATGGGAAGGATGAACAAGAAGATTCCCCGGGGATCAGCTATTGTAACAATTTTTTGAAATGTCATAGGGAAGTCCAAGTGATTGATGACATGTGTACTTCTAGCCCGATGCTTGTTTGCTCCTTCAATTTCTATAAGAAGGATTTCAAGGCCAGAAGTACGGGTTAGCAAGTTAGATAATTTTGGTCGAGTCTAGGTGAAGTTGCAAAGAAATTGTAAAGGTTGATGGTTTTAGTGAAAATGCAATTTAGGTTTTGAGTCATTTTGTAATAGGTTTTGAACTCATGGGAATTTGATGTTTTATGACAGTATTGGCAGTTGAATTGAAATGATTTATTTTGAACTCATGTCTCTCCATTGTATAAGCATATCAAAATTTTGAATAAAATGATCAAGGGTTGTTTCGTTCATCTCACTGTTGTGGTGTGTATGATTCTTATTTTAGCTTTAATTCAAAGAATTAATTAAAATGCTTGAATTGGATTATAGGTGGATATGTTTTGCATAAAGATTTGATAATTAGTAGTGGGTTAGAATACATATTGGTGATATTGTAAGGAAATATTATCAGAGATATTACATGTTATGTGTTAAATCTATTATAAACCCTTAGTTTCTTGTGAATTTGACTCCTCCAATGGATATATGGCACTGATCTGAGTTGTACTTATTCGTATGGCTCAATTTTTGTTTGATTTTACCTAGAGCTTGCTACGAATTGAAAATAATGATTATCTTCTACCGTGAAGTGTTGTTTTAGTTATCTCATGCTCCAAATAGTTGATATTATTGATGAACAACCAATTCTATTCAATATTATCCTGTTATGTTGAGCTATTAATTGAGATTATCTATTATTGTTAATGTTGTTTATAATATTGGTGTAGAGGTTGTAAAAACATTAAGGGATCACCCTCCCAGGTCTTACAGAGCCCAAAGTGTAGGAGGTTTTTAAAAGTCCTCGTCAGTTGGTCCAGGTCCTTTGAGCTACCCTTGATTAGAATTGGAAATTCCATAGGTAGATTAGAAGATAAACTTGGTTATAGTAAAAACAACCGATAGTAGGCACTTGGCCACTAGATTGCGGCGATGAGTTAACAGTGACCTACAGATGGCCACCCGCATAGGTTTTCCCGCATGGACATTTTAGACTTGGTATTCCACCTGAAGACTTTGAAGTCAAAGAGGGAGATTAAGGGCGTAGAGTCCATACTATGCGATGACATGGTGACAACACCATTAAATAATTTTGGATGGGTGATGAAAAACTACACATGGTCCAAAGGTCATTAAGACTTAGTTGATTTCCAACAAGTGTCGGGTTTGGTTCCTTCACGACGACAAGGTAGATGAAGCCCACAATACAGGATGACATTAAGATTATTCCGCTAATTAAATGATGATGGGATGGGGACTCTCTACATAGGGAATCTGGCATAGGATCCTTGCATGTGGTCATAAACTTAGTCATTTGAAATTTGATGTTCTGAGGCAATGAGAAAAGGGACTACAGGGTCAATGAGGTAGAGCACTGGGGTTTATCCTCCGTATGATGAATGACCATGGTAGAGTGAGATTCTGCATAGATGCAAAGATGTGGTTTTAACCAACTCTAAGGGATTTTAAAGTGATGTGCAGATAGCCAATGCGGGTTCAGAGGCTTGAGAGGGTTTGGTGGAATACCACAGTGAACTATGGTTGGATTTTTGAAAATTTGAACATTTACGAAACCCTAATTTGTGAAGAAAACATTTCTTGGAAGTTTAAACGTGAACTTACCTAGGAGCAATGCAAAAATCCAAAGAAAAATTGGCTTGAATCTATTGTTGGATCTCATGTGGGAGGGAGCACCTGGTTTTCTCCTCTAAGAATTCAAATCGTAGGGTGAAAATAACGGGTGGGGAAACACTATTTATAGTTATTTTATCCATTAATGCACACATTAAATTTACAATCGATGGTACTAGGTTGGTTGGTGGGGTTGCGAAAACCTGAGTTGGCACAACCGTTTGGTCAAGACCGAGGCGACGAAGGTTGTTGTGAAACCTGCCATGTGGGTGGATGCCTATGGTTGGCTGCTAGATAGTGTCAAAGAGATAGCAACAATCGACAAGAGGAGATTCACAAATGTGGGTTCACATAGCCCAATAGACGCATCATTGAAAGGCATAAGGAAATTTGTAGGTTCAAATCTATAAAGGAAAAAGAATTAGCAAATTTGGACAAGCAATTATAGTTAGGTGGAATTTGATGGATTTACTACATGTGACCAATCTAAGCTCATAAATAGGGGCACACAAAGTGAGGAAAAGGAATAAATGACCTAGCAAAGGTGAAAAGGAAAGAGCGGGTTCCCGGTCCAAACAAGGCATGTGTGCTATAGGAACTATAAATGGTGACTCTATTGGAAGAATTCTCCCAAGCGTTATAAGGGTAAGGATTCATACGGAACCCAAAATCTCTAGTTTCACAAACCATAAGCTAGTTTCCTCAAATGAACTAAAAAATTAAAGGAGGGAATCCTTGGTTGAATCAAATCACATAAAAATAATCTCAAAGGTGTATACAGTGAGTTCATCACCCTTTCTTAGAGACCATAGAGGACAATGGTCAATCGATCGAGACAAGCTACATAGATTATCTAACCCCAAAAGTAACCTAGATATTGCTCTACTACCAGTCAGGCATCCATAGCCTTGATGAAGTTGTTGCTGTGACCCCACAAACATTTATCTATTTCCAATTGGACATCTATAGCCATGATAGAGTTGCTCACACACCCACACAGTTCCCTATTTTTCAACATTTTCTTTTCCTTTCTTTTCTTTCGATATTTTATTTTGATATTCTTTTTCTCAACTGCATAAGCACTGAAGCTCATCATGGGTTTGGAAATCACAATGGTCACTGGAGTAGACTTAAGATTTTTCACTTTTTGAGGCTTCATGATGACTATCGTATAGCTCATTGAAATTATTTAAGGCGTATATCATGTGTAATCTGAGATAGATGTGAAGGGATTTAAACAAGGGTTTGGTTCTAGGTCAAGTTAGAGTTCATGTGAGGAAGCACGCTTTATGGGGGTGAACAGATACTCATATTAATTGATGAGGACTTATACAAGGAAAAAAAGGAGCATACATCAGAGTGAGCTATTTGAAAAGGCCAAGAATAACCACTGCATCAAGATCCAAAGACACCCTTAGCAAAAAAAATTGAGAAAGTGAGTGGAAGTGAAGCAAAAGGAATTTTAGAAAACCAAGGGACTTACTCTAACTATATATAACTATACACAAAGGGTGAGCTTGGACAAATCAAGAAAGGAAATAATGCTTGAGGTATTTCCTATTGATAGGAAATGAGACATCCTCTCTAGTGAGGGTCTTGAGGTGAAAGGAATTATCTCTTAAAATTTTAGAAATCTAAAAGGGGCCAAGCTAGATCTTATCAAATTTGTCATGTCCCCTTTTCTTCTCATGGGCCTTGTCCCAAAAAAGGACTAAATAAAAAATTCTAAAGGCCTTAACTTTGGCTCAGTGGTCAAACCATATCTTCACTACACCCTGATGTTTGGTGAAATTTTCTATTGTGTAGTCATGAACCTCCTCTAAGTGGAGCAGTTCAACTAGGCACGCTTCATGGAATTCTCCCTCATAATAAGTATTGATGAAGTGAAGTGTAGGGATCTTGAGGTGGACTAGGAAAACAAGCTCGAGTCCATATACACTTGGAAAAATGGTGAGTTTCCTAAGGCAAGCTTATGACGCTTGTGATCTTCTCATAGAGTAAAACACAATCGGGTATGTCAGTCTTTTGGGTTCTTGTCAAGAAGTTTACGTATGATGGTCAACAAGTTCTTATTTGTTGATTCAACTAAGTCATTTCCTTGAGGGTAATAATTAGATGAGAACTTGAGGAAAATCCCATAGTTAAAGGCCCAACTAGCAAACTTAAGGGATGAAAATGCATCACCATTATCACAAACCAAAGCAAATGGGCAACCAAAGCGATTTAAAATAAAAATTTCTAGAAAATTTTAGTAACTATTTCCATTGTACATTTCCTACATTCAATTTCTTTAGTCCATCTAGTGCAATAATTAGTAGCAGTCAGAATATGCTTGTGGCCTATAGAGGATGGTGGGCTTACCAGACCAATGAAGAGACACAATTGAGCGAAGGGCCTTACCTCCACGACGGGCTGTAGCGAGATAGAAACATACCTTTCTTTGGTGGTGGTCTGATAGATGTGATAGGATCTGACGTGGTTGTGGGCATCCTTAAATAGTGTCAGCCAGTAGTACCCAACCCATAGGATTTGATGAGCTATTGAGGGACCAGACCCATGGCTAGTTTTGAACTTGTCATGAAACTATTTGAACACCTTAACTACTTCTGCCTTTCCAAGGAACTTGAGATAAAATCCCTCATAGTTCCTTGCATATAGTATAGCTCCATGTAGCATGTAGCTATTAATTTTCAATCATAAAGAATTTTTTTGTACTACTTGCAGCTGAGGTGGGCACTTGTTATTTAGCATATATTAGACAATGTCGTCATACCACTCATTTAGGGAAACACCATCCAACTGATATTTCTACACTGTGAGCTCCGACTCTATTTAACTATTGTGTGAGTGAGGGATTTCCCTTAGACTAGCTTCATGGGTTGAATTTCCATGTCATATTCCTGCAGCATCGTGACCCATTTTTCTCTTCTTTCTCCCTGTTCATTTGCATCAACAAGGTCTTTTCAACTAGATCTAGAACAATGGAAAACACTTGGTTCCTCATAATGTAGTGTCTAAATTTATTAACTTTGCATACCAAGGCATATGCTTTCTTTTCAACATCATGGTAATGCAGCTCAACATCCTTTAATGGGGGTACTCATAAAAGCAATAGGGTGCTCATTCCCTTCATCATCCTTTTGTGTCAACATGTTAGCACATGAGTGATTTTAGGCAAAATAATAGATGTAGAATGGATTAAAATAGTCTTGACTGACTAGCACTGGAGCATCTGAAATTGCCCTCTTAATTTGTTAAAAAGCTTGTTTCACTTGCTATGTCCATTCCAATTTGGCATCTTTCTTAAGCATGACATTCAATGGATTTACTATTTTTCGTGAATCCTATAATAAACTTCTTGACGAAGTTGATCTTTGTGAAAAAGGACTTCATTTCCTTTTTGTTGCTAGGGGCTGAATTTCCAATATGGATTATATGTGTTTTGGATCTATGGAGATCCCCTTCTCTGAAATCACATATCCCAACAACTTACCTTTGGTCACCCCAAAGATGCATTTCTTCGAGTTCAACGAGATGGCAAAATCTCTATACTTTTAATTTTTTTTGCATAAGTCAGAGACATGGTCCCCCCTCTTCTTTGAAAACATAGTAAGGTCATCCATGTATATGATGAGGCACTTGTCAGTGATGTCTATTAAATCTATATCCATGTCATGTTGGAATGTAGTGCCAACATTGATCAGTCCAAACAACATTGATTTTTATGCAAACGTTCCCCACTTTGTGGTGAATTTTGTTTTGTTCCTATCCTCGTATTGCTCCATCACCTAATTATACCCAAAGTACCTATCTAGAAATAAAATTATTTGGGACCCATTTAAAATTTTTAATACCTCATCCAATGAGGGCACTAGATAGTTTTCGTCTTCAAAATCTCTATTTAGGTTCTGAAAATCCACGTATAGTCTGATTTCTTTGTTTTTCTTTCTGACTGAAACCAAATTGGCCACCCATGTAGAATGCTAGAATGGAAAGATGATTCAGGTGGATAACATATTTTTCACTTCCTTGAAGATAATGGGTTCCTGTACCACAAATTTTAGGGGAAAGAGGGTTCCCTGACACTTCTAGGGTTTTCACCTAGAAGGAGAGAGTTATTTCTAGTCTAAAACCTATGGGGTTCATTCAAGATTATGTATTAATGTGTGATGTGTGTGTGTTGTGAAATGTATCTAAGTATTGCTATCTAATGAAATAAACTAACTATGAAATGTAAAATAATGTAATACAAATATATTGGAAAATGACCTAGAATACTATGTAAAATGACTTAAAATGTATGCAAGCTGTAACAGAATTAAAGGAGGCAGAAGTGGTACACCTAGAAACTGAAGGTTGATGAAGAGGAGCTTTGGGATCTTCCATATTTTTTTGTTGATGCTGAATGGGACACTTACACCAAGCTGGGTGACTTAGTCCTGGATCTAGAAAACTGCATTGAAGCTTGTTTCAACCAAATGGGTATCCGGATCTACAAAAAACCCCGAAAAAACATATGTAGTGAGACTAGGTCACCATTAGTGGTGACTTAGTCCACTTTGGCTTTTTTGAAATTCCGAAAGTGGAAACATAAGCCTTCAGTCTCCACTTTCTGCTCCTTGAGGTACCTGGTTCTGAAACTTTGATTTTTAGCATTGTAAGTGACTTTTAGTGGATATTTTTCCCTAGCCAACAAGGAGATCTCTTCTATTGGAATAACTGCTAGGATCTCCCTTCGGGTTCATGACATGGTTTAACTACCTCCAGTGGATCTTAACTAATGCTTTTATCAAGCATTGACAGGTCGATCTTTTGGTGCAATGGAAAGGCCAACAATTGGTATCAAAGCTAGTCACGGGTTTGAACCCCTCGGGTGACACTGAGGGGGGGGGTTGTTGGACTAACCACCAACATCTCCTTTTGGGTTCACAACATGGTTTAAATGCCTCCCGTGGACCTTAACTGACGCTTGTATCAGGAATTGATAGGTTGATCTTTTGGTGCAACGACAAGGCCAACAATATTCAACAAGCTTTCAATCCATTCTTCAATGATTCCCAGGCCTTCAAAGTACCTAATTCTATTAAAACACAAAGAAAGAAAGAGAGAAGTGTTGATTTTTAGGGCATGGGGGTTTGCCTTAGTCAAACCGGGCTTTTGAGTATTTAAACCAAAGTGATGAAATAAGATAATGAAGAATGAAAAATGGAGTTAGTACCTTGCCATGATGATTGATCTTGAGTTGTTCAAGCAATGGAGGAAGAATCAACCCTTGAATTCTTTGGAGAGATATCTTGATGACTTAGAATACTCAAACCCTAGCTTGGTTGAGAAGAGTAATGAATGAAGAGTGAAGAATGCATGCATAGAATAGAATTAGTTAGGGTGAAAATGAGGGGAAAATCCTTTATCTATACATGTTGTGCCTTAATTTCTTGAAAATAACACATCATAGATTGACCTTAGGGTTTAGGAGACAATATCCCACTAGAATTTTGAGTTAATTTTTATTTTTATGCCAAATGGGACTAAGTCACACAAGGTGTTGACTTAGTCCACCTGGGAAAATTTGAGTGGTTTTCGAGAATTAAATTTTGATTATTGATGTTTAACGAGTTTGTCTTCCAAAACACACTTAAGTAGGACCTATAAGTGCATTAAGGGGTCATTTTATCATAAGAAAGGGTTAATTTATTGATTACAAGCCTAGGAAAGTGTGAGAGTTTGTTGCAACTCTTTACAACACTTTGAAACAAGGCTTGGTAAAGGGGTTAATAAGGGCTAAGATGCCAAAAATAGGATCAAATTAGGCATAAAATTGTCCTTTTCTTCAAAGGTATACAATTTTTGGCGACACATTTAGTGTTGGAAGAATGGAGAGGATCAGTCTGTATGTTTTCATTGATGTCACCATGTTGTTTATGGTATCAGATTGGTCTGGTACCCTAAACCAGTGTGCAGAACAGGTTTACACCCTCTTGTGTTTTATCTGATATTTTGGTTTGCATATTCCCTCTGATAATCATTGTGGTTTAAGGGTTTGGGAAAAGTCTTATGATCACTAGAAGCATTTATCTATGTATTCCCAAATGATGATATGATTGGATAGTATGTTGGCATCGGTTTTAGTGATTGCATTTTGTTATTAGGATTAATAATGGATGACCTAATAATCAGTTAATAGCTCAACATGAATTGTGGTTATATGTGCTACCTAGCTTTGGTCCCAATTGACACAATATTACATGACACATGGTTGAATTAATTTTGAAAAAGCTTTATATGAATCCAACAAGCTATCTTTTTGTAAATATGTATTGTATCCAATTAGGTCGATCTAATTGATGCATGTAAATATATCAAGTATATATACAAGATGGTTTGAAGATGAATAATAAGTGAATGAAGAAGAGCGTATGAAAGTGTTGACATGTGAAGTGTGTGAATAGCAGATTAGTCTGTTGTCATGCAAGAAAATACTCTGAGCATCAAAGAAATTGAATCACACTTGTGCTATAATTCCATCAGTTCAAATTTTTACTATAATCCATTTTGTTTCTACAATTTCTATAGGCAGTGAACCTCCAGGTTTGGACAACGAGTCCTTGTAAGAAGTGAGATTTTGTATCTAGCAATGAGCCTATTTTGTAACTGGTATTGAAATAACTATATATATTGTGAGTTAATCCTCACTGTGGTTTTTCCTTCAATGGGTTTTCCACGTAAAAATATGATGTTCTTGTGTTGTGTGATTTCATGTTTTATTCTTTCTCTTCTTTGTTCTATGCAGTAAAGTGATTAAAGGTGTTTTGTTCAACAAGTTTGAGAAGATACTAATTCACCCTCCTCAGTATCTTGAATATTCAACAATTGGTATCAGAGATTTGGTTCCTCTAGAGAAGTCTAATAGCTTGAGGGAGATCCTATAGATTGAAAAATGGATAAAGAAGAGCTCCAAACATCGCTTGAAGATCTTGACAAGGTTGAAATTGAAAATAAAGATCTGGGTATGTGCAGGATTATCATGGAAAAAATAGGCCCTTAAGTGGCATTAAAATTCAAAAAATCAGAGTTAGGCAACTTGACATAAAAATTTGAATAAGTTATCTATATTATTTCAAAAATATGTAAGAATAGAATATTAGAAAATTGAATGTAGTTTCTAAGCTACTAGGTTTATTTAAAAAAAAAACTATTAGGTGAAAATTTGAAATTTCAATGCAGTAGTACTTAAATTTCAGGAAAAAATAAGAATTGGGTGTCTATCTGACCACCCTAACCACAATAAAATTATAATATTTTTTTATAAGATTTTATATATAAGTAGGGGACTCATGTCCCGATGTGATGCATATTTTTTTGTAATTTTTTTCCAAGTAAATAATTAATTATGATTTTTTTATTACAAATTTTAAAAAATATAAAAAATCGTATGTCTAACCACCTTAACTTGGTCAAAACTTCATGAAATTCATTTTTTTTTAATCCTATAGTATGCGAAGCATAGAATGTGATGCATGTTTTGGATTCAAAAAATGTGATACCGTTTGAAAGTTATAGATGTTTTTCAATCAACCTATCAATCAAGACTATAGTCGTAATTCAAATAGAAAATGAATAATAATAATTTATTAAATTCAAAGTAAAGAATAATTTATATTGTTGGAAAGCTCAAAATCTCCTTTAAAAACCCTTTTCATTTCATCAATTTTGGGTAAAAAAAAAGTCATCAGCCACATGGGCCATCATATCACTTAGATATCACCACTTTTTGGCCCAGCATGATCCTACACATACCCATATGAAATAAAATCTTGATGAAGCAAATGAATGCATCCAAAAATTGAAAGAGAAGTTAAATAAATTCAAAGAAAGACATAGAGAAGTGAGTGAACAACTGAAACAAGCAAATGAAGACAATGTCAAACTAAGGATGAAAGTGGATGAAAAGAAGAGAGTTGAGGAGTGTTTGGAAACAATAATACAAAGGAAGTCTGATATTTTCTCTAGGCTTGAACAAGAAGTTAGAATCTAAAATGAGAACTAGAGAAAGATAAAATTTTTGAAGAAGAATTCAAGACAAGATCCAACAAGCTTGATGAATTAATAGCAGGAAAAAAAAATTCTAAAGACAAAGGTGGGTTAGGTAATGAAGTTGGTGAAAAGATGCAAAACTCAAATCCAGTAAATAATCAGAAGTCTCAAGATAAAGGGAAGCAAAAAGAAATCCAGGAAGGAAACCACCCATCAGACAACCAAATGCACAAAGGTACTCATCATTCAATGGTGTTTGTTTCTCATGTAATAAATTTGATCATAAGGAAACTGATTGTAGGAGTAGGATGAATCAGTTTTCTGGTCCCTTCTTCGGACAATGTTATACATGCAAGAAGATCAGACATAAAGCTACTGAATGCAGATATCAGGTAAGAATGATTAGTGAGGTGATGATGAATATATTCAATGGAAGAAGGATAAATCAATATTTTGATGGCTATTGATATACCTATAACATATTTGGACATAAAGAAAATCAATACAGAATAGGGATAGATAAGAATCAAACAAGATAGGGAAATTTTGTTTGCTACAATTGCAAAAAACCAGGGCATATTTCAAAAGTGGGAAGAAGTAAAAAGGGAAAGTAGTCTGCTCTGGTGGAAGATGATGAACCGGTGAAAAAGATTGACAAAGAAGAGGTTAAGCAAGAAATGAGCAAGATATGGAAGAAAAAAGAAGAATCAGAGTCTATTGATGCATTTGTACCCTCATCCGGTGTAGATGATTCCTTCGAGAATTAGACCTAGCATGGTCTTAGGGGGAGCTATATCAGAAAATCACTTAAACCCCCTAAGAATACGACATGCTAGATGCTGAAACATGGATATGTTGTGAGGAATGGCTGGACAAAGGTGATGCAAAAGAAACTGGAAGAAAAAGAGAAAGAATGTTCTTTTGTGGAGTGAATTAGGGTTTCTTAGTGGAGTGGATGAAAGTTTTGGCATCCTTTTGCAATTAATGTGACTTAGGGTAAAATGATGGTGTATAAATCAAATTTTGCAAATCATTTTGATCGTCTAAAGAATTTGAAGAACTTGAAGAGTGACTTGGAACTATCTTGGCATGATTTTGAAGTGAAATGAAGCATCTTTGAGAAGATCTTTGTGGACATTCAAAAGAAAGTGATGAAATTTTCTCTCAAAGTCTCAGAAGAAGGTAAAAGATGAACCTTCTATTGAATTCAAAGAAGTCAAGTTCTATAATGAGAATCTCTAACAAAGGATTGAGTAGAAATATCCCACTAAAGTTAAAAGTGTCAAGCTGGATGAATTCAATCATCACAAGGTAAAGAAAATGGAATTAGGGTTAGAATCGAGCGACTTACAAAATATAAAAACCCTAGGTTTGGATTTGTAGGGAGAATTCCCTTGGATTACTGACATAGAATTCATATTGTTCATTTTGAGCAAATTCAAGGATGACAAAATTGTGTTGGATAAACCCTATCTCATTATGAAGGAAGTGATCAAGGTTGTTACTAGGTTATGTAATTATGGAGACCTTCCCAAAAAGAAGACCATAAAATACAAGGAAGTGGAGGAGCTGATGAGAGTTGAAAAAAATCCTCGAGCATTGATAATTGATACTATTGTCAATTCCTCAATTAGGTATTTTGCATATGGTATTTCCTACAAAAATTCTTTCAGAAATAGAGATGGCTCTACTTCGGTCATCGTTGTGTATTTGGCACATAAAATGGTTAAAGAAAATAAGCAGTTTGATTTGTGTGGATTAATTCTTGAAAATATTACCAAAAAAATACGAATGTCTTTGGTAGAAGGACACCCTTTCTATTTTGGGTCCTTGCTTACATGTCTGGCACTCTATTTTTTGGACTCATTACTGGGAAAGAAAGATGTTAAGTGGGAATCCAGGATTTTTGTTGCAAGACAAACATACAAATATTTGGAAGGCTTGGAAGATAAAGTAAGTGCGTGTAATTTTTTTTTCCTATCCATGTAGAAAGAGATGAGCTCTAGTGACCTATGTCTAGTCGATTTGAGGAAGGTTCTTCCTCCAGAGCAAAAGAATTAGAAGTCGTCATTAGTGATTCCCTTCAGAATCAAAGAAAAGAAAAATTGTCACTGAAAACATCATTGTTATTCTAGAAGAAAAGGAAGAAGAAGAATAATCTCTACCTAGATCTGAATCCTTTGATATAGAAGACATCCGATCTATTTTAGTTAAAGGGAAGATGAAGAAAATTGGCGAGCTGTGCAATACAACCTCTGTTGTTGACAAACTCAATATTGATGATGCCCTAGTTGAGTATCTACTTCGAAAAGGTATTGATGTATCAATTGTTTCTAATTCCTTGCCAAAGAATTTAGTTGAAGTAGTTGAAGAAAGAATGTTGCTTGAAGGTCTAAAAGGATGCAAGTTGGAAGCCTTGGTTGAAAAGAGATGTACTAAAGCCAAGAAGAGATTATCTGAACTTATCATGGAGATGAAGGAGTGCATAAAAGAAATGTTGAATATCTACAAATATTGTCTCGAGTGGCTTGTTGTGATTGACAATTTTAGAAGAAGGATTGAAGCAATTGAATCTAAGGTAAACAAAATTGGAAAGAGCTTTGATATTTTTAAAGAAAAAGAAGGAAAAAAAAGGTTGAGAGTTGGTGAATTGCAAGCTGAGATGATAATTGTGCAGAGACAAAGAGTATGTGGTGAAAACCTTCTGGCTTCTTAAAGAGATTGTTGAGGTCCAGTTAGATCATCTTTTTGGAATACTCATTGATGTAGAAGATTGTGAAAGATAATGCTCATCTACAGATTGGTCATCTTCTTTCACACTATTGGCTCTATTGGAAAGCATATACATAAGAATGGATTTTGTAGTACTTGAATGGAAGAAATTATATCCTGTTATCAAAGAAAGGTACAAGAAGTTATTTTAGGTGAAAAGTGTCATTCTTACTTGAAGGAACTTTGAAAGATTGAATTCTTGAAAGTTTTGAAGTTTTGAAATTTTGATGGCTAGAAGTTTTTGGATGAATTGGAATCTTATGCAATTTTTTATGTCACTATGTTTAAATTTTTTTTGGCACCCTTTTCCATTGATGTCAAAGGGGTAGAGATTTGGTGATTTGGAAATTTTGGGGAGAGATTTGGAGAGATTAGAGGAGAGTTTTTGAATTTGAATTTTTACAGATGTAGCCATCAATGCCAAAGGGGGAGATTGTTAGAAGAATGGAGAAGATTAGTCTATATGTTTTCATTGATGTCACCATTTTGTTTATGGTATCATATTGGTTCGGTACGTTGAACTGATGTGCATAATAGGTTTACACCCATTGGTGTTTTATCTGATATTTTGGTCCGCATATTCCCTCTGGTAATCATTGTGGTTTAAGGTTTTAGAAAAAGGCTTATGATCACTAGAAGTGTGTATGTATGTATTCCAGGATGATCATATGATTGGATAGTATGTTGGCGTCAGTTTTGGTGATTGCATTTCATTATTAGGATTTATCATGACTGACCTAATAATCAATTAATAGATCAACTTGAATTGTGGTTATATATGTATGACCTAGCTTTGGTCTCAACTGACATAATATTGCATGAAACATGGTTGAATTACTTTTAGAAAAGATTTATATGAAGCCGACAAGTTATCTTTTTGTAAATATGTATTACATCTAATTAGGTCAACCTAATTGATGCATGTAGATATATGAGGTATATATACAAGATGGTTTGAAGATGAATAATATAAGTGGATAAAGAAGTAAGAGCGTATGAAAGTGTTGACATGCGAAGTGTGCAAATAGAAGATTAGTCTGTAGTCATGCAAGTATATACTCTGAGAATCAAAGGAACTGAATCTACACTTGTGTAATTCCATTAGTTCAAATTCTGGATGTAAGCCATTTTATTTCTACAATTTTTGTAGGCAGTGAGCCTCTAGGTTTGGACAGTGAGTCCTTGTAAGTAGTGAGATTTTGTATTTGGCTCAGTGAGCCTATTTTGTAACCAGTATTGAAATAATTATATGTTTTGTGAGTTAATCCTCACCATGGTTTTTCCCTCATTTGGTTTTCCACATAAAAATATTGTGTTCTTGTGTTGTGTGATTTCATGTTTTGTTCTTTCTCTTCTCTATTCTATACAATTAAGCAATTAAAGGTGTTTTGTTCAATAAGTTTGAGAAGATACTGATTCACCCCCCCTCTGAGTATCTTGAATATTCAAAATTTAGCCCCCACTTTAGTGAGAGGATGAATTTTCTTCAAACTCATACTAAAGTAGTCAAATGATGCCCATGCAGATGGTGAAGAGTTACCAAGATGAAGGAGGCAGTCAAAACCCCATGATTCAAGATCCTAAGTCAAATCGACATAAGTGCAAAAGGACACATTCAAGGGTGAATTATTTGCAGAAAAATAAGATATGTGATCATGCAATAAAAATAACTAAAGGAAGAACAAGAATGAAAGTAAAAATTTGGATCAAGCTTCAACCATTTGTCTAGCTAGTGTGGATCAGATCTAGGCTATTTTTCCAAAAAGCATACTCACTCTGAGGTGAAAAAACTTATGGCTATCCACCAGGTGAGAACTCTAAAGAATTGGTTTAGTGAGAAAGTCATGCAAGTGTGTCGGCTTCCTATTATACTAACCATACCAAAGCTACCCTGTTGGTAACTTTGATAGGGCACCACAATGCTTGTGTAAATGCTTTTAAATATTATGTAAATATTTTGTTAAAGGGGATTTTTATTAGTTCATGCGAGGTCTCATGTCTTAGGGAACATCATGCTTAATGTCTCCAAGAGAGGAAAAGTGCAAATGGTCTCATCTTGTTTTTAAGAGAGGACAATTGCAATGTCTCATCGTGGGCAACATTGTACCTAATGTTTCCAAGAGAGGGAATCACAAGAAAAAGAAAATCGCACATTGAAATGTGAGTGTCGATGTATGCCCCCACTTTAAAGCAGTTGCTAACACCATTACTATGAGAAATTTCTTTAAAGTAGAAGAAGAAGAAGACATGAGAGCTTGTTTGGAAAGCCCTATGCCAAGTCATATGTTTCTAAATTGAGCTACATTATGAATGAGGTAGTATTTCAAATGCGAGTCAACTTAAGACATATTATCCACATCCCAAGCTTGCTCTTATATGTTCATGAAAAGTTAACAACTAGTTGAAAGAGAATGAAAAGTGACATACGAGGACAAGGCTACTGAACCCATTTCCCGCACTTAGTGCAGGACAAAGGTGAGCCTAGAATGGATGATGGTATGCTGCTCCTCGTGATGGATGTGAAATATGCAATAGTGAGTGTGCTATGATCCTACAACTATTACATGGTAAGGAGCATCAACTAATGTTATTTATGTGGATAAGTAAACAAAGTTTATGCAAATTTGGCCTTGATTGTATAGACTTTGTCATATATGTGAGCAATTTCATAGTAACTTGGTGGGTGTGAAACATTGTGCTTAGGTGGGTAAAGGATGAGTTCAGGTGTGTTTGGAGTTTGTTGCTTGTGTGATGGTGGGTAAATAATTAGGGGATTTTTAGGATGTCCCATAGGGTATGTATGAGGTTTATTGATCGAGGGGGATCTAATGGACTCTTGCGTATGCATAAACTCGATGGTCTTGGTTTGATGTATGTCTAAGAAAGGCAAATCTAGTATCATCTTGTTACCATCACCAAAGGAAGACACATTACTAGTGATTGAAAGGAGGTTAACAATGTTGTTTTCTTGCACCATGATAACTTCATCGTATGTAAGGGAATTATCAATGGTTTGATTTTCTTATTGATTAATAGTGGAGGTATTAGGAGAAGGACCTAGTTGATTATCTAAAGTCTCCTTGTCTTGTGCCATAACATCCACCCAAGTAGGAGAGATTGTAATATGTTTGTGACATTCCATGGTTAGACTTTGTAAAGTAGCTTCATCACACATAGGGGAGATAGCGAGAGAAGGACAATGATGACTTCCATGGTTATCAAGGATTGGAATTTTGTATTCAAAGAGATTTTCCCAAATGGTAGGGGCATCAATAAAGGGAGGAAGACGATTCCCATGAGTCTCATTAGGGATAGTTTCTAAGATTAAAATATTTCCTTCACATCAAAGGGAGATATTAGGAGAAGGTCAATTGTCATAGTTATAGAGTCTAGATAAGGTGATGTTGAGGAAAGTGTCAATGATTTCATTTTCTTGTGCTAAAATATCTTCCCAAAGGGGATGTGGAGAAGAACAAGCAAGAGCTTCATGATTCTCAATGATTGTATCTTCTTTCACCAAGATACCTTCGTCTTGAAAATAAGAGGTATTGGGAGAAGAAAAATTATGATCATCATGATTGTCTATGTTTGTATTCTCTTCTATCACATCATCCACACAAATACGAGAGATAGGAGGTGGTGTAAGTTTAAGACAATTATCAATGTTTTCATTCTCTAGACTCTCATAAATAGGGAATGCATTGAATGAATGACTAACGTGTTTATTGATTAACTTTTTCTTTGAAATTTTGGAAAGAATAGAAACTATCATGTTTAAACAATGCAATCTTAAGACCTAGAATGGAATGAAATTTTCAGATTTCAAACAAGGTAATTTGTTGATTACACTATGCAGTGATTTGAAAATAAAATGTTGTGAATACAAAATTGAATTTAAGCAATGCATAAAATGAGCTAATTTAGGCTAGATCTAATGAAATGCATGATACATAAACTCAACCAACTAATGCAGATAAGTAATGACAACAAGCAAAAGACTAAAAATAGGGTTTTTAGCTCTATAAAAGGCTGTTTTAGGGGTGGAAAGGGACTAAGTCACCCAAGGTGGCGAATTAGTCCCAATAGGGATTTTTTCATTTTTTTTCAATTTTTTTGGATTGATTTGGGTGGTTTTTGTGTTGTTAGATGCATACCTAAGATGAAAATTTAGAATTTCAGAAATTTTGTAATGATTTGAGATGAAAAAATGCAACCTATATGCACTTTCACTAATGCAAAAATTTGAAACCCTAGAATGCAACTTAACTAATGAAAAATGAAATGCAAGATAATTCTAGGAAAATGAGGGACTCCAAATCAGAAATGAAGGTATTCTAAAAGTGGGTTCACTAAAATGAACCACAAATTTTAGGGGAAAGAGGGTTCCCTGGCACTTTTAGGGTTTTCACCTAGAAGGAGAGAGTTATTTCCATTCTAAAACCTAGGGGGTTCATTCAAGATTACGTATTAACGGGTGATGTGTGTGTGTTGTGAAATGTATCTAAGTGTTGCTATCTAATGAAATAAAATAACTATGAAATGTAAACTAATGTAATGCAAATATATTGAAAATGACCTAAAATACTATGTAAAATGACTTGAAATGTATGGAAGCTGTAATAGAACTAAAGGAGGAAAAAGTGGTGCACTTGGAAACTGAAGATTGATGAAGAGCTCTTGGATCTTCCAGATTCTGCTATTGATGCTAACTAGGACACTTAGGCCATGCTGAGTGACTTAGTCCCAGATCTAGAAAAGTACATCGAAGCCTGTTTCAACCAAATGGGTATCCGAATCTACAGAAAACCCTGAAGAAACATATGTAGTGGGACTAAGTCACCACTAATGGCCACTTAGTCCACTTTAGCTTTTATAAATGTCTGAAAGTGGAAATGAAAGCCCTTGGTCTACACTTTCTGCTCCTTCAGGTACCCGGTTTTGAAACTTTGATTTTCGACACTATAAGTGACTTTTCGTGGATATTAGATAGGGTGAAAATGAGGGGAAAAACCTTTATTTATACATGTTGTTCCCTAATTTCCTAAAAATAACACATCATAGGCCGACCTTAGGGTTTAGGAGACAATATCCCACCAGAATTTTGAGTTAATTTTGATTTTTATGCCAAATGGGACTAAGTCACCCAAGGTGGCGACTTAGTTCACTTGGGAAAATTTGAGTGGTTGTTGGGAATTAAAGTGTGATTATTAATGTTTAATGGGATTATCTTCTAAAAGACACTCAAGTAAGACCTATACATGCATTAAGGGGTCATTTTATCATAAGAATGGGTCAATTTGATGACAAGCCTAGGAAACTATGAGAGTTTGTTACAACTCTTTACAAAAATTTGAAATAAGGCTTGGTAAAGGGGTTATTAAGGGCTAAGATGCCAAAAATAGGATCAAATTAGGCATAAAATTGTCCTTTTCTTCAAAGGTATATAATTTTTGGCGACATAGTTCCAACAAAACATTAATCGGGCACCTACATTGCCAGAAGGGTATTAGATATGGCTTAAGGGGAATGGTATGAGTGATAATTGACGTATCATGTCTTAAGGTCTTCATACCTCCAAGAAATCACATCATGATAAGTGTCCAGGGTGTCAACAATTCATTTTCTTTCCTCTGGGGTACATACCTTTTAAATGAAAACATTTTTAACCTCCTCTATAGTACCCATGTTATGATCCTCACATTGGTTGTCTATTGACGCTTTCTTAGTTTGATGACCTTTGTCCCTGATGTGATCTAATTCAAATATCGATTCTAGTTGAACCATGCCTATTGGTATTGTGTTGGTTTTTAAATTAATCACTCCTTCAATACTAAGCTCAATCTCCTCCGGCTCCACTTCATCATTGATTTGAGATGTGAATATGTCTAAGCTTGTGATGAAGTCAAGGATGTGCTTATCGTCATTAAAAATTGGAAATGGGT
Source organism: Sequoiadendron giganteum (assembly GCA_007115665.2). Classification (NCBI taxonomy): domain Eukaryota; kingdom Viridiplantae; phylum Streptophyta; class Pinopsida; order Cupressales; family Cupressaceae; genus Sequoiadendron; species Sequoiadendron giganteum. The sequence continues at coordinate 66,638,648 of CM021109.1, read as the reverse complement.
GACGTTATTAGGCATTAATGGGGTAGAAGTGAGCTCTACAATGAATTTATTTAGGCCAGTTAGGGATAAAGGTTGGAGGGTATTAGTAGCCTAGGCTAGTGCATCAACGGTCTGATTCTTGCTGTGAGGAATGATCTGAATATTTAATGCATCTAAGCCCTCTATTAGATCCCATACCCCATGTCTATATTTTTCTTTCCTTTTATCATGACGAGAGTATAGTTTCCTAATTTGCTTCACAACTAGTTCAAAATCATCAAAAATTTGCAGCATTTTGACCTTCTTTTTCAATGCCATTAGGAGTCCCTGAACTAATGCTTCATATTCTACTACATATTTGTGGAATAAAATTGTAATCTATGGGTAGAAAAATACATCTTACTCATAGGACCGAGGAGCTCAAAGCCTACTCCCACTCTTTGCTTTGATTTGTATCCATGATTGAAGCACAACGTCCAAAACTTGGATGGACTCATACCTGTGAAGCCAACTAAGAAAACATATTTTCCTAATTGTACCTCCATTTTTATACCCTTAGGTGGTTTCTTGCACTCAAGTAGGGTTTGATCTCATGGCCTTTCCATTCCCTCCCTAAAAGTAATTTTCCTTTGAATGTGTTCTACTACTATTTGACATAAGAAACACTCAAATTCAGAGTGAGATGCATTATGCACTCTACACCAGCTAGGCAACAATAACTTTGAAACCCATTTTAGCTCCTAAAATAAGTTGATCCTGTACACACTTCTACATAAATTCTTGGAATCTATCAAGCAATCCAAGGTTTCCATCCTAATGCAATTATTCATCTTTTGATTCGCTCACAACTTCAATGATATTAGGAAGATGGGTTAAATTGGTAGGAACATTACACAATACAAGGACCTCTTTCATCCTTTCTTCTTCTTGGAACTCTTCATCATCTTGACATGCCATGGGAAGATAATTTCCCAATTATGTTTCTGCAAACAACACTTCATTCATTTTATTGTACTCAGTGACCCTGAACTTCATTCGGGGCTCATGCTTAATGTGGATTTGGTTAGGGATCCCCTTCCAAGGTAGCCACATATGTGAATAGTCCGTTGCAACATAACCATTCAAAGCTCGGGTGAAGTCCCTTCCCAATATGATGCCATAGGAATCTAGAATATCAACCACCTAAATATCAATCACCTGATGTACCCTCAAATCAGTTGCAACTTGAATAGGAATCCTATTCATTTTTCCAAATTTTCTTACTTTGGCTTTTTATAACTAAGTTACTTTCTGTTGGGAGGGGATCAGAGTTATCCCTAGTGCTTGGAACACTACAAATGGCATTAAATTAGCTAAAGCCCCTGAGTCTAATAGGTAGTTATGTAAATTCTTTCCAAAGATGTGAATTGTCATTAGAAAGGGAGGGGTCTCCAACTTCCCTCAAAACAAATCTTTAGAAACATCAGCTTGAGCCACCTATGCCTTGTCCTTGTCACTACACTTATCCTTGGTCTACACCTGATTTTTCTCCTTGGTTGAGGGTTTGTCTGATGGTTGATTTTTACTATTTTTCTATTTTGGGGGCTGACCGGAATTCTTTCCTAAGATTTTCCTAATTACCAGTTCAATGTTAAATGAAAATTTCTTAGTAGGTACCTCTTGGGTTGACTTTGATGAAGAGGTTCCATTCAATGACCTAAAGAAAACATTCCTGATAGTGGGTACTCTTAGCAATTCAAAGGTTGACAGACTCAATCTAACTTTCTTTAGTTCTTCTACTACATGTTTCCATAGTTTTTTGACTTCTACTTTAGAAAAATTTCCTTGGGAGGAACTAGTGGGTTGGTCTTGGGTCTGATTTGGATGCCTATTTGTATTGAAGTACTAAGTAGGCACATAGGGATAAGTGGGATTGTTGCTAGAATTAGGGTTAGGTGGAGTATTGAAATTGTTGGGAGGGGTAGAGGTAGTAAAAGGTCCACCAATCTTCCTATTTCTCAATTTGTAATGGGTTTCTCTTTGGTGGAACATATGAAATTCATCCTCACATGACTCTTCCTCATCTAAGGGACCATTATCTACTGAATCAAAGAGATGAGATAGGGAGCTCTTAGTACTTACCTCTCTCACTTCTCCTTCCTTGTTGCTGGCCTCATTCATGGTGGCCTCCTTTTTAGGTGAAGTACTTTCACTTTACTGTAAAGGAGCTTGATTGAACACGAACACTAAAGAGTCGTATGGTTTAGATTGAACAATGTATCTACAACCCAATCCATCAACAACATTTTGGACTTCCACTTGGAATATTTTTGTGGAAGTTTGGAATTCGAGGCAATCTAACTCAGAATGCTTGCTCATCTTATGAATTCAACACCAACTGGAGAAGGCAACCTCAACCAAGTAAACTCTTCTTGTGGAATTTTCAGCATCACTTGGTTGGTCAAGAGGTGTGGGGACACCTCTATTATTCAACCTAGTATTCCAAGTTCTATTCTACCTTTGTGATGGCCTTCTCTTAAAGTTCTACCCTGAATTTTGACCTCTTTCATAATTCTGCCCCAAGGATGCATTAGAATCATGGTTGTCTTGATTAAGGTTGTCTTGGATGCTCCTTTAAGAAGCTTACAGTTGGTTGTTTTGATTCCTTAGATGTGTCATCTCTGTGGATAGTTCTTTACTAGTTCAGTCAATTCATCGATTCAATCCTTCTCTGCGTTATTCTGTTGTGACATCAAATTTTGAAGGAATACTGGTTGTGTCATAGGTTGATTTTGTTGCGAAAGTAGAAATTATGAATTTTGCAAGTATGTAGGCACTTGAGCTTGTTGGGAATAAGCCTGTTGTTGTGGAGGTTGCAAGTAATGCAACATTTATGGTTCTTGATTCAAAGGCTGCCCTGGGTGTGGCATGATAGGAAGCTAATGGACTTGATTCAATATTGGTGTTTGATGCACCAAGGCATGGGTAAGCCCTTGGATCTAAGTTGGGTTGGTGGTGGTACCCAACGAGAGCAGCATACCTACAATGTGCTGTCCCAAATCAGTACTTGCTTTCACTACCTTTGCATATGCATCTACCAATATTGTAGGTAGTTGGTGCATCCTTTTGACCAAGGTAGACATGAGATTATCCAAGGCAACATAATACACTTGCCTAGATGAGGGGTCATCAACCACATAAGGCAACTATAGCGTCATGTATGCTCTATGAAATTGGTTGTTGAATGAACTAATAGGTTTGTTGACCTCCCTCCTAATAGACATAAACTACTGATATAAATTTGTGGGGCTGACAAGAACCTTGAACTTCTACAAGAAGGTGAACCTCCAAAAATAAAGAAGGGAAAGATGCACCCTTACACCTCTAGGGTTTTTCACCTAAGAGGAAAGAGGTCTTTCTTTCACAACTTTTCACTTTAGGGTTAATTCAAATGGGGATTGTGTTGTGGGTGAAATGTGTTTAACTATGATGTCTAAGTGCTGGAAATGGGAAATAGAAACTAACTAATAATGTAAAACCTATGAAATGTAAAGTGCTACAAAACACATTGAGATATGCAAATGATCTAAGAAATGTAAACAAACTTTAATAGAAACTTATGAAATTAAAGGTGTGCACCTGGAGGCTAAAGAGGGATGGTATGGAGGTTTGGAATCCTAAAGAATTTTATGTAGAGGTCCATTGGGACATTTCCACCATTCTGGGCGACCTAGTCCTTTTTATGAGAAACTCTACTGGGATCTGTCTCTACTAAAAGGGTACTCATAACCATAGAAAACCCTAAAATACATGTATGGTGGGACTAGGTCACCACTAATGGTGACCTAGTCCCTTTCAACATTTCATGAAGTATGAAAGTGGAATCTGGAGGTCTCGGTCTTCAATTTATGCTTCTCCCAGTGTCCATATCTAAAACTTTGATTCTCGGCCTCTAAGAGACTTTTAATGGAGGTTTTGTCCTAGCCACAAGGAGGTGTCTTCAACAATATTCCAATCCACTCTTGAATGATCTCCAAGCTTCCAAGATACCTAAATCTACAAACACACAAACAAAGAGGAGGAAATGTTGATTATTAGAGTATAGGGTTTTGCCTTGGTCAAACCCCTTTTAGATAATCAAATCGAATGAAGATACAATGAAATAAAGCATGAAAAAATGGATTTAGTTACCTTTCCATGATGATTGATCTTGTGTTGTTGTAGCAATCAACCCTTGAATGACTTGGAGAGATGTCTTGTTGACCTAGAATGTAGAAACCCTAGCTTGCTTGAGAAGGAGTGGATGAGTGCTTAAGAGGATTGAGTGAGGAGTGAAATGAGATGGAAGAAGTGCAAAATGAGGGGGAAAACCCTTATTTATAGAATTTATGCCCTAATTTTCTTGAAAAGACACCATACAGACTGGCCTTAGGGTTTTAGAGAAAAAATATCGAAAGAAAATTAAGTTAATGTTAATTTTTAAGCCACATGGGACTAGGTAGCCCAAGGTGGCGACCTAGTCCACCTAGGAAAATTTGAGTGGTTGTCAGTAATGAAAAGGTTATTATTTATGTTTTTCAAGATTGTCTCATGAAACACACTAAAGTAAGGCATATATGTGCACTAAGGGGTCATTATAGCATAATAAAGGGTTGATTTAGTGATGAAAAACTTAGGAAAGTGTGAAAATGTTTTACAACACCTTACAACACTTTGGAACAAGGCTTAAAAAGGGGTAAAATGAGGATGAAAAAGGTCCAAGATCCATAGGAAAGGGTCCAAATGAGTGAAAAGTGTCAAAGGCTACACTTTTTGGTGACACATTTAGCCCCCACTTCAGTCAGAGGATGAACTTGCTTTGAACTCACACTAAAGTAGCCCAATGGAGATGTCAAGGTGGATGGTGAAGAATGGGAAAGAAGAAGGAGGTGGTCAAGCCCCCAGGATTCAAGATTCTAAGTCAAGAAGACATTAATTCCAAAGGACACATTCAAGTGTGAATGATTTGTAGCAAAATGAGATACACGATCATGCAATGATGAGGATTAGTATGAAGAGAATAAGGAGAGTAAAAAGTTGGATCAAGCTTCAATGATTTGTCCAGCTAGTTGTAGATCGGATCTAGGTTGTTTATCCAATAAGATGATGTGTACTCACTTTGGGGTGACGAGAATTTTGGTTGTCCACTGGGTGAGAAGTCCCAAAAGGTGGCTATGGGGAAAGTCATGCTGCTGGTTGGGCTTGATGCTCAAACCATACCTTTATACCTCATGATAACTTTGATAAGGTGCCACAAAAGGAAATGATGTTTGAAATGATTTTTTTCAAAGGGATTTTTCTTTGTTTGTGCGATGTCTCATCTTACAAAACATCATGTGTAATGTCTCCAAGCGAGGAAAAGTGAAAATGGACTCATCTTGTATCCAAGAGAGGAAGGAATAATCTTGTATGCAAAAGAGGAAAAATGAAAATGTCTCATCATGGGAAACATTGTACCTAATGTATTCAAGAGAGGGAATGACAAGAAATAGAAAATCACACAATGAAATGTGAGTGTCGATGTATGCCCCCACTTTAAAGGAATTGTGAAACACCATACTATGAGCAATTTCTTTAAAGTAGAGAAGAAGAGGAGGAAGAAGACATGAGAGCTTGTTTGGAAAGCCCTATGCCGATTCATATGTTTCCGATAATATAGGTTATGAGAAAGGGTAGTATGTCACATGTGAGTCAACTTAATACATGTCATCCACATCCAAGCTTTCTCTTATATGTTCATGAAAGGTTAACGATAAGTAAAAAGAGACAATGACAAGTGACATATGAGGGAAAATGATAACTAACCCATTGCCCCCACTTAGTGCGAGACAAGAGTGTGCCAAAAGGATAGATCAGATGCAAGGTAGAGTGAAAATTGGTATCAATTAGAGGAATGAGGTGCCCCCACATAAGGAGGAACACCGAAATTCTTAATATTTTTGATTTTTCTACTCGAGGCCTTACATTCATTAGTGGAGTGACCATGAACTCAATGGTAGGAAAAAAAGGAATATTTTTTGGAACATTTCTTTTGAGTTCATGGAGGAAGGGAGATGAAGTGATCTTGGAGGAGACTCAACAAGGCACTCGCTTGATTAAGGGTAGGAGGTGTTCCTTTGGTATGCAACAAAGATGGGGCTTGCTTAGTATAGGATGTCATACCTATGCAAGGTACTTGAGATTGTGAGATTTTGTATACTCCTTTAGAGGAGTGTGTAAAATATTAATCAAGAGTAGGTTGTGGGATGAAATTGTCATTAAGCAAAGAGTCCTTTGTTGCTTTCAAAGGATAACTTTCTAAGGGTGGGTTAGAAGGGTGATGGTTTGGGATAGTGTTGATGTTGGAGGAAGGTTTGATGATTTCAATGAAAGGAAAAAATCCAAGATAATGATTGGATGTTGGTGTGATAGGTTCGATAGGGTTACAGATACCTTGTTCACTAGCACCACAACCTTTTCCACTATAGCCAAGTTGTTTCATGAGCTCATAACCTTTTCCATAGAGCTTTTTCAACACTTTTGGATCGGGTGAGGGTTCTTTGTTGGTGTTTTTGTCTAAAGTAGTTGAGGTGGATGCTTGCAAAGGATCGATTGAGTCTTGTGTGGACAAGACTACATTTCCCTATTTAGAGTCTTTGTTGGTGATCTTGGATTCTCGTAGTAAGGAGGGGTGAAGTCTAAGGAACCCAAATAATTTTCTAAGGACTTTTATTGTATGAGTTCCACTTATTTGGTGGGTATTGAAGTGGTGAAGGGTTTGGAGTGGTTTTCCTCAAGTTGTAAGACACTATAAGGTTCAGGATTAGTGTCGAGCGTGTACACTTTGTTGTAGATATACTTCATCTTGCGATGAAGAGTGGAAGGCACTTCATTAATTGCATGAATCCATGGTCTACCCAAAATGATTATATGAAACATCATTTGGCATAACATGGATTAGTGTGTCTAATGTGGCCATTCCAACTTTTGACCCAAGATTTTGTAGGGAGAAATAGTCTCATGGGAAACTTAGCTATTAGGGGACATTTTGCGCACAACTAAGTGACGTCCGGGTTTTATCGAAGCCGACTCTTCATTTTAGTGGGGGAGGTAAAAGGTTAGGAAGATAATCGAGAATATTAAATCAAAGCTAAAGGTGATGCACCAAACCATAAACAATATTACCTAAGCAGAGTGCTAGATGCAAAGGCTCGAACCACAGAATGTTGTTTATTTAGATAATTTTCTCAAAAGCACTTAAAAAAATAACAACACCTCCTAATTGCATTGCATAATCAAGTATAACTTTGGCCAACATAGAGGAGTCGAAAACATGATCTGTATCTATTAAACTATAAAAGATTACAAAAGATGAAGATCAGGCATTCATATATTGTAGGAAATTAACAGCACAATCTCACAGTCTTATCAAATGCATGAAAAGAAAAAAGGCCGAATTGATTGGCACAATCTGCAAACTTCAAGTTCAATAAAATATTACAGAGGCTATTCCCAGTGGTGAGGAAGATTTTTATCTATCTAAAAAACAACTAATAAAAGAGGAGCAAGGCAGCCTATATAGGTCAACCCACCGCCTGACAACCATAGATAAAGACACCTTGATCAAACGTCGACATCCCAGATCTTCTCGAGTTGGCGTCGAACAAAAGGAACACTCAATAATGCGTCAGTAAAACTGTCTCAAAGTAAAAAAGGCCATGCAGTAGAAGAAATGAACACATAGACACAAAGAAGAAAACACGACAACAAGCGAGAACAAACGACGCAACAACAACTCCCAAAAAATTGGCACACAAGAAAATGCCACGTGTCAAGCAGACAGAGCCTAGAAAAAAGAATAAGGGATGCCCAACAAAAAGCTCCAAGAGGAAGCCACGTGGGCGACATAGATCGATAGTAATTTTATGGTGGGCCCAGCTCAGAAAGCGGCCAGTGAAAGCCATGCATCACACACACGGTACTAAAAAAAAGTGAAGCGATACAGAACAACAAAAAGCTCCGTGAGGAAGCCATGTGGAAAATGCCGAAGGTTGCGAGTGACAAAAGATAAGGCGCAACTGGGAAGGAAAAATAATAACTACGAAGGCCAACGGTTTTCTATGAAACAATTTGGCAACTCATAGGGAGATTTTGCCTACAGAATGAAGAACCCCAGAAACCTTGGTTCAACATCCCATTATCGCTCACAACCCTGAGAGGGCAGCTTGTAGACCGGTCCAGACATCATTCGACGGTGCAGAGCGGGCTCACATATTTTCATGCACCAATTTGAGATCGATGATTGCCGTAAAAGGAAATCCACTAGATACCTTCACATCCAACTCAAGCTTGAAAAAGAGTTGCACAACTGATGCACAATACCTTCAATATTGTCGGCAATCAGGGACTGATCAAAAGATTAGAAAATAGAAAGGTCCTGCTTTGTCTCTTCGATCCTTGCAATTATATGCTCGACACCTACTAGCGCCTGATATGGAATGAAGGGTGAAGGGAGACCTCGCTGAGTTAAGCGTGAAAATTTTGCACGCATGTCATTGGTAACCTGGTTTAATCTGGCTCTGCATTTTGCCACCTACTGGATGGCCTCGTGCATGGAAATGAATTTTCTCACACCCATAGCTACTGTTGTTTGATCCTCAATACCTATGGCGCTCAAGGCCTCATCAAAAGCCATACACAACTTGCCCAATAGAAGTCTAGCCTCCAGAACCTTATCGACAAGAATCTCCTGCACTTGCTAGATTGTTTCACTAACTTTTCCACATAGATCAGTTGCCTGCGCCATAAACCTCAGGGTTGGATGAAAATTAAGGCATAATGCCTTGACCTTATCCCAATAGGACATGTATAACTACTTGGAAATTTCCAAAGAGCTCATCCGTTGTGCAGGAGGTTGGGCTCTCAAACGATCTAACTCTACAACCCGGTTGTTCAGGTCCACCCTCAGCTCTAATAAGTTCCTGTCCAATGTGGACACCTGGCTTCTTAAAGTGGAAATCTCTTTCTCCCTTTCTTCTAAGGCCACTTTGACCTGCTTTTTCTTCTCAAATTTTGACTCCAAAATGACATTCATTTCATTTACCTCATCATTTGTGCTCTACCGAGGCTACTTCATACTGTCATTCAGTTTTGTGAATTCAGCATGAAGCCTTTTTTCATTCGCCCAGCTCTGCTCAATTTCATTTTGCAGGACCAGAAAAATATCCGTTCTCATAACCTGAAGCTCTTTGATCTTGCTTTCAAAAGCACTCCTCTCCTTTTGCAGGCAATTTATCTCATTTTCCTAGGCCTTATACTTGTTTGCCCAAATATCAACCTTGCCTTTCAGCAACTCAACTGCTCCTCCTTCTTTCTCTCCTAGCGATTGTGCTTGAGGTAATTGGTGGTTACCACCCTTTGAGTCTCCTCCATTAGCTTGACCTTATCCCGCAGATGAGCCTGATGAAAATCTAGCCCAATGGCATTGAGAGAGTAGTCACTTGGCAGTATTCTCCGAGTGGTTTGATCACATTGGGGGTGATCTTTGTAAACATTAGTGAATTCTGGCTTTCATGGAATACCATTTGCAAAAGAGCCTCTTCCTGCTTGCTTGCATCCTTTTCTCTTCTCTTTTAAATTCAGCTTGCACGAGTGCTTTTATTTGCATCCTCTTGGGATAAATATTCCTAGGAAGAAATACCCAGTCCACCAGCAAAAGGAAACTCCCGAGGGACTACTAGCGGGAAAGATAGCGTGCTCAGTGCATCTGTGGTTTTTCTAGGCCTTGTAATGATGACCAGGGAGAATGGTGGAATGAATTGGCTGGTCGGAGAGGATGATAATACGGTATGAGGAAAGGACGGGGAAGCACCAACTGAAAGGTCGAGCCTTGGGGATAAAAATTGCTAGCTCATTTGGTCTAGATTGGTGACCAATTGTGGCCTAAGGGAAGAATGAAATGAAGATGATGGAAATGGAAAACCACGAGGGAAAGGAATGGACTACCCAGGATGTTCAGCGACATAAAAATATGGCATAGATGAAAAAGCTGGGGTAGACGAAAAGGTTGGGGCAGACAAAGAGGAGACCAAAGAAATAGTAGAGAGAGAAGAGGAGAAAAATAATACCTGAGGCTCTTGAAGACTCGCAGATGACGCCACCGCTTCTACATGTTGTGACTCCTTCCCTCTAAAAAACTCTCTCGTTTGCTGTCTTTTCTTCTCTGGAGAATCCTCAAGGTTCACAATAACCTTCTGTCCATGACCGAAACTCCTTGGCCTCTTCCCGCCCGATCTAGAGGAGCTAGAAGGCTCTGACATTTGTGTATTGGAAGAGCCCTCCTGGTGTGCAGGTTGTCTACTGACATCTTCCTCATGTGTTGGCTCTTTTTCAGTGGTAGGGGGTCTCTAAGTTACCTCCTCACCAGGCTCCATGGAAGCTCCTCTCTTTTCATAGTACTACTTTGAAACCAAAGTGTTTGGAGAGTTCTCGCTATTTGGGTGTTCGTGAACCCAGATGTCATCAAATTTTTCATCCAAGTCGACCTCATGAAAAAGGCTGGCTGTTGGTTTTGTCTCCTGCCTGTATATCGAGAAGTCCCTAATTCTTTCAGGCTTCCATCCGAGTTTATTCAACTGGCTGCACAGGTATAGGCTCATCTTCTAGTTTCTATTGGGCTTTCCCACAATGTGGTAAAAGTTTAACCACAATGGTCAATTTTTAGTAGATGGAAAATGTTCAAGTTCTACATAATATTTCAAATTTCCATCCTCAACATTTCTCCAAGGGTCCCAGAATGGCCGGGGGTGATGTGGGATTTTTATGCCAATCTCTGATAGATTGTTTCCTGGGTTGTATTGCCATATGTCATCGATAGTTACCAGTCCAAGACTACCCAACTTAGAGTACAAAACCTCCAAGCTATTAATCTTTGGGCCCTTCTTCTTCACCAACGAGACCAAGCCAAATATGATAGGCAGCATCAAATAGGAAGTGGAATGCCTTCCTCCCTAGTAATCATTCTCAATATTGCTCAGCTGGCACAACACCTCCAAGGCTAGCACTCTGTCAGAAAGAAAACGTGGGAGTTGGAAAGGCTCCTGAATGAAGCCTCATATGCAAAGCATAGTGAAGTCTGTGCCAAAGAACCAATTGCATTGTGGAAAGAGGCCTCCCAACCATGACTTCTATCGTGGTGTCAAACACATTGTCATGCCGCTTCCAGACCCATCCAAAGCGTGCAAGGTTGGAGCTAGGAATGAATTTGAAAATGCGCAATAATCAAAAGTCTTTGATAGGACAAGAGTCCATGTTGACACTAGCTTTCGAGTACCACTTTCATTGAAAATGGACAGGGCCATGAATTACAGCAAATAGTCAGGATTCTAATGCAAAATTAAGTAGGCCAAGAAGGAAGAATACCTAAATCTAGAGCTAACCTAGAAATCCTATAGTTGCTCGATCATCCCATCCACAATGACCCTTGCGAAGTCCATAAGCGGAGGTTGGTTATTCTTCCTCAGAATGAACCTGAGACTCATTTGGAATTCGAAAATCCCTTGTCCGTATCCAGCCCACAAACTAGTACCAACATAGAAGTGACGAAAGAAGACCTTGACTTCAAGGCACCTAGAGAAATTAGGAATTTGGGAGGTGTTGAAGCGTTTGTCGGTTGAGCGGTCTTAGCGGAATAAAATTATGACATCATCAAGAATTTTCTCCACCATTCCTGCATCCTTTTTATGTCAAAATATTCAACACTTTTGGGTAGAGGGAATGAGACGCATAACATGTCCTATAGAGCATGAGGGCTAATGATCACCCTCAAATTAGGGCCACTTATAACTCCAGTCTGAGGATCAAAGTTTGCTGCACATACTACGACCAATTCTGGGCAATAATGCACCAGGGGAACCATGTACTGGGGAAGCCCATAGTCCCATAGACATTTGTTGAACGGTTCTGACATTTTCTTCATTTTGTCATATGCAGCCTCCCTTAGGCTCTTGGGATTCTGAGATAACTCAAGATCCAAAACATTATCCCAATCCTGAGATACCAAGGCCTGATTTCTAGGAGAAACCTCAACAAGAATTTTCTGGTCTGGTTGATTGGTAAATGACCAGGATGTCCTTGTTGGGATGCTTGGGGTAGCATAAGACTCTTGGCCATAAATGTCTACACAGGGCACTATCAATCTCTGCTCATTAATGCTTTGAGGGGCCAAGACCTATGTTGAACTTCCTGCAATTTCAACCATTTTCTCTTCGTATTTGTAAGAGGCTTTTGCAAATTTTGCAAATGACTTAGCTTCTGAAAAACCTTTCTCTTTTGCGAATAACTTAGCCATTTTCAACTTTTAACAAATCCTCACCATAAATTCCCTTTTTGCATGGCTAACTACTTTTTGGTTTTTGTGAAAAATGGCTTAGCAAGTGTCTGCACTAGCTTTTAATATTTAGTTGCCCAATGCATCTCCGACTTTTTCAAGTGTGCGAGAAGATCACCAACCTACCAAAATACTCTTAAAATTTAAGAGACATGACATTTGCATGAGGTAGCACCTAATTTTTTCTTGGACGACGCACCATGATGGTCCTGGCATATCCTTTGCAAATTCTCTTGCATTTACTGATTTCCTGATTACACTTGGGCACAACGCCCAACATCTTTACCAAAAGATTTGCCTTGATTTTATCGGGATGGCAACTTCTTATGCAGACACTTGGCTCAAACTATTTAATTTGAAAACTTGAGTGAAGCAAGTTGCAGCTGTACCTAATCATTCACATCAACTCACATGCTGAGACACTAATTATCAAGGCTAGATAGCTCCATTTTCTTTTGATGTAATTATAGCTGACCTTGTCGGGCGAACCCCGACTTCAATCTATGAATAGCCCCCTAGCAACTTTGTTAATCATAATTAGCATAAGTATTCTCCTTTAGTAGGCCCTAGTTAGCTTAGAAACTTCTTAGGTTAGAGTAGTAAGCAATAATGGAGACACTGATTAGGTTGGTTTGCAAGAAAACCCAGGCAACATTCTTCGGAAAAATTTGGTGCAAACATCTTAAACGCATGATAGGCATCAAGAACCTTCTATACGTAAAAGTGATCAAATGGGTTCTCAGCCAAGAGTGCATGGAATATGAGGATCAATACAGGGTGAACACTACCATATGTTCCCATTTCTTTGCCTCGCTTCTTGATATTAGCATTTCCAAGTGCAAAATCTTGAAGCTGACCAAGTGAGTGTTCCCTTGGTGCTGCCTCGGAGGACTGGAGCAAGTGGTACAATCCACCATCTTTGATCACGGGGTCCCTTCTATTCACAACCTGCGTCAGCTGTAGTTGCATGGAGGACCCGTTCCAACTAGACCCTTCTTGTTTAGCTTTGAGTTGGAGACCCACGAGGAGCATCACGCCAAGGTCCATGCCGACTACTTTTTCCTCATGTGGATACATTACATCGAACCATTCCAAAACCTCCAGTGGTAAAAGGACTTCAAAAGAATGGTGTTCCCTCATCTTGCATCACCAATTGTTGCCATTGCTGGTCCATCCAATGCTTGAGAATTTTGAGAAGAAACATAGTGCCCAATTTTTCTTTTTCCCCTTTTCCAGCCTCTGCTCCTTAGCGGATATATGTATATATTTTGATACAAGGCCACTGGACTCTATCGTATGTAATATAAATGTCCTGACAATAATATAATACTTATGTTTTTCAACTCTTGGCTCATTTACAATGCATTTAAATTTCTTGCAATTCTGTTGTTGTTTTCAAAAGCACTGAGAAAACCCAAAACTTAAAGTAGGAAAAATAATTACATATTTACAACTTACAAACTCACTTTATCAGCATGACTAATTAATTTTTTTAAGGTGTATCCCATTAACTGGAATACCCAAGGCATTACCTTCCATATCTTCTAACTTGAAAGAGTTAAACTGTTTGCATTGGAAAATCTTAAAAGGCCCTTCCCAAAGACTATCAAACTTTCCATGCTGGATGGGCTTCGTGTTGATGGTGTTTTTATGCACTTGACAACACAAGTAATACGTAGGTGCATTACCTCTATTGAAAGACAATCTTCCATAATCAAATTGTAGAACACTATCCCAAGGTCTCTCAGATGTCAGGTCATGACGGAGCTTGGAACATATCAGTTGTTTGATGTGATTTTGCTGGAATCACAAGGCCGTTTTACATGGTCAAAGTTGTAGGAGAATTGGGGCAATGAATGGAGTTCTATGGATTTGGAATTACTATGCCTTGTTGCAGGTTTAGGCAGCAGTCTTAGACTCCATTGTTTTGTCAGATTTGGCTTTACAATGTGCAACAAACCTTAACATAAGCTATTTAAAAAAAAAAGGAAAAAAGGGGCGAGGAAAGAGGATGGTTCCTGGACCTGCAACTACCGATGAACAATGATCATGGAGGTTCCTGCTGTGGACAGTTTCCTTAAATAGAGTTTCACTAAATCAAAATTCTCACAATATCATTAAATCTATGCTATCTTCTAAGGACTGCAGATATTCATCATTCATTCACCATAGAAATGTGAATAAAGATAAAGTGTAATGAGTAGCAATGAAATTAAAGTCTAGGCTAACTTTACACAATCATATACCATCAGAAAATGACCAAAAGTATGGACAAGGAAAGCATACACACATCAGTAATCTTCAAAACCAGAGACAACATATTAACTACCAAAGCTAATCTAAGGATACTAAAGCAGAAAAGTAACTTGTAGCAAAGTTCTAACTAAAGGGAGAAGAATCATGAAACATGTGGAGAAACCCAAAAATACACAAGAAAATGACTATATTTCTATTATAATTTCTACAACATGTCTTTACAACAACTCAACTCTCTTAAAATGAGAGGAGGAGAGCCCTATTTATAGTTTTCCAAAAATAAAATGAGTGGCCAAGATTTGATTCTATTGTGTGGCCAGGATTCACTTTACAATAGGGTTTCACCTACCCCCAAATATATTACATTTATAAATTCATTCTTATCTTTTCCCTATTTCGTCTTCTAGTGACAACACTATAGCAATTTCATCCTTTAGCTATTTGCCCTTTGCTGTAGCTATTCTTTGAAGAATTCTTTGTCGATCATAGGGTTGCCTTCATGCTTCTTCAACGCTGCATACTCTACGAAGTTCAGGATCAGTGGCTGGAGCTTATCCATCTCCATGATGTTTGATCGCAGCACTTGGTAGCTCCATTCCTGGGAATTACTAACAAGTTTCTTCCAGTCCTCTTCATATTTGGCGGCACTATCCCTGAAAAGCTCTAACTGCGCGAAGGCACGGGCTGCAAAACTCATGAAGTCCATGGTGACTTCAACTGACATCCCATCTTCCATGATTTTCAAGAAGTGGGGCTTTATGTTCTCAGGGTTGATCTCGGTTGCGGGTGACTCATACCCCATTATCAATTTGATGTATCGAGAGCATTCTCCTCTAGAATCCTTAGCCCATTCGATGTCTGGCGCTATCTGCTTAATGATCTGCTCAAGCCTTTTCCTTTTGTGATTGAAATATCACTTCCAGACATCTACTAACCAGTGGTCGTTGTCCTTGAAGGCTAGGTCCTTCTCCTAGACCTCGCCTGGCAACGCAAGTATGGCCTTAATCTTTGGATAGGTTGCTTCATACTTCCTTGGGAACTCCTCACAGATCTGCCTCGTACCCTCAAGGGTCCTTTGCACTTCAAGGAACTTGTTTGCTATCCAGACAACCAAATTGATGCCCGTGTTTCCCATGTCTAAGACTTGCTGGAACCAGTTTTCTGTAGTCTTGTCTAAGTTTCTTCTCTTTTCTAAATTATTAATCTGCTCCTGGGATAACAACTATGGTAGGGTAGATGACGTCGTGGGCTACTCATCCAGGGATGACCACTGCTGAATGTAGGCTGTTAGATCGGCCACTTGCTCCTTGAGCTCCTCCTTTGAAATCTTATTCTGTTGGATAAGGTGTACCACTATGGCGATCGACTCCTAGAGGTGATCAACCTTTTGTTACCTTGTGGCCACTCCCAAGTTGATGGTGAAGACATTATAAATTACACCTTCCTCTCCAATCATCGACGTCATTATCTGCACCGCCCCTGATCCAGAGGCATCCATAGTTACCTTTGATCTGACCTTTGGTTTCTTCTCCTTCTTTTGGGTGCTTATTTGTGCTCTAGCCAGAATGGCTTCCATCCTTGCCTTAGGGTCCTTTACCATGGGGGTCCTTTGCTTTAGCTGCCTTTGTAGCCAATCGGGTACCTGGGGTTCCTCGCTAGGCGGTTTACTTTGACTCCCGCTGTCCCCTTTCTCAAGCTCAATAGTTCTAACAACAAGAGCCCTCTCCTTAGTCCTTGCATCTTATTTCTCCTCTTCGGAGTCTTGTCGAAGGGTTTCATGTCTAGTGGGGGACTCAGTATGCAACTGCTCTTTGGGTGGATCTTTTTTAGCATCCCCCTCTTCTTTGTTCTAATTGTATTCATGCTCTTCGGGGCTCTCCCCTTGCTCATCGTCGTGGGGGGATGCTTCCTTGTCATGCTCTAGGGTTTGGTGATGCCCTTTAGTAGGGGACTTGCTGCCCTCTGTCTCTTGAAAAAATAGTCTCTTCTTCTCTTGCGAGCCAATCCTCGGCTTCCCTATATTCTATATCCTTGAGTTGCTTGCCCCACTCTGCATTGAGTTTCGGGTCATTTGATTCTCTTATAAAATCAGCATTTAGCTCCTCGCTACTCTCACTAGAGGACTCATAAACCACCTCGTCTATCTCACGGCATTCGAACAATGGATTTTCGTGATACTCAAATTCTTCATCTTCCTATGCCTTCGCAGCCTCTAGCTACTATCGCTCGAGCTCATCTGATATTTGCATTGTTGCCTCCATCTTTGGTGGTTCGATTGAGGGGAGGGGAGCTGGAGCATGGGCCATAGCCTGAGCTATTGTAGCTTGAACCATTGGGTTAGTGAGCATCCCCAAGAGCTCGGATGGCACATTTTGTATGTATTTCACCAAAGACTCTGGGAGACTAATGGCGAGCACCGTACTAGCAGAAACGAAGGTCAAGGAAGGAGACATAGAAGAAGAGGAATATGATGAGCTTGTGGTAGATGATGAATCCACTAGAATAATTTGCAAGATTGGAGAAGTGGGAGCAAGGTGGATAGAGATGTCCATTGCAGGCGGGGAGGAAGTGGAAAATACAAGTGAAGCCCGCGGGGCGGGGGCAACAGCAGTAGCAAGCAGAGACATTGGTGATTTAGATCCTTCAACTCTGGTCCCAAGGGGTGAACCTTTGGGCATCATAGTCGTGCCCGTGCCCCCAGTTTTTTTCTCTTCTTCTTGGAAGGCTCAGGGTCAGAAGCCTTGCGGGCATAGACCTTTGGTTTGGGCAACTGTTCATTGGCCTCCTTTATTTTCTTAGTCTTGATTGGTGGTGGGGTTTTGGATGTTTCCCCAGTTGCAGTAGTAGTTAATCCACCTTCAGAGCCACTTGGTTCACTTTCCAGTCCCTTGAATGTCAAGGTGACTCCTTGCTGTTTTAGTCGGGCCACCTAATGGTCGACCCATGGTTTCGTTCGGATCTTGATGGTCCTAGTGAGTATGGCGATGTCATCGAGCTCTAGTTCATTCCAGTAAATTGCCGGCAATGGAAAATTGGTGACAACATCGTATCCTGGATCGATCACCGTGTCTTCATCTTCTTCGAGCTGGTCAAAAACTGGGCACAGGTTGATCCTTCACACATAGATGGCGTTCATGCGCATGTAGTGCCTCAACCACACGTCAAGATCATCTTTGTAGTTGGCCCAAAAGTCTTTGACATTGTGGAGGTGGGCATACTCTCATCCTAGTGCCTTCCTGATGTGTCCGTACGGGTCCATTCGAGGCTGGGCTATATATTGAAAGAAGTTGTACTCAGGCAACTCCCTTTCTGAATACCCCACACACTAGGAGGTATGAATCTTGTACATTCCTTGGCCGAGCCTAATGGGGTAAGGTGGGCCTGCCGAATGCTTATCACTCAGGATGCTATGAATATGTCGTAGCTTGCGGGTCAGCTCCAATAGAATGATCCGATCATTAGGGTACCAGGGCAGCTTATTTGGTCTTTCTGTGAATCCCTCGACATAGATGTATGTGAACTTCGGGAATTGTATATAAAAGAAGGGATATTGCCTGAGGAGGGCTCTGGCACTATGAGAAACTCTCCTTTGAAAGTCTGCCCCAAGAGATCAAATGATGTGGGCGATGAATGCATCATTCACTCGATAGTAATCTCTCTTGAAATTTCTGAACTGTAGTTGAGTGTATTTATCGTAAGGCTTGAGTTCCACCCCTGATGGGTCATTGGGAGCCACCGCCAATCCCTGATAATGCCTTCGATCAGCGAGGGAATACACCAAGTAGGAGGTCATGAAGAACTGGGAGGTCTTCTTTACGGTTGTAAACTGCTCGTGGAAGCAATCACTAATTATTTCTCCCTAATAGAAGGCGATCCCACTACCATGGAGAATCTGCTCTATGAAATAGAACATCCATTCTTGGAAGAAGGCCACCGCAGGAAGGCCCATCACTCGACTCAGTAAAGTTACGAGGTCATGGTAATCCTCGAAGAAATTACTGCGAAAAAGCTCCTGAGGCAGCTTGCCAGTGCTACCCGCTTGTCCTTTAACCAATAATGATTGATAAGCTTCTTGCATCCTAAGGGATCGTACTCCCATAGTTCCTTGCACTCCCCCATGGTGGGGGTCTCCATGCTCTCATAGACAAGAATGTGAAATGTTGCCGTTATACCTGACGGGGACATGTCTCCAAGGATATTTCCATCCCGGTCCACTATAGTTTGGGTCTCCTCCTGGTATGCTTCCACGCATGCCATTACCAACTCTGGGGCCGCCAAGGCCGGTGGAAAATTTGCAGCCTTAGCAATTTTTCTTTTCTTTATCAATTTTGCATTCTTTGTCTTGGGGTTCATCCTGACCCTTTGTATGAATTCGTCAACATCGACCTAGCTGATGTTGGTATCTGTGATATCTCTCTAGAGAGAGGTAACTTTGGATTGTATGGGGACCCCTTGGAACTTGTACTTCATCAGGTCCTTGTCCTCCTTGCCTCGAGGTGTCTTGGCTATTCCTTTCCCTTTCTCCTTGGAGGCACTAGAAGTTTCTGCATCGGATTCCATTAATCCTACATAAGGGACGTGAATCAGTAACAATAGTCATGATCAAAATGGCTTTGGGAAAGTCCCTGCACATCAAGATTAGCTCTAAAATCATTATTCATATTCAATAAGTTCATAACACTTGAAAATTCATCGTTAGAAAGCAATGCAGAGAAACCGGGCTCCCAGGGCTGGAATTCCCTTGGCAGAATGCCATTTGAAAGGGAAAATTGAGGATGGAATTCCCAAAGGCATTTCCCAGTGTTGGATTTGAGTATTAGAAGGTTGGCATAAAGGAAAACCTGATTTTAGCAAGTGGGTTGAAATCCATTTTGGATTTGGAGGTCATTTGATCCTTCATTTGGGAGTTCGAGCATCAGATGTAGGACGATTGTTGGAAATGGCGTAGGGGAGGTGAAAATCCGGG
This sequence comes from Sequoiadendron giganteum, assembly GCA_007115665.2. NCBI lineage: Eukaryota > Viridiplantae > Streptophyta > Pinopsida > Cupressales > Cupressaceae > Sequoiadendron > Sequoiadendron giganteum. Next base: position 66,619,062 of record CM021109.1, on the reverse strand, counting down.
CATCGAAATCCAGGTCTCAGATTACCATCGTCGGGAAGCGATCACGGGTCAGTTGTTGGAAACGGCGAAATGGAAGCAGAGATCCAGGGAAGGAAATCCGGAGGACAGTCTCTGGAGACGGTTAGAGGACTCAAGAAAGCCAGGCGGCGACCAGAGAATCGGGACCTGGAGGTCAGGAAGCTATCTCAATTTCGCCATTAGAATGATGCCAGTGGAATGGAATCCCGAGATGGGAATTTCGGTGGTCGTACTCTGAAATGGGCTAAAGAGTTTACCTGAATTTTGGTTTTGGCGGGGAGCAGACTGGGATCTGGGGGTTGGGAAGATGTCCCAGGGCGGCCATTTGGAATGGCGAGAGCGACATGAGATTCCGAGGATAGAATTTCGGAGGTCAGAGTCCAGGAGGGGATTCTGGATTTTAATGGGACCGGTTAGAAATCAGAACGGACTTTGCGTGGTTGGGACCCGAGGTCCAGGAAGCTGCACGAGGAAAGCTGTTTGGAACGGCAAAATAAACATGGAATTCCGAGGACGAAATTCCTGGTGCTGAATCCCGGGGCTGCCTTGATTTTTAATAGGTTTTTAACTTTTTCCAAGTCCTCACATGGACTTCATGTGTCCGGGGTTCGGTGGCTGGGAAGCTATCTCACGATGGCTATTTGGAATGGCGAATGCGACACGGAATCCCATGAGGGGAAATCCGTATGTCGGTGTCCGAGAGGAACTTCGCTATGGGAATGTGAAGGCTCGGTTTAAGTTTGTGGACAGCCGTGGGAAAGTTCAATCCCGGGAGACGTCGGCGACTATTCTGAAGAACGGCCGCGGAGAGGTGAAGTTTCGGTTTCGAAATTGAGGCCCCAAACGATCGCTTTTTCGCATTTTAACTGGTGGGTTTTGGTGGATGGCATATTCCAGCCTGTTTTAGCCTAGTTTTTCATTTTAGATTCTCTTAAGGCTATGAATTTGACAAAATGCAGAACAAGGGCACGGACGGCCGGCATACCTCAAAATTTTGAAGAAATTTCTGATGGCCATGCGAAAAATGTCAGAAAACGAAGCTCGGATTCGGAGGCTGGAAATACCAGATGCGCTTGGAGCTCCTCAAAATCCTATCACTCCATCGGTTGATAATGATGGCTAGAAAATTCAAATTTATAGCCAAAACGACCATTAATGCAGCCATTAATTCCTTCGTACGGTGGCAGGGGAAGTTGGTAGGTTCAATTTCATAGACGGTAGTGGGAGGATCAGAATCTGGCGGTTGGGAAGCTGTCCAATTGCAGCCATTGGAAATGGAAAAGCTAGAGCGGAAACCCGGAGGGGGAAACCCGACTTTCGGGGTCCAAGGTCCGAAAAGACGTTGGAAACATACTTATCTATTTCGACGGATTTGGAAAATACTGTCAAGTCATTGAGATAGATAAGTATAATCTTATGTATTAAATCCTTAAAGGCAATATCCATGGCTCTCTGAAAGGTGGCTCCAGCATTTGAGATTCCAAAAGGCATCTTGGCATATGCATATGTTCCCCACTTTGTGGTGAACGTTGTTTTTTGTTGGTCTTCTTCTTTTACCCGAATTTGATTGTAGCCCGAAAAGCCATCCAACATTGAAAGCATTTCAGAACTAGTTACAGTTTTTAGAATTACCTCCATGGAAGGCAAAGGGTAATGATCCTTTAGGGATGCTCTATTCATGTCCCAGAAGTCTACACACAGTCATATGTCTCCATTCTTCTTCCAGACTGGCACCAGGTTTGACACCCAGGTACTATGTTTGATTGGAAACACTATTCGAGATGCAATCAATTTATTCAATTCTTGTGACATAAGAGATTCAATCTTTGGGTTTAAAGGCCTCTATTTTTGATGAACCGGCTTTGCCCCTTTTGATAGCTCAATTGTATGCTGAATAATCCCAGGGAGGTACCCCTTAAGATCATCATATGACCAGGCTAATATGCTCAAATATTCCTCATAGAAGTGCCTTAGTATGTCTTTATTCTTCTGAGATACTTCCTTGCCAACTTTGAGCTTTCTGTCTTCTTCGATATTCAAATTGGTGGTCACCTTTGTCACCTACAAGCTTCCTTTTGTCCTTCCTTGCATCATTAGAATAAAAAATTCTCTCTAGAGTGACTAGGCCTCTTGGAAGCTTGTTGGATTTCAACTCGATAACTTGATCCCCATAGGATTTAGCGATCTTTGGTTGTAATGATCAGCGAATTCCCTAGATGACTGGAGAAATGATGCAATATCAACATCGCTATCCAACACTTGCCAGTCTTGATTGTTGTTTGGAACAACAGGTCTTACAATTACTCTCACCACATGCTTATTTTTCAATAAATCGAAGGCTGGCTCAAACTGAGCCCTGATAGTCACCATCCGGTTGGCTTCAGAGTTCTTCTCTCTCTATATAGCCTGAATATTAAATGCCTCAAAGTTGTCAATAAGATCCTAGACCCTATGCTGGTCTGATCGCAAATGAACATTCTTTGCAACAAAAATTCCTTGGATTTTGTTGACCACCAACTCTGAATCTCTGAACACACTTATCTGCTTTGCGCCCATGTATTCTGCAAGACTCAAACCATGGAAAAGAACTTCATACTCTGCTTCTTTGTTTGAGCATGTGAACTAGAAGTGATAAGACCTCAAGGTGTTTTCTTCAGACGAAATGTCAAACATATTCCTGCTCCAGCTCCAACTCTACATCTTGCTCCATCAAAGTGCAAACTCCATAACTCTGAGGGTGTTTCACCTCCAGCCTCTTTAGTAACTCTGGGCATAGACTGCCCTTCCTCATGTATGACATAAGTCCCGAGCAGGCAGTTACGTGAGCATATTTATAAACTCATTCAACAAAGCTTCTTCATTCTCAGTCTAGGAGCTAGTAGCCTCTTCTTCTTCCATAAATTCCACATTGAACCTTTCTTCCTGGCTAATTGAAGTATGTGCCACTTCAAAGTTGAGCAAGGCCTCATCAACAACATGTTCGGAATGCAAAGTTTTCGATAGTAGTTTCATCTTGGCTTCATGTTTGGTCCTCAAGATTAGGTGTGACTAGTCTAGTGCTAGATATCCTCCAACATTTGCTGTGAAATCTCGAGACAAACAAATCCCAAATAGAGGAGGAATATCAATGAGTACTATATCTTGATTTACAGTGATATTGGGGAAAAAAAACAATGTCATGGGCAATCCCTTGATTACCCCGATGGTATCAACTTTGTTTCTATCTAGCTGCATGACTCCCTTGTTAAGAGGCTCATATTTTAAACCCAAAGCATCAGCTACTTGCTTAGGCATGACAGTGGTGCTAGCACCAGAGTCGATCATACAATTATATAATAGCTTATCACCAATGATAAGTGTTTGAAAAAAAGGCTTAGGTTTAGGCTTACTCTCTTTTTCGGCTTCAAGCTTTTCTTCCAGTTGATTTGTTAGCACTTTATCTAGGTCCAGCTTGGATATTTTTTCTACATTGGGCTGACTAGACACCTTTGCATCTTCCTCTCCCAACAATGCTTTTTGTAATAGCACCTTCTGCTCCGAAATAGCCAGGACATCCCGCAAAGAAGCATTGGCAGAGGACTTCTTCAGTTGTTCCACCACATTGAGCTGCGCTTGCGACTGATGAGCTACAATTGCTTGCTTCTTAGGTTTCGTAGTTGGTGTAAGCCTCACACCTAGTACGTTCGGCTATTTGGCAATAGTCAGGACGGTCATAGAAGCCCTTTCCTTCAGAGGAGGTGGATTCAAAGAGCTAGGAGGAGCTACGTTTGTCTGCTGTGGGACTGATGACAGGCCTACCGATAGACTGGGTGTCGACTATGATGGAGCATTAGTTGGTAGAAATGTGAATTCTCTAGTGAGTCTTCGCTTAGAACACGTGTTGTAGTTAGACTGCACTCAATGCACTTGAGTCACAGGAAAGTCATTTGGAAATGCAAACTCTTCTCCTTCCATCCATGAAAAGAGCGCTTGGTCTAGAACTATGTCTGACTCTTGTTGAATGGACATCCCTTGCATTTGAGCAATGAGGACTGCATTATCCATGTTCTGAGAGGTGTATGATTGGTTACCGGGATCAGGTGTGCCGCCTTGGCTACATTGTTCCATAATCTTCTATTGCAAATTTCCTCATGAACAATTTCAAGGCATGTGTGCATCATTACAAGGAAAACACCATGAATTAGTGTCTTCGGCTAGGTTATTCTATCCTACCACTAGCTCCTTATTCAAACTAGGATGGACAGTCTGCATTGGTAGGGTCACTAGAACAACTTGGTTATCCAGCTGAGCCTGAGTATTGCCACATGACCTATCTTGCCACTAATTTGGTTGGTATAGAGCTTTCCTACCTTGATAGTTTTGGTAGGCTGGTTTTTGATAGCTATATTACTGTCGCTTCATGGTAGTCAATTCATTAGTCATGGCCCACATCTGTTCTCTCATCTCGTTCATCTCGGCCATCAAGGGATTAGGAACAAGAGCTACAGTCAGAGCTGCACTCGGAGCTATTCCTAGATACAAGTACATAGACTGGGGAGGAGTTGCAGGCATGCTGGTCGAAGGAGCTTGGACTTCCGTGATGTTGAACTCGGGGAACAATGGCATGATGGGTCTCAGTGCCAACTTTCCCGCAACAATAAGGTTGTTCTCCATGGTAACAGCATGGCCGTACGCATCAGGTAGAGTACTTCCGCCTTGAGCCTGTAGCATCATGGAGATATCAGGATTAATGGACTTCAAATAGAACATGAATGCCAGATCCAGAGGCGGTCGACTACCAACAGGCACTCTCTACCAAGTTGAATGAAACCACACGTTGAAATTAGGTAGAGCCTTGAGAGGAGCTCGCTTTATGTTGGCCAGCTGATGATATAGCGAAGACCTATTGCTAGCATTTGAAAAATGCTCATAAAACAGGGTTCCAAGATTGTCCCACGTAGCAATCGTATTAGTCTCAAGAGTTCTATATCAGTTCAACGCCTTTCCTCGGAAGGAGGCAACAAGAAATCTAAGAGCTACATTTTCATTTGACACACCATGTACCAGACATACGTCTGCCACATCTTGCAGGTGTTCCATCAGTGTCTTTGAATCATCCCTAGAATACTTAGGAATAACTTTTAGAGAAGAAGCGAGGATTGGAGCCCATATTGGAGGAGGCATAGGTGCTACTAAAGGACTGCTAGCGTCTCAGGCTACATAATTTCTAGTGGCCATAGGTGCAGGAAAAGGAGGCGATAGAGGAGAAGGAGGGGATGGAGGAGGTGAAGGACTACCTTGCGGACCTCTCGGGTGAAGAGAAACTAACGGTGGTATGATCAGGCTAGGGAATCTTGCAGTTTGCAACCTAGTTATAGGCTGATGACTTATACACACCTATATAATCAAGCGAACATGATAGTTCACATCCGACCAAGTGTACCAGAAAAAGAACTATTGACACAAGATTTTGTAGGGAGCAGTAGTCTCATGGGAAACTTAGCTATTGGGGGATATTCTGCGCACAACTAAGTGACCTCCGGGTTTTATCGAAGCCGACTCTTCATTTTAGTGGGGGAGGTAAACGGTTAGGAACATAACTGAGAATATTAAATCTAAGCTAAAGGCGATGTGCCAAACCATAAATGATATTACCTAAGCATAGTGCTAGATGCAAAGGCTCGAACCACAGAATGCTATTTATTTAGATAAATTTTCTCAAAAGAACTTAAAAAACATAAGAACACCTCCTAATTGCATAGCATAAACAAGTATAACTTTAGCCAACACAGAGGAGTTGAAAACATGATCTATATCTATTAAGCTATAAAAGATTACAAAAGCTGAAGAACAGGCATTCATATATTTGAGGAAATTAACAACACAATCTAACTGTCTTATCAAATGCATGAAAAGAAGAAAGGCCGAATTAATTGGCATAGTCTGCAAACTTCAAGTTCAATAAAATATTACAGAGGCTAATCCCAGTGCTCGAGAAGATTTTTATTTATCTAATCAACAACCTAATAAAAGAGGAGCTAGGTAGCCTATATAGGCCAGCCCATTGCCTGAAAACCATGGATAAAGACGACTCGATCAAACATCGACACCCCAGATCTTCTCGAGCTGGCACCAAACAAAAGGAATGCTCAACAATGCTCTAGCAAAACCGTCTCAGAGAAAACAAGGCCATGCAACAGAAGAAATGAACATGTGACAATGAAGAAGAAAACACGGCAACAAGTGGGAACAAATGATGCAACAACAACTCCCAAAAAATTGGCACACAAGAAATTGCCACACGTCGAGCAGACGGAGCCTGGAAAAAAGAATAAGGGATGCCCAGCGAAAAGCTCTAAGAGGAAACCATGTGGGCAACACTGAGCGATAGTAACTATATGGTGGGCCTAGCTCGGAAAGTGGCTAGAGAAAGCCACATGTCATGCACACAGAACTCGGAAAAAGTGAAGCAATATAGAACAACAAAAATATCTATGAGGAAGCCACATGGCAAACGTCGAAGGTTGCGAGTGACAAAAGATAAGGCGCAACTGTGAAGGAAAAATAATAACCGTGAAGGCCAACGGTTTTTTGTGAAATACCAACTGTAAGAGGAAAAGTGATCTTACCAAGTGGCTTTTTTCCTTTACTGTCAAATCCATTGAGAGATCGGGAAGTAGGTTGAATGGTTGATTTATCAATATGGAGCCTATCCAAGAGATTGACACTACACACATTAACAACAAAGCCATTGTCAACAAGGGTTCGATTGATCCGTATGTGTTTGTATTGAGATATGATCATGAAGGCTTCAACTTGTTATTGTATATCCAAAGGAGGAAGCTCACTTTGGTGGAAAATAATGTCAGCGTTGAAGCCTTGAATCATAGATTCTATGTCATTTGTTTGCACATTAGAAGGGATAAGAATTTGTTGTAAGACATTTTGCATCATGTGGTGATAGTGAGGGGAGGCTTGAATAAGGTCTTATAAAGATATTTTGGCAGGAGTATTCCTTAGTTGGTCAAGAAGGTCATACTCCCTAAGGATTTAATTTAAGTGGGCGGCAACACGTAAGATAGGAGGAGAGGAAGGTAAGGATGTAGAAGTTGATGGTTGGGATCACAGATTGTTACATGTCTAATACGTATGAGCAATGGTATCTTGACTCGATTGCTGCAACAC